>CM077153.1:157572765-158772765 GCA_039583875.1 Platanthera guangdongensis | reverse complement strand
GTGCATGGAGAACACATCCCGAACTGGCCTAGTGTGACCCGGAAGGGGCCTCAGAAGAAAGCACGAGGACACAGCCCAACCGTTCACTTGGAATGGAAGGGGCCCCAGGATGTAAACACCGATGACACATTCCAACCACCCAAAGTCTAACTGTCAACTCCCATCAGTGTGACAATCGGCGAGCCCGTAGACCTGCCACACTATCCTTAACCCAGGATTACGATACCGCGTGTCGGCTCACACCGCATGCAAATTCCACATCACCGTGGCATGAAAGGGGCCTCAGAAGTAATCACGAGGACATAACCCAACCATCCACTCGGCACGGAAGGAGCCCCGGGACGTGAACACCGAGGACCAAGCCCAACCGTCCATCTATAACTCATCTCAACACTAACCCAACTAGTGACGATCAACACCACACTTACATCCTTCCACAATACTACCCTTAGGGAGACTACGCTCTAAGTATTGGACTACTAAATTTTATTCCAACCATCAAACATACTCATGGCCATAGTTTATCCTTTTATATGTCATTCCAAATGATTTCAACATAATATAACATAATGCGCATATATAATAGTCTACCAATTTCTAACAAGTTATTTCGTTTGAGCGAGCTTGCTTCACAATTCAGTTATATGAAATACAATTAGTAATCTTCATCATTCATAGCACTACGGTGGTTAACATGAAAGAGTTCACCCAAGCCTCGAGTTAATTTGCTACATTGATTCCACCGATTCCAAATCCATGTTATGCAAAACCTAGAATTTAAGTGCAGAATAAAACTGGACAGCAACTTCGACCGGAGATTCCTGAAGCTACAGGAATCCGGTGAAGACGTGTAACCATTCGATGGAAAGGTCTTTCCAGGGGCTACAACCTTTATGTTCAGACCACAACCCAGATTCAAGAGTATCATACTTGAAATCAACCTTGAAATCCACTGCGTACAGAACATAATTTCTGCATGCAGGATTTATCGGACTTCATATTCGCTTAGACGTTCCTGTGGCTACGGACTTTTACTGAAGGGGTGCAACCACTCGTTGGAAAGGTATTTTCAAGGACTTCAATTTTCGTGATTAGTCAGCATCCCAGATCTGGACATATCACATCTAAAAATGGCCAAGACGATTGCTGCTCGCAGAACACAGATTCTGCACGCATCATAAATATGAATGAACGACATCAGTTCATCTTCCTCCTCAAGTCCGTCTTCCAAAATCACACCAGAAATTCCTCCTCCCTTATTCACTCTCATGAGGCCATGAATCTTCACGAAACCATCCCCCATCTTCACATAGAATGTTGGAGAGGTTGAAGACACAACTAGCCTTAGAGCACAAGCCCTAGAACGGCCTCTTCCTAGAGAAATCACCATCTCGCTAGTCAAGACACTTTTGAGTGGACATCTCGCCTAGATAACTACAGATCTAGCACCAAGGGAGAGGGGATGATGCTCACCTCATTTCCGGCGTTTCCACTATTTCCGGCCATGGATCGTGTAACTCTCCTCAGCGGCATCTTCTCCTTCACGGCGACGGCAGATCTTCTCCTCCAAGACTTTCTGCAGCAGTTTTCCCTCTCTACAGAAGTTTCTCTCAGGAAAAATGGCTGGAATTAGGAGGGAAAATGGCTAGGGTTTTCACAACCCTTATATATGAAAAGTGACACGGGTAGGGACACGCCCGTGTCCTTACCCGTGTCCTGCTTGGGCGAAGCGTCAACGACGGTTTTAGTGTCAGTTCAATACTCAACACGGGTAGGGACATGCCCGTGTACCGACCCGTGTCCACAGGACATGACCGTGTTCCCTGGCCGTGTCCTTCTCTGGATACATCTCGATGAACTCAACTCGACACACCGACACACGGGTAGGGACACCCCCGTGTCTCTACCCGTGTCATACATGTCATCGATCTCGACACACTTCATCGATCTCGACACGCTCTATCAAGTTCAACTCGACACACACACACACACACACACACACACACACACACACACACACACACACACACACACACACACACACACACACACACACACACACACACACACACACACACACACACATATGGGTGGGGACATGCCCGTGTCTCTACCCGTGCCATACATTTCGTCGATCTCGACACACTTCGTCGATCTCGACACACTTCGTCGATCTCGACACGCTTCGTCGAGTCCAACCCGACACACACGGGTATGGACACGCTCGTGTCTCTACCCGTATCATACACTTCGTCGATCTCGACACACTTTGTCGAGTCCAACACGACACACACACGGGTAGGGACACGCCTGTGTCTCTACCCGTGTCACTTCACACAGGTAGTGACACGCCCGTGTCACTACCCGTGTCCTTCTCTGGACAAACTCGAGTCATTGACTCGAGAGCCGGCCACTCCCACACAGGTAGGGACACACCCGTGTCTCTACCCATGTACTATGCTTGACTGATTTCTACTCCTTTTCACATGTGCTGCCAAGTTGTCAGCACTCCCCCTGAACCCAAGTAAGCTCTCCTGACTCAAAAAAATGCAGTAGGTGCCTAGTGCGATTCGGGATATTACAAGAAGCCTGTCGGTTTCTTAAAGTCGTTGCCGATTCCGGAGTGGAAGTTCGACGATATTTCCATGGATTTCGTGCACGGGTTTCCGAGATCTCAGAGCGGAAATGATTCAATCTGGGTGATTGTCGATCGGCTGACGAAAGTAACACACTTCGTTCCAAACATGCGGGGCGACTCAGTAGAAAGTTTGACAAAGCTTTATGTTGAACAGGTTGTGAGGCTATACGGTGTTCCTCGGAGCATCGTAAGTGATCGAGATGAGCGATTCACATCGAATGACTGCAGGATAGTCCACCAGCTGTTGGGCACAAAGTTGACATTCAGTACGACCTTTCATCCCCAAAAAGATGGACAAACTGAGAGGACCAACAGAACGATGGAGGATATGCTCCGGATGGGAGCCCTAGACTTTGGGAAGAGATGATAAGATCATCTCAACATGGTGGAGTTTGCCTACAATAACAGCTACCAAGCGAGCATCGGTATGGAACTGTATGAAGCTCTGTATGGTCGGAAGTGCCGTACTCCTTTGGCTTGGGCGGAAGCAGGCGAATCCAAATTGTACAGGCGTGATGAAGTTGATGAAGCAAACTCGACCATACGCACTATTCAGGAAAGGCAATTGATAGCCCAGGATCGGCAAGCGAAATATTACAATGCCAAACACTGGAACATGGAGTTTGCGGTGGGCGACTGGGTATATTTGAAGATCAAACCCTTCAAAGGCGTGTCCAGGATTCAGTGACTGAAAAAGTTGAGCCCGAGGTATCTTGGTCCATTTGAAGTGGAGGAGCGCATCGGGGAAACTGCATATCGGCTAGCTCTTTCGGCAGACTTGGGTGGATTATATGATGTGTTTCACATCTCGGTGCTTCAGAAAGCCATCAAAGATCCAGCTCAAGTGATCGGGACTGATCGTGTGCCGGTGGAGTATGGGCTAATGACAAAGGTTAGGCCCATTCGGATCTAGGATCGTGCCGATAAACTATTGCGGAACAAGACGATCGGGATGGTCAATATCCGATGGGACAATTGCGACCGTGAAGAGCTAACATGGGAGCGAGAGCAGACCATGCGAGCTGAATTTCCCGAGCTCTTTATGTAACTGTTATGCAGTGTGTCTCGCGTTGTACTAAACGATTACAGAATGAAATTTGTGTGTTTGATCTCCTTCCTGTGTGCAAATTTTGGGGTCGAAATTTTTGCAAGGAGGGGAGGGTTGTAACTGTAACGCCCCGAAACTCAAAAGAGCGACGGGAGGCATTTTGAGCCAAGTTTGGAATTTGGCAGGGGCACACGTCCTGGGATACGGGCGTGTCCCAGGGGCGTGTCGTGCTTGTGTAGACGATATGGCAGAGAGGTCGATGAATTTTGGAGTCGACAATCGTCGAGCAGCGAACACGACCTGAGATACGGGCGTGTCCCAGGCCGTGTCGTTCTCGGGTGGTTGGCGGAGTTGAGTTGGGTGCGAAACATGGTCTGGAGCCCAGCCCAGACGTGTTCGAATATGACATGAGCGTGTCAAATAGGACACGGGCGTGTCCAAAACCCATGTGCTTCTCAGGTTGGTGTTGGTCCTGAGTCGATGGAGGAACACGATCGGGAACACGGGCGTGTACTGGATGACACGAGTGTGTCAGGTAAAACACGGGCATGTCGGGTGCCCGTGTGCATTTCGGGATACGTCGGTTTCGACGGCGAATGGGGAACACGGCCCTAGATACGAGCGTGTCACAGGCCGTGTTCGGCCCAGATTTTGGATTTCAATGGCGAATTGTGGCCGTTCGTTTCCTTATTTTGGGATCCGACGGCTAGGGGTTGTTCCTGATGGGATATACCCGAGAATAGGGTTTCAAATCCCTCATTTCTTTCACGTAGTCTCTTTCTAAAGTCTAGAGAGAGGGGAGAGCAAGGAAGAAGAAAGGAGGCTAGATCCAGTCACCGGCGGAGCTTCGGAGCTCCAAATCGCGAGCCGACTTCAGATCTACGGAGGCAAGGAGATTGCGGTGCTTTTCATCTGCATATATTTCCATGGAACCAAGGAAAAATGCTAGGGTAACGATTCTCATCCTAAGACATGTGAAGTCTTCTTTTCCTTTGCATAGGAAGCCCGCTCTCGCGAGTTTGCAGTGAGTTAAGACATTCCTTCGGGCAGACATGAATAGTCCCCGTTGTGTATATACAGAGTCTGTGATCGAGAACGGATATAGGCATGATGTGTGAAGTCTACCCGGATAAGTTGGTCTGGATCGGTGATGTTGCATTGCATAAATGACCGAAGAAGACTCCGTGCAATTGGTTGTTTTTCGGGTTTTCTACACTGTAGATTGCAATAGGGAGCCTTGGGGACTAACCTCGAGGTGCACCCGGAAAACTGGGCAGATGCGTGATTCTGCCGTCTTGGTGGCCTGGGATCCAACTTTTACATAACTGGGTTATGTAATATTGTGTGTTCGATTCACGAGATTCAGGGAAGCTTAACCCGTGCCGATGATTTTAGTTGTCGTGGCAAGTGAGCAACGGGTTGAGTGGAACCGTTCCTGCTCTATGCAGTTCGGTGTTAGAGGCCTACCGAGGGCATAAAGGTCGGGTCTTAGGCTGTCGATGTTTTTAAGTGACGTGACTTCTGCCTGAAAGACTCAAATGCACACGAGTTATGCCGTCCAAGTGGCGCTGGTGAGACCGCGGTTTTGACCGGGTTCACCGAGAATGTGCCCTGAAAGCACGATGTGTGTGTCCGTGCATGCCTGTGCCTGTGATGTAGTGTTATTACTTTATAATGCTTGGTTTTGCTAATAAAGTGCAGGGAAGGAGCATCGCCGCCACGAGTTTGGGGGTGGGATCGTTATAATTTGGTCAACATAGCTGACCATTGCCTTTGTTTGCCACCGTTGTGGTGGGTTATTGCTTGCAGGTGCTGCAGGACCAAGCGGTAAATAGCAGGCAAAAGCCCATGTTGCTGAGCCGTCCCTCAAATGCCTAAATATTGAGTGTTTACATGCTTTTTTCATGTGTGACCGGCCTGCGTGCCAAGGTTTACAAAACATGTAATTTGAGTAAACAAATGTAAGGCCTTAAGGCCATTATACTTGTGTATTATACTTCATTCCTATTGGGTTTTGTGGTGGACATTCATGCTTGTGGCTGGGTTCTTTAATTTGCAACTTTGAAATAATTTCTTCCGCTAGAATGACTTTGTATATGATGTTTGGTTATTGGTTGGATAGTTTCCATTGAGTAACCACCCGGTCTGCCTATGGTATATGACGTAGGGCCACGACCGGAACTACTGCTATATGCTATGTGACAGATAGGAGGTGTTGCAATTTGTTATCAGACTACTGGTTTTGGTTAGGCTTAAAATGAATTCGTGGGCAAATTCTTTTTAAGGGGTGGTGAGCACATCTGTGTGCGTCATCGTTATAACATCAAAAGAACCCATGAATGTCCACTTAGGAACGAAAATACACGTGTTTGAGGAACCTGCGTGTTCCTATAATTGTGTTTTGCAATTTTGTTTGGTCGCTTAACGAGGTTGTGTACAACTATAGGTGACCAGAAGCGGTGCAGGGCCGTCAGAACTTCCAGTTTCTGAGGCTAGTAGTGCACCAAATGATGCTCCTGCAACACCTCCCTCGGCTGAAACCATACGATTGGTGGTCAAAGCAGTGTTTGCCATGATCAATGCGCAGCCTGCAAGGCAAATACAACAACCCACTCCTAAGATGGTGCAGGTACCGCTTCAAAGGGATGAACCGAGAAGAGTGGAGAAGGTAGTGGTAGAGCCTTTGGTGCCGAGGAGAGCAACCGAAAGACATCTCAAACACGTTATGAGCTTTAATCCTCCTGTGTTCTCGGGGTTGGGAACCCCATCTCAAGCTAAAGATTGGCTCTCCCGAGTGAAGAGAGTCTTGACAGCGATGGAGACGGAGGAGTGGAAGATGACGACTATAGCTACATTCCTGTTGGACGGGGATGCGAGGCTGTGGTGGGAAGGTTTAGGGCTGCATCTCTTGAGAGGAAGACAACTTACGGACGTCTCGATGGAAGAGTTCTCGAGATTATTCTTGACAAGGTACCTCCCTTCAGCGTAGAGGATAACATTGGAGAATGAGTTCCTGAAACTGGTGTAAGGAGAGAGTAGCGTGGATGAGTATCTCCACAAGTTTACTTGGTTGGGTCGGTATGCTAGATCTACGTTCGCGGATGAGGAGCGTAAGACCAACCGTTTCTACAAAGGTCTAAGAGATGACTTTAGGCTACTACTCTCGGGGCTTATGACACAGGGCTTCTTGACCCTGGTCAACACGGCCCGGTCTTTGGAGAAGGATATGAAGAATGTGCAAGCAAAGAAAAACTCTGGTGAGAAGAGGACAGAGTTCAAAGTGCTGGCTAATGCGAAGTTTGGGTATCGCAAGTTCAATAAGAAGGCTAGGACTTCGGGTGCAGCCCCTTATTCTGGTGCTTCTAGGGCGACTACGGGTCGGACCTCGGGTGCATGTTTTACTTGTGGAAAGCCGGGGCACGTTTCCCGTGACTGTTGGAGCGGACGTCCCAAGTTCGAGAGGAAGCCGGGAGCAACTTATGAAGAGAAGGGTAAGGCGGTGGAGTCAACCGCGTCCCATTATGCACCGGCTCAACCGAGAGTTTATAATCTTGGCCAACAGGAGGCCATTAAGCAAGCGGATGTGGTGACAAGTATGGTTTAAATTTATAGCAAGTCAATTTTTAAATACTTGTTATGCACATGTTACCTTACCACTGCTTGTTTAGGATTTGTTTTGATTTGTGAGAATCCGGCAAGAGCACTCTTTGATACGGGAGCTTCACACTCCTTTTTGTCCAAAGGTTTCATATCGCGCATCAGAGTACCTTGTTCGATGACTAAGGACAAACTGGATGTGTTGTTGTCGATGCACGCGGAGAGAAGCTGTGGCGTTAAGATTCATATTGGGAGTCAGGAGTCCCATTTTCTAGCGTCGTTACTGCCGTTGGTGGAGTTCGACGTAATATTTGGCATGGACTGGCTCTCGGAGCAGCAAGCTTTAATTGATTACACTCGCAAGGAAGTCAAGTTGGGAACATGTCGTGAGACGGCTTTTACGGGCTTGAAAGGGTCGATCAAGACTTTGATGTCTGCTCTTTAGGTGGTGAAGGCGGTTCGTGCTGGAGCAGAGTTGTTTTTTACGCTAGTGTAGGTTGCAAAGCCGAAGCCTACGTTGGATAGTATTTCAGTGGTAGCTGAGTACCCTAATGTGTTCCCTGCCGATCTTTCTGGAGCCCCGCCTCAACGGGAGATAGATTTCATGATTGAGCTAGTGCTAGGTGCGAAACTTGTGTCGCGCTCTCCGTATCGGCTAGCGCCTAAGGAAATGGAGGAGCTAAAGGTGCAACTGCAAGAGTTGTTGGAGCAGGGGTATGTGCATTCAAGTTCATCCCCTTGGAGGACACCGGTCCTCTTTGTTAAGAAGAAGGACAGAAGCTTGAGACTTTGTATTAATTATTGGTAGTTGAACAAGTTAACGGAGAAGAACAAGTACCCGATCCCGAGGATTGATGATCTGTTCGATCAATTGGTTGGGTCAACGGTGTACTCAAAGTTGGATCACAAGTCCGGTTATTATCAGCTGAGGATAAGAGAGAGTGATATCCCTAAGATAGCTTTTAGTACGAGGTACAGACATTACGAGTTTACGGTCATGCCATTTGGGCTGACGAATGCGCCGTCGGTTTTCATGGATTTGATGAACATGACTTTCAGGGAGTACTTGGACCACTTTATGATCGTCTTCATCGATGACATTTTCTTATACTCGCAAAGTGAGGAGGATCACTTTAAGCATCAACATTTGGTGCTGGAGACGCTGGGGAGGAATCAATTGTACGCCAAGTTCTCCAAATACGAGTTTTGGTTATCCTCAGTGGCATTCCTTGGTCACATAGTCAGTGGAGAGGGCATTGCGGCGGATCCGGCGAATATTGTTGCGATACGACAGTGGCCCGTGCTTTCTACGGTAGCGGAAGTCCGAAGTTTTCTGGGCCTTACCGGCTATTACAGGCGCTTCGTGGAGAACTTCTCGAAGATAGCCTTACCCCTCATGACCTTGACGAGGAAAGAGCAGAAGTTCGTTTGGACTCCGGAGTGCGCGCGAGCTTTTGAGAAGTTGAAGTGTCGGTTGACCACAGTGCCTGTGCTGAGTTCGCCGAGTGGGACCGAAGGTTTTGAGATCTATGGCGATGCTTCGGGAAGTGGCTTGGGAGTGTGATAGCGTATGGCTCGAGACAGCTGAAGGTGCATGAGAGGAATTATCTGGTCCATGACTTGGAGTTAGCGGCCGTGATTTTTGCCTTGAAGTTGTGGAGGCACTACTTGTATGGAGTGAATGTCGATATCTATACCGACCATAAGAGCCTGAAATACTTGTTGGATCAGAAAGATCTAAACATGCGACAGAGGAGATGGATGGAGTTCCTCGGGGACTACACTTTCAAGATCCATTATGTTCCTTGGAAGGGCAATGCGGTTGTGGACGCGTTGAGTCGCCGTGCCCCAGCTCAAGCCAATTGGATGTCGGTCCATGACGAGCGGTTGGTTTGGGAGTTGGAGGCATTGGAGATCTCTTACGTAGACAAGCAGTCGAGTGCTAAAGAACTATTGAACTGGATGGAAGTTTAGTATGACCTGGCTGATCGGATTCGGCAGGCTTTGGATGTGGATAACAGCATGAAGCAGCTCATGATAGAGGCCTTGGATGGGTCAAATTCCCAATATGAGGTTGTGGATGGATTACTTTGGAAAGATGTTCGTCTGTGCGTCCCAAATGTAGACACTTTGCGGGTGGAATTGTTGTACGAGGCGCATCATACCAAGTACACGATTCACCCGGGGAGCACGAAGATGTACCGCGATGTGAAGAAATTGTTCTGGTGGCCAGGACCGAAGAAGGATGTGGCACTATACGTGGCAATGTGTCAAACTTGCTCCTTGGTGAAAGCGGAGTGCCAAAAACTGGGAGGATTCTTGAAGGACTTTGTGCACTGGTTGCGATGGTCGCAAAAGGGGAACGATGCCATTTGGGTGGTCGTAGATCGTCTTACGAAGGTGTCACACTTCATTCCATATAGGAAAGATGATCCGGTTGAGAAATTGGCAAAGCTATATGTGGACAATATTGTGCGGCTTCATGGTGTGCCCCGCAGCATCGTGAGTGACCGAGATGGCCGGTTCACATCCAATTGTTAACCCTGAAATCGACTATCCTTCCCAAGCCGGCCAGCTCGCTTGTCACGGCCTGCCCCGGGTTCCTTCTGGAGGCCGTGATGCCCTAGGGAGGGCGGACAGAATTCTCTGTCCTCTCAGGCCGCGCGGCTTACGCGGTCTCAGCAGTCTGCCGACCAGGCCGCGCGCCTTCCCTTGGTCGGCAGGGTCCGCGGACTACTTCCGTAGTCCGACTCTGCAGCCCGCCCCCGTTTTTTCAGATCAACTGCATGTCATCTCCGCAAGACTCTCTCTGCCGGACTCAACTACCTACCTGCCCTAGTCCGCCAGCCGGCTACCCGCCAAGACCAGCAGCAACATCCCGTTCATCGCGATCTCGGTGGACTCGAAATATGGTCGAGACTTCTAGTCCGCCTTCACCGTTGAACCCCAACAGCAACAGCCAGGCTCCATCTCCAACATAAGCGGACTCGACTTTGCAGCAGCCGCGGACTCGGCAGACTTGGCGGACTCTCTATGCAGTCCGCCCTTTCCTTAGTCAGCACCAACTTCTCGGCAGCAGTACCAGTTTCCTCCACAGTCCGCAGGACTTTCACAGGCTCAGCCAGTAGTAGCAGACTTCTCCCTCAGTCCGCAGTCTCGGTGCAGACTCAGTCAGTAGTGGCGGACTCCTTCCAGCCCGCCAGGCATCAGATCCTCCAGAAGGCAGTACCAGTCCGCATAACCTCGTGCAGACTCGCAGGACTCCGCGGGCACTCTCCTGCTCGCACCCCTTGCAGCTCGCTCAGTTCAGCAGCGACGGACTCAACGGATTCTCCTTGCAGTCCGCCGCTTGTCCTCCAGCATCCGCCACCCCAGCAGTAGGCGGACAGTCCCAGCTCAGCAGTTACGAACTCCTCAAACCCCCATCACAGTCCGCCACTGAGTCTCTCATTTTGCTGACAGCAGCACCGGCTTCAGTGCCAAGTCCCATTCCGCGCGGTCTATTGCGGACTCGGCGGACTCCGTCTCCTTCTCGCTCAAGTTACCATCTCACCAGGGGTAACGTCACCGCAAGCCGTTACCTCCTCAGGCCTATAAATAGCCCCCCATGCCTCTCATATGGCGGGATCGCATCATCGCCAAGGTGCTCACGCTCGAAGTCAGCCAGCAAGCCCTTCTCCCCCGACTCTGCTTTTCAGTCCGCACCCCCTCCGTGCCTTTAGCCGCGTGTCCTGCCGGCCTCTGGTTCTGCAGTCCGCGCGATCTCCCGATTCCATTAACCGCGCGGCCTGTCAGCTATGCTCTTCAGTCCGCGCGACCTCTTCTGGCACTTCTTCATTAGCCGCCAACTTCCTTCTTGTACCATTTACTTCTTTCCTGAAAAGGTGTATTAGCAAGTTGTAACTCTCGCTATTAATAAAAGGAAAGCCCTTCGTAAGAGTGGCGTTTAAGCCACGGTGGGAGAAGTCTACTGTCGCCGCTGCTAGTGGCCCCCTCTCTCTCCCTTCTTCCTAGCTCAGCTCAGCTCCCTCGGCAACCAACCTGTAAGCACAACCGTCATAGTAACCGTCTGCTCGACAGCTCCTGATCAACCTCCTCCTCTCATTATCCTTCTCGGCTGCTCTCAACACCCTCTCCTCTATCCCCACAACCTCCTTGACAAGCGTTTGCTCCACTCTCGAACACTCAGAAGCTTCCTTCATTCCTCTTCCCCCGCAGCCTTTATCCCTTTCTCCACTCAGCTTGTGAGACCGAACACACCCCTCCATATTAGCTGCCCGGTGCCGTTTTCGTGCATCAACAGTTAACAAGCGACCTTCAGATCCGAACAGACGGTGAACAACGACAGTTTCCCATGTCAGATCGTCAACCAGCCGAGAACTTTGCTCCAAGTCCTAGAGATGGTCCTCTCTAGGAGGCCTTTGAGCAATCGCGCCGTGAAAATGCGCAACAGCTCCAAGCAATCAACCAAATACTCGCTACAATCACACAACGACTAGACTCTCAACCAGCAACAGCTCTAGTTGCTTCAGCTGCTCCAATCAATCTAGCCCCGACATTGGATCATCAACAAGCTTGTCCTCCAGCTTGCCTGCCGGTCTATCCTCCTTACACAGCAACCTTTCCGTAAGGGCCAGCGGCTCCTCTGCGACCTCAAGATGAAGAATTTGCTGCTCGCCAAAACTTCTTCCGGGAAGCAGCCCGGGGAAGCCCTGCTAGATTTCTCAACTTTTAGGGAAATCACCCTTACCCCGCAGCTCCTGCATTTGCTCCTCCTACAACAACTTTTCCCTTTTACCCTCTTGCTCCTTTTGCAGCTACAGCTTATGCTCCTTTTTATCCTTATGCTATAGGAGAGCAGGAAGAGCCTTCGCCATTTGCAGAGAATGTTCGTCATGAACCAACTCCAGCAAATTTCAGAGAACCCCGGTTACCAATCAACAACGGAGAGATTGATCCAATGAAGCATCTTCAAGCCTTCGAATCAGCCGTTGCTCTCAAAACCCTTTCAGATGCAACCAAGTGCAAGCTCCTTGTAACAAATTTTGATGGGCAAGTGAGGGACTGGTTCTATGGTCTTCTCCCTCGCTCCATCACTTCCTTCACTGATCTGCGAAGGGAGTTCTGGCTCAGATTCTCTACCTCCACCAAGAGAATGGGCGGTCCTGAAGCCCTCTTTGAGATCAAGCAACGAGAGAATGAAACATGGTCTCAGTTCGTTGATCGTTTCCAAAGAGAAATCTTGGACATCGAGATTGTTAGTCAAGAAATGTACCGAGTCGCTCTTATCCACGGTCTCCGCAAAGGGCCTCTCATGTTTGAAGCCAATGTCCGTGCACTAAGAACATACCAAGAGTTGATTGCCTTAGCCAACTCATACACCTGAGGCGAAAAAAGCAACCCAGGCTTCCTCTCCAAGCTCATATCATAGAAAGATCCTTTTCACAAACAGCCTCCGAGGTCTCCTCACAATGATTTCCCAACTCATTCAAGGAAAGGAAAAAGGTTTCAGTGCCATCGATACTCTTTCCTGAGCCGTGATCGTGCTCAAGATTCATTGCTATCGCTAGCTTCTTCTCAAACAGCTGTAGTCTGCCATCAGCGAGATGATGACTTGCATGAGTCCGAACTAGATGAAGCCATGCTAGAAGTAAGCCAGATCATGAAAGATAGGGCTAGCTACAAAAAGCCTTACCGACCAGCCGATCAAAGGTCTATAAATTCAGAGCCATACTGCGAATTCCACAAAGATCCGGGTCACCTGACTGAGAACTGTCGAGCACTCTGCCAGCTTGTTCAAAGGATGATCCGGCAGGGTAAGATGCGTGACCTGCTTCCCAAAGAAGATCGCCCTGATCCATCAACCGCAAAGGGCAAAGAAGTTGCAGATGTTCCTTGCTCCTGAAAAGGAGTGAACCTAATCGAAGAACCCCCTCTCCTCGTTATTAACAAAACTGTCGAATGCTTCGATGCCGATGACGAGGGTGTGCTTGGAAGGCTATTCTAAGCCAGCAAAGGACTTCATAGTCCTCCAAATTCTCTCACAACCATGTTGGGTTATCTCTACTCCTGCCTTTTCAAACATTCTCTTTACAAAACACTTCTTAGTGTTCATTTTTGCTTTTCAACAAAGCTTTTATCAAGGATCCCATACTGACACAGTTCCCTTCTTGTATTGCTTTCTCCTCTATTCTCTCTTCTCCGAGAGGTCACTAAGACACAGAGATGTCGCCGAGCCTTGCTATAGGCGCCCTTGGGATTGGATTCCGGCGTAAGACCACAATGACCACATATCGCGGGGAGATTTCACATATGTGTGTAGTGGGAGCTATCCAACTCTCATATGGGGGAATACTAGACTTTGGATCTTAGCCGGCATCTAACACAGAGTACGTGCTAGGGAAGCCCCATGTGTTAGCACTGCTGTGCTCTGTTAGGATACATCACAGTTACGATGATCTTTGCTTGACAAGCAATGGCGACCAAGCGTAGCCTTATCTCTTCGATCATCTCACGACTGTGATGGCCGAGCGTTCTCTAGTGCTCCCAATCCATGCTTTCCCGGGATCCTCTACTCCACTGATCAATCCACAGACAAGCTATAGGCCTCTTGGTGCAACCAATCTCATTGATCAGTGACGTAGTAACCCGAAGCATGTGATCAGTGCCTCTAGCGATCCTTCTCAGGATTTCCCTTGCTTTTCTACTTTCTGTCCTCCTGGAGGATGCGCGGCCAGCCCGCTTCAAGTAGAACTATACTTGGGATGATTTTCTCAGGCAAGCGATGCATAGGGCCCACGGGTGATTTCCTGTGGCGACATCCGGTCTTTCTTAGTCATCTCGGAGTATAAACCTCTTTTTTGTAAACTGCCTTCTTTTACAGGTGAACAGGTTAATCCGACCTACCAAAAGGATTTCCAGCATTCACTTTACTTATGCTCATCTTATATACATTGCCTGCTCAAAGCTCTACCAGGATGTATCAGGCATTTCCTCTACTATTTGGTCATATCGGCCTTATCTCATCAACAGTTAACACTTGCAAGCCTTCTCTCAGGTACTTGCAAGCTCCTTTCATATATGTATGTCTGCTCGTAACTCTTTTCTTGCAGAGACTAGCAGACACTTGCAAGCCTTCTACCATGTACTTTCAAGCTTCTTTCGTATATTGTCTGCTCCTAACTCTTTTTGTATATTGTCTACCATGTACTTACAAGCTTCATTTTGCAGAGATCATCCGATACTTGCGAGTTTCTTCATAGGTACTTGCAAGTTACTTTCATATACTGTGCATACCTTTAACTCTTCTTTTGCAGAAACCAGCAAAGACTTGCAAGTTCCTTCCAAGTACTTGCAGCTCATTTTTCTTTCTTGTATACTCTTCATCCTTCCTTTTTTGCAGAGGATAATAGGTGCTTGCAATCCTCCATCAGGTACTTGCAAGTTATTATGCTTTTATGTTTTCCTCTCACTTTCATTTTGCAGAACTTAGTGGAAGACACATCTTCTTCATTTTGCAAAAGCAAACTCAGGTACACACATGATGTACCACCCGTACGTACCTACCTTAACTTTCCTCTTGCAGGAAAATAGACAGGCAACACCAAACTCCTAAGGAGAGGCTTCAGGTTCTATCTCTCCTTGCCCCATCTCTTTCGGTTGGGGTGGATCACGATTTTCGCGGGTCTCCAAATTTTTTGAAGTTCTTTTCGGAACTTAAAAAAAGTGTGGGGATTATGTTAACCCCGAAATCGGCGATCCTTCCCAAGCCAGCCAGCTCGCTCGTCACGGCCTGCCCTGGGTTCCTCCTGGAGGCCGTGATGCCCTAGGTAGGGCGGACAAAATTCTCTGTCCGCTCAGGCCGCACAGCTTACGCGGTCTCAGTGGTCTGCCGACCAGGCCACGCACCTTCCCTTGGTCGGCAGGGTCCGCGGACTGCTTCCGCAGTCCGACTCTGCAGGCCGCCCCCATTTTTTCAGCTCAACCGTAAGGTTATCTCTGCAGGACTCTCTCTACCGGACTCAACTACCTACCTGCCCTAGGCTGCCAACCGGCTACCCGCCAAGACCAGCAGCAACATCTCGTTCATCGCGAGCTCGACAAACTCTAAGTACGGTCGAGACTTCCAGTCCACCTTCACCGCTGAACCCCAACAGCAACAGCCTGGCTTCATCTCCCACATAAGCGGACTCGACTTTGCAGCAGCCGCGGACTCGGCGAACTTGGCGGACTCTCTATGCAGTCCGCCCTTTCCTTAGTCAGCACCAGCTTCTCGGCAGCAGTACCAGTTTCCTCCTCAGTCCGCATGACTTTCACAGGCTCAGCCAGTAGTAGCAGACTTCTCCCTCAATCCGCAGTCTCGGTGCGGACTTAGTCAGTAGTGGCGGACTCCTTCCAGCCCGCCAGGCATCAGATCCTCCAGAACGCAGTACCAGTCCGCATAACCTTGTGCATACTCATTGGACTCCGCGGGCACTCTCCTGCTCGCACCCCTTACAGCTCGCTCAGTTCAACAGTGGCGGACTCAGCAGATTCTCCTTGCAGTCCGTCGCTTGTCCTCCAGCATCCGCCACCCCAACAATAGGCGAACAATCCCAGCTCAGCAGTGATGGACTCCTCGAAGCTGCATCGCAATCCGCCACTGAGTCTCCCATTTTGCCGACAGCACCACCGGCTTCAGTACCAAGTCCCAGTCCGCGTGGCCTATTTCGGACTTGGCAGACTCTATCTCCTTCTCGCTCAAGTTACCGTCTCACCACTGATAATGTCACCGCAAGCCGTTACCTCCTTGGGCCTATAAATAGCCCCCATGCCTCTCATATGGGGGGATCACATCATCGCCAAGGTGCTTACGCTCGAAGTCAGCCAGCAAGCCCTTCTCCTACGGACTCTGCTTTTCAGTCCGCACCCCCCTCTGCGCCTTTAGCCGCGCGGACTGCCGGCCTCTGGTTCTGCAGTTCGTGCAATCTCCCGATTCCATTAACCGCGCGGCCTGCCAGCTACGCTCTTCAGTCCGCGCGGCCTCTTCTGGCACTTCTTCCTTAGCCACCAACTTCCTTCTTGTACCCTTTACTTCTTTCCTGAAAAGGTGTATTAGCAAGTTGTAACTCTCGCTATTAATAAAAGGAAAGCCCGTCACAAGAGTGGCGTTTAAGCCGCGGCAGGCGAACTCTGCTGTCGCCACTGATAGCGGCCCCCTCTCTCTCCCTTCTTCCTAGCTCAGCTCAGCTCCCTCGATAACCAACCTGTAAGCACAACCGTCATAGTAACCGTCTGCTCGACAGCTCCTGATCAACCTCCTCCTATCATCAGTCTTCCCGACTGCTCTTAGCACCCTGTCCTCTATCCCCGCAACCTCCTTGACAAGCGTTTGCTCCACTCTCAAGCACTCAGAAGCTTCCTTCATTCCTCTTCCCTCGCAGCCTTTATCCCTTTCTCCACTCAGCTTGCGAGACCGAACACACCCCCTCCGTGTTAGCTGCCCGTTGTCATTTTTGCGCATCAACACCAATGATTGGAGACTGGTGCAGTAGATGTTGGGAACAAAGCTGAGTTTCAGTGCGGCCGTTCATCCATAGACGGATGGTCAGACCGAGAGAGTCAATAGGATAATGGAAGACATGCTTCGCATGCCGTCCTGGACTTTGGGAAGCAGTGTGAAGATCACCTATACTTGGTGGAATTCGCTTACAACAATAGCTATTAGGCGAGCATACAAATGGCTCCCTTCGAGGTCCTTTATGGTAGAAGATGTCGCACTCCATTGTCTTGGTTAGAAACGGACGAGTCAAAGTTGTACAAGTGACAAGAGGTGGAAGATGCTACGTCGTTGGTTCGAACGATTTGGGAAAGGTTGCTAATCGCTCAGGACCGCCAGGCTAAGTACTATAATGCCAAGCACAGGAACGTGGAGTGTGCTGTTGGCGACTGGGTGTACTTGAAGATCAAGACGTTCAAGGGTGTCTCGCGGGTGCGGCGCTTGAAGAAGCTAAGCCCGAGGTACCTTGGACCGTTTGAGGTTCTGGAGCGGATTGACGAAGCAGCGTATCAATTGAAGCTATCAGTGGAGCTTAGTGGTCTACACGATGTATTCCATATATCAGTGCTACGGAAGGCGGTGCAAGAGCCTTCGCATGTGATCGCGGTGGATCAAGTACCGGTGGATAATGGGTTGACGACGAAGGTCAAGCCTATACATATTGAGGACTCAGAAGTCAAGCGGCTATGCAACAAAGAGATCCGGATGGTCAAGCTCCGTTGGGACAATTACAGTCGGGAGGAGCTCTCGTGGGAGCGAGAGCAGACCATGCTTGAGGAGTACCTGGAGTTATTCCACTCAAGTACCGTTTAAGTTTTGTGTTTATCTTTCCTTTATGTAATTTCGGGGACGAAATTATTTTAAGAGGGAGAGAGTTGTAATGCCTCGAAACTCAAAAGAGCGACGGGAGGCGTTTTGAGCCAAGTTTGGAATTTAGCAGTGGGCACATGGCCTGGGACACGAGCGTGTCCCAGGGGCGTGTCGTGCTCGTGTCGACGATCTGGCGGAGAGCTCGATGAATTTTGGAGTCGACGATCGTCTAGCAGCGAACATGACCTGAGACACGAGCCTGTCCCAGGCCGTGTCCTTCTCGGGTGGTTGGCCGAGTTGAGTTGTCTGCGAAACACGGCCTGGAGCCCAGGCGTGTTCGGGTATGACACGGGCGTGTCAAATGGGACACAAGCGTGTCCAAGACCCGTGTGCTTCTTGGGTTGGTGTTGGTCCTATGCCGATGGAAGAACACGCCCGGGAACACGGACGTGTACTGGATGACACGAGCGTGTCAGGTCAAACACGGGCGTATCGGGTGCCCGTGTGCATTTCGGTACGCGTCAGTTTCGACGGCGAATGGGTAACACGGCCCTGGACACGGGCGTGTCATAGGCCGTGTTCGGCCCATATTTTGGATTTCAATGGCAAATCGTGGCCGTTTGTTTCCTTATTTTTGGATCCGACGGCTGGGGGTTGTTCCCGCTGGGATATACCTGAGAATAGGGTTTAAAATCCCTCATTTCTTTCACTTGGTCTCTTTTAAAGTCTAGAGAGAGGGGAGAGCAAGGAATAAGAAAGGAGGCTAGATCCGGTCAACGATGGAGCTTCGGAGCTCCAAATCACGAGCCGACTTCAGATCTACGGAGGCAAGGAGATTGTGGTGCTTGTCATCCGCATATATTTCCATGGCTCCAAGGAAAAATGCTAGGGTAACGATTCTCATCCTAGGACACGTGAAGTCCTCTTTTCCTTTGCATAGTAAGCCCGCTTTCGCGAGTTTGCGGTGAGTTGAGGAGTTCCTTCAGGCAGACATGAATAGTCCCCATTGTGTACATGTAGAGTCCGTAATCGAGAACGGATATAGGCATGATGTGTGAAGCCTACCAGAACAAGTTGGTCTGGATCGGTGATGTTGCATTGCATAAATGACCGGAGAAGACTCTGTGCAATTGGTTGTTTTTGGGGTTTTCTACGCGGTAGATTGCAACAGGGAGCCTTGGGGACTAACCTCGAGGTGCACCCGGAAAACTGGGTAGATGCGTGATTCTGCCATATTGGTGGCCTGCAAGCTAACTTGTACATAACTGGATTATGTAATATTGTGTGTTCGATTCACGGGCTTCGGGGAAGCTTAACCCGTGCTGATGATTTTAATTGTCGTGGCAAGTGAGCAACGGGTTGAGTGGAACCGTTCCTGCTCTACGCAGTTCGGAGTTAGAGGCTTACCGAGGGCATAGAGTTCGGGTCTTAGGATGTCGTGTTTTCAAGTGACGTGACTTCTTCCTGAAAGACTCAAATGCTCACGAGTTGTGCTGTCCAAGTGGCGGTGGTGAGACCGCGGTTTTGACCGGGTTCACCGAGAATGTGCCCTGAGAGCACGGGGTGTGTGGCCGTGCGTGCCTATGCCTGTGATGTAGTATTATTACTCTATAATGCTTGGTTATGCTAATAAAGTGCAGGGAAGGAGCATCGCCTCCCTGAGTTTGGGGGCGGGATCGTTATAATTTGGTCAGCATAGCTGACCGTTGCCTTTGTTTGCCACCATTGCGGTGGGTTGTTGCTTGCAGGTGCTGCAAGACCAAGCAGTAAATAGCGGGCAAAAGCCCATGTGGCTGAGCCGGCCCTCGAAGGCCTAAATATTGTGTGTTTACTTGCTTTATTCATGTGTGACCGGCCTACGTGTCGAGTTTTGCAAAACATGTAATTTGACTAAACAAATGTAAGGCCTTAAGGCCATTGTACTTGTGTATTATAATTCATTCCTATTGGGTTTTGTAGTGGACATTCATGCTTGTAGGTGGGTTCTTTATTTTGCAACTTTGAAATAATTCCTTCCGCTAAAATGACTCTGTGTAGGACGTTTGGTTATTGGTTGGATAGTTTCCATTGAGTAACCACCCGATCTGTATGTGGTATATGGCATCGGGCCCGACCGGACCTACTACTATATGCTATGTGACAGATAGGGGGTGTTACAGTAACACCCCAAATTCCAGAGTTGGGAAAAGTTTGGGTGACACGGCCTAGGACACGGGCGTGTTCTACGGCGTGTCCTGCTCGGGTGAGCAGTCAGCGAGTGTTCGACGAAAATTCGGTCGATGAAAATTACGGGAACACGCTCTCTGACACGGGCAGGTCAGAGGCCGTGTCCTCTGCGGGTTGACGAACTCAGCTTGACGATGTTGAGCTAGGGCGTGTCTGGTGCCGTGTATGAGCACACGGCCTGTGACACGGGCATGTCACAGGCCGTGTCCTTTTCTGGATGTGCCCAAGGCATTGATGCCGGGTGAACACGGGCACGACACGGGTGTGTCATAGGGTACACGGCTTCTGACACGGGCGTGTCACTAGCCGTGTACCGCTTAGGTTGAAGAATGATTTTGTGCAGCCTGATGTACACGGCCACAGACACGGGCGTGTCTGAAGGCGTGTCAAGTGACACGGCCCGTGAGACGGGCGTGTCACATGAGCATGTACTAGTATAAATAAGTCGGTTGAGGACCGCTTAGGGTACACAGCCTGGGATATGGGCGTGTCACAGGCCGTGTCAGGCAAAAAATGTGAATTTGTGGCAAAATTATGGCCGTCCGTTCCTTCAGCTGGGATCCAATGGCTGAGCTTCATCCCTGTGTCCTTAAGGCCGGGAAATGAGTTGGAACAACTCATTTGATAATTGCCATTCTCTTTCATACACCTAGAGAGAAAGAGGAAGAAGGAGGAGGAGGAAGGAGAGCCGGCCACCGGTGGTGCTACGAAGTTCCGACGAGAGATCTGAGGCCAGCATTGTGGAGGAAAAGCCGTTGTGGTTCTTTCCAGCCAACTAGGAGCTCATGGAGCCGAAGCGGTCTTCAAGGGTAACGAATTTTCTTCCTAGCCATGTGAAGGATTCCTTTTTGGCATATGCATATGATTCCCCCACCAGAGGGTGGCTGATTACGGGAGTCCGTTGGGTTGATTCATGGAATCCCCACTCATTTGGCATATAGATCCGGAAATGGAGTACGGAATAGGCATGCAGTGTGAAGCCCATCTGGACAGGTTGGCCTAGATTGGTGATGTTGCATATACGCACCGAAGAAGACTCCATGATAAACGTGTAGTTTAGGAGTCGACGGGTTGTACCTGTGAAGGGCAGTAGCAGGAAGTACTGTAGTGGTAGTCCAGGAAATACCCGTATAATGCTTGTGCTATTAGGTTGTACCTGTGAGGGGTAGTAGCAGGCAGTACTGGATTAGGAGTCCAGGAAATACCCTTGTAATGCTTGATGTTCATGGGTAGTACCTGTGAAGGGGAGTAGCAGGAAGTACTGGCGTGGTAAGCCACAAAAATACCCTTGATGCTTGGAATGCTTGATGGGTTATGCCTGTGAAGGGGAGTAGCAGGAAGTACGGGCTTGGTAGCCCGGCAAAATACCCTCAAGTGAATGCTGTGTGAATGCACGGTTAAGCCTAGGTGTGGAAATTGAGTTCTGTCGCTAACGCGAGGCGTGGCTCCTAGGTAACCGATAAATGTGAAGCCTGTTCCGTGAGAATGGGCTGGTTATGTGTGAGTGGACGAGCTCACCTTAAGGAAACAGGTAAGTTGAAACTGACCCGCGCCTTTTATATAGCTGCGAGTACGCCATACCCGGTGATGACAAGGCGACTTGAGCAACGGGGGGTGGATGATCCGACCTGCGCTATGTCCGTCCGACGTGAGACCTAAAGGTGCGGTCTGTTGGAGTGCATATCAAGAGTCTTAGGCCTGCGCACCATGATACAATGGGGGGCTACGGGCCAATCCCGGTGCATTAAGACTAAAGTCTCCGACTGCACACCATGGAGTAAAATGCTCAATTATTACCGTTGGGTTGCGACCCTGATACGGTGGTGGGACCCTGGTTCGCCGGTACACCAAGAATGTGCCCTAAGTGCACGGATCGTCGGGCCGAGTGGCTGACGATTGTGATGGAATGTTTGTGTGTGAGTGCACAATATGTGATGAATATATATATGCATGAGATTGTTATGCCTGCAGGGAAGAAATGCCACTGCCCCGGGAAAGGGGTAGGGTCGTTATAATTTGGTCAGCTGAATGCTGACTGTTGCCTTGTTTGCCACCGTTGGGTGGGTTGTCCCTGTGCAGGTGCTGGAGAGCCAAGCGAGATGCATAAAGGCTGAAGGCCTTGTTGCTGTTGTTGCTGCTACCGCTGCTAGCCCTTGAAGGCTAAACTAAATGCTATGTTTGTTTATATGTGGTCGGCCTGCGCGCCAATGTTTGAGGCCACTGTTGTGTAAAGCCTTGTAAGTCCATAAGGCCAACTGACTTTGTATTTGGACATTCCTGTTTTATATAAATGTGGAGCTTTTATATGGTGGACATTCATGTGCGTGAGTTCAGTTTTTGCGTTATATTCTTCTGCTAGAATGCAATGAGTTAGGATGCGCAACTCTGGTATCACTCCGTGACTTCCCCGCCTATTTTATGGTATATGCTGTGGGGCCACGGCCGGACCTTCTAGTATATACCTGTGAACGGATGGAGTCGTTACATGCTGTCGCGAGAGGAATAAAGTGAAAAATCACGTCATGTTGCTATCTACATTATACAAAGGCTAAAAACTAGGGGCACTAAGCTTGAGGTAGTAGTCTGTGCACACGATCAAAATGATTTTTTGGACCAAGGTGCTTATCCTCACAATGCTTATAAAGACTTATTAGGAGGAGTGAGTAGTGATTGGGGTGTATCCTTGATACAAGGCTTGATAGCATTCATTTTTATTTAGACGCGTTTGGCTATCAATTTTACAGTTTAGATTTCAAGGACTCCAAATCAATCGAAATCTACCCACATAGATAGATACACTTTAACTTGTATACACATGACTTGACCACTAGAGATTTGACCCAAAGTTCTACCATTTATAAAAATGCATATGTATCGTGGCATTGATTATTCCAGTTATTTCCAACGTGGTAGACACAATATCACGAGTTATAGTATGTAAGCATATAATTTCTACAATAGTGCTCCGTCTAGGGATGTGTGAACAGGATAAAATCATTCCACTATCTAAATCCTCACACATACCTAAAGGCATATTCAACGAACACTAACATATCTAGTCGTACTCAGTATCTAAGTACCTATAGATTCGACACATCATGACATAGGTAGACAATATTCACAGGGATTAACACGCCTAACTCAAACATCGTACATACATGTTATGCTCTAAGTTCTAGCCATGTGTGTTCTAAGAGTGACCACTCCATAGTTTTTTTGTTTTGATTTTTGGGTTATATATATATTTTTTGTTTTTTTTAATTCGACAAAAATAAACGAAAAAAAACAAACAAAGCGAAAACGAAGAAGTAGAAAGGTCAAAGAAATGTTTTTTAGATTTTTGGGGGATTTTTCAAAATTTTTTGTTATATTTTTAAAAAAACGGAAACAGAAGCAAAAACAACCAAAAAATAAAAAAAATAGACAAATGCACTCTTACTAGGAAGTGAGATCCAAAACACCCAGCTCGAGTCGAAGTAACGAGAAACGCGCATCTGGGGGTTTTGTGAATATATCAGCTAGTTGGTCATCGACGCCAATGATGCTTACTCTCATGCTCTCTTTCTTAATGTGATCCCGAATGAAATGATGAAGAACATCAATATGTTTGGATCTAGAAAGATGCACTAGATATTTGGTCAAGTTTATAGCCCTCCTGTTGTCGCACCTAAGAGTAACATTCCTAAAAATTAAGACAAAGTCTTCTAACGATTGAGACATCCAAAGTGCTTATGTGCAATAACTCCCTAAGGCAATATACTCGGCTTCAACAGTAGAGACTGCAACTGAGTTTTGTTTCCTAGTTGACCTTGAGACTAGTGCTAGACCTAGGAAGTGACTGGTACCACTCGTGCTTTTGCGATCAAGTGAGCATCCAACATAATAAGAGTCAGAGTACCCATGGAGTGTGAAATCAGTGGTGTGGGGTCACTAAAGACCAAGATTTTGGGTGCCTATAAGATACCTAAAGATATGTTTAATCACTTTCAAGTGTGATTCTTTAGGTTCGGCTTGATACCTAGCACATAGATACACCGCGGATGTAATATCGGGCCTTGACGCACTTAAGTAGAGTAGTGATCCGATCATTCCTCTAAATATAGTTAGATTCGCGAAATGCCACTTTCATCCTTTCCTAATTTTAGAGAGGCACTCATTGGAGTTTTGACTTGTTTCAGATTCTTAAAACCAAATAACACAAGCATATCTTTTATGTATTTTGATTGACTTATAAAAATTCCATCATTACGTTGAGAAATCTGAAATCCTAAGAAATATGATAACTCTCCAACTACACTCATTTCAAATTCAGACTGCATCAAAGTGACAATTTCTTTGCATAATTTATCATTTGTGGCTCCCCAAATAATATCATCCACATAAATTCGTAAGAGAATTAAATTAAGATTCTCGTGCTTCACAAAGAGAGTGGTGTCTGCCTACCCATCCTAAAGCCATGTCCTAGGAGAAAAGTCGTGAGCTTATCATACCAAGCACTGGGTTCTTGATTCAATCTGTACAAGGATTTCACCAACTTGTATACATGATTTGGGTAGTCAGCGTTCTTGAATACGGGTGGTTTCTTGACATACACCTCTTCCTTAATATATCCGTTCAAGAATGCACTCTTAACGTCCATTTGATATAATTTAATTTGTTTATAACTTGCAAATGCTAAGAACATGCGAATGGATTCAAGACGTGCAACCTGTGCAAATGATTCCTCAAAATCCACCCCTTCTATCTGTGAGTAACCTTGAGCCACCAACCTAGCTTTGTTTCTAGTTATCCTAAATTCACCATCAAGTTTATTTTTGTAAACCCATTTCAAACCTATAACTGGATCGCTATCAAGATGCTCCACTAACACCCAGACCTTACTTCTCTCGAATTAGTTTAACTTTTCAGTCATAGCCAAGAACCACGATTCATCCTTTAAGGATACTGATATGTTCTTGGGTTCAATTTCAGATAAAAAACACAAGTTCGAAAAAGATTAATGTAACGCCGACCGAGTTCTAACTCCATGTGTGGGCTCTCCTATTACTAGTTCTCGTGGATGTTTCTTTAATAAATTTAGAGTACATGGAGGCCTATATTCATCTGCATGAGTTGGAACATCAACTGACACCTCTTTCTCCTTGAACTTAGCTTCGAACTGTGCATCATCATCAATTTCCTCTTCATTTGGCCTAGGTTCTTCGGTTGGTGTATTTTCATCAAACTGGATGTTGGCATATTCTTCAACAACTAAGGTTCATTTGTTATAGACCCTATATGCATGACTCGTACTAGAGTATCCTAACAGGATGCTATGGTCTAATTTTTCGTCAAGTTTTCGTAAGTGATCCTTAGTGTTTAAAATAAAACACGGGCAACCAAAGACTCTAAAATAGGAAACGGATGACTTCTTATTGAAGTAGAGTTCATACGAAGTTAGCTTAAGAATGGGGCGAAGCATGACTTAGTTCATCACATAACATGCTGTGTTAACCGCTTCAGCCCAAAAGTATCGAGGCAAGTCGAACTCGTCGAGCATTGTGCGTGCTAACTCTTGAAGCATGCGGTTCTTTCTCTCAACTACCCCATTCTGTTGAGGAGTGCGTGAGGCTGAGAATTTGTGTTTAATTCCTAAATTATTACAATAGTTCATGAAATTTTCATTCTCAAATTCTCCCCCATGATCTGACCTTATGCATTTTATTTTTAGTTCCTTATCATTTTAAAGTCTAGTGCATAGATTAGTGAACTTAAGGAACGTGTCAGATTTATTTGTAAGAAAAAGCGTCCAACAATAACGAGAGTAGTCATCAATAAGAACAAAAGTGTATCGTTTTTCACCTAGACTACACATACTAAGAGGACCAAACAGGACCTTGTGAATGAGTTCAAGTGGTCTAGACGTGGAAATGTCAATTTTACTTTTGAATGAGGTTTTAACAAATTTCTCTTTTTGACACGGAGCACATAAAGAGTTTAAACCACCGCTTAATTTTGGAAGTCCACGAACAAGTTTATTCTTCGATTGTTTGACAATTAGTTTACTTCCTGAGTGTCCTAATCTCCTATGCCAAAGATCTAATCCCCCATTCTTGGTAACAAAGCTAACAGTGTAAACATTATGATTTTTATGAGTAGTAAGTAAAACACTATTAGTTTTGGCATCTATAATCTTACAAGTGTTTATAGAGAATTCAAATATAACATTTAGGCCTTTATCACATAGTTGACTAATTGAAATTAAAATATGCTTAAGTCCATCTACAAATAGTACATTTGAAATAAAAAATGCTTTGTTACCTATGGTGTCGAATCCAAGAATGTGTCCTTTGGTGTTGTCCCCAAATATCACCATGCCCCCCTTCTTCTCCAGGCTAAGGAACTTATCTTTATCTCCTGTAATGTGATTGGAACACCCAGAGTCCAAGTACCACACATTCTCCTTGTCCTTAGCATGCCAACACACCTAAAAAGATGATGAGGTTAAAGATCTGGTTACCCAAGTTGTTCCACCCATACGATAGGTAGAAGACTTTGGTAGCCAGACTTGCATAGTTTTCTTGTTACCTTTCCTTAGAAACAACCCGTAAGTGTGACCAAACCTTTGACAGTTTGCTCACAAAGTATAGGTAGTGGATGCTGCCTTTATCATGTTCTTAGAGCTCATGCTTAAGGATGGGGATAACTATCCAAAATTATTGCACTTATTGTGTGATTCCTTAATTTGTTTGTCTTAGCTTGACTATGATTGCCACTCGGCGGTAGCATTGAACTTACATATCCTAGTCCAAATTTTCCAAATTCATGACACTGTGCACCCAACAACATATTCAGAAATTTTTGCCCTATTCCAAATTATCGAATAGCACAGTTAAGATCATGGATCCTCGCTTTTAGGGCGTTGTTTTCAGTGACTAGCATTACACACCGATTGAAGAACTGTTGTTTTCTTTCTTCTATTTTGGCAAGAGACATTTTAAGTCTTTTCTTGAAGACATTTTTTCATTTGTGAGATTATTCATTTTCAACAAAGCCTTGGAGAAACTTGCTTTTAGCTCTTCGATTGTTGCCATCAAGTGAGGACACTCTAGGCACTTGATCTTCTCTTTGCCACATTTTATTTATTCACATTTTAAATTTTGTAAGTCCTTTTTATTTCTCTTGTTTTCATTTTTAATGGACTTCTTTTCAAGTATAACACTCTCTAACTTATCATATATATGTTCGTAAATCTCAAGAAGTTCACTATAGGAGGGCGGAGTTACCTCATTGTCACTCTGGACACTGGACTCATCTTCAGATTCATCTTGATTTCTTCCCATAATGCACAGATTTTCCTCGTCTTCACTACTCGAGTCTGAGGTGCTTATTTCGTCAGATCCATCCTCTTCCCAAGTGAGCACCTTTAACACCTTCTATCCTTTATGTCGACTTTGCTTCTCCTTTTTCTCCTTCTGGAGTCTTGGACATTCCCTCTTTATGTGTCCAGTCTTGTGACAGTGATATCACTCAGGTAGGGTATTCTCATCATCTCTCTCCGTCTCCTTTGATGGCTTGTTCCACCCCCTGGCTTGTTTAGCACCTTTCTTCAAAAATTTCTTAAATTTTCCCTGCCTCTTAGGATTCTTCATAAACCTTTTGAACTCTCGGACATATAGGCTTTCCTCATCATCTTCCTTAGATTCTTCAACTACCTTTCTCTCCGGTGCGGCCTTCAGTGCCATCCCCTTCTTCTTTATCTCCCTGGGATACTCCTCAGTTTTAATCTTTGATTCAAGTTCATGTGTCTTTAAGTTTCCAATAAGGCTCTCTATCTCCAGGGTGTTGATATCATGTGATTCAGTAATCGCAGTCACCTTCTGGTTGAAGCGAGGAGGCAAAGGTCACATGATCTTCCTCACCAGATCTCCATTTGAGTAGCTGTTCCCAAGGGATCTTGAGGCATTGCCAATCTTGGTGAAGCGTGTATATATGCTGTCTACTTCCTCGTCGATCTCCATACAGAATTATTCGTATTCAGATTCGAGTTGGAATAGCTTCGGCTCCTTTACATGCGAGGTACCTTTGTGAGTAAGCTCAAGTAGACACAATATACCATATGCAGTTTCATAATTATAGATTCTATTAAATTCAGTTTTATCCAATGCGCAAAATAAAGAGTTCATTGCTTTGGCATTATTAGTACATCTAAGCTTGTCGGCGCCATCCCATTTATCGTGTGGTTTGACTAAGACGGTATCACCTACAGTGGTGGTGGTTGCAGTGTATTTTGTCTTGATCATGGCCCACACATCCATGATTTGTGTCATCAGAAAGATTTTCATTCGTGTTGTCCAGTGATTATAGTCACTCCCCATGAATAGTGGGGGTCTACTCACACCTTGTCCCTCAGGAAATGCGTGAACCACGTTGGCCATCTTACTTCAGGTTTTTAAGCCTTTTTGAAGTAACCTCCCTCTAATACCACTTATTGGATATAGTGTCCAACCTTGGGGGGGGGGGTGAATAAGGTTTAATGACGATTACTAGAAATTCGAATTATTTCTAACCAGAAAATCTAGTTTAGGAAGCTACCATGGGGCATTAGGTAGCTAACACGCGGCGGTATGTCATAGAAATCATTTTTCTGGGAAGATTCCTCCTAGATGATCTATGCATCCTTCAAAAAATTACAGGCTAACACACACAACGTTATACACAAGATAAGAGACAAAATGAATTTCATTCCAAAGTAAAATCGACAGCTATTTTTAAAGATTACAAAAACTTTATCTCCGTGATGCCGGAGATCGCAAGCAGTGAATAAAGAAAGATTTTTGGTTTTCTATACCGACCCGCTCCCCGGACTAGTTGGGTCTCTCCCTTTCCCACTAAGAAAGGTCTCAAGCCGGCTCTTCACCCTCACGCAAGAAGGTGTCTTAGAGCCCTGCTAGATCCCTCGATCTAGTCGTTCCTTCCCCGGGACGATTTCTCATGGAGTCCTTCCCGGATCCCAATGACCTTCACCGATCGATTTTACTCACCACAAGAATACAATGAAGAGAAAAATACACACGAATATAAAAAGATTAAAGTTCAAATCTCCCTCAATACGACTCCTCCGTTGAGCGATCCGTGATTGGTGCTAGAAATATTCATGGGCTTGAAACCGATCAACTCACCGTCTCAGTAATCATTGAGCAGGCTAACATGATGCAGTATAGAGTTAGCGCCTGAGTAGTAGGTTCCCAAGCGCGTGGCTGAAATAATTCCTCGAGCTAGCGTAGACAATAAAACTAGCACGACACAGTAGAATCCCGAGCGCCATGTCCATTTAATTCAGGTTACCGCCCGACGGTAACTATTACCGCTTGGCAGTAGGTTCCATAGGAGAGCTTCCTGCGATGCTTGGACCTGTAAACCGGCACACTCTACCAAATACAAGATGTAATCAAATATAACATAGAAATTGATATTATCAAACTGAGGATATGTGAACCGTCGGCTCTAACAAAAATGAGCACACTTTGTCAGTATGTTGACAATAACCCACACAACATCATGAACTCTTGGATACCTCGACAAACCAGTAATAAATCCATAGAAATGATCTCCCATTTCCAACTCGGTATATCTAATTGTGTTAACTTACCACCATGCCTTCTATGGTTTGCCTTAACACATTAGAAGTATAGCACTCAGATACGAACTTTACTATATTGTTCTTCATACCTGACCACCAAACAATCTGCTTCAGATCTCGATACATCTTTGTAGAGCCAGGATGGTAGGCAATACTATAACTATATGCTTCATCACAAATCTTTGCTCGAATATCCTCAACAACAAGAATACAATATATACCCTGGTACTTCAAGGCACCATAATCATCTATTGAAAAATCTGGTAATTCTTCTTTTTAGTTCTACTTCGAATGCACTGCAAATCAGGACCATCCTTCTGATATATTCTTGTGAAAGTAATCCACGAATGTTTTTCAAATTCTAAGCTATTCGACAAGATGCTACTTCTAACAGCGATAGTTATTAAGAAGAACTCTTCCACTAGAGATTTCACTGAAAGGATAAAGACATGAATGCCATTTCGGCTCAAGGCATCAACCACCCTGTTAGCCTTGCCCGAATGATAGAGAATATCAACATCGTAGTCTGCAACATACTCCAACCATCTCTGCTGACATATATTCAGTTTCTTTTGAGTGAAGACATACTTTAGACTCTTATGATCAGTATAGATCTTAAATGTCACTCAATATAATATGTGTCTCCATAGCTTTAAAGCATAAATAAATGCTGCAAACTCTAAGTCACGCATAGGGTAATTTCTTTCATGAACCTTCAGTTGCCTTAAACCATACACTATCACTTTACCTTCTTGCATCAAGATGCAACCAAGCCCAACACGTGAAGCATCTACATAAACCACAAAATCTACTCCTTCAGTAGGCAAAGCCAAGACTGGGGCAGAACATAAACTCTTCCTCATTTCCTGAAAAGCTTCTTCACACGCATCACTTAAAATGAATACTACATTCTTCTATATAAGATTAGTTAAAGGTGCAGGCAACACTGAAAATCCTTGCATAAATCTCCTATAATAGCCTGCTAACCCCAAGAAACTCTTTATCTCCTTGGGCATTATAGGCCTCTTCCATCCAAAATTACGGTAATCTTAGCTGGGTCCACAAAGATACCATCTTTACTCACAATGTGACCCAAGAAAGACACCTGAGATAGCTAAAATTCACACTTGCTCAACTTTGCATACAACTTGCGCTCTCTCAGAGTAGATAGCACAAGGCATAAATGCATGGCATGCTTCAGTGCTTCTAGAATATAATAGAACATCATCGATGAAAACGACCACAAAATGATCCAAAAAAATACTTGAATACTCTATTCATCATGTCCATAAAAGAAAAAGGTGCATTCGTCAGTCCAAAGGACATCACTAAGAACTTAAAATGTCCATATCAGGTACAAAAAGCAGTCTGCAGTACATTAGACTCACAGATTCTCAATTGATGATAGAATGAATGAAGTTCGATCTTTGAGAATGAAAAACTACCCCACAATTGGTCAAACAAATCATCAACCTGAGGAAACAAATATCTATTCTTGATAGTCACCTTATGTAGCTTCTGATAATCTATACAAAATCTCATCGATCAATCCTTTTTCTTCACAAAAAGGACTGGAACACCCCAAGGAGAAGAACTAGGTCTAATGAAGCCATACTGCAACAACTCATCAAACCGGGTGCACAACTCATTCAATTCATGCAGCGCTATTCGGTAAGGTGCCTTCGTAATTGGATGAGTACCTGGCTTGAGATCTATCATGAACTCGACATCTCTCTCTAGTGGAAGTCCAAGAAGTTTTGCTAGAAAAACACTGGGGAACTCTCGCACCACGAAAATATCTTCAACACGCAGCGAGTCATGAGCAGCTTCCAAAATAGAAATAAGGAAAGCAATACAGCTAGACTCTAAAAATTATCGAGCACATACCACAGATATAATTGAGGAGTCCTGGCGATGAAGGCCATACACACCTATGGGTTGGCCATTGTCCATTGAAAGTCTTTAGTTTAAAGAGTAGCTAAACACCTAGAGGGGGGGGGGGTGGGTGAATAGGTTTTTCTATCTTTTTAATACATTCTTTTGATTTGGTAAGTTATGTTTTAGTTTAGATTATCTTTCAAGATCAAACAATCAACACAACATTTGTTTAGAGTTGTTTCCCAAAGTATGAGTACATCCATTGTCCCTCCCACCATTATAATAGTTTATTAGACAAGGACAACTTCTCCAAACTCGGCTCCAAGAGCTTACAACACAAATCACTCAGGATTTATTTAACTCCTCCAAGTCCTACAGTCAGGCCCAAGGCCCTACACTTAGAGAAATATTCTCCTATAACTCAGACACACAAGCCCTACCTCAGACTTTAACTCAAAGTCCTACACTCAGGCTTAAGAGGTTAGCCCTACACTCAGATCCACCACTGGATCCTACTGCAGAGAGAAACTCTCCTATAGCTCGGACACACATGCCCTACCTCAGAACCATAGGAGGATCCTACAACTCAGGCACTAATGCCCTATAGCTTAGATCTATAAAAAGATCCTACCCCAGCCTTTATAATTTAGGCTTACACTTAGATCAATTAAGATCCTACAGAAAGTAAGGTTGGTAGTTGATGTTGAATGACTCCAAAGAAGATATCTCTGAGTCTGCCTCTTCCTGAACTGAGATGACTCAGTCCTATCTTCTTCACTACTCCAAGATTGGATCTTCAAGACTATTTTTCTTGAGCTGTGAAGTAACTACAACTAGTGATTGCCCTGTCCCTTCTTCTACCTCAGAGAGATTATTCTCTGAACTTGCTGTTGAAGATGAAAATGTCAATAATCAACTTGCTTGAACTTATAAATCACCAAAAGGAGCAAAATCTTCAAACTCTACAACTAGGTCGAGAGGAAGAAGTTGAAGCAATGTATTTCAAAAGTTAATAATCTAGCATGTTGATTTCTTCTCCCTTGATAGTTTCTTTTTCTATCCCGCCGTCCAACGGCTCTTTGAATAGTGGGACCACCTAGAGTTAGTAGTTGTAATTTTTCTTTAGCATTAATTGCTGTACAATAGGCAAGCAGCACCATTTATCGTCTACTATTTCATTCCCACAACATTTGAATTCCCGCCGACATCATCAGGAATCAGCACCTGTGGACTTAGCCAAATTCAGACAATTCTATATAGGCGTTGAGTGAAGACTTATCACTCAACTTCAAAACACTTTGGAAGAATTCTGCACCACCAGGCATTGAATGATCATTCATCACTCAATGATTATCAACAACAGTAGTCTAAATAACTAGGCGTTGAGTGAGCCTTCATCACTCAACACATCTGGACTTAGTCTATTTTCTCTGTATTAAGGCGCTGAGTGAGTTGTCTTCATCAACGCTTTCTGCCTTTCCCTATTTTACAGAATAGGCGTTGAGTGAACTGCCTTCACTCAACACTTCTGCCCTTAGACAGATTTTTTGTTGAATAAACATTGAGTGAGTTGTCTTCACTCAACACATCTTTGCTTAGTCAGATTTCCAAGTCAAACCACACAGTGGCTCTGACTGAACTGTGTTTTGTCAACGCTTTCTCTTCAGGGCGTTGAGTGAACTGCCTTCACTAAATGCTTCTGGACTTAGCAAGAATTCTTGTTAGCTTTTCTCTTGCTTTGACTATTTGAGCTTTACTCAATGCTTCTGTCTTCTAGGCGTTAAGTGAACTGCCTTCACTCATTGCTTCTATGCTTAACTAGATTTCTGCTATGGCAATGCCGAGGCTTTGACTGCCTAGGCTTTACTCAATGCTTAATGTCATCTGGCGTTGAGTGAACTGCCTTCACTCAACGTATTTGAACGTAGGTAGATTTCTGCTTTGTCAGTATCTTGTCTTGTGTCCACCTACATTTGTGCTTGGACAACCTGTTTGAATAGTGAAGAAAGAGCAACCTGCATATATAAAACATAAGCATGCATCAAATAAAATATGGTGTATAGCATTGTCTTGTAGGCCTTCTTCAAATCTAGGTCATTGTGATCAATGGACCCAACAATCTCCCCCTATTTGAAGAAGTAAAAACCTTGGACAATCATATACACTAACACACATAGAAGATAAGTATACACAAAATATTTAGAACAGAAATTGAAGCACACACACAAACACAATAATATGCATAAGGGAAATAATTATATTTGACCAGTGCGCTTAAAATATTGTTCACATTCCAAAAAGACCCTTAAGGAAAATACAAAACATCTCATGTTTCTGGTTCCCTAATTACTATCCCCCCGTTGGGCTTCTTTGCAGACTTTACTTCATCTTCCCTCTTTTCCTTCTGCCTTTCAAAGTAGCTGTAAGGCTTGGGAAAGTATTTGCTTAGCTCTAATGCATCTAGTGGCAGAACACCTGACTTCTTGTCCCTTCTGTACTTCCACCTAGCTTCTTCATTCATCTCAAGCTTTGCCCATTCTAGGGAGCTACAAAGATTTCCCCTCTCAGTTTTCTTGGACTTAACTTGGGCTCAGGCAGACAAAATTATAGTCCTAGATTGTGGACTCCATTGCTCAAGGTCTGGTCTGGACTCCATTTCTTCTATGTACCTCTTATTGCTGAGCTTGACCCCTTCTTCTTCTTCAACAATAGATTTTCCTTTGTCCCTGACAATCTACTCAACAATAGGGCTGAAAGAGGGAATTTCAGCATCAGTACCTTCTTGGATGTTATATTGCAAAGTATCATATTGCTCTACATACTGATCATTATATTGGCATAGCAATCCATCATGCAGTACTTCTTATACATGTTCAGGAATAATAGGTATGTTGTCATATGTGAGTTTCTCAAGTCCCATTGAGCCTCTTATAGCATTTGTAGTCCAAACTGCATTTTTTGTGTTGACCCTTATCAATTCCTTCTCCCCCTTTTGACTTCTTCAGAGATATCTTTAGTCAGGGAGGTGCTAGCCTTTGCTAAATGAACATCCAGATAGTTAACAACAATGGTGATATGGCCCTTGAGCTTGAGCAAGTGATCATCTAGAACTTGGGCACATGCATCTATTCTTCTTTCAAAAATAGTCTTGTGCTTTTCCAACAATTCCTTCTGTGCATTATGGACTGCCAGCATGTTTCCAGAAAAAATATTCTGATTCTCTATAATTCCATTTTGAATCCGACCCAGTTCTGTCAGTTTGCTTTCTGTGAAAGTGACTATAGGAGCAGCCCTCTTAAAGAATGATACAGTGTTGGCTCTCAGCAGATTAACCACAAATCTTATAGATTTGATCTCAATAGAAAGGTATTTTCTCACTTCCTTTATAGAATCATCCACAAAGTGATCCAATTGCCTTCTTTGGTCATCCAGTAGACCCTTTAGTTGTACCAGGAAGGTGGATGACATCTAATCAGCTTGGTGTGATGTACCATCATAATAGACATTTTGTTGATCTGGCCTTTCTTCTTCTCTAGCTTTAGAATCAGCCATCTCATACTCTGAAGAGTGTTGAGTTGCATTTTCATCTACAACATTGCCCATCTCTGATTCAAAAGAGTCTATATTATAAAAATTCTCTAGAGCATGGAGTTCAGTGTGAATCTCCCCCTCAACATCTATAATGTACACATGGACATTCAGATCTTCAGTAGTGTTGATTGGATGTTCTTCTTCCATTGCTTCAGCAGGTTGAAACTCCTAAGCAGGAATTTGGTTACTCTCCTTCATGAGCTGATTGTGCTTCCCCTCAGCAAGTGCATCTTCCATAACTCTCTCAAGAAGTTGCTCCTCCTCAGCTTGAGTGCAGAAAAGCACAAATTCAGGGCCCTTTAAAGTTTCAGCAATCCTCTTCTCCAGATTCTAAATGAATGTGTCCAATTCCTCTTGAACAAACTGGATGGTCTCCCCCTCAGTTTGAGTAGGTATCTGGTGAATCTCCCCCTCAACTACAACACCCATTTGAGATGTCTCCCCCTGAACATCAGTAGAGATATTTTCCACTTGTTGGCCTTCCAGTGTGACCATGGCTCCTGCTTGGTTCTCCTCAGATTGAGTTCTGGCCAACTGGATACTTGTAGTAGGTTTAGAAGACATTGAGACTTGAGCACTTATGCCTCTCCTTGTTTCTTCAGTAGACTCAGTCAGAATTGGGTCATATGGCTCTTCTTCACTATTCTTTGATGAAATGCTCTCTATGTTGACATTTCGAACTGTCTTCTTCTTCTTATTCTTCTTCTTAACAGACTGAAGGTGTGGTTGTAGAACTCTCTCCCATCTGTCAAACATTCTGGAGTCCATCCTCCATATATGATGGATCTTAGGCCCTAGCCACATGATGAGGATTCCTGGTACAGTACTGTATAGATACAGAGACAGGATTCTGCCCAAATTGGGCTCTGGGATGCATTCTACAATTCTATCAAACAACACTTCGCCCAGTTTTTTTCTTTGATAGAATGATCCTGGTCATACGTTCAAACATTTTCTTAAAAATCTTATCATGTGAGCCTGTCTTGCAGAGCAACGGTTTTTCCACTACATATGTTAGGAACTTGCCTCTGTTGTTGAATGCTTTCCTCAAAACAGACCCAGTGGTATGCTTGGAGAGCCCACACCACTTTATTGTTGTCTTAATATCATCCTGAATTAAGTCAGTATCCGCGTCTGACTCAATCACCTTGGGTAGATGCAAAGCTTTGCATAATCTCTTTGTAGTGATCTTGATCTTCTTTCCAATGATTGAGGATTTGATTTTGGATGAGGATGAGTCCACTTTGGCATTTGAATAGAGTTCCAGAACTTCTCTTTTTGAAATTAGGATTGGCTCAGACAGGACAAAACTTAGGTGAGCAACCTATAGTAAGTGCAGAACCTGTATGACTTACTCAGGTGCATCCTTAAAACCATTTCGAACCAGCTAGGATCCCTCAAATAAGAAATACATTCCCTTTATATCCATTGATTTGATGAGTTCTGAAGAGTTGACTTGCTTTCGTCACAGGGAGATAGTAGTTCGCAAAGGGCCAGGAATAGTGTTTCTTATTCTAAGCACACTTAGGTCTATTTATACTTGCCTCTAAGTAGTGAATGTGGAGAGGCACATACCTTTTGTTTTATCATGAAGTGATCAACATCTGTGATTAATTCTGACAGTTAGTCGTAAATAGACGATCCTGGGAGTAGACTCGACGCACTCAATGCTCTCGACGCTTGTTGTTATCTCGACGCACTCGACGCATGAGTACTTAGACTCATCAAACTCGACGCCTGACTTATCTCAACACACTCTATGCCTGGACACTTAGTCCATTTCTTCTATGCTATCTTGCAAGGAGTAACATTACCTACAATAGGAATATATGAATTATTACTGAAGCTAGACTATGTTCAACATACCCCGCTCAAATTTGAAGGTGTTGAAATTGGCTTCATCTAGGGGCTTAGTGAAGATGTCATGTTAAATTTTCTCAAGGTGGTCAGCAAGATAGCCCAAACCCCCAATTAATATCTTCGGAACTACCCAGTTTACACCTTGAACCAGCAGAAACCCAGGGAGCAGGCTCAACACACCAAGCGCATGGAAGAACAAGCAGATCTTATATTCATTTAACTTCTTTACAAAACGAGGTATACATAGCGAGTAATGATTTCGCTAGTATAAACAGCTGTAAACAGAAAGCACCAAACACCAAGCCAGGCGGACAACACCGGAGTCTGCCGAGACCGCCGAGGTCGCCGAGGTCACCGAGTCCGCTGAGATCGCTCGAACGTAAGCTGCAATCCGCCGAATAGACACAGAGTCCGCCGAAGCCGCGAGGCCGCGCGGACACACCGTTATTCGTCTCCTGCTGAGGAACTGCGGAACATACCGCCTACCAGCCTGAGACTGGCGGACATGTTATTGAAGCTGGTAAAGTTGAAACAGAGCTGACAAGCCGCATAGCGACCTCCTGCTGAATCCGCAGAGAACGCACAACTTCCAAGTACTTGACCGAAGTCACAGCCAAACTCCTGGCTCTTTGAAGATACCCGCGCGACCTGCACACAACACACAGTTAACTCTGAATCAATCCGCGCGGACAGAAAAACTGAGACCGCAGCACCTCGCCGAACCCAACTTACTGTTCACTCACTTACTGTAGATAAGCCAGGGGCGTCCTATTTATAGGCGAGGTGAGGAGTGTGGTCACCGCCCTAGAGATAGCGACATCGCCCTAGCCCGCGCGATAGCAAAACGCCGTCCGCCGAGTCCGCAAGGACTTAGTCGGATACCAAGGAAAAACCGCCAGGAGCAAGGCAACTTTGGCGAACCCTCATCAGTCCGCCCAAGCTGTGCGGACAAAGCATCTGCCCTCAAAGCCTCCAACCACTGTAGGACAACAACCCCCTTCAATGGCTGTCCGCACAAACCCGAGGCAGTCCGCAAGAATCAAGCCTCAATCCGCCACAAGTCCACGACCAAAGGCAGATAGCAACAGTCCGCCCGGTCAACATCGGACTTAGCGGATACTGTGGACACCATGGTCTTGGCACAGAGTGTGACCAAGTCCAAAACCATCAAAGGCCAATGCGAGCATGGCGGACATAAACTCCCGTCCACCAAACACCCTAGCACACAGACAGCCAGCAGTCCGCAAGCTACTCGCACACCTGCCCAACGCAGCAGCCATCTCCCGGACTCCACACACCAGTCCGCCAACGACCTCCACAGCAAACACCTGCTGTATCAGCAGAGCTCGACAAGGCCTCAGCCAAGCTCTAAGCCCAGTCCACAACAGCCCATACCGCGGACACACTAGTCCGCAAGCTTCCCGCGGACATGAGCCAAATCGCCAATCAGCACAAGCTTGCACCACTGCCACTGAGAAATGCACCAGTTTGCAAGCCTCTAACCGATCAGGTCGCTCCTTGGCTAAACAAATCAGCCAACGCCCTATCCGCAGATACCAGCCACACAGTCCGCGGACTACTTGCATATAACCCGCTCAGAAGAACAGCCGGCTTCCACTAGACTTTCCACCAGGCCTCACACAGCAGTCCGCCCAGTCCGCCTAGTCCACCAATGCTGTCCGCACAGGCCGCCCGGCCTGTCCCATCAACCACTTCCACTTCACAAATTTCAACACTTCCCCTTAAAGTGGGAAGTGGTGACCAAGCCCAGCAAGCGGCGCAAGCGCTCAAAGGGCCCCTTCGACAGTGGCTTCGTGAAGATGTCAGCAAGATTATCTTCACTCCGAACATGCCCGACCAGCAGAGATCCCTCCAACACCTTCTCCCTGATGAAGTGGTGATCAATCTCTATATGTTTGGTCCTGGCGTGACACACTGGATTATTAACTAGCTTGAGAGCACTCTCATTGTCACCCCGGAGTAAAGTAGGCCCTTGCACTTCTTCATGAACATCCTCTATAAGCCTCCTCAACCCGATGGCTTCCCGAGCAGCCAAGGCTGAAGCCTTATACTCTGCCTCCGTAGTTGAGACGGATACCGAGTCTTGCTTCTTGCTATACCACGAGATGCTAGCTGGACCGCAAGTGAACACATAACCTGAAGTAGACCTCCGATCATCCGAATCACCGCCATAGTCAGCATCCGTGTACCCAAGCAGTGCAAACTCTGATTCCCTTCCATAGAGGAGTCCCATGTCAGAAGTCGCCTTGACATACTTCAGAATACCCTTCGCTGCCACTAGATGAGATTTCCTTGGTTCAGCCATAAACCGACTTACTCGGCCAACAACATAAGCAATGTCCGGCCTTGTAATCGTCAGGTAAATTAAGCTCCCAACAAGATCCCTGAACACTAAGGGATCAAGAAGAACCCTTCCCTCATCTCGTCGAAGCTTCAGCCCAGGTTCCAGTGGAGAAGAGCACTTCTTCCCTTCGCCCATGCTGAACCGCTTCACAATGCGATCTGCATACCCTTTCTGGCAAATGAGAATCCTGCACTCCTTCCTCTCCACTTCAAGACCGAGAAAGTGATGAAGCTCTCCCAAGTCTTTCATCTCGAAGCGTATAGCAAGCTTAGCCCTGAGCCTTGCTACTTCCCCCTCCGAATTCCCTATGATGATCATGTCATCCACATACAGCAGGACCAAGACTTGTATCTCCCCCTTCTTCTTGACGAACAAGCTTGAATACGAGTTGGAAGCAAGGTATCCACAGAATTGCAAGTACTCTGCAATCTTCCCATACCAAGCTCTAGGAGCTTGCTTCAACCCATAGAGAGCTTTCCTGAGTTTGCAGACATAGTCCGGATGCTTTTCAGAGACAAAACCAAGCGGCTGATCCATGAAGATGTCCTTATCAATCTCTCTGTAAAGAAAGGCATTCTTCATATCGAGTTGCACAACCTCCATCCCTTGCTAGCAACTAAGGCGATCACCACTCTAACTGAAGTCATCTTCGCAACTGGACTGAATGTCTCCTAATAGTCTTCTCCATACTGTTGTGAGAATCCTCTAGCGACCAGGCGAGATTTGAACCTATCAATGCTCCCATCAGCCTTCTTCTTCAACTTATACACCCACTTGCAAGTAACCGGAGTAATGCCATCAACCTTGGGCATAAGGTCCCAGGTTTCATTCTTCTTCAGAGCATCAATCTCTTCTTTCATGGCACCTTCCCACTCCTTCACTCCAGTGGCCTCGTTGAAGTTTGCAGGCTCTCGCTCATCCAGAGGACCTGCAAAGAAACAGGAGACAAAGATCAATGTATTCCCATCACAGTACCGAGCCGGTGGCTTAACAACCCTCTTCGATCTCCGAAGGGTCGGCTCCTTGCTCACTGCTTCCGTTGCTTCTTCGGGCTCAACTCCTACTTGGGGCAAGCATTAAGCAGTGCTCCCCCTGCTTCATGAGCCAGAAGACTCAGCCTCGGAGTTAGAAGCAACAGGAGCTACTGGTGAAACAACAAGCTCCTCTTCCAAGCCTTCAGCAGCCACCACCGGTGCTTCATCAACCTTGCTACTTCCGGTTAGCTCAACCGAGCCACCTCCATATGACGTCAGCTCGTCAAAGACAACGTCTCTTGACACCACGAACTTCTTCATCACAGGGTCCATGCATTTCCATCCCTTCTTCCGCTCATCGTAGCCAACAAAGATAAGCTTCCTTGCCTTCGCATCCAGCTTAGTCCGTGAAGCATCCGGGACATGCATGTAGCAAGTTGAACCGAACACCCTAAGGTGTCCCACACTCAGCTTCTCCTTCAGCAACAGCTCAAAAGGAGTCTTCATATTGATAGGGCTGAGTGGCATCCGGTTGATGACATAAGCAGCACAAGACATCCCCTCCGCCCAAAAGGACTTTGGGATATCTTTCGCATGAAGCCAAAATTTGCAGGTCTCCGTCAGATGACGGATCTTCCGCTCCGCTACCCCATTTTGTTGTGTAGTGTGAGCACAAGTAAGCTCTCGTTGGATCCCGTGCTTCCTGCAGAAGTTAGAAAACTCGGAGGAAATAAACTCACCCCCGTTATCAGTTCTAAGCTTCTTAATCCGCAAGCCAAGCCGGCCTTCTACCAACTCCTTAAACTCCACAAACAAACGGAAGGATTCCGACTTCTCCTTTAAGAAATACACCCAAGTATACCTTGAGTAGTCATCAACCAAGACAAGCATGTATCTGCTTCCACCAAGGCTGACAGTAACCGTCGGTCCCATCAAGTCGCCATGAATGCACTCCAATGGTTTCTTGCTCCTTGTTTGTGATTTATCAAATGGAAGGCGATGTGCCTTACCGTATTGACAGCCCGCGCAAACATGCCCGTCACCAAAGGAGGACAACTTAGGCAACCCTTTCACCAAACTTTTATTAGCCATCGCCTTCAGCTTGTCCATGCCAACATGCCCCAGCATCTCATGCCAGATAGCAGCGCTATCATTGGCCCTCATACGATCAACATGAGAATTGGTGGCAAGAACAAACAAGTTCTTCACCCTCCTTCCAACATGAGCAACATCAGCCTTAACCGCTGATACGTTGCGAAGGAACCTCACTTCTGTTGGCCCAAACAGAATGTGATAACCAGCGTCCACCACATTGGTCACCGAGAAGAGGTTTTTCTTCATGCCTGACACGTGATACACACTCCTTAACGTGAGTGGCCCCTGATCACTACCCAAAGACACGACCCCCTCTTTCTCTACTGCATAAACAGTATTATCAACAGTGATAATAGCTTCATTACCTGAGTATGCTTGCATGGAGGTGAACTTCAACTTGTCTCCGGTGAGGTGATGACCACACCCAGAGTCCACGATCCACTCGCCGTTGAAGTCCTCAGCAGACAAGGCACAGACACAAGTGCCCGTCATAAAAGCTCCGCCCCATTCTGCTTCTTCACTTCTCGAGCAAGCTTCCTCCTTTCCCACAGCATGCCTAGGCTGCAGTTTGACCTTGCAGTCCCGCTTGAAGTGCCCTCGCTGATGACACCGGTAGCACTTCAAATTCTTCTTCCAGTCCTTAGGAGCATTGCTCCTCTCCAGCTGATATGAAGTTGAAGTCTCCTTCTCACCAACGACCTGCACCTTCTTCTTCTTCTTCCCTTCCCATCCTTTCTTCTTGCCTGAGAAAAGAGCTTTGCTGCCTTCCTGATTAAGATTAACTCCAGCCATCTGCCTTGCCAAGCTCCCCTGCGATGCAAGCAGATTCTCCAGCTCCAGCAAAGAAGACAGAGTAGCCCACCCTTGAAAAGATGTCACAAAGGCCACATACTCCTTCCGCAAGCCGCGGATTATGTGCCTTTTCATCTTAGCCTCAGAGATAGGCTCATCAGGATCCAGTGCCGACAGCTCAGCACACAAGCTCTTCATCTTTAAGAAGTACTTCGAGATGGGAAGGTCGCCCTGAGTTGCCCTGGCCAGCTCATTCTCCAGAAACTGAAGCCGCGCCACATTCTTCCTATTGAACAACTCATCAATGGTTGTCCAAATATCAGCAGCCGACTCACATCCAACGATGTGATCAAACAGTTCCGGAGATACGGACCTCTTGAGGATAAACTCCGCCTTAACATTTGTTTTCCTCCAGAGCCTAACCTACTCAGCAGTACCGAACACAACAGTCACTTCCTGTCTGTCGTCACCACTGACGACTTCCCACAGCTCCTCGCCAAGAAGATAACTCTTCATGCACGACTTCCACTTCTTAAAGTTAGTCGGCGTTAAGAGTTCAATCCCAAGACCCCTTGTAAAGCTCCCTTCCATTGCAACACCTGCTTGGATAAGCCTTCAGAAGCACAGAGCACCAACACAGGTTGATCACCACTCAAACACAGAGCACAACACTGGTTGAAGACCGCTCAAGCAACTGAACCTCGCTTTGATACCATGTTAAATTTTCTCAAGGTGGTCAGCAAGATAGCCCAAACGCCAAATTAATATCTTCGGAACTACCCAGTTCACACCTTGAACCAGCAGAAACCCAGGGAGCAGGCTCAACACACCAAGCGCATGGAAGAACAAGCAGATCTTATATTCATTTAACTTCTTTACAAAATGAGGTATACATAGCGAGACATGATTTCGCTAGTATAAACAGCTGTAAACAGAAAGCACCAAACACCAAGCCGGGCGGACAACACCGGAGTCCGCCGAGACCGTCGAGGTCGCCGAGGTCGCCGAGTCCGCTGAGATCGCCCGAACTTAAGATGCAATCCGCCGAATAGACACGGAGACCGCCGAAGCCGCGAGGCCGCGTGGACACACCGTTATTCGTCTCCTCCTGAGGAACTGAGGAACAGACCGCCTACCCGCCTGAGACCGACGGACAGGTTATTGAAGCTGGCAAAGTTGAAACAGAGCTGACAAGCCGCAGAGCGACCTCCTGCTGAATCTGCAGAGACTGCACAACTTCCAAGTACTTGACCGAAGTCACAGCCAAACTCCTGGATCCTTGAAGCTACCCGCGCGACCTGCACACAACACACAGTTAACTCTGAATCAATCCGCGCAGACAGAAAAACTGAGACCGCAGCACCTCGCCGAACCCAACTTACTGTTCACTCAGTTACTGTAGATGAGCCAGGGGGGGTCCTATTTATAGGAGAGGTGAGGAGTGTGGTCACTGCCCTAGAGATAGAGACACCGCCCTAGCCCGAGCGATAGCAAAACACCATCCGCCAAGTCCGCAAGGACTTAGCCGGATACCAAGGAAAAACCGCCAGGAGCAAGGCAACTTTGGCGAACCCTCATCAGTCCGCCCAAGCTGTGCGGACAAGGCATCAGCCCGCAAAGCCTCCAACCACTACAAGACAGCAACCCCCTTTAATGGCTGTCCGCACAAACCCGAGGCAGTCCGCAAGACTCAAGCCTCAATCCGCCACAAGTCCACGACCAAAGGCAGATAGCAACAGTCCGCCCGGTCAACAACGGATTTGGCGGATACTACGGACACCATGGTCTTGGCACAGAGTGTGACCAAGTCCAAAACCATCAAAGGCCAATGCTAGCATGGCGGACATAAACTCCCGTCCGCCAAACACCCTAGCACACAGACCGCCAGCAGTCCGCAAGCTACTCGCACACCTGCCCAACGCAGCAGCCATCTCCCAGACTCCACACACCAGTCCGCCAATGACCTCCACAGCAAACACCTGCTGTATCACCAGAGCTCGACAAGGCCTCAGCCAAGCTCTAAGCCCAGTCCGCAATAGCCCATACCGCGGACACACTAGTCCGCAAGCTTCCCACAGACATGAGCCAAACCGCCAATCAGCACAAGCTTGCACCACGACCACTGAGCAATGCACCAGTCCGCAAGCTTCTAACGGCTCAGGCCGCTCCTTGGCTAAACCAATCAGCCAACGCCCTATCCGCAGATACCAGCCGCACAGTCCGCAGACTACTTGCATATAACCCACTCAGAAGAACAGCCGGCTTCCACTAGACTTTCCACCACGCCTCACACAGCAGTCCGCCCAGTCCGCCTAGTCCGCCAACGCTGTCAGCCCAGGCCGCCCGACCTGTCCCGTCAACCACTTCCACTTCACAAATTTCAACATGTCAGCTACTTGCTTATTTGTAGGAAAAAAATTCAAGACAGATGTCTTCACTTTCCACATGCTGTCTAATGAAGTGATACCTAATCTCTATATGCTTAGGCCTATTGTGAGACATAATATTACTAGCAATAGAGATTGCAACAGTAGAATCACAAAACATAGGAGTTCTACTTATCTTAAGATTATAGTCCTTGAGCTGAAGCGGGATCCACAACAGCTGTGCACAACAAATTCCAGTAGATATGTATTCTGACTCTGTATTTGAGATTGCTACACTAGTTCTTGCTGCTCCAAGACACAAGTTTTCTTCCCAAAAATTGATAGGAGTCTGATGTGTTTTTCCCGTCTTCTCTACAGCCTGCAAAGTCTGCATCTGAATACCCTGTTAGTTCAAAATTACTATTCCTAGGGTACCATAGGACAATATCAGGTGTGCCCTTCAGATATCTTAGAATTCTTTTAGCTGTATAATAGTGAGGCTTCTCAGGGCAAGCCTAGTATCTTGCACAAACACATGTAGCATACATGATGCCTAACCTACTAGTAATAAGATAGAGGAGGGAGCCAATTATGCCTCTATACATGATTTCATCAATAGGTTTCCCCATCTCATCCTTATTCAGTGACACATTTAACCCCATGGGAGTTTTCATGATGGTGGCACTCTCCATTTCAAACTTTTTAAATAAGTCCCTAGTGAACTTAGATCGTAAAATGGATAATCCATTCTCAGACTGTCTTACTTGGAGGCCCAAGTTATACTTGAGCTCACCCATACTGCTCATCTCAAATTTTCCCTGCATAAGTTTAGCAAACTTCTTGCAGAGGTCATCATCAGTAGACCCAAAGATTTTGTCATCTACATAAATCTGGACTAGGATTATCTTACCCTTGACTTCCCTTAGAAATAATATCTTATCTATCTTCCCCCTTCAGAATTTGTTCTCTATGAGAAAACTAGACATGGTCTCATACCATGCCCTAGGGGCTTGCTTCAACCCATATAATGCTTTCCTAAGCTTATAAACATAATCAGGTGAGTTATAATTGACAAAACCTGAGGGTTGCTCAACATAGACCTCTTCTCTTAGGTCACCATTAAGGAAAGCTGACTTCACATCCATCTGGTTGACCTTGAATCCCTTGTGTGCAACATATACAAGGAATAGTCTTATGGTTTCTAGTCTAGCTACTGGAGCAAAGGTTTGATCAAAATAAATGCATTCTTCTTGCATATATCATTTGGCTACCAGTCTAACTTTGTTCTTAACTATAACACCATTTTCATCATGCTTATTACTGTAGATCCACTTGGTTCCAATGATGTTATGACCTTGTGATCTGGGAACCAGCTTCCAAACCTTGCATATCTTGAACTGGTTCAGTTCCTCTTGCATAGCCACAACCCAAAATGGATCAATGTTGGCATCTTAAAACCTTTTGAGTTTTACCTGAGACAGGAAGCTAAAATACATTGCAATGTTCTGGCTTCTGCTCCTTGTTGTAACCCTGTGGCGAGCATCTCCAATTATCTAATCTTTGGGATGATCCCTCGTGTTCCTGACTGCTGGAGGCATTCTTACTTCAGCATCAAGAAATTCATTGGATGGATCTTGCTGATCTTCATTTATGTCAGGTGCACTTTGATCTCCTTCTAGAATGCATACTCTATCATCTTCTACTAGGGTAGTTGGAGGATTGCCCTTGATGGTTAGTTTGTCCATCCTCTCTTCTACACCTATATATCTAGAGGAGCTTGGCAGCTCAATGTTAATCATTGATGACTCATCAAAGACTATATTAATAGATTCTTCTACAACTTGATTTTCAAGTGGTAGATGCTATATGCCTAGCTATGGTTGCTGTACCTAACAAATATCCCTTCATAGGATTTGGCAGCAAACTTAGTCAAATGGCACTTCCCATTATTGAGCACAAAGCATATACTACCAAAGATCCCTAGATAGGCTAGATTTGGTTTTCTTCCCTTCATAATCTCATAGGGAGTCTTCTTATGGTACTTATTAATGGAGGCCCTGTTCAGCACATCACATGTAGTGTTCCCTGCCTCTTAGGATTTGCCAGCCTCTATGAGAGTTCTATTTTTCCTCTCAGTTATCCCATTTTGCTGGGGATTTCTTAATGAAAATTCTTGTTGAATCCCTTGATCTTCACAGAACTTTATTATGCCTTCAGACTGAAATTCAGTACCATGGTCACTTTTAATTTTGAACACAGAGCTATCTTTTTCATTCTGAACTTGCCTAACAAAGGACATAAAACTGTCAAGGGTTTCTGACTTTTTCTTTAAGAAGAACACATAAGCAAACCTGGAGAAGTCATCAACTATCACACGAGTGTACACTTTTCTACCTAGACTATGAACTGACATAGGACCAAACAAGTCTATATGCATGAGGTTTAAGCACATCACAAAATCCTTGGAACCAATGCTCTTGAAGGATGCTTTGGTCTGCTTGCCCTTTTAACATGCAGAGCAAATGCCCTCCTTGGTGCATCTTATGGTGGGACCATTCCCACTAGATCTTCACTAAAGAGCTTACTTATGGTCTTGAAGTTCAAGTGAGCTAGTCTCTTATGCCATTTCACACAATATGAGACTTTCTCATTAGCAACTAGACACACAGGGGTGTCAGAACTTAAACATAAAAGTTTAAACAATAAATATTGCCACTCTTAGTGCCTGTCAAAATGACCTCTTGGTCACTTGACCTTTTGATTAGACACTCATCCTTATGGAATACAATGACATGGCCACGATCACATAGTTGGCTTATGCTAATCAGGTTGTGTTGCAACCCTTCCACATAAGCCTCATTTGTGATTGTGACTATGCCATTGGTGATCATACCATAGCCTTGGTGACTCCTTTGTCTAAGCAACCAAAGATAACTTTTGGTCCATTCTTTACTGGACTGTATTCCTTTAGAAGACTTCTTGTTCAAGTTATATGCCTGGAACACCCACTTTCCAAGTACCATATTGGACGGGTACTTGGACTTACCTGCAACCACAATTTAGTTTTCCTTAGGAACCCAAAAGAGTGTGGGTCCTAGGTCATTGTTAGTCTGAAAATTAGCATGTCTGCCTGTAGCATTTCAGGTAGACTTGCCCTTGCACTAGGCACATTGGGGTTGTGCCAACAATCTATGGCAAAATTTACCACTTTGCCACATCACTAACACTCATGAATATTATATCTCCTTTTCTGAACAACACTTGTAGACAAGCTGACAGCAGCTGGCTGTTCAGAATGAAGATCAGCAACCATCTTCGTGTTTCTTTCAGCAAGGTTCTGGCTGAAAGTGAGTCTTCTAGTAAAAGTACTTGGCTTACTGTGAATTGCACTAACAGTAGTCTTCTTTGCAGAAGATAAGTTGTTGATTGCATCAGAGATCGCCAAGTCAGGCTTGCTGGATGACTTACTTTTAGTCTGAGTTTTTGTTGGAGGAGCTTGACTATTGGCCACTGCCATATTCTTAAGAGTGGGGGATGGTGCACTAAAAAAATGGTCCATGACGGGCCATCTGAATTTCCTCATAGGGAGCCTTAAAGGTACTCATACCCATGTCCCTACTTCCACTATTGCAGTGAACATTTTTGTTCACACAAGTGGATCAACCATTCAACTAGTGACTATATATGCTTTCTTGGTCATACCTGTTGGATGGCTGCACAACTTTCTCCAAGGAGATAGCAGGCTGAATAGGGGCCTTGCCCTTCCTCCTATTCCTTCTTCCACTGTTCTTCTCAATGTACCCCAGTCCCTTCTTATTTATTTGGGAGGTGAAGGTATCAATGAGTGGCAACACTGATTTAGGCTTGGAGTACCGAGCCACTAGCCTCCTCTCTTTGAGGAGCTTTTCTTCAAGATCCATAATGATCTTGTTCTTATGGCTGATGGTTCTAATCTGGATGATTGAGATGGTATTCAATTGGTTGATTTCCCTCCTCATCTGATCCAGCAAGGATGCTGACTTTGTCTATAGGGAAGCAACTAGTTGTAGGGAGATAATCTCCTAAGCTTGTTTTTTTGGCCAACCTCTTGCTCTTTTTCAAAGTATCTAGAAGGGCACCGTACTTGACAATTAGTTGATTGACATTTTCCTCAGACTCTGACCCATCTGTATTACAAGAAGAGGAGTATAAGAATTGGGACTAGTCTCATAATAAAATTTAGAGGACGTGGTGGAAAGAGAATGTACCTTGTCTGGACCAGGCTGATCCTGGTTAGATTCTTCATCTGACATGGCCATTAGCCCATAACTGCTATTTTCATCTTCATCCACCTCAGTGTCACTGTCTGAGTGTGACAGAGGGGTCCTGATACCTATCCTTGCAGCAGGATAGTCTTCACCTTCATCAACAACAACAGCTAATAGCCGTATGTAGTCTTCTTCTTCAGAATCTAAAGAAGTTTAGTCACTTTGACTCCATTTCTTCTCATCGTTGGAAATGAAGGTCTTTTCCTTCTTGACCCTTTGGTGGTGATGTTTATTCTCACCAGTCACTTTTCTCTTGACTGGGCAGTCAATTATGACTTGCCCAGGCTTCCTACAACAATAAAAAACAATTTTAGAAGAACTATGTTTGCTAGGTTTAGTTTCATACCTATCTCATTTGGAGAACTTCTTCTTGAATTTGTTGTGATCCTTCTTGTAATGAGAGGAAGAGGAAGGACTGTTCTAGCAATGCCTCCTCTTCATCATCTTCTGGAACTGCCTAGAGAAGGCAGTAAATTTCCCATATGACATGTTGCTGTCAGAAGGACTTAACTCAGAGCTATCTGAATTAGAAGGCCTTCTTGGGGGAGAGATACTCCTCCCCCTTGATCTTCTTAGAGCCCTCGACCTTGAAGGCGACTATCTTTTCCTTGGCTTGGGATCTGCTAGTGGTCTCCTCCTCCTTCCTGACAAATAGTTGTATCTTATAGGAGAGCAGCTTTCCAAACAATGTATGGAGGAGTTTCAGCCAGCTTAAACACCAATCTGATGGCACATATCTTAGTGTCTCTGTCTCTGGTGAGAGATCTGAGGAACTTATCATTCAGCTTATAATTGCTGAAGACCCTTCCATATGTCCTCAGCGTATTTATCAATCTGAAGAACATTACATAGCACTCAGCTATGCTGTCCTTCATACACTGCCTGAAGGCCTCATATTCCTGATTCAGTAAGGATTTCCTGTCATCTCTAACTTCTTCAGTGTCCTCCATGTAGACAATCAATGTGTCCCATATTTCCTTGACAATTCTACAGTGGATAAGATTCTGGAATGTTGAATCATCAATGACACTCATAATAATGTTCTGTGCCCTCTTGTCCATTATAGTCAGGATCACCTAATCCTTGGTCATATTAGAATACTTCTTAGGTGTCTGAATATTGGCATCCATAGCTGAGACCTTCTTAGGGATGAAAGGTCCTTCTTGCACTGTTATGAAGATCGCGGGGTCAGATGCTTCCATGAACAACTTGACATTCTCCTTCCAAATCCCAAAGCTCTCTTTCCTGCAGATTGGATGTAACGCCCCAAAATTCGAAAGTGTGATGGTCAGCATTGGGAGCCCCATCTGGTGTCGACACAAGGGCAGGGATGTCGACACAAGGCCAGTGGTGTCGACATAAGGCTTGTTGTGTCGAAACAAGGGCCATGGTGTCGACACAAGGGCAACAGTGTCGACACAAGGCCTGCGGTGTTGACACAAGGCTTGTGTTGTCGACACAAGGGCCATGGTGTCGATACAAGGGAAGAGGTGTCGACACAAGGCTTGCGGTGTCGACACAATGGATGCGGTGTCGACACAATGCCAGGGTGTCGACAAAGGGTGTCGACACAGGGTCTCGACACAGGGTCTCGATACAGGGTCTCGACAAGGTCTCGACACAGGGTGTCGACACAGGGTGTCGACACAGGGTGTCGACACAGGGTGTCGACACAGGGTGTCGACACAGGGTGTCGATAAGGTCTCGACACAGGTTGTCGACAGGGTGTCGACAGGGTGTCGACAGGGTGTTGACATAGGGTCTCGGTAGGGTCTCGACGGTCTCGACAAATGGTCTCGAAAAAATGTCTCGACACAAGCTGTGTTAGAGTTTGACGCGGATGGGTCGTGAACCGTGCGTTGTTCGGCCCAGTTTTTCCACTTCAGGCTCGGATCGTAGCCGTTTGTTTCTTTATTTTGGGATCCGATGGCTGGGGGTTATTCCTACTAGGATATACCCGGGATTAGGGTTTCAAATCCCTCATTTTTTGTTCGCTGGTTCTCGGTCTAAGATCAAGAGAGAGGGGAGAGCAAAGAGGAAGAAGAAGGATAGATCCGGTCACCGGCGGAGCTTCAGAGCTCCAAATCGCGAGCCGAATTCGGATCTACGAAGACACATGAACTACTCGAGTATGTTTCTATCTACTCGAGTATGTGAGTATACTTACTCGAGTATTTGACTTACAGAAATTTAGATGAGAAAACCCTATGGTACTCGGGTATAACGAGTAATCTACTCGAGTATATAAGCATGCTACTCGAGTATATGACTTGGTCTACTCGAGTAGGTGACTTAGCTAGTCGAGTATATGACTATGTCTACTCGAGTACAAGGTTCCTTTACTCGAGTAATTTATACCTAGACTACTCGAGTAGGTGAAAGCTCTACTCGAGAAAAACACTTAGAAAGTTTATGATGTTGGAAAAATTGATTCTTCTAGAGTAGCCAACTTCCAATACCTTTCCCATAGTCCAATAGCTTGAATATGAAGTGTATCCCAATAGAGAGACCACACATGAGTCAACACCTTGGAATATGCAATGAGGGATTACATTGCACAGTTCCTATGTTTGGTGACCCACTGTGAGCTGACATTGGCCTACACTTCCCAGTGAAACTCCTGCAAACATATAGCTCAAACCAAGCATCAAATACAGCTTAATTCATCTTAGTTCCAGGGTGACTTCATCAAATCTGGGTTCATGTGGATGAAATACCCAACAATCACCTCCTAAGATAGTTGCTGAAATTACTTCAGATAATTCAGACAACCAAAGTTCAGACAGCAGTGACTCATATAAAGACTTTTGCTGACTTCACAAGGCAGTTTTAGAAATTTCTGAAGAAGAAGCAGTGGAAGTCTAAGCCCTCCACATCTCAACCTAAGGATGACTATTATCAAAAGAGGAAGTCATCCAGGAAGGACAGGAGCAGGTCTAAGCCAAGCAAATCTACAACATCAAAGATAGTTTGCTACTGCTGTAATAGGCCTAGTCATGTTGTGGCTGAGTGTCCAGACAAAAGAAAAGAATCTGCTGATAAGAAGAAGATTCAACAGCAGAGCAAGAAGGAGAAATCCTTTGTTGCTAAGAAGGAGAAGAGCTTGACAGACCAATCATATTCAGAGTCAGAATCTGAAGCTGAGGCATACATTGGTCTATATACAGCAGATGAAGAAGATGTGTTTCTGCAAGTGCTGAACTCTATCTATGAATAAGAAGACCATCAGTGCAAGGGACTGATGGCTGTGTCAGAAGAAGACAAGTGCCAAGATCAGCATGGTCCTAGTAAGGTACAATGTTTTTCTAGAAATTCTGATTGTAGTACTGGGTCAGAGTCAACAATATCTGCATCAAGTGATGTGGATGTGTATGCGTCTGAAGGTGATATTCATCAGCTGATAGATGAATATGGGGACTTGTTGTATGCACTAAAGAAAAGCAAAAACCTGGCCAAAACACAGGCTAAGGAAATTGCAGATCTTAAGATGGCTGCATCTGATTCAGAGAAGATGCTGGATCAAAAGTCGAATGAGATTGCCAGATTGAAAAACATAACTGTTATTCAAATGGGAACAATCACATTTAAAAATGATCAGATTAAAAGTCTGAAAAACAGACTTCAGAAAGAGAAGGAGATTGTGGCTAGGTTTTCTAAGCCAAAATCTGTATTACCCTTGATTGATGAGTTTGTATCTCAAAAGGGTAAGGCAGGATTAGGCTATAAGAAAACTACATGGGCTGCACAGTCCAATTCTAAAGGCAAAGTCCCAGCACAGAACAAGAGACCTGCTGCAAACAGTACATCTAAAGTTGTACCTAAACAAAGGTACAATAAGTTTGAGTGTTGGTGTTGTGGCAAGATAGTCCACTTTGCCTTAGACTGTTGGCACAACTCTAGTGTCAAGGAGAGTAGAAGTCTTCCTGTTAGAAAAGCTGCAGGCAGATTTGTTAAAGTTCAGACTAACTTGCACCAAGGACCCAAAAGTTATTTGGGTTCTAAGGTTAAGTAATCTTTATTGTAGGTGAGTCCAAGTTGTCATGCCCCTATATGGTACTTGGACAGTGGATGTTCCAGGCACATGACTGGAACAAGGGGGTTATTGAAGGACTACTCATCTATCATGAATGGACCTAAAGTTACCCTTGGTGGTTCTGAAAAGGGAGTCATCAAAGGTTTTGGTAACATTTCTAATAACTCAGTTATAATCACTCAAGTGGCCTATGTAAAGGGTTTGAAACACAACCTAATTAGCATAAGTCAGTTGAGTGATTTAGGTTATGACATTTCATTTGTCAAGAATGGTTGTCATATCAAAAGGTCAGGTGATCAAAAGGTCATATTGACAGGATATAGAAAAAGAAATGTGTACTGTCTTAACTTTGAGTGTGAGAACAATGTTTCTCCTGTTTATCTTGTAGCTGATGAGAGAGCCTCTCATTATGTTAAATGGCACAAGAGGCTGGCCCATCTTAACTACAAGACTATTTGCCAACTCTTTATCAAAAAGTTAGTGAGGAATGGGTCTCAAGTTAAGTGTATAAAGGATGAGATATGCTCAGCTTGTCAAAAAGGCAAGCAAACCAAATCCTTCTTTCATATCCTTGAAAACAAGGATTCAGTGAGGTGTTTATACCTCTTACATATGGATCTATTTGGTCCTATGCCAGTTCATAGTCTAGGCAGGAAGGTCTACACTTTTGTGGTGGTAGATGACTTCTAGATATTCATGGGTGTTCTTTCTAAGACAAAAATTTGAAACCCTAAGTTTTTTATATAGTTTTGTCAAACAAATTCAAAATGAGCTGGACAATACAGTGGTCAAAATCAGAAGTGACCATGACAATGAATTTCAATCTGAGAGTATGACAATACTGTGTGAAGAATTTGGGATTTTTCAAGAATTCTCATCACCTAGAACACTACAGCAAAATGGTATTGCTGAAAGGAAGAATAGAACTCTGATTGAGGCTGGTAGAACTCTATTGAGTGACACTTCTCTCCTAGAATATTTTTGGGCCGAGGCAGTAAACACTGCATGCCATGTGATCAATAGGGCTTCTATCACCAAAAGCCACAAAAAGACTCCCTATGAGATTATGAAAGGCAGAAAACCAAACTTATCCTATTTTAGGATCTTTGGTTGCAGGTGTTATGTCCTTAACAATGGCAAGTCTTATCTAACTAAGTTTGCTGCCAAATCCCAAGATGAGATATTTGTTGGGTACATCAATAATAGTAAGGCTATAGGGTCTACAACTTGATTACTCAAGTTGTAGAAGAGTTTGTACATGTTGTATTTGATGAAACAAGACTTATTAACAGTGAGTTGCCAAGTAGTTCTTGCAGTTCTACAGGTATAAATGAGAGAATTGACAAGCTTACCATTATAGAAGATTCAACTGCAAATCAGGAAGTGGAAAATGGTGGCTGCTGTCCAGGGGGAGTATAAGACTCTCCAGATGCTGATGAAAACCAAGAGGTGCAGTATAATGAAGAGACTGGAAGAGTTCAACCTGAAGATAGACTACCTCGAGCTATTAGACACTTAAAGGATCATCCAGCAAATCAGATAATTGGTGATCCAAGATAGGGAGTACAAAAAAGGAGCAGGAATCTGAACACAGTTCTTTGCTCTAGCTTCTTATCTCAAGTGGAACCCAAGAAATTTGAAGAAGATGTTCTAGACCCACATTGGATTGATGCCATGCAAGAGGATCTGAATCAGTTCAGAAGGTGCAAGGTCTGGAAGTTAGTTCCTAAACCAAAAAACCACAACATCATTGGAACAAAGTGGATCTTTAGGAACAAACTGGATGAGAATGAGATAATTGTAAAGAACAAAGCAAGACTTGTTACAAAAGGATACAGGCAGGAAGAGGCATATCAAGGCTTCAAGGTATTCCAAATGGATGTAAAATTAGCATTCCTAAATGGAAATCTAAAAGAAGAAGTCTATGTAGAGCAGCCCTCAGGTTTTGTTGATTTTCTCAAACCTGATTATGTTTATAGACTTAGGAATGGAGATTTTCTACTGACAGGCTATTCAGATGCAGACTTTGCAGGTTGCAAAGAAGATAGAAAAAGTACTACAGGCACCTGTTAATTTCTAGGAGGAAGATTGGAGTCTTGGAGCAGTAAGAAGCAGACTAGTGTGGCAATTTCCACAACTGAGTCTGAATATGTGGCAGCAGGAAGTTGTTGTGCTCAGCTGTTGTGGATTCAGCACCAGCTAGAAGACTTTGGTATACATGTAAGTAGAACACCTTTGCTTTGTGATTCTACAAGTGCTATTTCTATTGCTAATAATCCTATTTCACTAAGTAGGACTAAGCATATAGAAATTAGATACCATTTTCTTAGAGAACATATAGAGAAAGAGGACATCTCACTAGAATTTTTCAAAACAGATTATCAAATTGCAGATATGTTTACTAAGCCTCTAGATGAAACTAAATTCAATAAGTTTAAAATTGAGTTAGGAATGTTGAACTTAAATTAGTTTACAAAATTTGGCTAAGTAAAATTGTGTCGACATCAGAAGTTGTCTGTGTCGACACATAGTAGTTGGTGTCGACATTCTAGGAAAGTGATGTCGACACATCTAGAGAATTGGTGTCGACACTTCAGAGAAGTGGTGTCGACACATCCAGAAGTGGTGTCGACACATCCAGATGTGTTGTAGACACTCAGAGTATAGGCACAGATTCATCGACCTCAGATCGTCGAACTCGGCAAAGTCAAATAGCATTGATGTCAAGTCATTAAAAGAAGGTGTCGACACTTTTCAATAGTGTCGACAGATTTAGAGATTGTTGACGCGACTTTTGACCTTGATTACTTAGAAAGGTATAAATAGGTCAACAAAATATTCTGTTGACACATTCTCCATAATTTCGAGACCAAAACCCTGTGTCGATAACTTCTCTCTTATTAATCCAAGCTTTCACTCAACCCTAATGGCGCCAAAGATCGAGGACAATGTCAATGAAGGATACGAACTGGATCGGAACGCATTTGATGGAGCAGAATCAGAAAACACAGGAGTGATAACCCTAATAGCTGAAAACGGTCTGAAATTCTTAGTTTCTGAACCAACTAAGATTTGGAAGAAAGAAACACTAGAATTCTTTGGTGCTGCTACCCTGGATCAAACTAGACTCAAAATTAGATCCACAGTCCATGGAGTAAAGGTAAAAATCACCCAGAAGAGTTTAAGGAAAGTTCTTCACCTACCAAGAACACAAAAAGAAGACGATGTACCTGCATCTAAGCTAAGGGAAGCACTTCAATGGTGTGGCCAGGATTCCACCATGAATATTGGCTCAACTTTGAACAGGAAAGGCATGAATATGCAAGGGAAGTTCTTGTCTGAAGTTGTAGGAAAAGTGATTCTCTGTAAGCTAGGGGGCATGATAGGATTTCTGCCTATATGTTCAGCCTGATGACCAGGATCATCTACACACTAAATACTGATTGGTCAACAGTATTATTTGAGAAGATTTAGGAAAGTATGAAGAAGCCAAATCTGGGAAGAATTATGAGCTTGTATTTAGCTGGAACAATACCTGAAGTGATGGAACAGTCAGCTGGGACGAAGATAAATCAATGAGAAGGATGGACATCAGGATCATCTCCAGGTGGGAGAGGGTATTAACTAAGGACATGCCTACTCCACAGAAGGAAGCTCCTCCATGGAGGAAGCAGAAGAAAGACACAATGGCTCCTGAACCTTCCAGTAGTTCAGAGGAATAAACAGATTTCAGTTCTAATGAGGAAGAGGCTGAAAATGTTGGAAAGTCACCAATAATAGAAGTAAGACATGAAGATGCATAGAGGCAGGGGGAGCAACCATTTGTTAGCCCCATCCACCTGGATCCACTCCAGGGGGAGCCTCATGTTGAAGAAGAGCCAATACACTTGGAAAGTGATATGGCTACTCAGAATATCCTTGAGGTAATATAAGAGGTTAATCAATCAATTCTCATTGATAAAGATGAAACAATAACTGAATCTTTGATTAATGTTGACCAGCCAACTCAACTACACAGTCAAGCTCAAGATGTTATCATGGAGGATACATCTACTACTGATCATGCTCCAGAGATAAGAGTGTCTCCAGTCCCAACTCAACAAAAGTTCACTCTTGAAGAGTTGTTCCCTGATTTAGGGCAGACTGAGTTTGAGGGGGAGAAAGCAGACTTTGATGGGGAGCAAGTTAACCTTGGGGATGAGAAAGTAGGGTCTCACGGAGAGATAACAAGAACTGAGGAGCAGCATGGAACTCAGGGGGAGCTACCTATGACTACACAGGAATTGCCTCCTAGTCCTAAGGACAGAGTTAATATAGACAGTTCCTCAGTATCTGAGGATGAAGAAGCTACAAGAGCTAAGAAGAGGAAGCTAATGGTTTTCAAAAGGAGAAGCCAAAGCTACAAGAAAGCATTACAAACTGCTGCTCCATAATCTGCCCCAACACCTGATTATAGCTCCTTATTAGTCTCATTACAAGTAAAGCTAGATGAGCAAAGGATTGTCATGGAGAAGTATATGGATGAGACCCACAAAGATCTACAACTCTCCTTGGCTATAGATATTAAGTCAATAAGATTTGAAGTGAATCAAAATAAGAAGGAAATGACGGATTGTTTTCACAAAGGAGGAAATGTTATGGTTTTCCTAGCCACACATCAAGAGAAAATCAAGAATCAGGTTGATGATATTGCTCTTAAACAAGGCTATGTTCTAGAGAATCAGATTAGAATGAATGATAATCTGACAGAATCACATAATGTGATTGTAAAAGAAAAAAAGAATGTTGCAACTGCCCAGACTGATGACAAGGCTAAAGCCAAGACAGAGTTTGATAAGGGGAAGTTTGATAAGGAATTTCAGGAAGGCCTAGCTGCTCTCAAAACAGCTATTGAGCAATCTCAAAAGACCATTTCAGGACAGATGCTGAAGTTAAAGGCATTCTATAAAGATGGTGTTAATTTTCTTGATGAACAAATCAGATTTCAAAAGGATGACCTTAGGGATCATGTTGCCAGAGAAGTCATAAAGGGGGAGAGAGTATTAGTCAAAGCTGACTCTGATCATGCTAAATGGATCTCTAACAGTATTAGAGCCACACTTGGATATCCACCCATCTGTGATGATGACAATGTGGCTGAGTCTGGTATACAACATGCTTACTTTGGAGGTGAACAAGCTGAAATTGCTCAAGTTATTTATCCTCCAGCTGATTTTGAGATGATTCACCAAGAAGTACAGTCTATGTACAGTCCTCCAGAAGGTAATAAAAATATTATCCTTGAGAAAGTAGATATGCTAGTGCTAGAGGCAGTTTTGAATAAAGAGCAAGAAGCTCTATTGTCTAAGAAAAGATTCAGAGAACAAGCTGAATTGAAGCCTGATTTTGAGTAGTGGAGTCCAACTTCAAGGAACATTATACTGACTGCTTGGAAAGCTGTAAAGGAACAGACCCATGATAGGGGCAAATGGTACTCAGAACAAGAATGACAAAAGCATGAAGCAAGGCAAGAATCCATAGTTCAATATAGAAGAAAGGCTAAAGCTGGGAAGCTTCCTCCTAATGCTCAGGAGCCAAGCAAATATTTCCCAAAGCCTTTTCATTACTTTGAAAAACAAAGAATAAGGGCAGAAGAGCAAAAGAAGAAAGATCAAAAGGGGAAGAAGCCAGCTGATGATACTGATGCTCATGTCCAAGCCAAGATCAAATCAGGCAAAGGAATAGTTATCAAGGAGCCAGATCAGCTTTAGATTAGATTTACTTGAGTTTATAACTTTGTAATCTTTAGTGTTGAAATCTTTGTAAACTATTGCTAAAGAAACTTTTGAAAGTTAAAACAAAACTTTGTATGATGCTCATTGTGTTACCATTATTATTCTGTGATGATATCTTATATATGTTTTATTTGAGTAATTACCCTGTCATATAATTTTGTTATACATCATAAATGTGTATTTGGTATGAATGGTGTATATCATTGACTAAGGGTTATGACTTCTCCAAATAGGGGGAGATTGTTGGGTACATTGGAAAATGTGTACCATATTTGAAGAAGCCTCACCCTACTCAATGATATACATCAAGGTGTATTTGATGTTGTTTTGAGTTTATATGTGTAGGTTAAGTAAATGCAGGAATGCGGAAAAATTTCTAAGTCCATGTGTCGACACCAGGAGAAGTAGTGTCGACACTTATGAAGGCCTGTGTTGACACTGGAGAAAAGCTGTGTCGACACTTGGAGTTAATTATGTCGACACTTGGAAAGGCTGTGTCGACACCAGAAGAAACTGTGTCTGTTGGGTACATTGGTTAAATGTACCTGATTTGAAGAAGCCTCACCCAACTCAATGATATACATCATAATGTATTTGATGTATGTTGAGTTTACTTGTGCAGGTTAAGTAATCACTGGACTGAAGCAAAAAGTTTCTAAGTCCATGTGTCGACACCCAGAGGGAAAGTGTCGACACTTAAGAAGGCTTGTGTCGACACCCAGACAAGCAATGTCGACACTTGGAGTCATTGTGTCAACACCTGGGATGCAGAGTCGACACCAGACAGAAAGTGTCGACACAAGGAGCTGTGTCGACACTCAGTGAAGAAAAGTGCTGACAGAAAGTGTCGACATAAGGAGCTGTGTCGACACCCAGTAAAGCTGTGTCTACACCAGAAAGTGTCGACACTTGGAGCTGTGTCGACACTCAGCAAAAGACAGCAGAGACTAAGTTAAAGTGTCGACACCCAGAACAATGTGTCGACACAACAAGAAGAGTCAGCACTTGAAGAAAGTGTCGACACCAAAAAAAAAGTGTCGACACTCAACAGAAGAGTCAACACATGAAGTAAGTGTCGACACCTAGAACAATGTGTCGACACTCAGCGGAAGACTCTACACTTGAAGAAAGTGTCGACACAAGGAGCTGTGTCGACACTTAGTAAAGAACAGAATTATCAACAAAATATTCTAAGTACAAGTGTCGACACTAAGGGAATGTGTCGACACTCAGCTGAAGTCTCAACAGAAGAATCAAGTGTCGACACAAGGAGCTGTGTCGACACTCAGCAAGAATCAACATAGAAGACTATGTGTCGACACAAAGGTGATGTGTCGACACTTAGAAGAATTCAGTTAAAGATAGAAGATCAAGTACTTGTGTCGACACTTAATTTCAGTGTCGACACCTGAAGAAGAATCTGTGTCGAGACATACAAGGAGTTGTGTCGACACCTTGTAGACTTGTGTCGACACTTACACAGCATGTGTCGACACTTGGACTATAAGTGTCGACACTTAAAGACAAAGTCTCGACACTTTCAGACAGTTAGAGATTTTCAAGAAATGACTGGATGACCTGACAGCTGCCGTTCCAGCCGGTCTACAACACCTGTCAGAGATGTCAGAAGACAGTTATGAACCGGACCAGCCGGTTACCTTGAAGAAGGCCTATAAATAGGCACCTACAGTTTACAGAAACTAGAGTTCAGATTGTTGAAAAATAAGTTGTTAAAGTGGTACATAGAGTATCAACACAAGAAGATCTTGCAGTCGAAGTGCAGATCTAAGAAGTTGGAGAGAGAGGGCTCCATCCAAGAAATCAGCCTTTGGAACTAGGCTGAGAAGAAGGGTTCAGATTTATTCTGAATTCTAAGTGGCAGAGGTCAAGGAACAACTGCAGAAGGATTCATTCTTATTCAGTTCTACTTTCAAGAAGCTTTGAAGAAAGCTAAGTCAGATTGGATCCAGCTGAGTTCTTCCAAGAACTCATCAAGAAACTCTCAACTCCCCTCTCTTGTTTTTGAGTTGTAGAGTTAATATTTGTAAAATCATTTTTAACTTGTAGGATACTTTGGATCTGAGTGAATTGTAAGCCTGTATTTATAAAGGCTGAGGGTAGGGCTTGAGAGCCTGAGTGTAGGAGATTGAAATCTCTGAGTGTAGGCCTTGTTGGCTGAGTGTAGGCCTTGTTGGCTGAGTGTAGGCCTTGATTGGCTGAGTGTAGGCCTTTGTGGCTGAGTGTAGGCTTTGGGAAAAGCTGAGTTGTAAGGTCTTGGGCCTGAGGAGTAGGAACCAATTTGGGTTCTGAGACAGTGGAGAAGTTTGCCCGAATCTAGTACACTGCTAGATAGGCGAAGGGGGAAAGTGGATGCACCCAAAGCTTGGGGAACCACTATAAATCACTGTGTCTGCTGTGCTGTGATTGTTATTTGCTGTGTATGCTTTGTTATTGCTGTGCAAAAGTAGTTAGAAATCTGTGATATAACTGATTGCTGCCATTAAAGTTAAAAAAGGATTAGGTCACCTATTCACCCCCCCTCTCGGTGTTAGGTACCATATCTTTCAAGTGGTATCAAAGCGAGGTTCCTCAAAAGGACTAACAGTCTGAGGAGATCCTGATTGGCAGATTCAGTGTAAGGCAACATACAGATTCAAGAAAATACAAATTCAAGAAAATCAAGAAATATGGGTTCCTCTGAGAATCACAAGGAATTGGGTTCCATGAAATTGCCCATATGCAGGAAAGAGATCTTTGGGATCTGGAAGGAAAGGGTAAGGCTGTTTATGGAGGCCTCAGACCCTAGAATCTACATCATAGTAAAGGAAGGGCCTTATGTGCCCATGAAATTTCAGTTCTAGATGCAAATCAGAGAACTCCAAAGGATTTCTCTGAGATGACTAAGGATGAGATTGTCCTAGCCACCATGGACAAGAGGGCATAAAACATTATAGTAAGTGCCATAGATGATGCAACATTTTAGAATCTTATACACTGTAAGACAGCCAAAGAGATGTGGGACAATCTTATAGTGTATATGGAAGGATCTGAAGAAGTTAGACAAGATAGAAAATCCTTGCTAAATCAGGAGTATGAGAGTTTTAGACAAGGAAAAGGTGATAGCATAACTGAGTGCTATAAGAAGTTCTACAGAATAGTGAATGAACTCATGTCTTATGGAAGAGAGTTCAGTAACTATGAACTAAATGACAAGTTCCTAAGGCCCCTAACCAAAGATTGGGACACCAAGATCTGTGCCATAAGAGAAATGGTTAAGTTGGGGGAAATTCCTCCTCCTACACTGTTTGGCAAGTTATTGTCTTATGAGATGCAGTTGACAGTGAGAAAAGCGGAGGAGAAATCAACAAGAACTGAGCACAAGGAAAGAACAGTAGCCTTCAAGACAGAAGCCTCCAGGAAGTGCAAAAATAAGTCATCAACTCCACCTCCAAAGGTAGTTGAATCTGAGTCAGATGAGTCAGTCAGCACCAAATCTGCAAGCAGTGAAAGTGATGAAGACTTTGCTGCTTTCACTAGACACTTTCAGAAATTCCTGAAGAAGAAATAGTGGAGGTCAAGGCCTTTTACTTCAAAAGGAAAAGAAGATTTTTATCAAGATAAAAAGGCTTCAAAGAAGGACAGGAAGAGGACAAAATCTAGCAGGGCAACTGGTTCAAAGATAGTGTGCTATTGCTGCAATAGACAGGGCCATGTTATTGCAGACTGTCCTGAAAAGAGGAAAGAATCTAGTGACAGGAAAAAGACTTATTTCAAAGGCAAGAAAGAAAAGTCTTTTGTTGCTAAGAAGGAGAAGACTCTATCAGATATCTCTTCTTCAGAAACTGAGTCTGAGGCCTACATAGGGCTGTTTGCTGAAGAAGAAGAAGAAGAATTCATGCAGATAATGGAGTCTATCTATGAACAAGAAGACTGTCAGTGCCAAGGACTGATGGCATTGACTGAGAGTGACAAAATCCTGGAGCAGCCAGGACCCAGTAAGGTACAAAGTTCAACTCTTAGTTCAGTTTCTTGTTCTAGTTCAGAATCAGATTCATCTTCATCAAGTGATGAGAATGTATCTGAGTCAGAGGATGATATTCATCAGCTTATAGATGAATATAAGGTGCTGTTGCAGGCTTACAAGAAAAGCAAGTCCCTAGCCAAAAGTCAGGCAAAGGAAATTGCTGATCTTAAAGCTGCTGCAACAGATTTTGAGAAGCAATTTGATCAAAAGCTGAATGAGATAGCCAGGCTGAAACACATAACTGTGATTCAGATGGGGACTATCACCTTTAAGAATGATCAAATAAAGAGTCTGGAGATCAATCTTCAGAAAGAGAGAGAGCTTGTTGCTAGGTTTTCTAAACCTAAGTCAGTGCTACCTTTAATTGATGAATTTGTTCATCATAAAGGCAAGGCTGGACTGGGCTTTATTAGACCTGCAAGGGCTGAGCAGTCCAAGTCTAAGTCCAAGGGCAAAGCCCCAACATTCAACAAGTCTGCTGTAGACAAAACAGCCAAGACAGTACCTAAGCAAAGGTACAATAAGTTTGAATGTTGGTGTTGTGGCAAAGTTGGTCATTTTGCAGTGGACTGTTGGCACAATGCTAGTGCCAAAGTGAGTACCAAACTACCTGTTGAAAAGCCAGTAGGTAGCTTTGTCAGATTGCAAACTAACAAGTACCAAGGACCCAAGAATTCTTTGGGTTCTAAGGTTCATTAATCTGTTTTGCAGGTGAGTCCAAGTGGCCATACCCCAACATGGTACTTGGACAGTGGATGTTCCAGACATATGACTGGAACTAGAGGATTACTAAAGGACTACATACCAATAAAAGATGGTCCAAAAGTCACCTTTGGTGGTTCTGAAAAAGGAATCATCAAAGGATTTGGTAACATTTCTAGCAACTTGGTTACCATTACTCAAGTGGCTTATGTTAAAGGGTTGAAACACAACCTAATAAGTATAAGTCAATTAAGTGATGTAGGGTATGACATCTCATTTGTTAAAAATGGTTGTCATATCAAGAGGTCAAGTGATCAAGAGATCATTTTGACGGGTTATAGGAAGAGGAATGTCTACTGCCTAGACATTATGGTTGAGAACAATAGTTCTCCAGTTTGTCTTGTAGCTGATGAGACAGTCACTCATTGTGTCAAATGGCACAAGAGGCTAGCCCATCTTAACTACAAGACTATTAGCAAACTCTTTAGCAAAGAGTTAGTGAGGAATGGTCCTCAAGTTAAGTGTGTTAAAGATGGTATTTGCTCAGCTTGTCAAAAGGGCAAGCAGACTAAATCCACCTTTAGAAGCATAGAGAACAAAGATGCTGCGAGGTGTTTATACCTCTTGCACTTGGATCTCTTTGGTCCAATGCCAGTTCACAGCTTAGGTAGGAAGGTCTATACCCTTGTAGTTGTAGATGACTACTCAAGGTTTTCCTGGGTGTTCTTCTTAAGACAGAAATCTGAAACACCTAGTGTCTTCCATAGCTTTGTCAAGCAAATTCAGAATGAACTAGACAATACAGTGGTCAAGATTAGAAGTGACCATGGTACTGAGTTTCAGTCTGATAGCATGACAAAACTATGTGAAGACTTTGGGATATTTCAAGAATTCTCTTCACCTAGAACACCTCAGCAAAATGACATTGCTGAGAGGAAGAATAAAACCTTGATAGAGGCTGGTAGGACCCTATTAAGTGATACATCACTGCCAGAGTATTTCTGGGCTGAAGTAGTTAATACTGCATGCCATGTTATAAATAGGGCTACCATCACTAAAAGGCTTAACAAGACCCCCTATGAAGTTGTGAAAGGCAGGAAACCAAACCTATCCTACTTCAGGATCTTTGGTTGCAAATGCTTCATACTTAACAATGGGAAGTCTTACTTGACTAAGTTTGCTGCCAAGTCCCAAGAGGGAATTTTTGTTGGGTACAACAATAATAGTAAGGCTTATAGAGTCTACAACTTGACTACACAAGTTGTAGAAGAATCTGTGCATGTAGTTTTTGATGAGACTAAACTTATTAACAATGAGTTGTCTAGTAGTGTATGCAGCCCCACAGGTTTAACAAAGAAAATACACAAGATTACTATAGAAGAAGTGCCTGCTGCAAGACAGCAAGGGGAGGAGAGTAGCTGTTGTCCAGGGGGAGAACTACATGTGCCAATTGCTGATGAAGTACAAGGAATACAACATGATGGAGATGCTGAAGAGGTTCAACCAGAAGTTAGGATGCCTCCAGCCAACAGGCATCTAAGAGATCATCCAGTAGAGCAGATTATTGGAGATCCAAGACAAGGAGTACAAACCAGGAGCAGATACATAAATGCAGCAATCTACTCCAGCTTTCTATCTCAAGTTGAACCTAAGAAATTTGAAGAAGCAATACTGGATCCACAATGGGCTGAAGCAATGCAAGAAGAGCTTAATCAGTTCAAGAGGTGCAAGATCTGGGAATTAGTTCCTAAACCTAAAGACCACAATATAATAGGAACTAAGTGGATCTACAGGAATAAGATGGATGAACAAGGGGTCATCATTAAGAATAAGGCTAGACTGATTGCTAAAGGATATAGGCAAGAAGAAGGTATTGATTTTGATCAAACCTTTGCTCCAGTAGCCAGACTGGAAGCCATAAGGATGTTCTTAGCCTATGCAACCTATCAAGGATTCAAGGTTTACCAAATGGATGTCAAGTCAGCATTCCTAAATGGTAATCTTAAGGAAGAAGTCTATGTGGAACAGCCTTCAGGTTTTGTTGATCCAACTCTACCTCATCATGTCTATAGACTTAGGAAAGCTTTATATGGGTTAAAGCAAGCCCCTAGGGCTTGGTATGAAACCCTATCTAGTTTCCTCATTGAGAACAAATTCTCAAGGGGGAAAATAGATAAGACTCTATTCCTTAGGGAATCTAGAGGCAAAGTAATACTAGTCCAAATATATGTAGATGACATTATATTTGGGTCTACTGAAAGCAGCCTTTGCAAAAAGTTTGCAAAACTTATGCAAGGTCAGTTTGAGATGAGTAGTATGGGAGAGCTGAAGTTTTTCTTGGGTCTCCAAGTTAAACAGACTGAAAGTGGTTTATCCATATGTCAGTCCAAGTTTACCCTAGAACTCATAAGGAAGTATGGTATGGATTCATCCAGTACCATGAAGACTCCTATGGGGTCAAGTATGTCTCTTAGCAAGGATGATGCAGGGAAACCTGTAGATGAAACCTTGTATAGAGGGATAGTTGGCTCCCTATTATACTTGACTGCTAGTAGACCTGACATCATGTATGCTACATGTGTTTGTGCCAGGTATCAAGCCTACCCTAAAGAGTCTCATTTGACAGCAGTCAAAAGAATATTGAGATATCTAAAGGGCACTCCCTATCTAGGCCTCTGGTACCCTAGGAATGGAGATTTTGATCTAACAGGTTATTCAGATGCAGACTTTGCAGGATGCAAAGAAGATAGAAAGAGCACTACTGGAACCTGTCAATTCCTAGGTGGGAGACTAATTTCATGGAGTAGCAAGAAGCAAACCAGTATGGCTATCTCCACAGCAGAGTCAGAGTATGTGGCTGCAGGAAGTTGCTGTGCTCAACTTCTGTGGATACAACATCAGCTAGAGGACTATGGATTTCAGGTAAGTAGAACTCCACTTTTCTGTGATTCTACAAGTGCTATTTCAATAGCTAATAACCCTGTATCTCATAGTAGAACTAAACATATTGAAATTAAATATCATTTTCTTAGGGAGCATGTAGAAAGAGAAGATATTTTATTAGAATATGTTAAAACTGATAATCAAATAGCTGATATGTTTACTAAGCCCCTAGAAGAAGCTAAGTTCAATAGATTCAAAATTGAACTAGAAATGATAAACTTAGAGTAAGTTTACAGATTTGAAAATGACTAAGTAAAAAGGTGTCGACACATAGACAAGTCTATGTCGACACAGAATAGTGGTGTCGACACTTCAGGAAAAAAGTGTCGACACATCTAGGATGTTGGTGTCGACACTTCAGAATGTTGGTGTCGACACTTAAGTTTTACTCAGAATTTTCAAGGTAAAGTCTCGACAATGTGTCGAGTTATGTTGTGTTGACACATAACCAAGTGTCGACACATAAAATCTGTTGACTAAACTTGTGTCGACACATGTGTGTCGAGACATTATAAGTCAGTGTCGACACTTATTGCCAGTGTCGACATATTTTAAGTTAACTATCCCGCCTGTTCATCTTCAAAATCAGAAAGGTATAAATAGGGTTCGGTCTTTGTTTGTCGACACGCTTTCAAAGTTTCGAGACCAAAACTACTGTGTCGACACCTCTCTTCTCTCAAGACAAATTCTACAACCCTAATGGCGCCTAAGCTAGAGGAGAACATCAACGAAGGATATGAGATGGTGCGCGGCGCTTTCGACGATGCTGATGCAGAAATCCAGGCGGTCGTAACCCTAGTTGTTGATTCAGGGTTAGAATACTTAGTTTCTGAACCTACAAAGATTTGGAAGAAAGAGGTTCTTGAATTTCTAAATGGAGCTGAAGTAGATGAGTCTGGATACAGAATCAAATCTAGAGTTCATGGAACGAAGGTCAAGGTATCACCAAAGAGTCTAAGGAAGATTCTACAGCTTCCAAAAACTCAAGATGAAGAAGAAGTTACTGCATCCAAGACCAGGGAAGCTCTAACCTGGTGTGGTCTGGATCCTAAAATGAAGATAGGTTCTGTTTTTAACAGGAAAGGCATGAACAGCCAAGGAAAATTCATGTCTGAGATTGTTGGTAAGGTCTTACTCAGCAAGCCTGGAGGGCATGAGAGAGTGTCTGCCTATATGTTTGGAATAATGACAAGGATTATCTTCTCTCTTAAGACTGACTGGTCTATAGTAGTTTATGAGAAAATCAAGGAAAGCTTGAAGAAGCCCAATCTGGGCAGAATCATAAGTCTCTACCTAGCTGGTACCATACCAGAGGTAATGAATACTGCTGCTGGCAGCAAGATAAATCATATGAGGAAGATGGATTTAAGGATCTTTTCTAGATGGGACAGGGTGTTGTCCAAGGAAATGCCAACCCCAAAGAAGACAGTTACTGAGAAGGAGATTCCTCCAAAGAAAAAGAGAAAAACTGCTCCAGTGGCACAAGAATCCTCCACCAATTCTGAAAGTGAAGAACAAGTTGTTTTCACTCCAGATGACCAAGAGGAAGAGACTGCAGTGAAATCTCCTGCTCCTCAAGAGGCTGCTGAGATCCAGGGGGAGCTGCCTCAAGCTAGCCCCATCCACAAGGATCACAGCCAGGGGGAGCCTCCAGTTGTAGAAGAACCCTCTACACTGGAAAGTGAGCAAGCCACCACCATCATACAAGAGGTACTCACTGACCTAAATACTTTAGAATATCTTATAGAAGATGCTGATTTATCTGATGTTCCTCAGCAAACTCATCTGGATAGTCCAGTACCAGATGTTGTTGAAGATGAAACATCTGCTGTACAAGTGATTCCTGATCCAGTGGTTGAAGAGCAAAGACTGTCTCCAGCTCCTTCACCACTGGAATACACAATGGAAGATTTATTCCTAAATCTGGATCAAGCAGATTTTGACAAGGAAACAGATGCTACTGAGAATAAGAATGCTGCTGCTGAGGGGGAGCAAGTGCAAGTTCTGGAAGAGCCTATAAGGCAAGAAACTGAGAAGGCACTTGATGTGCAACCTGAGAAGCCTTCAAGCCCTAAGGACAGGGTTGACATAGCCAGCACTTCTGCCTCTGAAGATGAGGAGAGTGCTATGGCAAAGAAAAAGAAACTGTATGTCTTCAAGAGAAGAAGTCAAAGTTATAAGAAAGCTCTGCAATCTATTTCCCCACAACCTATAGTTCAGCAAGCTCCAACTGTTGATTATAGTGCTTTGATGATTGCCATGCAGATTAAATTGGATGAACAAAGAAAAGCCATAGAAGCTTATGTGGATGAAGGGCAAAAATCCTTGCAATTTGATGTTGCCAAGGACATAAAGTCTATCAGGTTTGAGATGAACCTCAACAAGAAGGAGATGACTGAATGTTTCCACAAGGGTGGCAATGCAGTGGTGTACTTGGCCACCCACCAGGAAAAGATCAAGGCACAGGTGGATGACATATCATTGAAACAAGGATATGTTCTTGAAAATCAACTTAGAATGAATGACAATCTTACAGCTTCACATAATGCTATTGTCACTGAGTTAAAGAACAAGGCTGCTGAACCTTCTACATCTACTGCTGCTGCTAAAGCTGAATTTGATAAAGTCTTTCAAGAAGAACTTACTGCTGTAAAGACTGCTATCCAAGCCTCCCAGAAAGCCATATCAGAACAACTTCAAAAGCTTAAACCATTCTTTAAAGATGGAATCAGATACTTGGATAGTCAAATCAGATTTCAAAAGGATGATGTCAGAGATCATATGGCTCGAGAAGTCATAAAGGGGGAGAGAGTTTTAGTCAAAGCTAGCTCTGACCATGCAAAGTGGATATCAAATTCCATCAGAGCTACACTGGGCTATCCTCCACTTTGTGATGATGACAATGTGGCCGAATCTGGAATTCAACCTGCATATCTTGGAGGTGAGCAACCAGAGGTAGCTCAAGTGATCTATCCTCCACCAGATTTTGACATGGTGCAAGCTGACATTCATCATATGTATAGCCCAACTGAAGGGAAGTCTAATGTTATTCTGGAGAAAGTGGTTCAACCTATTTCAGAAGCCATGCAAGAGGCATTACAGAAGGAGGAAGAGACAAGGTTGTCTAAGAAGAGGTTTAGGGAACAAGCAGAACAAAGGCCAGACTTTGAACAGTGGAGCCCTACCTCTAGGAATATAATATTAACTGCCTGGAAAGCTGCCAAGGATAACACTCATGACAGGAACAAGTGGTTTTCTGAAGCTGAATGGAGAAAACATGAGATCAGGCAGGAAGCAATAGTTCAGTATAGAAGGAAGGCAAAGATGGGAAAGCTACCTCCTACTGCAGTGGAGCCTAGCAAGTACTTTCCTAAGCTATACCATTATTTTGAGAGACAGAAGATCAAAGCTGAAGAGCTTAAAAAGAAAGATCTAAAAGGCAAGAAGCCTGCTGATGCTGAAACTGCTGATGCCCCTGTCAAAGCTCAAGTTCAAGCTGACAAAGGAATAGTTATCAAGGAACCTGAACAGAAATAGTTTAAGAATTTACTTGAAGATTATTTTGTAATATTTTGAATGTAAAACATTTTTGTGAACTACTGAAAATGTATAAGGCAAATGTTAGAACAATATGTGATCAATATATTTCATGATTGTTCTGTGAATATGTCTATTTCTTATTTGTTCTGTGTTGATGTATGTGCATACATGTGTGATTTATACATGTTTATGTTTACCCTGCTGTACATTATCCTGCTTTACATCATTTTGTAATTTTTAATTATGAATGGTGTATATCATTGACTAAGGGTTATGACTTCTCCAAATAGGGGGAGATTGTTGGGTACATTGGTTAAATGTACCTGATTTGAAGAAGCCTCACCCAACTCAATGATATACATCATAATGTATTTGATGTATGTTGAGTTTACTTGTGCAGGTTAAGTAATCACTGGACTGAAGCAAAAAGTTTCTAAGTCCATGTGTCGACACCCAGAGGGAAAGTGTCGACACTTAAGAAGGCTTGTGTCGACACCCAGACAAGCAGTGTCGACACTTGGAGTCATTGTGTCAACACCTGGGATGCAGAGTCGACACCAGACAGAAAGTGTCTACACAAGAGCTGTGTCGACACTCAGTGAAGAAAAGTGCAGACAGAAAGTGTCGACACAAGAAGCTGTGTCGACACCCAGTAAAGCTGTGTCTACACCAGAAAGTGTCGACACTTGGAGCTGTGTCGACACTCAGCAAAAGACAGCAGAGACTAAGTTAAAGTGTCGACACCCAGAACAATGTGTCGACACAACAAGAAGAGTCAGCACTTGAAGAAAGTGTCGACACCAAAAACAAAGTGTCGACACTCAACAGAAGAGTCAACACATGAAGTAAGTGTCGACACCTAGAACAATGTGTCGACACTCAGCTGAAGACTCTACACTTGAAGAAAGTGTCGACACAAGGAGCTGTGTCGACACTTAGTAAAGAATAGAATTATCAACAAAATATTCTAAGTACAAGTGTCGACACTAAGGGAATGTGTTGACACTCAGCTGAAGTCTCAACAGAAGAATCAAGTGTCGACACAAGGAGCTGTATCGACACTCAGCAAGAATCAACATAGAAGACTATGTGTCGACACAAAGGTGATGTGTCGACACTTAGAAGAATTCAGTTAAAGATAGAAGATCAAGTACTTGTGTCGAAACTCAATTTCAGTGTCGACACCTGAAGAAGAATCTGTGTCGAGACATACAAGGAGTTGTGTCGACACCTTGTAGACTTGTGTCGATACTTACACAGCATGTGTCGACACTTGGACTATAAGTGTCTACACTTAAAGACAGAAAGTCTCGACACTTTCAGACAGTTAGAGATTTTCAAGAAATGACTGGATAACTTGACAGCTGCCGTTCCAGCCGGTCTACAGCACCTGTCAGGGATGTCAGAAGACAGTTATGAACCGGACCAGCCGGTTACCTTGAAGAAGGCCTATAAATAGGCACCTACAGTTTACAGAAACTAGAGTTCAGATTGTTGAAAAACAAGTTGTTAAAGTGGTACATAGAGTATCAACACAAGAAGATCTTGCAGTCGAAGTGCAGATCTAAGAAGTTGGAGAGAGAGGGCTCCATCCAAGAAATCAGCCTTTGGAACTAGGCTGAGAAGAAGGGTTCAGATTTATTCTGAATTCTAAGTGGCAGAGGTCAAGGAACAACTGCAGAAGGATTTATTCTTATTCAGTTCTACTTTCAAGAAGCTTTGAAGAAAGCTAAGTCAGATTGGATCCAGCTGAGTTCTTCCAAGAACTCATCAAGAAACTCTCAACTCCCCTCTCTTGTTTCTGAGTTGTAGAGTTAATATTTGTAAAATCATTTTTAACTTGTAGGATCCTTTGGATCTGAGTGAATTGTAAGCCTGTATTTATAAAGGCTGAGGGTAGTGCTTGAGAGCCTGAGTGTAGGAGATTGAAATCTCTGAGTGTAGGCCTTGTTGGCTGAGTGTAGGCCTTGTTGGCTGAGTGTAGGCCTTGATTGGCTGAGTGTAGGCCTTGATTGGCTGAGTGTAGGCCTTTGTGGCTGAGTGTAGGCTTTGGGAAAAGCTGAGTTGTAAGGCCTTGGGCCTGAGGAGTAGGAACCAATTTGGGTTCTGAGATAGTGGAGAAGTTTGGCCGAATCTAGTACACTGCTAGATAGGCGAAGGGGGAAAGTGGATGTACCCAAAGCTTGGGGAACCACTATAAATCACTGTGTCTGCTGTGCTGTGATTGTTATTTGCTGTGTATGCTTTGTTATTGCTGTGCAAAAGTAGTTAGAAATCTGTGATATAACTGATTGCTGCCATTAAAGTTAAAAAAGGATTAGGTCACCTATTCACCCCCCCCCCTCTAGGTGTTTACGTACCATATCTTTCAGTGTCGACATACAGAGGCAGAGTCGACTCACAGAAAAACTTAGTCGACATCAGCTGTGTCGACATACAAAGGCAGTGTCGACACACACAGAAGCTTTGTCGACATCAACTATGTCAACACACAGGACTTGTGTCGGCACACTGCAGAGCTTCAACAAAGTTAAAGAGAAGTGTTTGCGTCGATACCAAGAGATAGTGTCGACACACTGAAGACTTTGTCGACATCAACTGTGTCGACACACAGGACTTGTATTGACACACACAACAGAGATTCAACAAAGTTAAAGAGAAGTGATTGTGTCGACACACAGAATCAGTGTCGACACATTCTACAGATGCAGTGTCAAGAAGAAGTATCAACAACAAAGGAGATGTGTCGACACCACCAAGGCATGTGTCGACACTTAGTCCACTTATGTCGACACTTAGTCTATTTGTGTCGACACATGATGAAGATCAGTCTCGACATTTTGCTAACAGAGACAGAGTTCAAGAAGTGACTGGATGACTTGACAACTGCCATTTTTAACCGGTCTACTGCAACTGTCAAAGCTGTCAAAAGTTTGTTAGAAACCGGATCAGCCGGTTACCATGGAGGAAGACTATATAAAGGCTTTCTCCTTCAACAGAAGAGGAACTACTGAAACATACAATAGTTACAACAGAAGACTAAAGAAGATTTTCATCAGAAAATCTAAGAAGACGTTGGAGAGAGAGAGAGCTCCGTCTACTCAAGTACAGTTGCTGAACCAGGCAGCTAAGAAGGATTCAGATTGTGATCTGAATTTCAAGAAAGGAGCTTATTGAAGATCAACTTCAAAGGAGATTCTGTTGGGTACATTGGTTTAAATATACCTGATTTGAAGAAGCCTCACCCTACTCAATGATATACATCAAAATGTATTTGATGTATTTTTGAGTTACCTTGTGCAGGTTAAGTATTTGCAGGGAAAGCAGAAAAGATTCTAAGTCCATGTGTCGACACCCAGAAGAAATGTGTCGACACTTAAGAAGACTTGTGTCGACACCCAGGCAAGCAGTGTCAACACTTGGAGTACTTGTGTCGACACCAGGGATGTGGAGTCGACACCAGACAGAAAGTGTCGACACAAGGAGATGTGTCGACACTCAATGAAGAAAAGTGCAGTGAAGCAGTGTCGACACTTAGCAGTTGTGTCGACACCCAGAGGAACTATGTCTACATCAGAAAGTGTCGACACTTGGAGGCTATGTCGACACTCAGCAAAAGTCAGCAGAGTCTAAGTATAAGTGTCGACATGATGAAGAATGTGTCGACACTCAGCAGAAGAGTCAACACTTGAAGAAAGTGTCGACACAAGAAAGAATGTGTCGACACTCAGCAGAAGACTCAACACTTGAAGAAAGTGTCGACACAAGGAGTTGTGTCGACACTTAGCAAAGTTCAACAAAATTCTAAGTACAAGTGTCGACACAAAGGAGATGTGTCGACACTCAGCCAAAATCTCAACAGAAGAAGAATGTGTCGACACAAGGAGCTGTGTCGACACTCAGAAAGTATCAACACAGAAGGCATGTGTCGACACCAAGAAGAAGTGTCGACACTGAACAAGTTCAACACAAGAAGATGTGTCGACACAAAGGAGTTGTGTCGACACTTACAAGAATTCAGCAATGTACTGAAGAACAAGTACTTGTGTCGACACACATTATCAGTGTCGACACATGAAGAAGAAACTGTGTCAAGAAGTGAATTCTACAACACAAGGAGTTGTGTCGACAACTTGAAGGCTAGTGTCGACACTTAGACTACTTGTGTCAACACTTAGTTTATAAGTGTCGACACTTAAGGACAGACTGTCTCGACACTTTCAGACAGTTATAGTTATTTCAAGAACTGACTGGATGACTTGACAGCTGCCATTCCAGCCGGTCTACTGCACCTATCAGAGTTGTCAGAAATCAATTAGGAACCGGACCAGCCGGTCACCATGAAGAAGTCCTATATATAGGCTTATATTGTCTACAGAAAATGATGATCAACACATCAAGTGTTACACAGAGGATCAAAGTTGTTGCAAAGCAATTGATTGAAGACTTTCAAGTGAAGTTCTAAGTAGTTGGAGAGAGAGAGCTCCATCTAAGAAGACAGCCGTTGGAACCAGGCTGAGAAGAAGGGTTCAGACTTTGTTCTGAATCTTAAGTTGCAGAGATCAAGGATCAGCTGCAGAGGAGATCAATCCTATTGTGTTCTACATTCAAGAAGCTTTGAAGAAAGCCAAGTCAGATTGATCTCAGCAGAGTTCATTTAAGAACTCATCAAAAACCTATCAACTCATCTCTCTATTCAGAGTTGTAGGTAGATACACTTTGTATTTTATATTTCTTGTAGGATCCTTAGGGATCTGAGTTTGTAAGCCTTTAATTATAAAGGCTGAGTGGTAGGGCCTGTGTGCCTGAGTGTAGGAGATTCTTATCTCTGAGTGTAGGCCTGTTGTGGCTGAGTGTAGGCCTGTTGTGGCTGAGTGTAGGCTTTATGAAGAAGCTGAGTGTAGGCTTTGTGAAGAAGCTGAGTTGTAGGGCCTTGGGCCTGAGCTGTAGGAACCTGTTTTGGGGTTCTGAGTGTAAGATCTGAGGATCTGAGATAGTGGAGGAGTTTGGCCGAATCTAGTACACTACTAGATAGGCGAAGGGGGAAAGTGGATGTACCCAAACCTTGAGGAACCACTATAAATCTGTGTGTCCACTATGTGCATGTGTTATGCTGTGATTGCTGATTGATTACTGTGCAAAAGTAGATATAACTCTGTGAAAATAATCTGAATTCTGCCTAAAAAGTTAAAAAGATTTAGTCACCTATTCACCCCCCCCCCCTCTAGGTGATTAGGTACAATTTCTTTCAAGTGGTATCAGAGGGAGGTTACTCAAAAAGGGACATAACTGTCTGAGTAGATCCTGTTGGAAGATTAAGTGAAATCAAGAAAATCAAGATACATGGGTTCAACAGAGAATCATAAGGAACTTGGATCCATGAAGCTACCCATTTGCAGAAAAGAAATATTTGGCATCTGGAAGGAAAGGGTGAGACTATTTATGGAAGCCTCAGACCCTAGGATATACATCACAGTTAAAGAAGTGCCATATGTGCCCATGAAGGTTTCAGTCCTGGATGCAAATCAGAGAACACCTAAGGATTTCTCTGAAATGACAAAGGATGAGATAATCTAGCCACAATGGACAAGAGGGCTCAGAATATCATTGTGAGTGCCATAGATGATGCTACCTTTCAAAACTTGATACACTGTAAGACATCTAAGGAGATGTGGGATACTCTTATAGTGTACATGGAGGGGTTAGAAGAAGTGAGACAGGATAGAAAATCCTTGTTAAACCAAGAATATGAAAGTTTTAGGCAAGGTAGGTCTGATAGCATCACAGAATGCTATAAGAAGTTCTATAGGATTGTCAATGAACTAATGTCTTATGGAAGAGAGTTCAGTAATTATGAACTAAATGATAAGTTTCTGAGGTCCCTAACAAAGTATTGGGACACCAAGATCTGTGCCATTAGGGAAATGGCAAAGTTAGCAGATATCCCTCCACCAACACTGTTTGGAAAACTGCTATCCTATGAGATGCATTTGATGGTGAGGAAAGAAGAGGAGAAGTCTACCAGAATTGAGAATAAAGAAAGAACAGTGGCTTTCAAAATAGAAGCCCCCAGAAAATACAGAAGTAAGTCACCATCTCCACCTCCAAAGGCAGCTGAGACTGAGTCAGATGAGTCAGCAAGTAGAAATTCTGAGAGCAGTGAAAGTGATGAGGACTTTGCAGCTTTCACAAGACACTTTCAGAAGTTCTTAAAGAAGAAACAGTGGAGGACTAAGCCATCCACAGCACAGAGGTCATCAAAGAGTGACAAAAGAAAGCCCAAGTCAAATAGAACTTCATCATGAAAGATAGTTTGTTATTGTTGTAACAAACAAGGACATGTTGTTGCTGACTGTCATGAGAAGAGAAAAGAATCTACTGATAAGAAAAAGACACAATTCAAGGGCAAGAAGGAAAGGTCTTTTGTTGCCAAAAAGGATAAGAGCCTGTCAGACATATCTTCATCAGAAACTGAGTCAGATGCTGAAGCATACATAGGACTGTTTGCTAAGGAAGAGGAAGAAGAGTTCATCCAGATCATGAACTCTATATATGAACAAGAGGACAGTCAGTGCCAAGGACTGATGACATTGACAAAAAGTGACAAAATCCAGGAGCAGCCTGGACCTAGTAAGGTACAAAATTGTTCTTTAAGTTCAATTTCTTGTGCTAGTTCAGAATCAGATTCATCATCATCAAGTGATGAGAGTGCATCTGAGTCTGAAGGGGATATTCATCAATTGATAGATGAATATAAAGTTCTGTTGCAAGCTTTTAAGAAGAGCAAGTCCCTAGCCAAGAGTCAGGCAAAGGAAATTGATAGTCTCAAAGTTGCTGCAACTGATTTTGAGAAGATGATTGATCAAAAGCTAAATGAAATAGCCAGACTGAAGCACATAACTGTGATTCAGATGGGGACTATAACTTTTAAGAATGATCAAATCAAAAGTCTGGAGATTAGTCTTCAGAAGGAGAGAGATTTAGTTGCTAGGTTTCCTAAACCAAAGTCTGTTCTACCCTTAATTGATGAATTTGTTCATAAAAAAGGTAAAGCTGGACTAGGGTTTACTAAACCAGCTAGGACTGTTCAGTCCATGTCTAAGGGCAAAGCCCCAGCTCTCAACAAGCCAGCTGTAGTTAAAACAGCTAGGAATGTACCTAAGCAAAGGTACAATAGGTTTGAGTGCTGGTGCTGTGGCAAAGTAGGCCACTATGCCATAGACTGTTGGCACAATTCTATTGCCAAGTTGAGTAGCAAACTGTCTGTTGGAAAACCTGCAGGTAGCTTTGTAAAGAGGCAAACTAACCAGCACCAAGGACCCAAGAATTCTTTGGGTTCTAAGGTCAACTAATCTGTTTTGCAGGTAAGTCCAAGTGGACATGCCCCAATATGGTACTTGGACAGTGGTTGTTCCAGATATATGACTGGAACTAGAGGATTACTAAAGGACTACACACCAATCAAGGATGGTCCTAAAGTCACCTTTGGTGTTTCTGAAAAAGGAATCATCAAGGGTTTTGGTAACATTTCTAGCACCCATATTACTATTACTCAAGTGTCTTATGTTAAAGGTTTGAAACATAACCTTATTAGTATAAGTCAATTGAGTGATGTAGGATATGACATCTCATTTGTCAAAGATGGTTGTCATATCAGGTGGTCAATTGATCAAGAGATCATTTTGACAGGTTATAGAAAGAGGAATGTCTATTGCCTAGACATTATGTGTGAGACCAATGGTTCTCCAGTGTGTCTTGTAGCTGATGAGAAAGTCTCTCATTGTGTCAAATGGCACAAGAGGCTAGCCCATCTCAACTACAAGACAATTGGCAAACTCTATAGCAAAGAGTTAGTGAGGAATGATCCTCAAGTTAAGTGTATTAAAGATGGAATATGCTCAGCTTGTCAAAAGGTCAAGCAGACTAGATCCACCTTTAGTAGCATTGAAAACAAAGATGTTGTGAGGTGTTTATACCTCTTGCATATGGATCTTTTTGGTCCTATGCCAGTTCACAGCCTAGGTAGGAAGGTATATACCTTTGTGGTTGTAGATGACTACTCAAGGTTTTTCTGGGTGTTCTTCCTAAGACAGAAATCTGAAACACCTAGTATCTTCTATAGCTTTGTCAAACAAATTCAGAATGAACTAGACAGTACAGTGGTCAAGATAAGAAGTGACCATGGTACTGAATTCCAGTCTGATAGCATGACAAAACTATGTGAAGAATTTGGGATATTTCAGGAGTTTTCTTCACCAAGAACACCTCAGCAAAATGGCATTGCTGAGAGGAAAAATAGAACCTTGATTGAGGCTGGTAGAACCCTATTAAGTGATACATCTCTACCAGGATATTTCTAGGCTGAGGCAGTGAATACTGCATGCCATGTAATCAATAGGGCTACCATTACTAAAAGCCACAATAAGACCCCCTATGAGATTGTGAAAGGCAGAAAACCAAACCTGTCCTATTTCAGGATCTTTGGTTGTAAATGCTTTATACTTAACAATGGAAAGTCTTACTTGACTAAGTTTGCTGCCAAGTCCCAAGAGGGAATTTTTGTTGGGTACAGCAACAATAGTAAGGCTTATAGAGTCTACAACTTGTCTACTCAAGTTGTAGAAGAGTCTGTACATGTAGTATTTGATGAAACTAGACTTATTAACAATGAGTTGTCTAGTAGTATTTACAGCTCCACAGGTGTGACTGAGAAGATGGACAAGCTCACTATAGAAGAAGGACCTACTACAAGACAACAAGTAGAAGATAGTGGCTGTTGTCCAGGGGGAGTACTACATGTACCTAATGAAGAAGAAGTCCAAGGAGTGCGGCAAGTTGAAGAAACTGAAGAAGTTCAACCTAAAGCCAGGATGCCTCGAGCTAATAGGCATCTAATAGATCATCCAGCAGAGCAAATCATTGGTGATCTAAGACAAGGGGTACAAACAAGGAGCAGAAATCTGAATGCTGTACTCTACTCCAGTTTTCTATCCCAAGTAGAGCCAAAAAGGTTTGAAGAAGCCATCCTAGACCCTCATTGGATTGAGGCAATGCAAGAAGAGCTGAATCAGTTTAAGAGGTGCAAAGTCTGGGAGCTTGTTCCTAAACCAAAAGACCACAATATAATTGGAACCAAGTGGATCTTTAGGAACAAGATGGATGAACATGGAGTGATTGTCAAGAACAAAGCAAGACTGGTTGCTAAGGGATATAGGCAGGAAGAAGGTATTGACTTTGATCAAACCTTTGCTCCAGTAGCCAGACTGGAAGCCATAAGAATGTTCCTGGCCTATGCAACCTTTCAAGGATTTAAAGTTTACCAAATGGATGTAAAGTCAGCCTTTCTGAATGGTAATCTAAAAGAGGAAGTCTATGTGGAACAGCCATCAGGTTTTGTTGATTCAACTCAACCTAATTATGTCTATAGACTTAGGAAAGCTTTATATGGGTTAAAACAAGCCCCTAGGGCTTGGTATGAAACCCTGTCTAGTTTCCTCATTGAGAAGAAGTTCACAAGGGGGAAAATAGACAAGACTCTATTCCTTAGGGAATCTAGAGGCAAGATTATACTAGTCCAAATATATGTAGATGACATCATATTTGGGTCTACTGAAAGTAGTCTTTGCAAAAAGTTTGCAAAACTAATGCAAGGACAATTTGAGATGAGGAGTATGGGGGAACTTAAGTTCTTCTTGGGTCTCCAAGTTAGACAGACTGAGAATGGTTTATCCATATGCAAGTCTAAGTTCACCCTAGAACTGATAAGGAAGTATGGTATGGATTCATCCAGTACCATGAAAACTCCTATGGGGTCAAGTATGTCTCTTAGCAAAGATGATGCAGGGAAACCTGTAGATGAGACTTTGTATAGAGGGATAGTTGGCTCCCTTCTATATTTGACTGCAAGTAGTCCAGATATCATGTATGCTACATGTGTCTGTGCTAGGTACCAAGCATGCCCTAAAGAGTCTCATTTGACAGCAGTCAAAAGAATACTGAGATATCTTAAGGGCACTCCTTATTTAGGCCTCTGGTACCCTAGGAATGGAGATTTTGAACTAACAGGTTATTCAGATGCAGACTTTGCATGCTGCAAGGAAGACAGAAAAAGTACAACTGGAACCTGTCAATTCCTAGGTGGAAGACAGATATCTTGGAGTAGCAAGAAGGAAATAAGTGTGGCTATCTCCACAGCAGAATCAGAATATGTGGCTGCAGGAAGTTGCTGTGCTCAACTTCTATGGATACAACATCAGCTTGAGGATTATGGTATTCAAGTAAGTAGAACGCCACTGTTTTGTGATTCTACTAGTGCTATATCTATTGCTAACAATCCTGTTTCCCATAGTAGAACTAAACATATTGAGATAAAATATCATTTTCTAAGGGAACATGTAGAAAAAGAAGATATATCACTAGAGTATGTAAATACAGATAATCAACTAGCTGACATGTATACTAAGCCCCTAGAAGAAACCAAGTTCAATAGGTTCAAAATTGAATTAGGTATGATAAACTTAGAATAAGTTTACAGAAATGGCTAAGTAAAAAGGTGTCGACACACAGAGTTATCTGTGTCGACACAGAATAGTGGTGTCGACACTTCAGGGAAAAGATGTCGACACATCTAGGAAGTTGGTGTTGACACTTCAGAAAATTAGTGTCGACACATACAAGGTCAGTGTCGACATAACCAAGGTGGTGTCGACACTTAGAATTTACTCAGAATAATCTAAGTAAAGTCTCGACTAAATGTCAAGTTGTGTGGTGTCGACACATAAACAAGTGTCGACACATATATTCTGTCGACTATACTTGTGTCGACACATAGGTGTCGAGACATTATAAGTCTGTGTCGACACTTATCAACAGTGTCGACACAATTTAAGTTAGTTAACCCGCCCTTTCATCTTCAATCCTAGAAAGGTATAAATAGGATTTTGCCATTGTCTGTCGACACGCACACCAAAGTTTCGAGACCAAACTTGTGTGTCGACACCTCTCTTCTCTCCAGTCAAATTCTTCAAACCCTAATGGTGCCAAAGCGCGAGGAGAACGTGAACGAAGGCTATGAACTGGTGCGACATGCATTTGACGATGCAGCACAAGAGATTAGGGATGTGGTAACCCTAGTTGCAGACTCAGGGTTAGATTTTCTTGTGTCAGAACCAACAAAGATTTGGAAGAAAGAAGTTTTAGAGTTTCTGAATGGCGCAACCCTAGATGACTCTAGATTCAAGATCAAGTCAAGGGTTCATGGAGAAAAGGTGAAGGTCTCACCAAAAAGTTTGAGAAAGGTATTAAACCTCTCAAGGACAAAGGAAGAAGATGAAAATTGGTGTGGACTGGATTCCAAATTGAAAATTGGATCAGTGTTCAATAGGAAGGGGATAAACAGCCAGGGAAAATTTCACTCAAAAATTGTTGGCAAAGTAATCTTGAGTAAGCCAGGAGGGCATGACAGGGTATCAGCCCATATGTTCAACCTTATGACAAGGATAATCTTCACAGTGAAAACTGATTGGTCTGCAGTATTATTTGAGAAGATTAAGGAGAGTCTGAAGAAACCAAATTTGGGTAGAATTCTAAGTCTTTACTTGGCTGGTAGTATACCAGAAGTAATGAGTCAAGCTGCTGGCACTAAGATCAACCATATGAGGAAGATGGACATGAGGATATTCTCTAGATGGGATAGGGTCTTGACTAAGGAGATGCCAACACCTGAGAAGGTAACACCTCAAAAGAAGAAGAAGAAAGCCCCTGTGGCTCAAGAGTCATCTAGCAGCTCTGAGGAGCAAGTTGTCTTTATACCAGATGATGCACAAGAACCTGGAGATGCTGGGAAGTCTCCAGCTCAACAAGAAGTTGCAAAGAGGCAGGGGGAGCTACCTCAAGCTATCCCCTTACACCAGGATTCAGTCCAGGAGGAGCCACTAGTAGTGGAAGAGCCAACTCCTCTTGAAAGTGAAAGAGCCACCCACATCATCCTTGAGGTAATCACTGAGATTAATGTTTTAGATTTCCCTATAGAGGATAATTTTTTGTCTGATTCATTATCTGATGTTACTCAGCAATCTCAGATTGATAGTCAACCCCCAGATGTTGTCATGAAGGACACATCTGTTACAGTTCAAGTAGTATCTGATCCAGTGGTAGATGAGCCAAGAGTTTCTCCAGCCCATTCTCCACAAGAATATACAATGGAAGATCTCTTCCTTAATCTAGATCAAACAGACTTTGAAAAGGAAAGTGCTGCTACTGAGGGGGAGAATGCTCCTATTGAGGGGGAGCAAGGAGTTAATGTTGAGGAAACAACAAGGCAAGAGCCTGAGAAGCCCCAAGCTGTGCATACTGAGGAAAACAATCCAGCTACCTAGAGAGAGGGTAGATATTGCTAGCACATCAGCATCTGAAGATGAGGAAGCTGCTAGAGCTAAGAAAAGGAAATTTCAAGTCTTTAAAAGAAGAAGCCAGACTTATAAGAAGGCTTTGCAAACCATAGCACCACATCCAGCACTACAGCCAACTCCATCAGTAGATTACAGTTCTCTGCTGGTTGCTATGCAAATCAAGCCTGATGAGCAAAGACAAGCACTGGAAAGGTATGTAAATAAAGGGCAAAAATCTCTACAATTTGATCTGGCCCAGGACATTAAGTCCATAAGATTTGAAATGAATCAAAATAAAAAGGAGATGACTGACTGCTTCCACAAGGGAGGGAATGCAGTAGTCTACTTAGCTACACATCAAGAGAAAATAAAAGCTCAAGTAGATGACATTACACTGAAGCAAGGGTATGTTCTTGAGAACCAGATCAGAATGAATGACAACTTAACAGCTTCACACAATGCCATTATCACAGAGATGAAGAACATAGCTGCTGGACTGACTACTTCTACTGCTACTGCTAAAACAGGCTGAGTTTGATAAGCATTGCAAGCAGAGAGTTTAACTGATGTTACAGACTGCAATTCAAAAGACTCTCAGAAGGTCATGATAACTGAAAAGCTTACAAAGGTTGAAACCTTTCTTTAAAGATGGAGTCATAAGGTATTTGGATAACCAAATCAGATTTCCAGAAAGATGATCTAAGAGATCACATGTGAAAGCCCAGAAGTCATAAAGGGGGAGAGGGTGTTAGTCAAAGGCCAGCTTCTGATCATGCAAAATGGATTTCTAATTCTATCAGAGGCTACTCTTGGTTATCCTCCCCTTTATGTGATGATGACAATGAAGTAGGCAGAATCTGGTAGTTCAAAATCCTGCATATCTTGGAGGTGAGCAAGCTGAAGTAGCTCAGTGGCTGATGTAATCTATCCACCTCCACCAGATTTTGATAATGATACATGCAGAAGATGTAAGCACAATGTATAGCCCACCTGAGGGTCAGCCTAAAATGTCATTCCTGGAGAGAAGGTGGTTCAGCCAGTATCTGAGGCTTTACAGGAGAGCTATATTGAAAGAACAAGCTGAACAAGAAGCTAGGCTGTCTAAAGAAGAGGTTCAGAGGAGCAATTGCTGAACAAAAGCCAGATTTTGAACAATGGAGCCCTACTTCTAAGGAATATCATTCTCACAGCCTGGAAAGCTGCCAAAGGACAATGTTCCCATGAGACAGAACAAGTGGTTTTCTCAGAGGCTTGAATGGAGAAAGCATGAGAGTAGGCAAGGAAGCAATTGTGCCAATTTAGAAGGAAGGCTAAGATTAGGGAAAGCTACCTCCTAACCCAGCTGTGGAGCCTAGCAAGTACTTTCCTAAGCCCTATCATTACTTTTGAAAGAGGCAAAAGATCAAAGGCTGAAGAACTAGAAGAAGAAGGAGCTCTAAAGGAAAAAAGCCTGTTGATACTGAAGTTTCTGAAGCCTGCTGCTGCTGCTGCTGTGACAAGCTCAAAGTTACAAGCTCAGGAAAAGGCATTGTTATTAAGGAGAACCTGATCAGCACTAGATTAGGAATTAGCACTTGATGCTTAAGTTTACTATGTAATCACTTGTATTAATAACACTTTGTAAAATTTTGTATAATGAACATATGACAAATTGTTATGAACAATGTGCTGAGTGACAAATTTGTTTCTTAATTGTTCTGCAGATGATATCTAATAAGTATACATGTGTGCTTTGATTACATGTTCAAGTTTACCCTGTTGTCATTTATATCCTGCTTTACATCATTTTGCTATGATTTTTAATTCTGTATGAGTGGTGTATATCATTGACTAAGGGTTATGACTTCTCCAAATAGGGGGAGATTGTTGGGTACATTGGTCAAATGTACCTGATTTGAAGAAGCCTCACCCTAACTCAATGATATACATCAGAATGTATTTGATGTATTGTTTGAGTTACTTGTGCAGGTTAGGAGTATTTGCACTGGACTGAAGCAGAAAAGATTCTAAGTCCATGTGTCGACACCTAGAAGAAATGTGTCGACACTTGAAAAAGACTTGTGTCGACACCCAGACAAGCAGTGTCGACACTTGGAGTACTTGTGTCGACACTTGGAGTTCTTGTGTCGACACCAGGGATGTGGAGTCGACACCAGTCAGAAAGTGTCGACACTTGGAGCTGTGTCGACACTCAGTGAAGAAAAGGATGCAGTGAAAAGCAGTGTGACGACACTTAGCAGAAGTGTCGACACCTAGAAGAGCTGAGTCTAACATCAGAAAGTGTCGACACTTGGAGGCTGTGTCGACACTCAGCAAAAGTTCTGCAGAGACTAAGTACAAGTGTCGACACTCAACACAATGATGCAAGAATATGTGTCGACACTCAGCACAATGTGTCGAACACACTCAAAGAAGTCAACACTTGAAGAAAGTGTCGACACTCAGCACAATGAACATAACCAGACTCAACACTTGAAGGAAAGTGTCGACACAAGGAGATGTGTCGACACTTAGCAAAGTTCAACAGAAAAGCTGTAAATTATTCTAAGTATAAGTGTCGACACTAAAGGAATGTGTCGACACTCAGCTGAAGAATCAAAGTCTCAACAGAAGAAGAATGAAGACTTGTGTCGACACAAGGAGCTGTGTAGACACTCAGCAATCAACACAGAAGGCATGTGTCGACACCAAGAAGAAGTGTGACAGTGAACAAGTTCAACACATGAAGATGTGTCGACACAAGGAGATGTGTCGACACTTAGAAGAATACAGATAAAGAATGAAGTATAAGTACTTGTGTCGACACAATTTCAGTGTCGACACATGCAGAAGAAACTGTGTCGAGACATGAATTGTGTCGACACCTTGTAACTTGTGTCGACACTTACACAACATGTGTCGACACTTGGTCTATAAGTGTCGACACTTAAGAACAGAAAGTCTCGACACTAACTGACAGTTAGAGAATTTCAAGAAGTGACTGGTTGACATGACAGCTGCCAATCCAGCCGGTCTACAGCAACTGTCAGAGAAGTCAAAAGTCTGTTACTGGATCAGCCGGTTACCATGAAGGAAGCCTATAGGCACCCACAGTTTACAGAATAAGAAGTTAAGTTGTTAAGTGGTCAAGTTGTTCACAATCATTACTTGTTGTGAGAATAATTGAAGTGGTTGATCAGATTAAATCAAGAAGTGATACATAGAGGATCAACACAAGAAGATCAGGCAGTCCAACTGCAGATCTAAGTAGTTGGAGAGAGAGAGCTCCAACTAAGGATTCAGTCTTTGGAACTAAGGCTGAGAAGAACAATTCAGAGTCATCTGGATTTCAAGAAGCAGAGATCAAGGATCAACTGCAGAAGATTCAGACTAATTCAGTTCTACTCAAGAAGCTTTGAAGAAAGCTAAGTCAGTTTGGATCAAGCTGAGTTCTTCCAAGAACTCTTCAAGAAACTCTCAACTCCTCTCATCCTTTCTGAGTTGTAGAGTTAGCATTTGTAATTTCTATTTTAAACTTGTAAGATCCATAGGATCTGAGTGATTGTAAGCCTATTTTATAAAGGCTGAGGGTAGGGCTTGGTGCCTGAGTGTAGGAGTTGAAGAACTCTGAGTGTAGGCCTTTAATTGGCTGAGTGTAAGCATTGGCTGAGTGTAGGCCTGGGTGGCTGAGTGTAAGTGTAAGGCTTTGGGCCTGAGGTAGGAACCTTGTTGGGTTCTGAGCTAGTGGAGAAGTTTGGCTGAATCTAGACACTGCTAGATCGAAGGGGGAAAGTGGATGTACCCAAAGATTGGGGAACCACTATAAAATCTTGTGTATTCTGATTGTACAGAATTGCTGTGTGCTGTGATTACTTATTCAGAAATCTGTGTTATAAACTGTTGACTGCCAACAAAGAATTAAGAAAAGGATTAGGTCACCTATTCACCCCCCCCTCTAGGTGTTTAGGTACCATATCTTTCACTTGTGTCGACACTTGGTTTATAAGTGTCGACACTTAAGACAGACTATCTCGACACTTTCAGACAGTTACAGTTATTCAGCTGACGGATCTATTGCACCTGTCAGAGTTGTCAGAAATCAGTTAGGAACCGGATCAGCCGGTCACCATGAAGAAGGCCTATATATAGACTTATACTGTCTACAGAAAATGATGATCAACACATCAAGTGTTACACAGAGGATCAAAGTTGTTGTAAAGCAATTGATTGAAGACGTTCAAGTAAAGTTCTAAGTAGTTGGAGAGAGAGAGAGCTCCATCCAAGAAGACAGCCGTTGGAACTAGGCCGAGAAGAAGGGTTCAGACTTTGTTCTGAATCTTAAGTTGCAGAGATCAAGGATCAGCTACAGAGGAAATCAATCCTATTGTGTTCTACATTCAAGAAGCTTTGAAGAAAGCCAAGTCAGATTGATCTCAGCAGAGTTCATCCAAGAACTCATCAAGAACCTATCAACTCATCTCTATATTCAGAGTTGTAGGTAGATACACTTTGTATTTTATATTTCTTGTAGGATCCTTAGGGATCTGAGTTTGTAAGCCTGTAATTATAAAGGCTGAGTGGTAGGGTCTGTGTGCTTGAGTGTAGGAGATTCTTATCTCTGAGTGTAGGCATGTTGTGGCTGAGTGTAGGCCTATTGTGGCTGAGTGTAGGCTTTGTGAAAAAGCTGAGTGTAGGCTTTGTGAAGAAGCTGAGTTGTAGGGCCTTGGGCCTGAGCTGTAGGAACCTGTTTTGGGGTTCTGAGTGTAAGATCTGGGGATCTGAGATAGTGGAGGAGTTTGGCCGAATCTAGTACACTACTAGATAGGCGAAGGGGGAAAGTGGATGTACCCAAACCTTGGGGAACCACTATAAATCTGTGTGTCCACTGTGTGCATGTGTTATGCTGTGATTGCTGATTGATTACTGTGCAAAAGTAGATATAACTCTGTGAAAATAATCTGAATTCTGCCTAAAAAGTTAAAAAGATTTAGTCACCTATTCACCCCCCCTCTAGGTGATTAGGTACAATTTCTTTCAGATTCAACCCTACTGAGTTCAGATTCAAGAAGCTTTGAAAAAAGCTAAGGGTGGTTGTTCTCTGCCATCAGATTCTTCCAAGAACTGATCAAGAAACCATCCATCCCTTCTCTCTCTACCTGGGTGGTGGTAAAACACTTTGTAAAATCTATTTTCTATAGGATCTATTCTAGATCTGAGCTGTAAGCCTGTTATATAAAGGCTGAGTTGTAGGAGATTTAGATCTCTGAGTGGTAGGGCTATGAGCCTGAGTTTTAGGAGATTGTTATATCTGAGGTGTAGGCCTTGTTGAAGGCTGAGGTAGGGCTGTGTGCCTGAGCTGTAGGAGTGTGGACTCACTCTGAGTTGTAGGAAACTAGATTGGGTTCTGAGCTGTAAGATCTGTGGATCTAAGGTGAAGAGAATAAGTTAGGCCGAATCTAGCACACTGCTAGATAGGCGAAGGGGGAAAGTGGATGTACCCAATACTTGGGGAACCACTATAAATCCTATGCACTCTATGATTGGTTATATTTTTGTGATGTGTTTGTTATGTTAATAGTGTAAGCAACAGAAAACTAGAGACTATTATCTGCCTTAGAATAAAAAGGATTTTAACCTATTTACCCCCCCCCCCCTCTAGGTGAATTAGGTTATCTTGAAACCAAATCTTTCATGTACTCGATCCGATGTATTTTATGCTTTGAGCATGACTAACAAATATCAGTCTGATCCTAGTGATAGTCACTGGATAGCCATCAAGAATTTCCTAAAGTACTTGAGAAGGACTAAGGATATGTTCTTGGTATTTGGCAGAGACAAAGAGTTCGTTATAAAGGGTTACATATGTAACACCTCCCCTGTAATGACCGTGTAATATGGGTCCGGCCGGGGCCCCACAACATACAGACGCCACAGCTTTATTATTATAAGATGATATAACTACCCAATCTCAAAACTCAAGACACAACACAGCGGAAACAGCAAAGAGACTAGAAGATATCCACACATATTGGAGATTAGAGATGGCTTTAAGGCCTTACAACAAAAGTCAGTCCGAAGCTCAAATAATAAAAACAGTAAAGAACGTGCATCAACACCCCTAAACTACCTCGGCATGCAAGCCGGAATACAGGAGCATCAAACATACATGTCAAATAAGTAAAGCTAAAGCAAAGCGGTACTCTTCATGAGGCTTACGCCTTTTTGGCCGGCGAGCTAGCTCCTGCTTGTGACCCTTGTCCTGTAAACATTGGTGGTAACGTGGGTCAGTAAAGACTGACCTCAAACTGTGTAACAACGAGATTTGGAGCACCGAAGCCTCTCTAATGGCCGGATCTCCTTTACCGTCTTCTACGCTCTCCCTTCTCTCTAGATTTTAGATGGAGAAACAACGACTGAAACAATCCAGATTTTGAAACCCTACTCTCGGGTATATCCCAAACAGAAAAACCCCCAGCCTTCGGATCCCACACAAAGGAATGCACGGCTGTGATACGAGTCTGACCTGGAAAAATAGAATGTCAAACACTCTGCGTCAAACCAATCTGCCAAGATCGCCGCTCGACGATCGTCGAACCAAGATCGTTGAACGCACAAATCGACGAGCGCAAAATCATCGAGCACAAGCCAGATCGTTGAACGCACAAATCGACGAGCGCAAAATCGTCGATCGCAAGCCAGATCGTCGAATGCAGATCATCGATCGCTACCTAGATCATCAAACCAAAATCGTCGAATGCAGATTCGACACGGATCGTCGAGCGTAGACTCGACCACACTTCATCGACTTCAAATCAACGACCTCCCGGGCTCTTTGCCGAACCCGACCGAGACACGGCCTTGGACACGCCCGTGTCCTTGGCCGTGTCACCACTTACCAAGACCCAATCCTGGCGAAAAACATTGATCGTCCCTCTTACGGAAATTGGGGCATTACAACATGGATGCTAGCTTACAAACTAATAGGGATGACTCAAAGTATCAGTCAGGGTTTGTATTTTTCTTAAATGGAGGATCTGTTAGCTAAAAAAGTTCCAAGCAGGAGACTGTTGTTGATTCTACAACTGATTCCAAGTATATCGTTGCTGCAAATACGGCTAAGGAGGCTGTATAGATTAGGAAATTCATAAGCGAGTTAGATGTAGTTCCTATCATTATTGGTTCCGTAGTTATCTACTGTGAGAACAACGGTGCAATTGCACTTGCTTCAGAATATAGATCTCATTCGTACACCAAGCACATACTTTGGCAGTTCCATCTTATTCGTGAGATCTCGATCGAGGAGATGTGAACATCTGTAGAATGTCGTCTGAAGAAATTTTTGTGGATCCACTAACAAAGCCTCTCGAACAGAGAAAGCATGATGATCATGTTAGATCAATGGGTATTAGATATCTAAATGATCAGCTCTAGTAGGAGTCTTGTGGATTGTATATTTGTCGGTTGTTGTAATAATTCATTTAATGAATAGAGTACTATACATTTCAATTTTATATTTATGGCAAGTTCTTTTTTTGTGTAAATTTATTTCTATTATGATAGATTAATTTAACGTGAAAAATGGCCTTAGAATGTTTGCTTATATAGGATTCAAATGGTGACTTGAATGTTAGAGCCTTTGTGTTCTTAGAAGCTTCATTCTTAAATGTCCCTAGTCGGTGTGTCATCTTAGAAGCTAAGAGCAATGATGATGCATTAAGACTAGTATGTGCATTGAATGATAACCAGTTCCCACAGGTCATGATATTATGATATCAAGTTATTATATGAAATGTCATAAGTATAACTCAAGTGGCAATGGTGTTTGTAGTTCTTTGACCTAAACACATAGCATTCAGCAAGTTAGGAAGAGCGTGCCTTGATGCTATCAAAAGTCACGTCTTGATAAAATTGGATGATAAAGGTGGCCATTGGGTACGTTACGAATCATTTGGTTGTTTGCGTGTAGACAAAAATGGGATTTGTCCTCATATATGACAGGAGTTGCATCCATAGGCCCCTTGATGGAATGAGACTGAGAAATGCATGACCATGCTTGGTTGAGTTAATATATGATATTCGACTCACCGATTTCTAAAAGTCCATTATAGATCAAGAAACTTGGATTGAACAATTATGAGGGTGACATGGTCTATACCTATAGTTCAATCCGGATGCAAGGGATGAAGGGACATGACAACATTGATACATTTGTCACAATGGCTCTTGAATTTTAAACTCTTATTGACTGGGGATCAATGATGTATTGTTATATATCGCTCATTATTTGTGAAGCTTTTGTATGATACTTTCAAGATCAAGTGGGAGACTGTTGGTTTTATCATTGTGATATGGAAGTGATCTAGCATGTACTCTCACTTCCAACACAATATGAGCCTACATGTTCGCACAAAGGAGCGTTTGGAGAATTTGGGGTAATGGATGATGTTGGTCTTACTCATGTGATGAGTGAAGGACCAAGCACTGGCAGACATTGAGTGTGTTGAGACAAGCATAGACAGGCATTGAGTGCGTCCAAACCACTCGATGATTCGTCGAGTCAAATGTTGATTCATCGAGTTAGGCATTGAGTGCGTCGAGACCACTTGATAATTTGTCGAGTCAAATGTTGATTCGTCAAGTTAGGCGTTAAGTGCGTTGAGTCAACTCGAATCTTTTTCAATTCAAGTGTTTATTCATCGAGGCATTGAGAGCGTCGAGACGACTCGACGCTTTATCGAGTCAACTGTTGATTCGTTGAGGCACTGAGTGTGTTGAGTCCACTCGATGATTCGTCGAGTCAAATGTTGATTTATCGAGTCAAGTGCTGAGGTCACTTCCAGATGTTGTGTGTGTTGTGACCACTCGATGCTTTGTCGAGCAAATGGTTGATTCATCGAAATAACTTCCATATATTACGGGTCTGCCGATAGTGATGACTTTCTGTTGTTTATTCCTTTGGGTATAAGTAGAAGATGTCTTAGGGTTTTGTTATACGCGTGCAAGTACAAGTCTCTTGTGTGCGAAACACAAGTACTATACCATGCTAAGCCCGAGAAGAAATGGCCGACGGAAATAATTTCTGAAAGTCTCGATCCCATCACTGCCGCTCATCCCATTTCTTGCACCAATCGTCGTTGCCTCTTCTATGTAGATCTAATAGTCTATGAAGATGCAGAGTGCTTTCATCCAACTTAGATCTTGTGTGACAAGAGTCTAAGGGTTCTCCCATTCGTGTGGATCACCTGTAGAGGCATGGACACTATACTGCAATCAAAACTCCAGCTGCTTGTGTTAGCTGTATTTCTTGGAGCATCTTGGTTGAGTAGTGACTCAATCCCAAAAAGATAAATTTTTTTACAACACTTTACTTCTTTATCAATGCTCATCGTAAAATCTATTTCTTTTGTGGTTTTCTGATGTAGGCTACGGTGTTTGACGCTATAACGGCAAGGGGAGTAACACATACGCCTCTCTATTTCCACTATTACGCTCACACAATAACTAAACGCAGCACACCCACGAAGAACGTTATCAACTATTGCTAACGTACGGTAGCTACGCCGATTAAAGATCGAACAAACGACTAGAGGCTGATGTGCTCTCAAGATAAAAATACCAATCTTGGGTCCGACCGAGCGATGGTTGTACCAAAAGAGATCTACCGAAAGGTTAGGTTCGAAAATGGTAGATCTCTCCCAACAAAACGAAAGTGAGGCTCGCCAAACCTCTCGGAAAATTAAACAACTAGAAAGAACAACACATGCGATCGGAAAGATAAGCCACGAATGAAAAATGATTCCAAAGTAACACAAAGGTATTCCACCAAATAAAAATCTAAAGGGATAAGACACACAAGAGGTAAAAGATCTCGTTACCCAACCGGAATAGATGATTCCGGTTCACTTTCAAGGATCGTTCTTCCACGGTTCCGCCGGAGCAGCGCCAGATGGAGAGAAATTTGTCCGCTTTCATCGCTTCACGCCGGAGTGAAATCTCACAAGGAAGGAGTCTTGCTCGTGGCCGAAATCTTCACCACTATTAAGGGGGGGGGTGGTCGGTTTTTGGTAGGGGATTAGAGGAGGTCGAGTTTTGACTTGGGGAAAGGGTGGCTCGGGTTGTAGGAGGAGGAAGAAAGGGAGAGGCCGAGCAAGGGGAGAGGGAGAAGGAGAGGTGGTCGAGACTAGCACAAGAAGAAAAGGGGAGGAGGAGGGCGGCCGGCGGCCAAGGATAAGGAGGAGGAGGAAGTGAATTTTCCAAGTGAGGAAGAGTGAGGAGGGGGGATTCAAATTCTGAATCCTTGGTTTTCAAATTTTTCATTCTCTAAGTAAAATGAAACAAGGTTAGCCTTATATAGGCTTTACATCATGTATTGGTTATTTGCAGCCCACCTAATTAAAAATAAAACAATACTCAAATGTTTAAATATTACATGATAAAAATAAATGCAAATAAAAACAACTAAATATTATTTGGTAGTCTTCATCTTCATCATGTAGCTCAATATCATGTAGCTTCACAAGGTCACCGTCTCTGTCATGTTGGGGTCGCCGTCGTCATCTTCAATATGTAGGAAATCGCCGTCTTCAACTTTAACACATTGGGGGTTGCCGCCATCACCGTCTTCAATTTTAACACGTTGGGGGGTTGCCGCCATCGCCGTCTTCAATTTTAACACGTTGGGGGTTGCCGTCATCGCCGTCTTAAATTTTAACACGTTGGGGGTTGCCGCCATCAATCCTCCCCCGCTCAAAATAACTCATCACCGATGAGTTGGCATGGCGGTGCTAGCACCGAAGAACATCATCCAAAAGAACCATCGCCGAGTCCGAAATCCAAGGGTCACCGAAGACCGGGCGAGCACACCATCGTATCACAGAACGCTGAATACCACCGCTTGGAGAGGAGAGCAAAACACCAAATATGAACCTGTCTAGCAAAAAGATTGTCCTAGGTAAACTGAGAAAAGCATTAGGCAAATAAAGAGGAAAAATTTCTTCATCAACAGTCAACGTACCTTCGTTGGAGACCAATGGAGAGAACGATCCAAGAACAAGCTCACCCCCCAACCCAAATGAAAATATAGTGGCACCAAACGTAGAGTTAGATATTTCAAAAGGTGGAAAAACACAATGCGTGAAATTGGAAACATTTAAACTAGGGGAATTACCCCATTCAGTGGTTAACTTCAACAGATATGTTGTTTCTCCTAATTGATTCAAAATCCGAAAAGTTCTAACTCGTCGACTCGCCAACGTTTCTATAGTGCCCGTGGGCATCCGTTCAGGGACGAGTCGCACCAAGAGGGTACCGAAAACCTTATAGGGAGATGCCCTCTTATGTAAGTTAGCGATATATTGATAAGAAGACATGTGTGTGACTAGCGCTTCCTTACTGTGCTTATGTAAAATGAAAGCATGAGAGGAAAATACTATTGCAGGCAGACTTGACATGTAAAATAGCGGTAACAGAACTACTTGAGATGGAACCAAGGGAACTAAATATGGTGGCGTCAATGGAAAGTAATAGGGTGGCACTAGCGGAACTACATATGGTGGCACCAACCCAACGAGATCCGGTGGTACCAACAGAATGCGATCCGGTGGCACAAAAGATGACCACTTCATTAACGTACTCTCAGAGATTTGGTTAGCTTTAGAAAGTCGAGTGGATACCAAATTAATGAGACATTCATCATGACCAAACACGAAATCTATTATCACACTACGAGACATGTCCCAAGGAGGGTCCAGCATGGATAGTAAAATAACATGACTCAAATCAGGCAAAATAAATTCATGTCCGAAAGGATCCGCTGGTCGGGTCAACATATCAGGAGGGAGAGTCGGTAAAGCTAAAACCAGGAGAGAGTTAAGATCGCATTTAAATTCACCCAACGGAGTTAGCATCAGGGGACGCTCATCGGGTCTACTTCTATGTCGTCTTCCAAAAATATAACTCTCTTGCTAGGACATTCTTCCAACTCATAAATCACGACATCAGTAGCAGTGCATATCTGAGGAATGGGAGCATCGATAGATTCTGGAGGAGGGGCTAAGTCATGCCCAATGTCAAAATACAGATTTATCATCCAAGTAAAATCCTTCGGGTGCAAGCCATCAAAATCAAACGGAAAATCAAACAGAAGATTTTCCCTCACAGAAAACTCAACTGGCTCGTCATCACCTAACTCACGATCAGAGAAACATTCGCCACAGGGTGACTCTATCACCTCACTAGAAACTTCACTCAAATCAGACTCAGTAATGGTTTCAGAAACATCGACGAAGGGAAGAGGAGATGATTCTTCGGGGGAGAAATCCTCATCCAGGTCACTAGGGTAACCAATCTCTTCAACATCAATACAATCATCAGTAATATCAGCCTCGCCCTCAGTGACGGGCACAGTCCTAGGCACGACCTTAGACTCATCACGGGAGTCTACAACTAAATCAGGCAACTCAGGGGGAGACTCAAAATGGTTTATGGGCGTAATCAGGGTAGGACGCACAATAGAGCCAAGACCAGATTCGCCACTAGACTCACATATAGTAATCGTGTGACATGAGGGAAGTTTACTCCAAGGAATCTGGTGCTTCTCAATTTCTAATGTCGTGGTAAAAGTGGAGTCTAGATCTGTGTGCCAATAATGCAGTAATTTACCCTGGATGTAGGGGTTTAATCCCCTACGAAACCTGGAAAGGGTGATCTCAGGAGATTCCTGCACACCGCTCCTAACCGTCAAGTCCTTAAAGAGTTGCATATAATCTGAGACCGACTTATTCCCTTGTTTAAGGGTAGCCAAATCATCAGTTATTTGTTGTTTGGCCTAGGCGTTTGGTTTATCTTCATTCCTACTGGAACCTAATGATTTTCCTCGGGAAACATTGACGTCGTAGGCCATATTGTGAGAACCGGAGAGAAAACTCGATCCGGAATTTGTGCACATACAATGAAAAACGCTTCTGGCCCAAATTAAAATAAGTTTGTCGGAATTGTTCCCACTTAACCACTAGGGTAATATTAATATAAAACAGATTTTCTTGCAGAATAAAATATGAAGATTATTAATTAATTTTTTTTTATTTTTTTGCTGAAAAATAAGAAATTTAAGTCGCTATTGGCAAAGAAGAAAATATTTTTTTTGTTAAATTTTCAAATAAACGAACAAGAAGCGTATGTGCCGACATGCAAATAAAAGGGTGAGGGTGCCAATTAAGAAATTGACGTGAACCTCCCTCTGATACCAAATTGATGTAGACTATGGTGTTTGACGCTATAACAACAGAGGGAGTAACACGTACGCCTCTCTATCTCCACTATTACGCTAACACAATAACTAAACGCAGCACACCCACGAACAATATTATCAACTATCGCTAACGTACAGTAGCCACGTCGATTAAAGATCGAACAAACAACAAGAGACCGATGTTCTCTCAAGCTAAAAGACTAATCTTGGGTACGACCGAGCGATGGTTGTACCAAAAGAGATCTACCGAAAGGTTTGGTTCAGAAATGGTAGATCTCTCCCAACAAAACGAAAGCGAGGCTCGCCAAACCTCTCGTAAAATTAAACAACTAGAAAGAACAACACATGCGATCGGAAAGATAAGCCAAGAATGAAAAACGATTCCAAAGTAACACAAAGGTATTCCACCAAATAAAAATCTAAAGGGATAAGACACACAAGAGGTAGAAGATCTCGTTACCCAACCAGAATAGATGATTTCGGTTCACTTTCAAGGATCGTTCTTCCACGGTTCCGCCGGAGCTGTGCCGGATGGAGAGAAATTTGTCCGCTTTCGTCGCTTCACGCCGGAGTGAAATCTCACAAGGAAGGAGCCTTGCTCGTGGCCGAAATCTTCACCACTATTAAGGGGGGTGGTCGGTTTTGGTAGGGGATGAGAGGAGGTCGGGTTTTGACTTGGGGACAGGGTGGCTCGGGTTGTAGGAGGAGGAAGAAATGGAGAGGCCAAGCAAGGGGAGAGGGAGAAGGAGAGGTGGTCGAGACTAGCACAAGAAGAAAAGGGGAGGAGGAGGGTGGCCGACAGCCAAGGAGAAGGAGGAGGAGGAAGTGAATTTTCCAAGAGGGTAAGAGTGAGGAGGGGGGGCATTCAAATTTTGAATCCTTGGTTTTCAATTTTTTCATTCTCTAAGTAAAATGAAACAAGGTTAGCCTTATATAGGCTTTACATCATGCATTGGCTATTTGTAGCCCACCTAATAAGAAATAAAACAATACTCAAATGTTTAAACATTACATGATAAAAATAAATGCAAATAGAAACAACTAAATATTATTTGGTAGTCTTCATCTTCATCACGTAGCTCCATATCATGTAGCTCCACAAGGTCACCGTCTCCGTCATGTTGTGGTCCCCATCGTCATCTACAATATGTAGGAAATCACTGTCTTCAACTTTAACACGTTGGGGGTTGCCGTCATCGCCGTCTTCAATTTTAACACGTTGGGGGTTGCCGCCATCGCCGTCTTCAATTTTAACACGTTGCGGGTTGCCGCCATCGCCGTCTTCAATTTTAACACGTTGGGGATTACCGCCATCGCCGTCTTCAATTTTAACACGTTGGGGGTTGCCGCCATCATTTTCTTATTCTTTATCCACTATATACAGGTGGTATGACGTATAGATTAACTCAACAGTAGTTCCCCTTGGTAAGCCACAGAAGAAAAGGGTTCTATATAAGTCTATCTCCTCAAGCAAATCTTACACATCCACTGACGACATACACAAGTATTGATTCAGTAAACTTGCCTTCACTGTACAACCCCGTATTCGCAGAGTAGGGTCCCCTCGGCAGGCACAGGACCAGCTTTATGTTTTTTAAGCTTTGGAGAGATTTTGCACTCTTGGTGGCCAATTTTGGCTTGGCCTAGGAAATATACTAGTAGGGGGAATGAGATATTTGTCTCCCCCCGACCCCTTTGAGGGGTCTCTCCCAGGCTGCGGAGATCACCCCAGGCCGCCCTGCTCACCCCAGGCCGAGAAGCTCACCCCAGGACACCGAGCTCACCCCAGGCCGCCGAGCACACCACAGGTCACCGAGCTCACCCCAGGCCGCCGAGCTCACCCCAAACCGCCGAGCTCACCCAGGCCGCCGAGCTCCCCCAGGCCGCCGAGCTCACCCCAGGCCGTCGAGCTCCCCCCAGGACGCCGAGCTCCCCTAGGCCGCCGAGCTCACCCCAGGCCGCCGAGCTCACCCCAGGCCGCCGAGCTGACCCCAGGCTGTCGTGCTCACCCCAGGCCGCCGTGCTCACCCCAGGCCGCCGAGCTCACCCCAGGCCGCCTAGCTCACCCCAGGCCGCCGAGCTCCCTAGGTCGCCGAGCTCCCCAGGCTGCCGAGCTCCCCAGGCCGCCGAGCTCACCCAGGTCGCTGAGCTCACCCCAGGCCGCTGAGCTCACCGTAGGCCGCCGAGCTCATCCCAGGCCGCCGAGCTCCCCAGTCCGCCGAGCTCCCCGTCCGCCCGCCGCCGAGCTCCCCAGGCCGCCGAGCTGCCCAGGCCGCTGAGCTCCCCAAGCCGCCGAGCTCCCCAGTCCGCCGAGCTCCCGAGGCCGTCGAGCTCCCCCAAGCCGCTGAGCTCCCCAGGCTGCCGAGCTCCCCAATCGCCGAGCTGCCTAGCCGCCGAGATCCCTAGGCCGCCGAGCTCCCCAGGCCGCCGAGCTCCCCAGGCCGCCGAGCTTCCTTGGCCGCCGAGCTCGCCCCTTACCGCCTGCTTGCCTGGCTCGAGGGGCTGCCCCTGCTGGACTGCATTTAGCTATTTAGAACAGCGAGATTTGGCTGTTGGCAGAACAATTTTGGGGCATTTCAGTAATTTCGGAGCAGCGAAGATTGGTTATTTGCAAGCCATTCCCAGAAAACTATAAATAGACCCTTAAGGGTGCCTTGGAGAGGAGGACTTCTGAGCCACTTGAACCCCCTTGCTTTCTTCCTCCAAGGAACCTAGCTCAGCTTTGGCTAGGGAGGGGGAGACCTCAAAGGTCTTCCAGGTGTGAGGTGGGACCTCCATGCTAGAGCCGAGGGTCTGTTCCTAGTTTCCCACATCTTTGGTCCGTGACGTTCCACCGAGTGTAGTAAGTGCGTGGTCGCCCCTCTTTTGGGATCCTGAACTCCACAGAGACCAAGTTTTTGGTTTCAACATCTTGGTGCGGTGAGCGTGGAGAGTGACCGGCACAGAAGATCTCAGGAGAGTGTTATGACTGGAGGTCAGGGAGGTAGTGATGTTCTCCGCGAGCTCCCCAGCCCAGGACCTTTTGTGGGGAGGCAAGAGTTTATGGACTCCATCCAGGGCATCATGGAAATGCTGTGAAGCACTGCTCCTCAGGGTGGCAGCTCCACCCCAGCCCCCAGAAGCTAGCTCCCCCCTCTCACGACGAGTCGACTCCCAAGGGTCTAGGCGAGATGAACCCGACAGGTGGAGAAGGAAGTGCACCAGGAAGAAGGCCCGGGAAGGAAAGGATGGGAGATGGGGTCGAGTGAGACCTCACCGGCCGGGAGTTATTCTCCAGCCCGGCAAGTGCTAGCCTTCCAGGCGAGCAGGTCGCGCGAGTAGAGGTGGTGAGACCACCCCTCAGGGGGTCTCCCTTCAGCGAGCTAATCATCTCAGCTATCATTACCGAGGGGTTCAGAGAGCCCGACATGGCTTACTATACTGGGAAGGATGACCCCGTCCAGCATCTGCAGTGGTTCGAGGATGTCATCTCCATCAGGCCGATGACAGATGCCTTCAAGTGTCGCCTCTTTGCGATCACGTTTAAGGAGAAGGCAAGGGACTGGTTTCATCAACACCCTTCGAGGTCGATCTATGGGTTCGAGGACTTGAGCCGGAGCTTTCAGCTTCGATTCTCCACCTCCATGAAGAGGAAGAGGAGTCCCGAGTCCATCTTCCTTAATAGGCAGGAGGCTGAGGTGTCTCTGGCCCGTTATGTTGACAGGTTCCAAGAGGATATCCTGGCGGACCAGTAGATGCCAGGGTATGCCCTATAGATGACATTCATGTTGGGGTTGCGCGAGGGTTCTTCAAGATGAGCCTGACTCGAAAGGCCCCCCTTTCTTTTGAGGAGCTGATGGAAAGGGCGGCTTAGAAGATAGCCATGGAGGCGGCCAACCCGACATTTATCAAGAAGTTGGCAAAGCTAACAGAGATGGAGTCGAAGGATCAAGATGGCTCGAGACATCAAGAGGAAAGGCGGAGAGAGGAGCGGAGAGCTCGGGAGGGTCCAGAATCAGGTTGGAGGTAGCAGGGAGCACCTGCCCAGGGTCCAGGAAGAGCTCTCATCCATGTCGAAGGGAAATTTCATGGGGGCCAAGGGAGGTTTGACTTCCAGAGGCAAGCCCCAAGATAGCTCCTACCCCGCCGCAGTAAGCCTTGGTGATAAGGGGAGGGGGAAGAGGCAACAGGAGAGAATGCCCAGCCCTCCGAAGGAGGGTAGGAGCGCTACCGTACTGTGACTTCCACCGGGTAGAGGGGTATGCCACAGCTACCTGCCCCGAGTTCCTGGAAGTGAGGGGGGTGAGAGGCCCTGCCCAGCCACAGCTGTCGGTACGGGTTGAAGAGGTTCTACCCAGAGAAGGTGATGATGTGTGTGAGGATCGGGTATAAGTCGGACCCCGAGGTGGTATAGCTGTGATCCATGGTGGAGTAGGGATCGAAGCCACTCGGAAGGCAAGTCTCCATGTGATGTACCGACGGAGCGTCGCCTCGATATCCCGGACCCTGCCCCAGGTGGAGAAGATCACCTTCTCGGTGAAGGACCTGCCGAATCATGAGGATCCATTTTGCGATGCGATGGTTATCCAGACAGCCATCAAAGGCTACACCGTCTACCAGATCTTGGTTGACAACAGAAGCTCCTCCAACGTCGTCTTCAAGAAGGCGTTTGACGAGATGAAGGTAGAGCTAAGGAGGGTGTTGGCCTCGGACTGACCCCTATTCGGATTTTCAGGGGAGAGGAAGGAGGTAGAGGGTGGAGTAAGACTCCAAGTAAAATGGGTGGGGGACTTCAAGGAACTGCTAGTTCGTCATTGTTGACGCTCCAAGCAGCTACAATTCCATCTTCGGAGGGCCCCTCATCAGCGCCTTCCATTGTGTGATGTCTTCTTTCCACCAATGCCTTAAGTTCAGCTCAGGAGGGATCCAGGTCAGAGTCAAGGGAGACTCTAGGATGGCAAGGCAGTGCTACGTCACGACCGTCAACACCATCTCTTGGCTGGCCAAGGCAGAGAAGATGGAGAGGATTATGGAGAGCCTGAGCAAGATGGAGGTCTTCGAGGGGAAGAATGATGGACATCATGCCCAGACACCTTGAAGAAGCCTCACCATGGTGTAGTCTTTCACTCTTTCTTATCTTGTAATAAGCTCTACCCCTGACCGGCTGGGTGAGGGGATCATGCAACCCAAATTTTTCCCTGTTTGAGGATGTTGGATTTGGTAGAGTTTAAGTGACACACCTAGTTTCCCACCGCCCTGACAGGATCTCCTAATCCAGGCTCCCACTAGCTGGTTAGGTCGAATGTGCCTCGGGGAGAGCAAGTCCCACCCCCGAGAGGATCTCCTCATCCAGGCTCCCACTAGCTGGATGGGTCGAATGTGCCTCGGGGAGAGCAAATCCCACCCCCGAGAGGATCTCCTCATCCACGCTCCAACTAGCTGGATGGGTCGAATGTGCCTCGGGGAGAGCAAGTCCCACCCCCGAGAGAATCTCCTCATCTAGGCTCTCACTAGCTGGTTGGGTCGAATGTGCCTCGGGGAGAGCAAGTTCCACCCCCGAGAGTATCTCCTCATCCAGGCTCCCACTAACTGGTTGGGTCGAATGTGTATCGGAGAGAGCAAGTCCCACCCCCGAGATGATCTCCTCATCTAGGCTCCCACTAGCTGGTTGGGTCGAATGTTCCTCGGGGAGAGCAAGTCCCACCCCAGAGAGGATCTCCTCATCCAGGCTCCCACTAGCTGGTTGGGTCGAATGTGCATCGGGGAGAGCAAGTCCCACCCCCGAGAGGATCTCCACATCCAGGCTCCCACTAGCTAGTTGGGTCGAATGTGCCTCGGGGAGAGCAAGTCTCACCCTCGAGATGATCTCCTTATCCAGGCTACCACTAGCTGGTTGGGTCGAATGTGCCTCGGGGAGAGCAAGTCCCACCCCCAAGAGGATCTCCTCATCCAGGATCCTACTAGCTGGATGGGCCGAATGTGCCTCGGGGAGAGCAAGTCCCACCCCCAAGAGGATCTCCTCATGCAGGCTCTCACTAGCTGGTTGGGTCGAATGTGCCTCGGGGAGAGCAAGTCCAACCCCCGAGAGGATGTCCTCATCCAGGCTCCCACTAGCTGGTTGGGTCGAATGTGCCTCGGGGAGAGCAAGTGCCACCCACGAGAGGATCTCCTAATCTAGGCTCCCACTACCTGGTTGGGTCGAATGTGCGTCGGGGAGAGTAAGTCCCACCCCCCGAGAGGATCTCCTCATCCAGGCTCCCACTAGCTGGTTGTGTCGAATGTGCCTCGTGGAGAGCAAGTCCCACCCCCGAGAGGATCTCCTCATCCAGGCTCCCACTACCTGGTTGGGTCGAATGTGCCTCGGGGAGAGCAAGTCCCACCAACGAGAGGATCTCCTCATTCAGGATCCCACTAGCTGGTTTGTTCGAATGTGCCACAGGGAGAGCAAGACCCACCCCCGAGAGGATCTCCTCATCCAGGCTCCCACTAGCTGGTTGGGTCGAATGTGCCTCGGGGAGAGCAAGTCCCACACCCGAGAGGATATCCTCATCCAGGCTTCCACTAGCTGGTTGGGTCGAATGTGCCTCGGGGAGAGCAAGTCCCACCCCCAAGAGGATCTCCTCATCCAGGCTCCCACTAGCTGGTTTGGTCGAATGTGCCATGGGGAGAGAAAGTCCCACCCCCGAGAGAATCTCATCATCCAGGCTCCCACTAGCTGGTTGGGTCGAATGTGCCTTGGGGAGAGCAAGTCCCACCCCGAGAGGATCTCCTCATCCAGGCTTCCACTAGCTGGTTGGGTCGAATGTGCCTCGGGGAGAGCAAGTCCCACCTCGAGAGGATCTCCTCATCCAGGCACCGACTAGCTGGTTGGGTCGAATGTGCCTCGGGGAGAGCAAGTCCCACCCCCGAGATGATCTCCTCATCCAGGCTCCCACTACCTGGTTGGGTCAAATGGGCCTCAGGGAGAGCAAGTCCCAACCATGAGAGAATCTCCTCATCCAGGCTCCCACTAGCTGGTTGGGTCGAATGTACCTCGGGGTGAGCAAGTCACGCCACCAAGAGGATCTCCTCATCCAGGCTCTCACTAGCTGGTTGGGTCGAATGTGCCTTGGTGGAGTCCAGCCCCACCCCTGAGAGCATCTCCTCATCCAGGCTCTCACTAGCTGGTTGGGTCAAATGTGCCACGGGGAGAGTAAGTTCTTTTTTTTGCTCCGAGACGGCCCTGCTGTTTAGGCTCTCACTAGCTGGCAGGGCAGGTGTACCTCTCGTGGATGCCCATGTTCCTTTGCTCTGATGACGGTCCCGCTGTCAGGCTCTCACTAGCTGCCAGGGCAGGCGTACCTCTCATGGATTCCCATGTTCCTTTACCCCGAGGCTGTCTCATCACCCAGTATCCCATTAGTTGGCATGACAGGTCGATCCCACGGGAGGCTAAGTATTTTTACCCCGAGGCTGTCTCGTCACCCAGGCTATATTAGCTAGCATGATAGGTTGAGCCCTCGGGAGGCTAAGTATTTTTACCCCGAGGCTGTCTCGTCACCCAGGCTCCCATTAGCTGCCATGACAGGTTGACCCCTCGGGAGGCAAAGTATTTTCACCCCGAGGTTGTCTCGTCACCTAGGCTCATATTAGCTAGCATGACAGGTTGATCCCTCAGGAGGCTAAGTATTTTCACCCCGAAGCTGTCTCGTCACCCAGGCTCCCATTAGCTGGCATGACAAGTTGACCCCTCGGAGAGGCCTTGTAATCTTTCAAACCGTGAGAAAAGGCCACTCAGCGAATACGTTGGGTTGGATGTTTCTTTCCGAGCTTGTGCCAACCTCGAAAAGTGCAGGGATTATGTACAACCCCGTATTCGCAGAGTAGGGTCCCCTTGGTAGGCGCATGACCAACTTTATGTTTTTTAAGCTTTTGAGAGATTTGCACTCTTGGTGGCCAATTTTGGCGTGGCCTTGGAAATATACTAGTAGGGGTAATGAGATATTTGTCTCACCCCGACCCCTTTGAGGGGTCTCCCCTTGGCCGCCAAGCTCACCCTGGGCCGCCGAGCTAACCCCAGGCCACCGAGCTCCCCTAGGACACCGAGCTCACCCTAGGCGCCGAGCTCACCCCAGGCCGCTGAGCTCAACCCAGGATGCCGAGCTCACCCCAGGCCACCGAGCTCACCCCAGGCCACTGAACTCCCCCAGGGCACCGAGCTCCCTAGTCCGCCGAGCTCCCCAGGCCGCCGAGCTCCCCCAGGCCGCTGAGCTCCCCAGGCCGCCGAGCTCCCAAGCCACCGAGCTCTACAGCCGCCGAGCTCCCCAGCCCGCCAAGCTCCCCAGGCCGTCGAGCTCCCCAGGCCGTCGAGCTCCCTAGGTCGCCGAGCTCCCCACGCCGCTGAGCTCCCCTAGCCGCCGAGCTCGCCCCTTGCTGCCTGCTCGCCTGACACAAGGGGCTGCCCCTGGTGGACTGCATTTAGATATTTAGAACAGCGGGATTTGGCTGTTGGCAGACCAATTTTGGGGCATTTCAGTAATTTCAGAGCAGCGAAGATTGGTTATTTGCAGGCCATTCCCAAAAAACTATAAATAGACCGTTATAGGTGCCTTGGAGAGGAGGACTTCTGAGCCACTTGAACCCCCTTGCTTTCTTCCTCTAAGGCACCTAACTCAACATTGGCTAGGGAGGGGGAGACCTCAAAGGTCTTCCGGGTGTAAGGTGGGACCTCCACGCTAGAGCCGAGGGTCTGTTCCTAGTTTCCCAAGTCTTTGGTCCGTGACGTTCCCCCGACTGTAGTAAGTGCGAGGTCACCCCTCTTTTGGGACGCCAAACTCCACAGAGACCAAGTTTTTGGTTTCAACATTCACCATCACAGTAGAGTTCCTGACTTTGCTTTTTATTACAGTGTCTTCCTGCCTTAGCTTTGCATTCTGATAGAATTCTAGAATATCTCGGTTAAGAACTCGATAAGAGTGTTCTAGAATGAATGTCAGTCCTGCCATCTCGAGCATCAATATGACATTCTTGAATTCATCAGAAGCTGAAGCAAATCCTTTATGCATGAGTTCACCACCGACTTGAAGATTTACATTGCCTCTTGGAGCCAACATTGATGTTGGAACCGTACTTGTGATTTGTTCTAGGATCACTATAAGGATTGATTAGATGACCCAACATGTAGATCGATGAACTACTTTCTCTACTTTGAAGTTCAGATCGATGAACTTGGAGCTCAGATTGAAGAAGTAAATTATTCAGTTCAATAATATTGGAGCTCAGCTCGACAAAAGAGAGTTATCAGCACGACGAACATGTAGCTCAAGTTGACGAAAATTTGCTGTGTTCGACTAACTCCTTCTAGGTTCTGTTCGACTAATTCTCTGCAGTTTTTCAGTTCAACTAATGACAGATCGATTTCAAATTCAATTAATTAAGTAATACTCTGATAATTAATGCATAATATTAGTAATGAATATATCTATTACCAGGTAACATTAATTATGGATTTCACAGAGTTATTACCATACCAAATTACTGGGACAGTTATGGAAATGCTTTCAAGACAAATTGAGCCGTTCCAACTCCAAGAGGTTATGCAAACAATTTCATCGAAAGATTTTAAATTTCAAAGGTTTGAAATCTGCTAGGATATATATACCCCTTCAGAAAATTGCAGATTCTAAAGAATGTAGAATAGAGTACAAAAAATAAGTGAAGAACAAATACAGTTTTACATACATAGTTCTTCATCATCTGCTTCAAGCCTTCAAGAGACAACAAATCAGATATCAGTCTGAAAGTTTTACTGAACAACCACATCAACTTTGAAGGCCTACACCCTGAAGCAAAGCTTCAATCTCTTGATCATCTATAAAACTCAGGGGGAGCTTTAACATCATCAACAATCCACTAGTCTTCTCAGAGATTTGATACAGAGAAGACAAAATCATTTTAATTTTTTTCTTTAACTTTGTACAGGGTTTTAACTCCCTTTAAAAGTTAACCTTTTGGTTCACAAGTCACCTGATCAAAAGACTTGTGATTGATTTTTGGGCACCTGATAAAAAGCTAAAGGGTTGCTAGATCTCCCTTAGAAAAATTGATCTTCTGGTGACAGGGCACCTGAGCAAAAACCTGTGGTGGCAGGGCACCTGAGCAAAAACCTGTCGTGGATTCCTACCGGGGTGGTGGTTAACTGGATGTACCCAGGTTTATTGGGGAACCACTATAAATTTTCTTGTGTCATCTATGATTGCTGTTCTCTTTTATTTGTGTGTTGTGATTGTTTTCTTTTCTTATATATTTATTTACCACATACTTTAACTCTGCTATAAAAACAAATTAAAATTTTAAAATACACTATTCACCACCCCTCTAGTGTAAAGGAGATCTATCCCTCACTTTCAATTGGTATCAAAGGTAGGATACTTGGTTGTATAGGCTAACACCTGAACCATAAGATTTGATAGATTTTATCTTACCTAGGAGTTTATCATGACACAAAATAAAGAGTATTCAAGCACCAGACCTCCGGTGTGAAATCTGAATAAGTTTGCACTTTGGAAGGCAAGGATAAGACTTTACATGAATTCTATTGATGAGGACATTATAATTCTATTTTGACAGGACCATCACCACCGGTGGCAACTACAAGCACTAGTGAACTTCCACCACCTGAGTGGACTGAAGCTCAGAAGAAGGCCAAGATTGCTGATGCCAAAACAATGAACATTCTGGCCAAGACTATGTCAGATGAATTATTCAAGAAAGTTGTTGAATTCACTTCAGCAAAGGCAGTCTGTGATTCTCTCTACACTATGGTATCAGGATGTGCAGATGAAAGAAAAGACAGGAGATCACATCTGATCTCTTAGTATGAGAACTTCAAGAAGAAATAAGAAGAATCAGTTACTGATATGTACAATAAACTCAGCCTCATAATCAATAAGCTGAAATCATTGGACAAGTATATCACATTGACAGAGATAAATGACTAGATCCTTATGTGCTTCCATAGCACATGGGATTCAAGGATATGGCCAATCAAAAAAGCCAGAAGCCTCGATGAAATCTCTACAGAGACCTTGTTGGGCAAACTCAAATCTTATGAGTAGCACATCAAGACCAGAGAAGATGAACAAATAACCTCTTCTTCAGTAAGGAAAGAGAAAAGCATTGTTTTAAAGCAACTGAAGAAGCAGAAGCTATTCCAGACAATGAAGAACTAATGAGTCACTTGGTTAAGATATTTTACAATATGACAAGGAAGGACTTCAAGAGAAGATCCACCAGAAATGATGATAAGCCAATGTATGATAAGACTCGTACTAAAGAGATTGTCTGTTATGGGTGCAGAAAATCTGTACATATACTTTCATAATGTCTAGAGAACCAAAAGAAAGAGAATAAGAAGGAGAAGAACTCTAAGAAGTATACTCACAAGACCTCCTCCAGCAAACACAAGAAGAAAGAGAGGAGAATTATTGCTGAAACATGGAGTGAATCTGAGAATGAATCTTCATCCAGCTCAATGAGGATAAAGAAGAAGCTAAGGCCAGAGAGGTGTACTTCATGACAATCAATGCATCATGCAACCACTCTGAAGCTGAAATTTCTAAAGCTGAATCGGAATCAGAAGAAGATCAGGTAATTTCTTCTTTTGATTTTACTTCAGAATAATTCAAAACTGAATTTAAACTATTATGCAATGATTTAATCAAATCTGAGAAGGAAATCAAACTTCTCAGAGAAAAAATAATTGAATATGATAATTTATTTTCTGAAAATATTAAACTTAAAGATGATTTAGACAATGCTTCAGAACAAATGATATCCTTAAAAACTAAATTATCCGAGGCTAAGGAGTTTGAAGAATCCCTTAATGGGAGAAGTATCAAACTGATGAATATCGCAAGTACAGTAAATGTCAGGCTAAATGGCAAACTGGGCTTGGGAGCTTCATCTAGTCCGCCTCCTTTGTTATAGAAAAACATATTATCTACACCTGTAAAGTTTGTTTCTGAAAAAGAAAAATATAAATTTGAAGATGTAAATAAAGAAACTGAAGTTTTTCACAAGACTAAAGAAAGTAAAAAAAAAAAAATTCATAAAAATTATGTTCAACATAATTCGTAGAACCGAGCCCGACGAAATAACTATTATTCGTCGAACTCAGATCGACGAACTATGAACCCAGAATTTCAGTATAATTACTCTGCTAATTGCGCTTGATGATGTCAATATGGTTCGTCGAACCGCGATCGTCAAACATAGGGCACAGAGAATGAATATTTTCATTCTGTGAACGAAGTTCGACGAACTCATCCCCATTCGTCGAACGCAGATCGACAAACTTATTTTAATTCGTCGAACCCAAAATTTTTTAATAGAAACTTTAATTCTTTTAAAACTTTTAATCAAGCTAAAATATTTATTAATCCTTTTACCTAGTGGATCATTCCTCCTAGGAGATTTCATCCACTAAGTTATAAGGAACAGCCTGAATTTTCCTATATTTCTAATTATATGTTTGAAAGAAATCAAGGACCCAAGGTTACCTCGGTCAAGAACACCTAACCTAATTTTTATGCAGGTGAAGAACTATCCTACCACAGACGAAGAGTGGTATCTGGATAGTGGGTGCTCTAAACATATGACTGAAAGTACGCAAATCTAATAGGCATCAAGTCAAAGCTTGGAACAAAAGTAATATTTGGAGACTCGAAATGTGGACAAATAGAAGGCTATGGAAATGTCAAAGTTGGAATAATTACCTTCAGGAAGGTAGCTTATGTAAGTGGTCTCAAGCATAACCTAATATCCATAAGTTATTTATGTGATGAAGGTTATCAAGTATCATTTAATCAATCTTCTTGCATTATTACTTCTAGTGACAACAAAAATGTTTTAACTGGAATTAGACAAGACAACATATATGTAGTAAATTTTAAATCTGCTAATTCTGAAATTTGTTTATTTAATCAAATTAGTTCAACCAATGAATTATGACACAAGAGATTAGGTCATGTAAGCCTTAGGAATATTGCCAAATTATCTAGTGACAACATTGTTAGATGACTGTCTTCTGGTTCTTATAAGAAGGAAGGACTCTATAGGGCTTATCAATTAAGCAAGCAAACTAAAAATATTTTTAAATCCATATCTAAAAGTGATTCACCCAGGATTTTGTACTTGTTATATATGGACCTTTTTGGACATTGATATCTAAAAGTCATTGGAGGAATAGTTTGATATGGATTAGTTTTAAATCCATATCTAAAAGTGATTCACCCATTTATTTACAATGACTTTTAGATATGGACTGTCTTCTGGTTCTTACTATTTTCTCTTTGCAGGACAACAATTTCGATTTCTGCGGCGACTCTCTCCGGGATGAAGTTTGATGCTAGTTTTGACATTGATATTGATTCCTTCAACCATTCTAACCAGAGATTCAAAGACATTCTCTAGTTGTTTGAGGCTCAACAACTAAGGAAGTTCATGACTACCAGGATAAAGCTTCCTGTATCAGAGATAAAGGAATGGATCTATACTACAAGGACTCCTGACTCCTCCACAATCCTTGGATCAATATCTGGACAACAGGTTAAGCTCGCACCTATCATTATTGCTGAAGGTTTTGCTTTATTAATGGGGAAGATGAAATAGAACTATCAAGTGTCGAGTTTGATAAAATATTAAAAAGGATGGGTCACTCCCAGGGAAACCCTAATAATTTGCTGAACAAAAATCTCTTTATTGAATATATGTTTTTGGCTGATGTTGTGGGCAAGGTAATCTTGGGAAAACATACATCTCATGATTACATAACCAGGCACCAGTTTTTGTTGATGTGCCTTGGTGAATCAAAAGTCAATTAACTGGGGAGGAATTCTGTTTGATTTTTTTAAGAAAAAGATGAATAAGAAGGATGTAGGATATAGCAGGGTTTTGGGCATCTTCTTGCAGGCCAAATGCCCAAAATTATTGGTCTCCCAGACCATATTTATCAATGCTTCAAAGAGGCTCACATCATCCCTCTTTGGAAGATGGGAGAGGGTCAACACTGAGCCCTCCAGGGCTTCCTCTTCCAGGACTTCTTCTAAGGACACAAGGGCTCCTGCAGCCACTCCTCTAACCTCAGAAGAAGTCTTGTTCTTCTTCCCTCTTCTGCTTGTGTACCACCTCCACCTCCCTTACCAAGACAGTTATCTCCTTCTCCTCAACATCCTATTTTTTCTGAGGAACTTCCTCCATCACCTCTACCATCCATGGTTATTGAAGGCATTCCATCACCTCCACATTCTCCAGTTCCTCAATCACCACTACCATCTCATCTTATTGTGGACATTCCTTCTACCTCTTTTCCTACATTCAATCTACTATCCCCTCCATCTCAAACTCATTCACTAGTTCTGGAATTTATTCCAGATGAATTCCCAGCTGTCATCCCTCCATCTTCAATTCCACAAGCATTCACAATCTCTCCAAACTATCATCAACCTTCCATTACATCTACTTCCACTCAAAATCCACCATCTACATCTACTCAGAACTCTTCGGAGTTTATGTATTTAGATTTTTCTTCTATTACTAATAATATTATTGAATTCATTACTCCCACACTCAAGAAGATGATAGATGAAGCTTTAGCTCCTCTAGTTGCCTCCATTTCTATTCTTTCTGGTCAGATTGCCTCTTCTACTTCTATCCCTTCTTCTAGGGGCCTAGAGTCAGGACTCCATGGATCTAGATAGGGGGAGTTGTTTAATGAAGAAGTTCTAGAAGTTCCAGCAGCAGCAGCAATTCTAGCTGAAGCTTTTGATACAGAGATGTTCAGTTTTGAAGAAGAGAGTGCAGTATCAGATGTCTTAACTGTTGGTGAAGTTTTTATCAATCCCATAGTTGACATCTATTCTTTATTAAATTCTTTTGATACATCATACAACTGTCTTCCAGTTTTTGATTCAACTGATTTTTCCAAAGCATTAGTTTGCTACACTGCCCCAATAAGTCATTTAGTTTTTGAACAACTAAGGACCAGTTTTGCAATTATTAATACTGATTCTTTAGTCAATCAAGATTCTATTAATACTATAGAGCCAGTAGTTTTCTCCACTCCAACTTTTGCTTGGGCTGAATCCCCTATGCGCAATTTTGATGATATCATGTTTCAAGATATGGACACAGAGGATATAGATCCACATCCACAGTGTGAAAAAGAAGATATAGTTACACAACCACAGGCTAAGACAGGAATATCTGCTGATGTGTTAAAATAGATTGATGCTCTATATGATCAACAAGCTGATGAATCTGATAATGGTTCAGAATATTCAGAGGACTCAAAATATTTTGGTTCCAAGAAGAGGAAATTTAAGAAGAAGGCTTCAGCTAAGACTGTTTCTAAACCTTTTTCAATAGCTGACATTTCATACTACATACTGCATGTGATTACTCTCACTCCAGAGACTCCACACTGGATGAGATATTATAAGAATCAGCAGAAAGCCAAAAAGAAGAGCAGGAGATACTCTCCACCTCCACAATCTAGTAGAGGTCCTCCTCCTCCTCCAGTAGATGGTTCAACAGGAGATGTCTCTTCATCTCTAAGGTCTACAACTTCTCAGTAATCCAGACATTCTCATCAGGAAAAGGATAGACCTTCAAGGTCTGAGTCTCATAGTAGCCAGAGAAGCCATCAACATTGAACTCAAGAAAGGGCACCATCTCCAGTCTATGATCCAGAGATGGATCCCAACTTCAGAATGGCCAGGTTCAATGAGATTGTAACTCTTTCTCAGATCAGGAAAGCCAGAGAAGAAAGGAAGGATACATCCCAATTCTCAACAATGTCTCACTATAGACAGAAAGAGATAGACATGTATGCAAAGGAAAATCTCCTTAATGTTGACAAATATATTTCTTTGCATCCAGAGGCAGTTGTGTCTAGGGCTACTTCTGTGAAGATTCTTGGTTCTGACGTCATGAAATGACATAGAGAGAAGCAGAAGACCCTACCAGAAAAGTGATTTTCACTAAACCTGCTTCAGATTTTTCTTCTGCAGCTTCACAGAAGGATTCATAATTCTTTGCTTAAGCTTTTTAAACTATATTATTGTTGTAATATACTCACAAGGCACATTTGTTCATATTTGCTGAATAATTTATAATTTTGTCAGATACTTTATTGCTTTGTGATTTTCTTTGTTTTTATAGTGTCCTTACCCAAATAGGGGAAGATTGTTGGAACCCTACTTGTGATTTGGGCTAGGATCAATATTAGGATTAATTAGATGACCCAACATGTATAGTCTGGGATCATAGGATGTTTCCAGGGTCAAGGTCAATCACATGATGTTAGATTGTTGGTACCTACCTTTAGAAGACTTCAGAGATAGAAGACATTAGAAAAAATTGCAGTTAAAAGTATGATGAAAAAGTTGTTTGATGAAGACTGAACTAAGTTCGACGATCGTCGATCTCAGACCGAGAAACTCAGAGTTCCTTCTCAGAGTTGAGCTCGACAAAAGTCAAGCTTAGGTCGATGAACTGCTTTCTCTACTTTGAAGTTCAGCTCGACGAAAGAGAGTTATCAACTCGACGAACTTGGAGCTCAGATTGAAGGAGTAAATTATTCAGTTCAACGATATTGGAGCTCAACTCGTTGAAAGAGAGTTATCAGCTCAACGAACTTTCAATCAAACTTTCAATCGATGTACTTTCAATTGAAAATCGAATTATAACTGACAGGAAAGGATAAGAATTTTTGGAGACGAACGATGACACTACTTATGATGAAGTCGATGAGGAATACATTTGACAAAATTAATGACAAAGTCCTATACTAACAGCAATGAATCGGCGATGAAGTCTCTCTGTCTCGAGTTGAATCGATGGAAGGTTTCAAGAGGATGTGATGAAATATGTGAAATCTGAATGCCTTAATCCTATTTATATAGTTTTAAAGTTTTCTAGAGAGATAGGAGCACACATGTCAGGAAAAGACTCTTCACATCCAATATATAAGACTTAGAAAAAAAATTGACCTTCAGCAGATTCTGCGAAATGTCTCAAGAAATCCAGATAAATTCATCGAAATGACTCGTATAAGCATGGATAATTCATCGAAATGACTGGTGAAGAAGTCCTGATTTCACATGCAGTCTCGACGAATCTATCAAAATTACACTGGTATACTCGTTGAATTTTCCTTAGATTTTTGAGATGATGAACTCCTCTACTTTTGTTGATTTCATGACTCTTTATGACTTCTTGTTGAGCATACCAAGTTCCATTTTGAAGAAACTGAACTTTGCCTCGTCCAGCGGCTATGTTAAAATATTGGACACTTGCTTATCCATCGGGACATAACTGAGATTGACGTCCCTGTTCTCTATATGCTCTTGGATGAAATGGTACCTTATCTCGATGTTCTTTGTCAGATTTGAAAGACTGGATTGTGAACAATTGCTATTGCGCAGAAAGAGTCGCAAAATATGGGAATCTCCTTCAGCTTCATATTATTGTCTTCAGGCTGATTCCTTATCAATAGAAGTTATGCGCAACAACTGCCTGCAGAGATATACTCGAAATCAGCTGTCAAGAATGCAACACAATTTTTGCTTCTTACTGCTCCATAAGCTAAGCCTTCTTCCTAGGAACTGACGCTTCCTAGAAGTGCTTTTCCTATCATCCCCACTTTATACAAAGACAGCAATTGAAAAACCAATTAGTTAGCAGTCATTACTTCCTGGGTACAATAAGTTAAGATTTGGTGTGCCTTTAAGGTATCTCAAAATACTCTTTGCAGCAGTATAATGAGATTCCTTTGAGTTCACCTAGAATTTAGCACATACACATGTTGAAAACATTTTGTTTGGTCTACTAGTAGTAAGGTAGAGTAAGGATACAATTATGCTTCTGTACATGGTTTCATCAAAAGGTTTCCCTTTCTCATCCTTATCTAGAGTCATAGTTGAACCCATTGAAGTTCTCATAGAGGTTGCATTCTCCATTCCAAATTTCTTAATTAACTCTTGAGTGAACGTCATCTAAGAGTTGAAAATTCCATCTTCAGATTGCTTCACCTGAATTCATAAGAAATACTTCATCTCTCTCATACTGCTCATTTCAAACTTCCCTCGCATCAAGTTAGAAAACGTTTTGCAAAGATTGTCATCCGTAGATCCAATGATAATGTCGTCGACATAGATTTGCACTAACAACATCTGTTTTTTAACTTCCGTAAGAAATAATATCTTATCTATCTTTCCGTAAGTGAACTTGTTCTAAAGGAAAAAGCTAGGTAGCGTCTCATACTAATCTCGAGGGCTTGTTTAAGACAATATAAAGCTTTACAAAGAAAGTAAACATAATCAGGGAATGAAGAATCTACAAAATATGGGGGTTGTTCTGCGTATACTTCTTCCTTTAAATTACCATTAAGGAAGGCTGATTTTACATCCATTTGATAGACCTTGAACACTTTGTGAGCAGCATATGCGAGGAACAACCCGATCGCTTTGAGTCTGGCCATAAAGCAAAGGTTTGACTGAAGTCTATCCCTTCTTCTTATCTATACCCTTGGGCTACAAGTATGGCTTTGTTCTTTATAATGACACCATGTTGGAACCCTAGTTGTGATTTGGGCAAGGATCACTATTAGGTTTGCTTAGTCTGACCAAACATGTATAGCCAGGGTCATAGTTGTGTCCTAGAGTCTAGGCCAAGTCAGTTAACATCACCTGGATCAACCTTCAACAGTTTGCCAAAGACTCAGCTAGATTGTGTAGACACCAGAAGAAAGTCTGTGTCGACACCAGACAACAATTTTGTCGACACTTGGGAAAGGCTTTGTCGACACCAGACAGATTATGTCGACACTTGGGAAATGTTGTGTCGACACTTGAGCAAGATTATGTCAACACCAGATAGCAAGGCTGTGTCGACACCAGATAGCCAGGCTGTGTCGACACTAGAAGAAGTTGTGTCGACACAAAGATCATCTGTCGACACCAGAAGCAACTCTGTCGACACCAATTGTGTCGACACCAATTGTGTCTACACCAACGATAATTGTGTCGACATCACCTGTGTCGACACCAGCAGCAATTGTGTCGACACACTTGACTTGTGTCGACACTAGAAGCTTAAGCAGAACTACTGGCTCAGCTCGACGAAGTAAAAAACTGAGCTCGATGAATTCTGTACAGTTGGCAGAATTTATTACTAACAATATTCAGACAGAAATATTTACAGCTGGCAGAATTAATTAAAGCTTAATTAAAGGAGATTACAGCTAGCAGATTTAATGCCACATATTCTTACGAATATGGTCGTTTGGAGGCTACATTAAATATGGAATAAATCAGGATTTAATACAAAATCATTCCCAAAGCAATTACCATTCTCAGGAATGATTTAGCCATTGCAGACTATGAATCCCAAGGTTTTGAATCAGATATTAAAGATTTTACAAAAAGTAGATTTAAAAACAGTGACACAAAGACAGATAGAAAGAGAAGTAGAGACAGAGAGCACTGCATCAAATAATATCAAGACAGTGAACAAGAACATAGAAAAGTATTTTCTGTTTACAGAAAAAGGAGGAACATAACATCAAATCGACATATACACAGAGCTCTTCATCTGCTCTAGGCTTCAAAAGAGACACTCAATATATATCAGTCTAAGAAGCTTGTTGGAGATATCATCAATCTGAAGGCCTATCACCCTGAAGCAAAGCTCCAGATTTTCCATGAACCATTCTACATCACAGGGGGAGCCATTTGCTAACATCAATATCCACTAGTCTTCTCTCTGATTGTTCACAGAGAAGACACCATCAACTCTTCCCCCCCCCCCACTGTAAAAAGGGTTATAACTCCCTTCAAAAGTTAACCCCCTTGGTTGCAAGTCACCTGATCAAAAGACTTGAGGATTGGTTTTTGAGCACCTGATCAAAAGCTCATTGGTTCCAGGCACCTGATCAAAAATCTGAGTGGATTCCTAACAGGGTGATAGAAGAGTGGATGTACCCAGTTTGGGGAACCACTATATATCCTTGTGTCTTCTGTGTTTCTTGATCTTATTCCTTTATTTTTTATGTTGTGATTTGTTTTACTTAGTATATAACTCTAATTAGTAAAGTTAAGATCTATCCCCATAACTTTCAATTGGTATCAGAGCAGGTTACTTTGGTTGTACAGGCTAACACCTGAACCAAAATGATCTGATGTATCTTAAATATCTTTAGAGTTTATCATGGCACAAATTGAAGACTTTTCAAGCATCAGACTACCTATGTGCAATCTTGATAAGTTTACACTATGGAAAACAAGGATTACGTTTTATATGGACACCATTGATGAAAACATCTTTAAATCTATTTTGTCAGGTCCAACTCAATCTCAGGCAACATCAAGCATCAATGTTGTTCCATCATCTTAATGGACAGATACCCAGGAAAAGCTGAAGATTACTGATGCACAAGCAATGAACATCCTGACACAATCAATGTCTGATGATATCTTTGAGGAACTTGCTGAATGTTCATGTGCAAAAGAGATGTGGGACTTTCTCACAGCATTGGCTGCAGGATCAGCTAAAGAAAGAAACCTTAAAGCTGCAACCTGGAGTGACTCAGATGCTACATCCTGCACAACTGAAGATGAAGAAGAAGCAAGAGCAAGAGAATTTTGCCTAATGGCAATAAATGCTTCTTGCAGCAACACTGATGCAGAAACAGACTCTGAAGAAGAATCAGAGTGTGAATCAGAAAAAGAAGATCAGGTAATCTCTACCCTTGATCTTTCATCAAAAAAATTTAAATTATTATGTAAAGATTTAATTCAATCTGAGAAGGAAATAAAACTTCTCAGAGAGAAATTGAATATTGTATCTTTAGAAAATTTAAAACTTAAACAAGATTTACAAAATGCTTTTGAAAAGATAAGTTTTTTAGAATCATGTAAACTAAAATAAAAATTAGAGGTGATAAATAAAACTACTGAAGAATTGCCAAAGAATAAATCAAATCAATATAAAAATCTTCAAAAAATCTTTGTTCAAAATAATTCGTCGAACCGAGCTCGACGAAATCAATACCATTCGTCGAACTCAACTCGACAAAAGTACTTTAATTCGTCGAACTCAAGATTTCAGAACAGAAACTTTTGTTCTCTTCAAAATTATCATCAAAGAGTGGATAATCCCTCCTAGGAAATATCATCCACTTGGATACAAGGATCAACCTAAATGCTCTTTCATTTCTAATTATTATAAAAGAGAACCATGACCCAAGGTATTCTGGGTCCAGAAATTTTAACCTCTCTTTGCATGACAAGTCCTACTTTACCACAATGAAGCAGTGAGATTTGACAGTACTCAAAATCAATAGTCTCAGCCAATATCAAGGATATATCAATTGCTGTATACTGAGAAATTGTTTGAAAAGGCTACAACATTAGAGAGACTAATTATTCTAACAGATTATAAAGTATACTCTGATTTGGGCCAGGAATTTGAGCAAGGAAAAGTAATTAGGGGAGATTGTTTGCTTTATACAGAGGAAACTACTTTGGAGGATGCATCAATAGAATAGTTTTCTTTTATTTATTTTTATTTTAAAGCATTCATGTATATCTACTGAAAACCTTATAAATCAGGCAGATTGTTTTTGCTTTGCATTTTTATTTGTTTTAATGTAAATAGTGTCCTTACCCAAATAGGGGGACATTGTTGGAACCCTAGTTGTGATTTGGGCAAGGATCACTATTAGGTTTGTTTAGTCTGACACAACATGTATAGCCAGGGTCATAGTTGTATCCTAGAGTCTAGGCCAAGTAAGTCAACATCACCTGGATCAACCTTCAATAGTTTGCCAAAGACTCAGCCAGATTGTGTCGACACCATAAGAAAGTCTGTGTCGACACCAGACAGCAATTGTGTCGACACTTGGGAAAGGCTGTGTCGACACCAGACAGATTGTGTCGACACTTGGGATATGTTGTGTCGACACTTAAGCAAGATTGTGTTGACACCAGATAGCATGGCTGTGTCAACACCAGATAGCCAGGCTGCGTCGACACCAGAAGAAGATATGTCGACACACAGATCATCTGTCGACACCAGAAGCAACTATATCAACACCAATTGTGTCGACACCAACTGTATCGACACCAATGACAATTGTGTCGACATCAACTGTGTCGACACTAGCAGCAATTGTGTCGACACACAAGACTTGTGTCGACACATTCCACAGAAGCTGTGGCGACACTAGAAGCTTAAGCAGAACTACAGACTCACCTCGACGAAGTAAAAATTGAGCTCGACGAATTCTGTATAGTTGGCAGAATTAATTACAGTCAATATTCAGACGGAAATATTTATAGCTGGCAGAATTAATTAAAGCTTAAATAAAGGAGATTACAGCTAGCATATTTAATGCCATATATTCTTATGAATATAGCTGTTTGGAGGCTGCATTAAATATGGAATAAATCAGGATCTAATACAAAATCATTTCCAAAGCAATTACCATTCTGGGGAATGATTTAGCCATTGCAGACTATGAATCCTAAGGTTTTGAATCAGATATAAAAGATTTTACAGAAATAGATTTAAAAACAGTGACACAGAGACAGATAGAAAGAGAAGTAGAGACAGAGAGCACTGCAGCAAATAATATCAAGACAGTGAACAAGAACATAGAAAAGGCTTTTCAGTTTATAGAAAAAGGAGGAACTCAACATCAAATCAACATATACACAGAGTTCTTCATCTGCTCCACGCTTCAAAAGAGACACTCAATATATATCAATCTAAGAAGCTTGCTGGAGACATCATCAATCTGAAGGCCTATAACCCTGAAGCAAAGCTCCAGATTTCCCTAAACCATTCTACATCACAGGGGGAGCCATTTGCTAACATCAATATCCACTAGTCTTCTCTCTGATTGTTGACAGAGAAGACACCATCAACTCTTTCCCCGCCACTATAAAAAGGGTTATAACTCCCTTCAAAAGTTAACCCCCTTGGTTGCAAGTCACCTGATCAAAAGACTTAAGGATTGGTTTTTGAGCACCTGATCAAAAGCTCATTGGTGTCAAGCATTTTCTGGGTGAGTGAGTATGAGGTGGAGTTTAGCAAGCTGAGCCGGTTTGCCCCGGATTTAGTAGTTTTTGAAGACAACAGAGTCAAGCATTTTTGGGGTGGTTGATGGCCCACGAACAAACTCTTACTATGGTTGGTTCGATGAGTCGATCGCCGCGGGCTTGCTAGATGAGTCAAGTGCACCTATCGCAAGTAGTACTCGATATTTGGGGGAATACCGAGATCGTATTGTTCTCGGGGTCAGGTTGACTATTCTTACTCCTCCAGGAGGACTATTATTTTACTGAAAGTAAGGTGGAGATTTTAATTAAGTAAAGACAGCAAAAGAAAAAGAGCGAAAAAAAGATTTAGAGAATTCGATGAAGGGTTAACGCTCGGCACCGAATCAGATTAAGACTAAAATAATTTTTAATAATTATAGAACTTAGTTTTCAAATTAATAAAAGGCAACTTGGTCATGGAGGTTCCACAGATATGAGCTCACCTAGCTATAGGGATATCGCTCACATGAACGCTAAGACTATTCGACCAAACGTTAGTCCGACGAAGGATTCCTCTTAACGCCCGCTTTACGCTAAGAACCCTGCTATTGGGTGGGGAACCCAATCCGGTAGAATTACGCTTGTCCTCTCTCGAGGGTATGCATGCAACTCTATTTACCCAGGGGTGATCTGTCCATACGCACGACCTCTCGGCTAGCTAGCGTATGGATAACGAAAATAGGGCCCACACATCGATTTGTGGTCCTACGCGTCGTTAGCCCGGGGTAAACCTTAAGTGCTTAAATTAAAGTGAAAATAAAGAGCTTTAATTATTTCAAATCATTTTAAATGTTCCAATACTCTTCGATGCCGAGGCTAATAATGATTAGCCACACATCAGTATGCAGGCGGTTTTATAATTTGATGAGGCGCGAGTTCGAAATTAAGGGCTAAACGGTTATAAGAAGAAGACATGAAAATGACAAACATTTAGAAACTAGAAAAGTTATCTAAAAAAAGAACTCACGCATACTTCAAATTAGAAATAAACAGAAACTAAGTTACAAAAAAGGAAAATTACAAGTCCTACTCAAACGAGTAGGCGGGAAATAAAGGCACACCATTTAGATCTTAACGAGTAGGCGGAAATAAATGCAAGTACAAGTCCTACTAAAATAATTACAGAAAAATAAAAGACCTGCCATTTAACTCAAATGAGTAGGCGGTAAACAAAATCCGGCCATTTAACTCCTAACGAGTAGGCGGAAATAAACGCTAACACACACACTCTACATAATTGAAAGAAAACAATAAAACTATCTCCTACACACACGCACTCTACATAATTGAAGAAAGCGATACAATAAAGCATGAAAAACTAACTCGTACACTCACACACTCTACATAAATCAAAGAAAGCAATAAAGTAAAGCATTAAAATTTATCTCCTACACACACACTCTACATGGAAGTTGAAATGACAAAATGAAAACTAACTTACACTAACACAAACAAATTAAAAGCAAAAATGAAAGTTACCAAAAATTTAAAACTAGTACTTTTGTATACTTGGGTTTTACCAAAAAGAAATAAAAAGAACAAAATAAAATTTTAAGAGAACAAAAGTTTTTCAAAACAAATCAAAAAACCAAAGTTCTTTAAAAATTAAAATTTCAACATTTTCATTCTTAGGATTTCATAAAAGTGATAAAAAAGTGAAAAGAAAATGAAAAGAACAAAAAAGGTTTTACAATCTTACAAAAAAAACTAAGTAAAAAAAAATAAAATCACTTTCAAAACTCTTTTATAAATACATAAGAATGAAATTTAAAAAAAAACATTAAGGAAAAACATGTTGAAGAAGAGATAAACATATCATACCATGCTTGGAAATGAAATCTACTACAAAACCTAACGTGAAGACAAGTTAAAAACATGAATAATAAACATGTTACACTCATACACACACACACACACACACACACACACACACACACACACACACACACTTTTCATAAAGAGAAAAACAAAGGAGAAACTAAGGATAAAATGAGAAGAAAAGTGGGCACATAAGTTCATTCCAAATCCATTTGAGAAGAGAAAAACTAACATTTTTATTGATTCAAATAGACTATTACAAAGCTATTACAAAGCTAAAGCTAAAGCAAAAAACAAACATGAAAGGAAGGGGGAGAAATCTCCTTACATAGCAAAGGAATCCACGGATGCAGCCCACAAAACACACTAAAGTGGCTCAAAAATGTGAACCCTTGGTCATTACAGAAGTGGGGTATTTATAGGGGAAAAAATCTAAGTACACGCCCTCTAACACGGTCATGTCGGCGGGCGTGTCACTACAGTTTGCGATAGCGGCCGGCGATTTGACGGGAAAGTGGACTTCGGGCTGGAAACGTGTTGGTCACGCAGCGGTCACGCCCCAGGTCACGGCGTGACGGTGGGCGTGTCGGGGAGGTAGAACTGGGCACGGGTCGCGTCAAAAGTCTTCGCGCGGGTCTTGTCAAGCCAGGTGGAGTGGTCACGCCCCAGGTCACGGCCTGACGCTGGGCGTGTCGTGGGTTCGACGATCGTTGAGCGGAAAGTCGTCGAGCGGCAAAATCGTCGAGCAAAATTTCATCAAGCGGGAAGGGGAGTCACGCCCTAGGTCACGGGCGTGACCCTAGGCATGTCGCGGAGGTATCAACGATCGTCGAATGGAAAGGCGAGCTGAAATCATCGATCAAAATTTGTCGAGCTGAAATCGTCGATCGGAAATCGTCGAGCTGAAATCGTCGATCGGAAATCGTTGAGCTGAAATCGTCGATCGGAAATCGTTGATTCCACGGGTTTGATGGATCACGGCCTGGTCACGGGCGTGACCTATAGGACACAGGCGTGACATGTCAATTTTTGACAATTTCCTGAAAAATTTCAGAAATCAAAATTAAGTTAGGTTACGCAAATATTTACAAAAAGAGACATATTTGTAAACAAAAAATAACTAAAAATTACAAATAAGAACTAAAATGATATAAATAAAGTACTAAAATATGCATATATTTATAATTCATCAAATACCGCCATACTTAAGCTTTTGCTATTCCAGAGAAAAAGTTTGAGGTGAACTTATAATGAATAGAAAAAACTCTAAGTTTAGCTACCGCTTAATCAATTATAAGAGAGATCTAAATAAATATACGGTGTGTAAGAGTTAAGTCCTAAAATTATGTAAATGATTTAAATAGTGCAAAAAGTTTTGGCCAAAAGACTTCTTGATGTAATCAAATAGAAAGCAGTAATTGTATTGCTTAGATTAACAAAAAATAGTTTGGAATTATATGAACTTTTAGCTTATAGGAGTTTTACCGAAAATAATGCAATTTACAAATTATGCTCTCAAAAAATTTTTTTGAATTAATTCTAGAATCGTGAAATTGGCTAAGGGGATTGATGTTGGTTTATGAAGAGAGTTTTGATTTTGAGGTGAGGTAATTTTTTCTCGAACCTCCATTTTTTTCTTTTTGGATTATTAGGAAAATAAAATTTTATTTTCCTAATATCATATTTTCTATTCAACTTCATAATAAAATTAACCCAATGTATATGTGTAGGAGTAATGAATTTTATCCTCTTATTCCATGAAATATAATCTTTTTAAATTATTGGGTGCCTTTGTTTACGGAATGAAATTTTACTCTCATTCACATAAGATCTTTTATGGATAAAAAAAATTTTTCATGCCAAGTAGGTCAGGATAGGTAAGGGGAGAAAGGAAAACTTGATTTTTAATTAAAAATAATTTTGAGAGCAAGCTTAATAAATTGTACGTTCCAATTTTTCAGAAAGCTAAAAGTAAATATAATTGAATCCTATAGTCGTTAATTTCTAACATAGTACATGTGCTCCTATCAATGAAAAATTAGAAGTAGTGCCTAAAACGAGTTCGCTATTTTTAACAAAGCATAATGAATTTTTAAAAACTTAACCCCGGCTATTTAAATTTTTCACTCAAGAATTAACAAATGAATAGCAAACAGAGAATTAATAAAATTCACATATAAATAAACTCAAAACAAAATTTTTGGATAGCAGGAAAGTTAAGGATGGAATATTTGATTTATTTGTTTCAAAACAAATTTTTTTTATTTTTATAGTTTTTATCATCATTTTTTGGTGTTTTTCATTTATTATCTTTTTTTGAATTTTTTTTTGTTTTACTCAAATTTTTTTTGAATTTTTTGAATATTATCTTTTTTTGTTTTTAAGTTTATGTCTTTAATATATACATAAAAAGTTTTTTTGTATTTTTGTTTTTAAGAAAATTTTCATTCTATTTACAAAAATTGGGAGAAAAAAGAGAAGGTTTTTTTTACAAGAAAAAGGAAGGGGGAGAGAGAGAAGAGTATTTACAAAAAAAAATATTTACAAAAACTATTTACAAAATGAAACAAAATATTTTTTTGGAATTTTTGTTTTATAATATTTTTTGGAGTTTTTGGAAAAAAGAAATAAATTTTTTTTTGGATTTTTCTTTTTAATTTTTTCATTTTTTTTTTATTTTCAGATTTTTTTTGTTATATATATTTTTTTGTATTTTTGAAATGTAGAAAAATAGAAGTGTAGAAAGTAAAGCACAAAAATACCCCCATACTTAAGTCCAACATTGTCCTCAATGTTGCAATGTAAGTATGCGGAACAAAAATTAAATAAAATGCTATATGTACAAAAGTAAAGAGAGGGGGGGGGGGTAGAAACGTCCCTGATGCGCGTTCGGAGAAGCCCATTTGAAACCATGCATTTATTAGAAAAAGCAGCAAAGATAATAAGGAAGAGCGAAAAAGATAAGCGAGGGGTGCCTCCCAGGAGCGCTTTATTTATAGTCGTGTAGCTAGACTATTTTGGCGGGTATATAATGTTGAGGAAAGTTATGGTTTTGTTATGCCCGATCACTAGGTCGCATACTATATAAGATTTTAACCGATGACCGTTTACTTTAAACGAACTTTTTTCTTGGTGGAAGACGAGTACGGTCCCATATGGAAAAACTACTTCAACTAGGAAGGGGCCGGACCATCTAGATTTTAGTTTACCCTGAAAAAGTCTAAGACGTGAATTGGAAAGAAGGACAAGATCACCTGGAGAAAAAAATTTTGGGGAATTTATTTTTCGATCGTGATATAACTTAGAGCGCTCCTTATAGAATTTATTGCTCTCGTAAGCATTCGCACGCCATTCATCGAGCTCGTTTAGTTGCAGTTTTCTATTCTGAGTGGCTAAGTTGGCGTCGAAGTTTAAGAGTTTTAAAGCCCAAAGAGCGCGATGCTCTAGTTCTACGGGTAAATGGCACGCTTTGACATAGACTAAATAGAACGACGTACAACCAATTGCGGTTTTGTATGCCGTCCGATACGCCCACAACGCATCGTCGAGTTTAACGGACCAATCTTTCCTATTTAGTGAAATAGTTTTTTTCTAAAATTCGTTTAATCTCTCGATTTACTACCTCAACTTGGCCACTTGTTTGCGGGTGGTAGGGGGTGGCAAACTTGTGCGTGACACCATATTTAGCTAACGTCTTAGCCATAAGAGCGTTACAGAAATGCGTTCTCCTATCACTAACAATTGCGCGAGGCGTGCCGAAGCGAGAAAATAGTCTTTTAAGAAATGTAACGACGACTCGCGCATCGTTGTTATGGAGAGCTTGCGCTTCCGCCCACCTTGATACGTAGTCGACCGCCACTAAAATATACATATTTTTGAAAGACGGAGGTAGGGGGCCAACAGAATCTATGCCCCATAAATCGAAGACTTTGCATTCTAAAAACATGTTTTGGGGCATCTCATCACGACGAGAGATGTTACCCGACCGCTGACAGCTATCGCATGCGCGCACAAAAGTATGCGCATCTTTGAATAGAATGGGCCAAAAGTACCCCGCCTTAAGCGTCTTCCGAGCGGTCCGGTTGGCTTTATAATGCCCACCGGCTGGACCCTCGTGGTAGTGCTTAAGAATTTGCAAGCACTCCACACCCGCAACGCATCTTCGGACTGCTTGGTCCGCGTAGATACGAAAAAGAAATGGGTCCTCCCAAAAGAAATTTTTCAAGTCAGAAAAAAATTTCTTCTTTTGATGACTTGAAAACTCTTTAGGAAGCACCCGCGCTACTAAGTAATTTGCAAAGTCTGCGAACCAAGGCGAAGATGACGAAGAATTATGAATGACAAGGAGGCGTTCCTCGGGGAATCTGTCATTTATTTCAGATTCGACGAGCGCTTCCGCACCCGGATTTTCTAAACGGGAGAGGTGGTCTGCTGCTAGATTTTCCGCTCCCCGCTTATCTCGGATCTCCAAATCAAACTCTTGTAGGAGGAGAATCTATCGAAGAAGGCGGGGCTTCACATCATTTTTAGCTAATAAATATTTAAGGGCGGAGTGATCGGTAAATACGATAACTTTAGATAGCATTATATACGAGCGAAACTTATCAAAAGCGAAGACGACGACTAAGAGTTCCTTTTTCGTTGTCGTGTAATTTACTTGTGCGGAAGTGAGCATCTTGCTAGCGTAATAAATTGGATGAAAATGTTTTTCTACGCGTTGGCCAAGAACGACACCTAAGACAGTATCACTAGCGTCGCACATAATTTCGAACGGAAGGGACCAATTAGGGGCCACTAAAATTTGTGAAGTGATAACTTTTTGTTTTATTAAATTAAAGGCGGACTCGCATTCGCTACTAAAGATGAAACGTGATTCCTTTTCCAAGAGGAGAGTAAGCGGCTTTGTTATTTTTGAAAAATCTTGAGTAAATCGTCGGTAAAAGCCCGCATGGCCTAAAAAACTCATAATAGATTTTACGTTTGTTGGTTGCGGTAGTTTTTCTATGATCTCTATCTTGGCTGTATCCACCTCCATCCCCTTAGACGAAATCATATGGCCGAGGACCAAACCTCCTCGAACCATAAAGTTGCATTTTTTCCAATTTAATACAAGGCTTGTGTCCTCACACCGTTGAAGGACACGATCTAAATTGTGAAGGAAATCGGGAAAAGAGCATCCGAAAACAGAAAAGTCATCCATAAAGACTTCCATAATGTCTTCTACTAGCTCGCCAAAGATCACTAGCATACATCTTTGGAATGTAGCCGGCGCATTGCAGAGTCCAAATGGCATTCTTCGATATGCGAAGATGCCAAACGGGCAAGTAAAAGTTGTTTTCTCTTGATCATCGGGGGAAATGGGGATTTGGAAAACCCCCGATAAACCATCAAGAAAACAATAATACGGATGACCGGATAAATGCTCTAAAATCTGGTCCAAAAAAGGTAGAGGGAAATGGTCCCTACGGGTGGCATCATTAAGTTTTCTATAATCGATGCACACTCGCCAACCCCTAATAGTACGAGTTGGGACGAGCTCGTTATGCTCATTCGCCACTATAGTTAGACCACCCTTCTAGGGCACGACATGCACGAGACTAACCCATGCACTGTCCGAAATAGGGTAGATAAACCCCGTATTTAATAACTTAATAATCTCGGCTTTAACGACGTCTTTCATGTTTGGGTTAAGACGACGCTGCAGCTGAATCATTTTGCGGCAATTATCGTTAAGAAATATCTTATGGGTGCAAAAGGAGGGGATAATCCCCTTTAAGTCAGAGATTTTCCGTGCAATTGCTTGGCGATGTTTAAATAAAACTTCCAATAAATTGGAAGTCTCTGAATCACCTAAGTCCGAAGAAATGATAACGGGAAGCGTATCAGCTTTTCCTAAAAATGCGTATTTGAGTGATGCAGGTAAGGGTTTGAGGTCTAGGATGGGTGGTTCTTCTAGGGAGGTTTTAATGCATATGTCTTTCTTACCAATTGGTTCGAAAGGCAAGCCTAAAGAGGTATCCTCATCGCATTTAAAATTTTCGAGCGCATAAATATCGTCATTTAAAAATACGGACTCGAAAACGGGAGAAGAACGATCTCCAAAAAAGATATCTAAAGAATAGCAGAAATCGTCGCTCGATGACAAATTGTCCATCGAGGGATTAATAGAGAAAGTAACTTGATCAACTCCTACTCAGAGGAGAAGACTACCATTACTAAAATCTATTAGTGCGCGGGAGGTGGCGAGAAAAGGGCGACCTAGTATTATTGGTACCTCGGCGTCCTCCTCGATGTCTAAGATGACGAAGTCTACCAGAAAGGTAAACTTGTCTACTCGGACAAGGACGTCCTCCACTACCCCGACAGGGAACTTAACCGAGCGATCCGCTAATTGGATGCGCATATTCGTAGGACTAGGAGTACCCAAACCTAAACGTGAAAAGAGCTAGAACGGCATCAGATTAATACTAGCCCATAAATCAGATAAGGCGTATTTTACTAATATATCGCCAAAAAGGCACGGGATGGAAAACTGCCCCGGGTCGTTTTGTTTTGTGGGCAATTTATTAGTAAGGGCCGCCGAGCAGAAAGCGTTGAGAGATACATGCGAAATATCCTCTAATTTACGTTTATTAGAAAGTAAGTCTTTTAAAAATTTCGCATATTTGGGCATTTGTGAGATAGCCTCGCAAAAAGGAATATTAATGTGAATTTGTTTTAATAATAAAATAAATTTTTCATATTGCGCGTCCTTACGCTCATTATCTAATCTATGCGGATAAGGTATGGCCTTGTTTAAAATAATTTTTTCTTTTAAAATCGGTAAAGGCAGCGTAATCGAAGAAAGGGGAAGAGGGGTCGGAGGTGAAATATGTACCTGAGGGTCGGTCCGTTTTGGATCGACCACCTCCTTTCCGCTACAGAGGGTTATAGCGTTGGCATTCTCCCGCGGATTAGGCTCCATGTTTTCCGGCAGTGCCCCGAGCGCGCGCTCAGACATCAACCTCGCCAGTTGTCCAACCTGTTGTTCGAGAGTTTTTACCGATCCGGTGATGTTCCGGATATTTGCCTCGTTAGACGCAATATACTTAGAAAAATTTTCCTCCATTGGGGAGGGTTTTGGAAGAGGAGTAGGCAGCAGAAATCTGGGCGCATAAGAAAGAGGGGGACGCTGCGCATTGTTCAGGATGCTCCAAGAGAAATTTGGGTGATTCCTCCAACCCGGATTATAGTTATTACTATAAGGGTTGTTGTTGAGGTTGTTGGGTATTGTATCCACAATCACCTAGATTTGAGGAAGCCACCTGTCAAGCTAAGATGAATTCACAATGTATTTGATGAAACCTCTTAAGTTGTGCTTGCAGTTCTTCCACGCTAAGTGCACACCAATGTCAGGGTGCAGTAGGTCAATATACACGGGTCTGCACGACGTAATCCCTCGTTGAGCAGATCAGTGTGTTGGCCTACGTGTACTCTCTCTATTGGAGTGCACTTACTTTCAAGTACAGGGCCATGTTTATGCAAGAGAAGACAAGGAGCAAGGACGGGTCAAGGAGCCGCTCTTGGGTGGAAAGACGAAAATTCGTCTAAGTATAATTCGACGAGAATCACTAGTCATTCTCGCCGAATCGTCGAGAATCATTAGTGATTCTCGCCGACTCTTTCCGGCTACCTCAACACGGTGCCAAGTAAGATTCGGCGAGAATCACTGATGATTCTCGCCGAACCCGTCGCTGAGCAGATCATGAATACCAAGTGAAAATCGTTGAGAATCAACAAGTGAATCGTCGAGAATCACTAGTGATTCTCGACGAATCGTCGAGAATCATTAACTGATTCTCGCCGATTCGTCGAGAATCACCAATGATTCTCGACGAATTTACTTGGCGTTTTCTCTGGATGCTGTTGGACCGGATTCTGCCGCTGGACTACTTTGAACCGGATTTCGGGTTTCTACTTGTGGGACCCACAACGGTCATATTGTAAGGGTCTACAGTGTATAAATACATGGGTACTTTTGAACAGTAAGTGGGGCGAAGAAAAGAAGATATACGCGAGCACGGACAAACCCTAAATCGCCGCTTCCGCTCCGCCACCGCCGCTGCCGCTCGCAACAAGGTGTTCGCCGGTTGATCGTGTTTCTTCCCGATCTCCGGCGACAGAAGCTTAGCCAAGCTTTGAGTCTCACGTGTCTATCCAGAGATCTCTTGTCTCTCGATTTGGTGATCGGAAAAAACTTCCCCGTCCGAATCGATCGAGACGACCGATCCTCGTGTGACCGTTGGAAGACCAAGCTAGCTTCGCTACGAAGATTGGATCTCTAAGTTCAGCAGCCACTCATCATCATAGCCGCCGATCCTGAAGCAAGCCGCCGCTCGTCTTGCTGCCGCCGATTCCGGGGAGATCCTTTCCAAGAGAGACCAAGGTTGTAGACTCTTCGTTGACTTCACGAACACGTCGTCGAACGAAGAGGAACACCGTAGTCTCCAAACGAAGTTTGTATCTCATGTACATTCTATTTTACTTTTGTTGTAAAGGAACGATTGTTCTGTGTTGTAAGGGTTGGGTGCAACCCGGTTTGTGGGAGTGTTGACTCCTACGTGTGGAAGGGTTCCTTCCGTTAGTGCAAGGATTGGATTTCAATCCTGTTGGAGAAGTGACCGAGTCGTCCCTTGTTGGGAGATAGGTCGAAAGGGGAAAGTGGATGTACCCAAGTCGGGGAACCACTATAAATTGCCTGTGTATTCTGTGTGCTGTGCTGTTTGTTTTTATTGTGCAGGTACTATTATAAATTCCGCAAAAGCGCTATACGTCACCTATTCCCCCCCTATAGGTGCACATAGTTGACACTAGGTGGACTTTCAAGTGGTATCAGAGCCAGGTTACTCATCAAAAAGGTTTACACCTTGAGTAGTATCCTGCCACCAGTGTCAGAAGCATGGAGCTGGATTATGAGATATCACCACTCAGACTTCCCGCATGTACAAAGGAGTCTTATCCCGTCTGGAGGATGAGAGTGTCGTATCACTTGGATGCCATCGATCCTCGTGCATCTTTCATCCTGGAAGAGGGTCCTTTTATTCCTATGAAGACCTCCGACTCTGGAATTCAAGTGCCCAAGTACATTGCTGAGATGTCGGAAATGGAACATTCATTCTTTAATTTGGATAAGAGGATTCGTCAAATTATCATGGATATCTGGTCTGGAGCTTCTCGCTCTAGATTGGAAAATTATAGGACAGCTAAATCTCTGTGGATGATGATCTCAGAGCTGATGGGGGGGGGGGGGGTCAGAGAATGCTGGAATGTGCTGTCAATCAGAGGATGAAGCCTATGTGGGGGTCCTCGCTTTTGAAGATGAAGGCAAGAATCTCTCGGACAGCATCAGAGCTCCAGTGTCCGTGTCAGAGACTGAAGAGGCCAGTGAGGAAAGCTGCTCTGATGAGGATGACACAATGGTCACTGGCTCGAATGACAATAACACTGAAGAGCAGGTAACTTCTTCATCCTGCCCCATCTCTTTTGAACTTTCTGAAGACAGGAACTGCTTTCCTTCAGAAGATTCTGATTCCCTAAAGAGAGCCCTTCAGAAAAGCAACTTACTTGCTGAGGAGCAAGCTCAAGAGATTGCTCGACTGAAGATCTTGTTGGTTCTCCAATTGGCATCCAACAAGGTCAAGGACTCTAAGATCTCAGCTCTGGAGAGTAGTCTAGAGAATGAGAAATGAATAGTATCAAACTTTTCCAAAGTTGATGCTATAAAGAGAAAGCAAGAAAACGGGTGGATCTCCCGGATTATCAATTCGTGGAGAAATGGGGAAACGGTATTCCGACCCCCCACTCCAAGCAGGAAGGCAACTCATCATGCCTTCAGGTATGACCACAAGAATAGTCGTGGTCACTGCAAGGGTGATCTGTCCCCATGTGGAGACACCCGGAGTGCAAGGGCCGTCGTGGTCACTCATGAGAGAATACCGAAGGCTCATTCTGAGCCCTTTGTATTCACTGCCACTGCCTCAACTCGGTGTGAATCTGCATGTCCTAGCTCACAGAACACTTCTCACCACCTGAGGACACAGGATAGGGAGGTTAGAAGTCATGGTGTAAGTTTTCATGGGGCCTCTAAAAGGGGGATGCCTAAAAGGAGGGCACCACCTTCCCGACCTCATGACGCTCACAACATGCATTCCTTCCACCCTTCCACGTGTCACGATGGAAGAGGTAATTTTGTTAGGAGATCATGCTCTATCCCATTTAGACCTAGGACCGTGACTACCTCAATCACTAGATCAGGTCGGAAACGGCGATACAACATTCACCCATGTTGGTGCTGTGGCAAAGTGGGACACTTTGCCATCGACTGTTGGCACAACCACTCTGTGCCAAAGGCAAGGGCTTATCCACATTCACGGGACAGAGGTAGTCTTCCTGACAGGTTTTCTGGGGGAAGGCAGTCGAGTGCTTATGCTAACAGGAACCTAGGACCCAATATGATTTGGGTTCCTAAGGTAAGATAATTCTTTCTTGCAGGGTAGTCTAGGTTCCCGTAAATATGAGGGGAACTAGACAGTAGGTGTTCCAAGACTGAATTGGAACATGCATCTGGAATAACAGAAGTGATATCTCCATAAGCATTCTAACATCGAGCACCTGGTATGCTATAGTCAGAGAGACTAAATGTTAATTCTCATAATCCCAGGTACTTTTGATCAGTTCAAGGACTTGCGTCATATTGCATCCACATTTACACATATATCTCTATCTATATGTATATTTATACTTATGCTTATACATGTATGTGTGCACATCTAAGGATAGGTTAACTCGATACATACAAACCTTTTATACATCAATGAAGAGTTAACGAAGATATGTCATTGTGAATCTCGACAACTCACAATTGACATCAAGAAGTGTTTGGAAAAGCCTCGTTCAAACCCAAATAGATTGGCTTTAAAATATATATATATATATATTTATCATTTTTAAATTGACGTGACATCAGAAGAATTCGAAAATGTTGCAATGCCTCTTAACTTGAAGATTCCTAGTAAAGAAACCTTTCGATTTCGACTTAGACAAATCCCGCCAACCTTTCATTTCCACGGGAAACTTACCGCAGCATACTCGTCGAATGAGCTGAAATCCCGCCGACCCTTTATATACTTAGAATCCCGCCGACCCTTCGCCTTCCATAAGAATCTCGCCGAAGGAGCAAATCCCGCCGCACTTCACAGGAAATACGCCAAATCCCGCAAGAGTTCATCGACAGGAAAGCTCGCCGAATCCCGCAGGAAAGATCGCCAAAGCTCGCCAAATCCCGCAAGAGTTCCTCCGCCGCCTCTTCCCTTACCCGCCGACTCGCCGAAACCCGCAGGAAAGCTCGCCGAATCAACTCCTCCGCCAGAAACTCGCCGACTCCTGCAAAAATCTCGCCGAACCGATCTCCATCGAAGGTCTCCCGCCGATTCCCGCTGGAATCTATCCTAATCGTCTTCCCCTTTCATCATTGCTCACCGCAAGTTTCCCGCAGGACGCTCACCTTGCTCTTGGAAGCTCTTCCGGTTTCGAGTCTTGCCACCAGGAATTTCTCGGCGTACACTCATCGGGTGTCCCTCGTCTTCATCGCACTAACCCACCGTCTACACCTTTAGGTAACCCTCCCTCACCCTTACTTGGACTTGATCGCTAGTATCACATCCTTTTTGATTTTTGATTAAGCGTAGAATAGGGCTTCTCTCCTTAGATCTGCAATGGCTCCAAGGACAACTGCTGGGTGGTCACTGGTTGCGAGCTTGTTCGAACTGGGTTCTCTCACGCCTCTGACGAATTCAGAAACATCATTCTGATGCTGGAAGAGGCTGGGCTATCTTTCATCCTGTAGCACCCCTGCAAAATCTTGGACAAAGAGGTGCTGGAGTTCTTCGCTACCGCAAGACTCCGAAATGGCGACTCACTAATCAAAAGCAAGGTGGCTGGGGCAAAGGTCAAGATGTCTGCCAGCAAGCTGACCCGCTTCCTGCAGCTCTCTAGCTCGGAGGACGAGGACTATCTTGAGGAAGAAGACAAAAGCAGGACTCTCCTATTCTGTGGTCTCCCACGAGGAACTCGGTCGATCAAGCGCAAGGATATGAATGAAGAAGGGAAGCTTCTGTCCGACATAATTGGAAAGGTACTCATCTGTAAACCAGGATCTCATGACCATATCTCTGCGGATATGTTCAAGATTCTGGTGGCAATTGTCTGCCGTAAAAGGTTCAACTGGGGGGCGTTGCTGTTCGAGAGGATAAAAGACACCTTTAGCTCTCCGAGTTTTGGCCGCATCATAAGTCTGTATCTAAATCAGCTAAATGGAGACAAGTTTGACATGAGTAAAGGTGTTCCTCTCCACTACTTGAAGAAGATGGACTCAAGTGTGTTTGACCGATGGGAGAGGCGTATTGGGCAGACCGCCGTGGAGGAACAACAGGGAGTATCTCCAGCAGTCACCCCCAGTGAAATTCCTGACACTTTGACTGCAGGAATCGAGGGGGAGCCTCTACCCCCTCATACTGATGTAGTATCTGACATCTCCCAGCTGGACAGAGATGTTGTGGCAGATCTACACGAAGAAAGTGAACCTGAGCTGGAGCATGGGGAGGCCCCGAACCGAAACGATCAAGGAGCCGAAGCTACTGTACTGGAGACTGCTGACAAAGAGTTGGAAGAGGCTGCTGATGAAGATGATTTCATGGATGATGACGGAGAGGAAGACGGGAATGAGGGACATGAAGCATTGGAGACTCCGGATCTCTTTGAACCTCCATCTAACAAACATGCACCAGTGGAGGGGGAGTCAGAAAAATCTGCAGAGGCCGCCAGCATTCCCCCCGTAGAGACTGTGCTGGTGTCTAGCTCTACAGAGGCGTCTGCTGAAGAGCAAGGCCAAGAAGTGCCTCCGGCTCTTCCGTTACGAGATGAGCTAGCCACTCACACTGTAAATGTCATTCAGGGCATAGTGAATGAACTTAAAGCCTCCTTTGATAAAGCTCAGAATAAACTGCTGCACAGAATTAAGAAGTCTGAAAATCTCATGCTCAAGAATATGGTGGAGATCAACCATAAACTTGACGTGATGGACAAGAAATTTGAAGAGAAGTATACCGCGGCCAGCGAAGCTGTCACACTTCTTATGGCCGGATTGAAGAAGACCACCGACACTCTTGCTGTAGTAAATCAGAATGCACATGTTGTAGCCAACAACATTCAAAAGTTTGACGGTAATATGGTCACTCTCAACGCCAATCAGCAAGCCTTAGACAATGAATTCTCCAGGACTTCAAAGCATATTGATGACTCGCTGCACTCATATGCCAATTCCATCGCGGTCGAAGCCAAAAAGGGGGAGAAAGAGTATCTAGCTAAGATGGCCGAGCTTCAAGAAATCATGATCACAAACTTCGAACAGTCAAACAAATATGTCTATGAGAGCTGCTGGTGGATGCTCCAACAGGCGTTAGGCGCGTTAGGCGTCGTTTTGCCTGACAATCCTGCAGGTATTCATGCTCCTGAGACTTCTATGGCTGCTGCGGGAGTAAGTGCTGCTGAGGGAATAGGTGCAAGTGCTGCAGATGTTCCCATAAGTGAAGCTGATGCTAGGGCTATTTCCAAAGCTAAACTGATGAGCATGTTTGACCAAGAGGCCCTATCAAAAGCCAAGGGCAAGCGAAAAGCTCAAGAAGGGACCTCCAAGGAGACACAGGCTGAAAAGAGAACTCGACTGAGTGAGGAGGAAGTAAGAAATGAAAAGTGGAGTCCAGTTTCAAAGAATATCATCTTGGACACCTTCTGGCTACAGGAACAGGGGGAAATCAATCGAAAGGAGGTATACAGCCAGTATGAATGGGAGATGCATAAGACATATGAAGCGAAACGAAACATCTTCTTCAGAAACAACACGGATGCAGATAAAGTTCCTCCTCCCAGATATTATCCGAAGCATAAAGAGTACATGGAGAGGCAAAGGAAGAAGTATTTGGCGCAAAAATTCAAGGATGACTTAGCTAAGGAAAAATAGTCAACAATCTATAGCTTGTCATTTTCTCTTAAGAACATTTACTGCTTATTGCCATTATATGAACAATTCTGAGAATATATATGTATATATATATATTGGTATATATATTTGAAATTATGAATGACTCAAGTCCTGATCTGGTTGCTTATATTCTCTTGTGCTGCATGTTTAACTTCTGAATGCTGTCTTTATTATTTGATTGGTGTTATTCATCTTAGCTAGTAGGGTTTTGGCTTCGTCAAATAGGGGGAGATTGTTGGGTATTGTATCCACAATCACCTGGATTTGAGGAAGCCACCTGTCAAGATAAGTTGAATTCACAATGTATTTGATGAAACCTCTTAAGTTGTGCTTGCAGTTCTTCCACGCTAAGTGCACACCAATGTCAGGGTGCAGTAGGTCAATATACACGGGTCTGCACGATGTAATCCCTCGTTGAGCAGATCAGTGTGTTGGCCTACGTGTACTCTCTCTGTTGGAGTGCACTTACTTTCAAGTACAGGGCCATGTATATGCAAGAGAAGACAAGGAGCAAGGATGGGTCAAGGAGCCGCTCTTGGGTGGAAAGACGAAAATTCATCTAAGTATAATTCGACGAGAATCACCAAGTGATTCTCGCCGATTCGGCGAGAATCACGCCGAATCACTATTGATTCTCGCCAAATCGTCGAGAATCATTAGTGATTCTCGCCGACTCTTTCCGGCTACCTCAACACGGTGCCAAGTAAGATTCGGCGAGAATCACTGATGATTCTCGCCGAACCCGTCGCTGAGCAGATCATGAATACCAAGTGAAAATCGTTGAGAATCAACAAGTGAATCGTCGAGAATCACTAGTGATTCTCGATGAATCGTCGAGAATCATTAACTGATTCTTGCCGATTCGTCGAGAATCACCAATGATTCTCGACGAATTTTACTTGGCGTTTTCTCTGGATGCTGCTGGACCGGATTCTGCCGCTGGACTACTTTGAACCGGATTTCGGGTTTCTACTTGTGGGACCCACAACGGTCATATTGTAAGTGTCTACAGTGTATAAATACACGGGTACTTTTGAACAGTAAGTGGGGCGAAGAAAAGAAGATATACGCGAGCACGGACAAACCCTAAATCGCCGCTTCCGCTCCGCCGCCGCCGCTGCCGCTCGCAACAAGGTGTTCGCCGGTTGATTGTGTTTCTTCCCGATCTCCGGCGACAGAAGCTTAGCCAAGCTTTGAGTCTCATGTGTCTATCCAGAGATCTCTTGTCTCTCGATTTGGTGATCGGAAAAAACTTCCCCGTCCGAATCGATCGAGACGACCGATCCTCTTGTGACCGTTGGAAGACCAAGCTAGCTTCGCTACGAAGATTGGATCTCTAAGTTTAGCAGCCGCTCATCATCATAGCCGCCGATCCCGAAGCAAGCCGCCGCTCGTCTTGCTGCCGCCGATTCCGGGGAGATCCTTTCCAAGAGAGACCAAGGTTGTAGACTCTTCGTTGACTTCACGAACACGTCGTCGAACAAAGAGGAACACCGTAGTCTCCAAACGAAGTTTGTATCTCGTGTACATTCTATTTTACTTTTGTTGTAAAGGAATGATTGTTCCGTGTTGTAAGGGTTGGGTGCAACCCGGTTTGTGGGAGTGTTGACTCCTACGTGTGGAAGGGTTCCTTCCGTTAGTGCAAGGATTGGATTTCAATCCTGTTGGAGAAGTGACCGAGTCGTCCCTTGTTGGGAGATAGGTCGAAGGGGGAAAGTGGATGTACCCAAGTCGGGGAACCACTATAAATTGCATGTGTATTCTGTGTGCTGTGCTGTTTGTTTTTATTGTGCAGGTACTATTATAAATTCCGCAAAAGCGCTATACGTCACCTATTCCCCCCCCCCCCCATAGGTGCACATAGTTGACACTAGGTGGACTTTCAGAGGTTGAAGGAAGGACGGCCCGAATCTCCTACGAAGTCCACGAACTCTTCAGCCACGCAGACGTTAGGGGGAATATAACAAGGCGGAGTGGAGGAGGTAGCAGACATCTCCGCCACCTGCTTTGTTAACCTTTCAACTTGAAGGGTTAATAGAGCAGTGGCATCCACTTCAAAAAGACCAGCCTACAGCTTTGGGCGTCCCCGCGGGACGTTCCACTGATAGGTGTTCATAGCCATCTCTTCGAATAAAGCATAGGCGGCCTCGGGGGTTTTATTGTTTAGTGTGCCCCGAGAAGCCGTGTTAATCATTTGACGCGTCTGAAAATTCAGCCCATTATAAAAAATTTGTACTTGCAACCACGTTGGCAGTGCGTGGTGCGGGCACCGGCGGAGGAATTCCTTAAACAGTTCCCAAGTCTCGTATAGAGACTCGGGATCATTTTGAACAAACGAAGAAATGTCCGCCCGCAACTTTGCAGTTTTTGCGGGCGGAAAGTACTTCGTTAGGAACCGCTCTGTCAACTCAGCCCACGTGGTGATACATCCTCGCGGGAGGGCATTCAACCACGCCTTGGCTTTGGACTTAAGGGAAAAAGGAAATAAGAGCAATCAAATGGTGTCATCAGTGACGCCATTAATCTTGAAGGTGTCGCATATCTCCAAAAAGTTGACAAGTGGACATTCGGGTCCTCATCCGGCAGTCCATCGAACTGCACGGCGTTTTGGACCATTTGAATGACACTCGATTTTATTTCAAAATTATTATTCGCCACCGCATGGCGAACAATACTAGACCCAGTATCATCCAGGTTAGGCCGGGCATAATAAGACATAGTACGCTCGGCCGCCGGGGCAGGGTTAGGGGCGGCCATAACTTCGAAAGAGGGTTCGCCGATAGATTCTTCGGGGTCTAAAGAAGGAATTCGGCGTTGATATCGAATACTCGCAAGGGAGCGTTCGATCTCAAGGTCGAAGTCAAAATCTTCAGACTCGGAGGGTTGTCCACGGGTCATACACCCAAAGAAAAAATAAAACAAAATAAACTCTTTTTTTATTATTTTATTTAAAATAAAGTTTTTTAGTTTTTTTTAGTTTATAGAAAGTAAGTAAAAGTAATAGACTCCGGAATTCGAAATAGCAACTCAAAGATTTCCCCGGCAACGGCGCCAAAAACTTGATGGCCCGCGAACAGACTCTTACTATAGTTGGTTCGATGAGTCGATCGCCGCGGGCTTGCTAGATGAGGAAAGTGCACCTATCGCAAGTAGTACTCGATATTCGGGGGAATACCGAGGTCGTATTGTTCTCGGGGTCGGGTTGACTATTCTTACTCCTCCAGGAGGACTATTATTTTACTGAAAGTAAGGTGGAGATTTTAATTAAGTAAAGACAGAAAAAGCAAAAGAGCGAAAAAAAGATTTAGGGAATTCTATGAGGGGTTAACGCTTTGCACCGAATCGGATTATGACTAAAATAATTTTTAATAATTATAGGACTTAGTTTTCAAATTAATAAAAGACAACTTGGCCGTGGAGGTTCCGCAGATATGAGCCCACCTAGCTATAGGGATATCGCTCACCTGAACGCTAAGACTATTTGACCGAACGTTAGTCCGACGAAGGATTCCTCTTAATGCCCGCTTTACGCTAAGAACCCCGCTATTGGGTGGGGAACCCAATCCGATAGAATTACGCTTGTCCTCTCTTGAGGGTATGCACGCAATTCTATTTACCCAGGGGTGATCTATCCATACGCACAGCCTCTCAGCTAGCTAGCATATGGATAACGGAAATATGGCCAACACATCGATTTGTGGTCCTACGCGTCGTTAACCCGGGGTAAACCTTAAGTGCTTAAATTAAAGTGAAAATAAAGAGCTTTAATTATTTCAAATCATTTAAAATGTCCCAATGCTCTTCGATGTCGAGGCTAATAACGATTAGCCACACATCGGTATGGGGACGACTTTATATTTTGATGAGCCGCGAATTCGAAATTAAGCGCTAAACGGTTATAAGAAAAAGACATGAAAATGACAAACATTTAGAACTTAGAAAAGTTAGCTAAAAAAAGAACTCATGCACACTTCAAATTATAAATAAACAGAAACTAAGTTACAAAAAAGGAAAATTACAAGTCCTACTCAAACGAGTAGGCGGGAAATAATGGCACGCCATTTAACTCTTAACGAGTAGGCGGAAATAAATGCAAGTACAAGTCCTACTAAAATAATTACAAAAAAAATAAAAGACCTGTCATTTAACTCAAATGAGTAGGCGGTAAACAAAATCCGGCCATTTAACTTCTAGCGAGTAGGCGAAAATAAACGCTAACACACACACTCTACATAATTGAAAGAAAGCAATAAAACTATCTCCTACACACACGCACTCTACGTAATTGAAGAAAGCGATAAAATAAAGCATGAAAAACTAACTCGTACACTCACACACTCTACATAAATCAAAGAAAGCAATAAAGTAAAGCATTAAAATTTATCTCCTACACACACACACACTCTACATGGAAGTTAAAATGACAAAATGAAAACTAACTTACACTAACACATACAAATTAAAAGCAAAAATGAAAGTTACCAAAAATTTAAAACTACTATTTTTCTATACTTAGGTTTTACCAGAAACAAATAAAAAGAACAAAATAAAATTTTAAGAGAACAAAATTTTTTCAAAACTGTACAACCCCGTAGCCGGGCGAGTGGGACCCTCCCCAAATATCAGCCTAGGGGCGTGTTATGGGCGACGAGTTGGTGTGACCCCGTTCGAAGACGCACGGGTCCTCGTGCGTGCGTGCAGAGGTTTTATGCGCATAGGTTTAGAATTTATATATATACATATATATATTATATTATAATATATAATATATTATATATATCATATATATGTGATAAGATAAAGGAGGGGAGGAGGGGATTTTAGGAGGAGGGGCGGGGTACAATATGGCATCGAGTTGGAGTGAGAGAATATAGGATAGAAAAGAAGCAGGGAGGGAATCAGGATTCTTTCCCAGGGCTAGGGCACGGTCGCCCTCTTCCCCTCTCCCGTTGCCGGCAAAGCGCAACCACCGCCCCACTTCCTCTCCCCCGTCTGCCAACAGGAGCAGCGTAGCCGCTGTAACGCCCCTGAATGTTTCGGCAATTATTTAAATCCTCGTTTGGCGTTACGTTGGCGCATTTCCGGCTCGTGTCGTTGTTATAGTACCTCGTTAGGTGTTCTTAGTGCTCGTAGCCTGTTTGTAGGATTCCCCAGATAGCCGGAGTCTGTTTTGGAGACTCGGCTGAGCCTCTCAGGGAATGCTTGTGCTTTGGTTCGGGTGAGGTTAGCCCGAGTGTGTGGTCGTCGGAGGTTGTGTCCGACTTCGCCGATGTTTTCGTAGCCCGAGTGTTTAGCTACGGTGCGGATTTGTTCGGAATCCGAGAGCGTTAATGTTTGCGTCATTTCGACGGTTGCTAGTTAGCGAGTCGTCATTTATGTGAGCGTATTTACATCTTTACGCATTTAGGGCATAACACGTGATTTAGACGTGCAAGGTTCTAATAATTTTCGTGTGCGTGTCTATGTTTATGTGTTAGTATGTATATATATATGTAGATGTGTGTTGGTATGTATGTATATATATATATATATATATATATGTGTGTGTGTGTGTGTGTGTGTGTGTAAGTGAGAGTATTAATGTACATATATGTGTTAATTTATATGATATGATATTTATAGTGGACTACTTGGTGTTTAGTTAATAGGATCGATTAGGGGCTGCTTTTACGCTTAGGCCAACTAAGTTAGGTTAGGGTTTATATAGAGTTTTCATAGGGTTTATATATATATATATATATATATATATATATATATATATATATATATATATATATATATATATATATATATTATTAGAGTTTTCATTAGGTTAGGAGTTCTTCCCCCCCCCCCCCCCAACCCGACGGCTGCCTGCAGAACCCGAGCGAAAGGCGATATCAGGTGGAAGTCCCGGCGCTGCTCCGACCGCCCATTCACCGCCCAAATCCGCCCGAAATCGCGGTTTGAGGCCGGATCCGAACTCCTCTAGGCTAGACCTTCGTTCCGAAGTAACTATTTTGGGATTTCACCATCTCTTTTGCCCGATCGGTAGTTTAGGTTTGCAGCTTTTCTCTTGGTTTTTTTTGGTGTTGTTCTTCCCGATCGGATTGTGTATCTCCAGTTTTTTTTTTGAACTTTGATGGAGGACTTCCTTCCCTAATTCTGTCCAGGTTCTTCTTGTGGTGGCGTTTGAGGGACGATTGTGTGCTGGCCGGCTTTTGCTAGCCTAGATTTTGTCCAGGTTTTCATAGATCTGTTGCTGGCCGAATTTTTCCTAAGATCAAGGCAAGTACCCACTTGCCAAGGTAATTTTTTTTTATGAATAGTCATTGTTGCTTGGTTCTGGAGATTTGGTGGGTTGTTCTTGGAGTTGATTATGATATTAAAATTGATACAAAGCCTTCCATCTTCCCTTTTGTATTGCCATTATTTTGTTATCCCCCTTTGTTTATTCATGCATATATACTATTGTTACTGGATTGAGTTTAATTATTTGCCGAAATCAGTTTTTTTGGCAAATGTCCCCTTTGTTTTGCTATGGGTATTGCCCCGATCGGGTTTAACCCGAGAGCCCTCTGTTTTAGGTTTGTTCATTTCTTGACATATTTTTATGGGTTGTGTTTTCCTTGGGTGTAACTGTTGCTATAGTTATCGTTATAATTAAATCCCAGATCATAATATAACTTGCTCCGTAGTTGCTCCGAGGTGGGATTTGTATCAAAACCACCCAAACCTCTTGCCATTTATTTTTTTTCTGTTGTGCCCATCCTCCTGTTGTAATTAGTGTCAAGCCCCTTGTTAGTGTTTGATATCAACCACCCAATTTAATTTTTTATGGGTCACATCAATTCAGTTGTTTATGAGTTGTATCAATTTAAATGTTTATGGTTCGTATCAAGTTAACCGTATAGATTTTGTACCCAGCTAGTTCAATATATTTAGTTGAGATCAAGCTACTAATTATGCTTAATATCACGTTATCGGTAAGCGTTTAGTATCAAAATACTTACATAAACTTAGTATCGTGTCACCTTTAATTTATTTGTGTCAACCCACTTGTTTGGACAAACTCAATGCTTAGTCTGTTGGTATGCATATAAGGCTCTTAGGTGGGTTGCTCTAGAGTGTCTAGGGTTCAGTGTGACCTCTTGGTGGTTCATGAAACCACTAGTAAGGGTTTTCCCGGGTCACTTAGTGCTGGAGTAGGATGTGATTTTGAGGTGGGTCGGACTGATGCCGCCACGCTTATTTTACTTCTTGTCTTATTAAGACAATATGGGTTGTTTGGTTGAGTTGGACTGATGCCACCACCACAACACCTTGAGATATTTAGGCCTGTTAGACTTGGTTGGACCGTTGCCACCAGCCTAGGCCCTTGTTATGATTTTGTCCATCTCCAGTACTAGGTGGATCTTTCTGCTCTAGCTTTATGCTAGGATTTATTTATTTTGCTAATCCTTCTTGCAGAGATTTGTGAGGCTTGACTTCACCCGTGCACTTGGTGCACCCCTTTCTACTCACTCATGGCGAGTATTTTCCTTCACTTGTTTACTTTAGCACTTACATATTTCACTTCTTCTTTATACTATTGTTTCATTTTCCTATTGATATATTGCTTTGCTGAGGCGTTCTTTTCTTTGAATGCCTCAGGTTCAGGTTTATAGCCGACTGTGCGGCTAGGTTTCTTCTGAAGCTTGCTAGTGCTATAGCTGCTCCTGAGTTTTTCTTTTCCTCTCTCCTGGGAGGTAGTTTCTTTAGACTTGTAGTACAGATATGCCTACTCACCAGTGGGTTCGTGTCAGTGGTTGGTGCCCACTGGTGGTTTCTCTTTTAGATGCTTTGTACTTTGCTTATACTGCTAGTTTTCCTGTTTTGGAGTTTATTAAACTTGCTTCTGGGATGATTTATGTTAGGTTGCTAGTTACTTTAAAACCTATAAAAGAAAACAATTATTATATCTAAAACATAGACATCATGTTTTCTTTTATAAAAAGCTTAATCACTACTTTCAAAACCACGTAAAAGGTCATTTTCCATATATATCATATAAGTTAAATCTAGGGTCTTGCCTTGTCTTAGGTGTCCCCTGGGGACGCTTATGCATTTTCTTAGGATGTTAAAAAAATGAATAAAATATTTTCCGCTACGTATAAGTATAATTTTGAAGGGTGGACTAGTTGATCCACGAAGCCGAGGGATACGACCTCTAGAATTCAATGGATTTTCACATCATTTAAGCTTATGTTTTTTTTCATAGTCTTAGTAGTTGGTGGTTGCCTGAATGTCAGCAGTTATCCCCTGTCCGACGTGGCATCACGACACGTGTTTTCTCCTACTCTGATATTTCTTATTTCGGAGAAAATTCGGGTTGTGAAAGCCGCCGCCCCCCTTCCTCTCACCCGTCGGCGAATAGGAGAAGCGCAGCCGCCGCCCCCTTCCTCTCCCCCATCGGCCAATAGGAGCAGCGCAGCCGCCGCCCCCTTCCTCTCCCCCGGAGGCCAACAGGAGCAGCGCAGCCGCCTCCCCCTTCCTCTCCCCCATCGGCCTGGAGCGGCAGCCCGACCGCCCCTCTCCCTCTCTCCCGGCCACCTGGAGCAACCCGGCCCCTTCCATTTCTCTCGGCCTGGAGTAGGGCTCGGCTTGGAGTGGGGTTCGGCCTGGAGCTAAGCCCTAGCTTTTCACCACCGGCAGCAAGCTCGCCCTGGAGCAAGGCTTGGCCTAGAGTGGAGATCGACCACTAACGTGGCCGCATGCAGTAGGATCGACCCGGAGCTCCTCTCTCGGCCTCGCCGCCAAGCACGTGACAAGGGTAACGATGTTTCTACTTGGGCAGGTGAAGCCCTCAGTTTACATATTTGCATGGAAGCCCCTCTCCACCAACGGGTGGGGGGAAAGGAGCTTTCCGACGGGTTGACGTGTACGTCCACGCAGTTAATTGCATTAGTACCCGGAAGCGTGAGTATGGGTTTAGGAATGCTGTGTGAAGCCCATCCGGACGTGTGAGCCGGATTGGTGATGTTCTGGGGTTCCCGGAGAAGACTCCGAGGAAGTTATTTATTAGCCGATTGCAGGGAATGCGCGCCATAGCCCCAAAAAGGGGATGTGCGCAATATGTTTGGCCCACTTATGTTAGTCGACCGATGGCTAGTTGGCCACCGCTCGTCGAGACATTGGAGTATAGGTGTTGCAGTACCAAGCAGGGAATAGTGGGCTTAAGCCTGAGCTCATGCCGACCCTTGAAGGCCTTTTTTGTTTATATTGTCGTCCTGCGTGCTGAGTATGGAATTCATATTCCTGTAATATTTTTTAATATCTGTGATGCTCTATGAATATGTAGTTTACTCCTCCTGTCTTAGGCGAGCGGTGTGTTCGTGAACCGCTCCACCCGTGGGGGACCCGAGGTATAGATGCCGGGAAGCACCTGATAGCATGTTGTCATCCTTTCAGAATAGCGGAGTTCCGATGTTAGCGGCCCAATTGGGGCTGCGTAGAGTAGGGCTGTTGGGCAATTTTGTTGCAATAGTAAGGTGGGCGGGGAACATTTTACATAGACCCGAGGTGGCACCTCTAGTTAGGGAGTGGATCTTGAGAACCTCCTTATATGTTCCGGTCGGCCAAGAGAGCCCTCCGAAGGTGCCTTAGCTCAACCCTTGGCTTGGGAGGGGAAGAGTTTGTTAGTCTTCCGGGTATGCGGCGGGTCCTCCACGCTAAGACCTTGGGTCTGTCCCTTGTGTTCCTAGTCTTGTGCCTAGATCGTTCGCTTGAGGGTAGTAGGTGCGCGACCACCCCTTCCCCAAGGGTCGAACTCCACAGGAGACCGATTTTCGGTTTCAACAAAAATAAATAAAAAAACCAAAGTTCTTTAAAAATTAAAATTTCAACATTTTCATTCTTAGGATTTCATAAAAGTGATAAAAAGTGAAACGAAAATGAAAAGAACAAAAAAGGTTTTACAATCTTAGAAAAAAACTAAGTAAAAAAAATAAAATCACTTTCAAACCTCTTTTATAAATACATAAGAATGAAATTTAAAAAAACATTAGGAAAGAACATGTTGAAGAAGAGATAAACATATCATACCATGCTTGGAAATGAAATCTACTACAAAACCTAACGTGAAGACAAGTTAAAAACATGAATAATAAACATGTTACACTCACACACACACACACGCTTTTCATAAAGAGAAAAACAAAGGAGAAACTAAGGATAAAATGAGAAGAAAAGTGGGCACATAAGTTCATTCCAAAGCCATTTGAGAAGAGAAAAAATAACATTTTTATTGATTAAAATAGACTATTACAAAGCTATTACAAAGCTAAAGCTAAAGCAAAAATAAACATGAAAGGAAGGGGGGAGAAATCTCCTTACATAGCAAAGGAAACCACGGATGCATCCCACAAAACACAGTAAAGTGGCTCAAAAATGTGAACCCTTGGTCATTACAGAAGTGGGGTATTTATAGGAAAAAAACTCTAAGTACACGCCGTCTGACACGGGCGTGTCGGCGGGCGTGTCACTACAGTTTGCGATGGCGGCCGGTGATTTGACGGAAAAGTGGACTTCAGGATGGACAAGTGTCGGTCACGCAGCGTTCACGCCCCAGGTCACGGCATGACAGTGGGCGTGTCGGGGAGGTTGAACTGGGCGCGGGTCGCGTCGAAAGTCACCGCATGGGTCTTGTCGAGCCAGGTAGAGTGGTGACGCCCCAGGTCACGGCGTGACGCTGGGCGTGTCGGGGGTTCGACGATCGTTGAGCGGAAAGTCGTCGAGCGGCAAAATCGTGGAGCAGAATTTTGTCAAGCGGGAAGAGGAGTCACGCCCTAGGTCACGGGCGTGACTCTGGGCGTGTCGCGGAGGTATCGACGATCATCGAACGAAAAGCCGAGCTGAAATCATCGATCGAAATTCGTCGAGCTGAAATCGTCGATCGGAAATCGTCGAGCTGAAATCGTCGATCGGAAATCGTTGATTCCACGGGTTTGACGAATCACTGCCTGGTCACGAGCGTGACCTATAGGACACGGGCGTGACATGTCAATTTTTGACAATTTCCTGAAAAATTTCAGAAATCAAAATTAAGTTAGGTTACGCAAGTATTTACAAAAAGAGACATATTTATAAACAAAAAAAACTAAAAATAACGAATAAGAACTAAAATGATATAAATAAATTACTAAAATATGCATATATTTATAATTCATCAGTGGTCTGAAAAGTGATATCCAGCAGTTGGCAAGTGCTTATAGATTGGAGGGTTATGCTGAAGCAGTCGAAGCAGCTCTTAAGGTTGAGGCAATTGACAATGCCAAGAACCGAGGACAACAAATGAGAAAGTATAAGTGGAAGACTGGTGAGAGTAAGAATTCCCAGGAATTCGGTGCTGCTTTGAGGAAGAGAAGCAAGGAAATATGTAGTTTATATGGCCGGCCAGGCCACCCGTTTGAGAAATATTTCAAGAGGATAGGAGCACATAAACAGGAGCAGGTCCTTGCGATCCAGGGTGCTCCTAAAGGAGATTTGGTTTGTACCTCGTGAAAATGGAAGGGGAATGATGTTGCCCATTGTTGGCATAAGGTTAGAATTTGCTTTCAGTGCAGACAGAAAGGTCACGTCAAGTCAAAGTGCCCGTAGTCTCAACCTGTGCTGCAGCCAGTTCCGCTTCTGGTCTTTCCACCGCCGCAGCCTGTAGACAAAGGGAAGGGAAAGCTGAACGTGCTATCTCTGGAGGAGGCCTAGACTTCTACCCAAGTGATTTCAGGTTAGTTTCTAACCAGGTTTTGTTTCTGTTTTGGCTTGTATTTGTAGTTTTGATGTAGTTCAATTAGTTATGTAAGCGTTTTTATAGGGAAATTTAAAGTAAAGAATCGTAGAGCACGTGTTCTCTTTGATTCTGGTGCTACCCAGTCGTATGTGGCTAGGGCCTTTGTTGAGTGTCATCGCTTGACTCTCGATCAAGTCGGCGATGTGTTTTAATTCAAGTTTCCTTCCGGTGATGCAGTGGTGTCGGACTAGGGTATCTAGATTATTTTGATTTTGTTAGGCGATTTTCTAGCAGTTGCTGATTTGGAGGTGATAGACTTGGAGGATTTTGATGTGATCTTGGGAATGGACTGGTTGTCCAAATATGATGCGGTTATCTAGTGCAAGGATAAGTGTTTGGACTTCAAGATGGACAATGGTCAACCCGAGAGTGTTTATGGTTTTTTGCACCAGGTTTCTCTGATTATATCTGCGGTACGTGCTCGAAAGCTGGTAAATTCCGGGTGTTTTGCTTATTTGGTTTCAGTTTTGGAAACCATTGTTGTCTTGTCGCATATAAAGGCAATTTCGATGGTGCGTGAGTTTCCGGATGTTTCTTCAGCTACTATTCCGGGTCTTCCGCCTGACAGGGACGTGGAGTTTGTCATAGATCTGGAGCTAGGTACCCGTACTATTTCTAAGGCGCCGTACCGGATTACCCCGCGTAAGTTGGAGGAGTTGCGTACTTAGTTGGATGAGTTGCTCCTGAATGGTCTTATTAGGCCGAGTTCTTCGCCTTGGGGTGCTCCCATATTATTTGTAAAGAAAAAGGATGGATCAATGAGGTTGTGTATTGACTATAGAGAGCTGAATAAAGTCACCATTAAAAACAGATATCCCCTGCCTAGGATTGACGACCAATTTGATCAATTGTGTGGTAGATCTGTGTTTTCAAAGATCGATCTTCATTCAAGCTATCACCAGTTGAGGATTCGTGAGGCAGATATTCCACGGACTACTTTCTGTTCGAGACATGGGCATTTTGAGTTTTTGGTAATGTCCTTTGGTTTGACCAATGCTCCCTCTACCTTTATGGATATGATGAACCGCCTGTTCAAGAATTTTCTAGACCGTTTCGTGGTCGTGTTTATAGATGATGTTTTGGTGTATTCCCGCAGTGTTGTTGAGCATGCCCAACACTTGCGTTTAGTTTTGTCTATCTTGAGTGAGCATAAGTTGTATGCCAAGATAAGTAAGTGTGAGTTTTGGTTGCCTCAGGTTTCTTTCTTGGGCCATGTGGTAAATAAAGATGCAATTTCAGTTGACCCTAAGAAGATAACTGCTGTTATGCATTGGAATAGGCCCTCCACACCCAAGGAGATAAGGAGCTTCCTAGGGTTGGATGGCTATTATAGAAGGTTTGTAGAGGGTTTCTCTACGCTATCTGCTCCTTCTACTAAACTGACGTAGAAAAATGCAACTTTCATTTTGAGCGATAAGGGCAAGGAGGCTTTCCAGGAATTAAAGAGGAGATTGTGCACTGCTCCAGTGTTGACCCTACCTACTGAAGGAATAAAATATGTTGCATATGTAGATGCATCGCATGTTGGACTTGGATCTGTGTTGATATAAGAAGGCAAGGTAATTATGTATGGGTCGAGGCAACTAAAGGTACATGAAAAAACTACCCTACGCATGATCTAGAGTTTCCAGCAGTGATTTATGCCCTAAAGTTGTGGAGACACTTACTATATGGCGCATTATGTAAGATTTATACTGATCATAAAAGTTTAAAGTATGTTTTCACCCAAAGGGAGTTGAATCTGCGCCAGCTAAGATGGTTAGAGTATGTCATCAATTATGATGTTGAGATCCAGTATGATCCGGGCAAAGCTAATGTGGTAGCCGACGCTCTGAGTAGAAAGATGGGAAAATTTTTAATCTTTTTGTGGATTCACTGGTAGAAGAATTTCTCTTGATGAATATTTCTATTGAGAGTTGTAACTCGTCAAGTAGTTTGGAGGTAGCTGAGCCTTCATGGATTGCACTCACAAGATTGCATCAAATGGAAGATCCTGAGTTGTTGCACCTTTACAAGAGAATTGAGAAAGGAGAGTTGCCAGATTTTTCGATCGATGACGGACATGATTCAGACTGGGTTATTTTTGATAGACTAACAAAGTGTACTCACTTCGTGTCTTTTAAGATTGATTACGCCATGAAGAAGATTGCTGAGCTATATTTAGATGAAGTCATTAGATTACTTGGAGTGCCAATTAGTATTGTATAAGATCGAGACTCCAGGTTTACATCTCGCTTTTGGAAGAGTTTACAGGAGGGTTTGGGTACCGATCTGCGGTATTCCATAGCTTATCATCCACAGACAAACGGTCAAACAGAAAAGTGAAATCAGATTGTGGAGGATATGACCAGATGTTACATTTTGGACCACGGAGGAGCGTGGGATGATCGACTCAGATTGATGGAGTTTGCAGACAATAATAGTTATCAAGAAAGTTTGCATATGTCCCCATTTGAGGCCTTGTATGGGAGGCAATGCAGAACTCCCTTGTTTTGGGCTGATGTCGGTGAGAAACCGTTGCTTGGTCTTGAAGCGTTAGAAGAAATGGATGTTTCCATGAAAATTATTCGGGAAAAGCTTCAGATAGCACAGGAAAGGTATGAGAAGAACGCCAATCGTTGTAGGTTTGATTTAGAGTTTGATGTAGGGGACTTGGTGTTTCTCAAACTTTCCCCGATGTCTGGAGTTAAAAGGTTTGGAAAGAATCATAAGTTGGACCTGAGGTATGTGGGACCCTTTAAGGTTGTTGAGCGTATTGGTGTATCAGATTATAGGCTGGATTTGCCCGCAAAATTTCCTGGTGTGAACGACGTGCTTCATGTGAGCTAGTTGCAGAAATGTGTGCTCAACAAATGGCAGATTCTTGATGTTGTGCCCCAGTTGGAGCCCAATCTTTCCTATATTGAGATGCCTGTCCGCATTCTGGATACTTAAGATCGAGTGTTGCGGAGGAAAACCATACCAATGGTTATAGTTTTGTGGCGAAACCAGGACGTGGAAAGCGCTACTTGGGAGTTGGAGTCTGCGATGAGGGAGGCTCATCCTCATCTATTCTTCTAGTTTCTTATGCTATGTATTTCCCATTCTATAATATTTGATTTTATTCTTTTTGTGGAATCTTTTGGTGTATAAAGTTTCGTGGCGAAACTTCTTTTTAGGGGGAGTGACTGTAACGCCCTCAATTTTTCAATATTTGGTTTACTTCATTATATGACATTTTTATGATGTTAGGGCGTTACGTTGACGCGTTTTCGACATTTGTCATTGTTAGAGCATGCTTTTAGCTCTTAGGTTTTCTATGTGTGTGGCTGGGTTTAGCCTGTTTACAAGATTTCCTAGCGAGTCGGGTATGTTTTGGTGACTCGGTGGAGCGTCTTTAGGAATGCTTGTGTTTTGGCTTCAGGAGGTGTTTACCTGAGTTTGGTTCATCGAATCTTAATTTCGGCTGCGCAGTTGGGTTCGTAGCATCGGTATTTAGCTATGTGCGATTTTCGTAAAATTTCATGTAAGTTTGGTTTTTGGCTCGTTTTGACGTTTTATTTAGTTAATTATGTTATCCTATAATAAAATAATCGGATAAAAGCAGTATAAATAGAACCCATCGCTTCACACCCTATTCATTTGTCTCCCTCGTGTAACTATCGGCTTGTTGCGGAAGAATGAGAGCGGCGGACTTTCCAATGCCTTTGGCCGCCGATTTCTGGAGTTTTGGTGTTCGATTTCTTCTTTGGAGAGTGGATCAGGGTAAATCTAGCCTAGATCTATGTTTCTACGGTAAGCTTTTCCAGTTTCTTGGCTTTTTAGAGGTCTAAATATGCGGTTTTGACCCTTTTTCATCCTGAAAAGTTTCAGGAAGTATTTCTTAGGTGTGTTGCTGCTAGATCCTTGAGGAGGAGCGTTTACGTGGCTGGTTTTGGCGATTGGAGGCAAGTGGTGACTTCTTCCCCTTGCCAAGATTGTCTTTTCCGGTATATATTCCTTACTGTTCTTCCTTTGTATTAGATTTTCGGAATAGGGTTAGATCTGGCCTTTGCCGATCAGCTTTATGGTATTATTTTTTCGGCCAAGTTCAACAATCATATCATTCAATGTATTACTTTCTTGGAGTAGTTGTCGGTCTGGAGAGGTCAGCGTCCGTCGAATTGAATCTAATTCGCCAAACGGAGTTCGACGAATAAAGGAAAATTGTTGAATGGAGTTCAACGAATAAATCATAAATTGTCGAACGGAGTTCGTCGAGCTGAGCCAATTTGTCGAACGGAGAAAGATTCTTTGAGTATAGCCATAGACGTTGAGTATAGCTCTTAGGCATTGAGTGTAGCCTTACTACTGAATCCAAATTCAAGCCTAAGTCCAAAACCGTTGAGTGTGGTGAGTGAACTCAATGTGGCGTTGAGTGTGTTGATTACACTCAATGTCTTGTTGAGAGGTCTGCAACGCTATGTCCTAAAGCATTGAGTGTGTTGAGTGCACTCAACGTGGCATTGAGTGCGCTGCATACACTCAACGCCTTTAGATTTTGATGCTAAGTCAAAAGGTATTGAGTGTGCTGCATACACTCAACGTGGTGTTGTGTGTGCTGTATACACTCGACGCCATCGGAAAAATCTTGGAGTCTAAGTGTAAAAGCGTTTACAGCGTTGAGTGAGCTTAACTCAACGCCATCACTTCATTCAACAAGTAAAAAAGCGTTGATAGCGTTGAGTGAGCTGAACTCACTCAACGTCGTCTCCTAAGTCTGTTTATCCATGTAGAAAAGTGTTGACAGCGTTGAGTGAGCTGAACTCACTAAACATCTTCTCTTTTATAGAAAGCATCGACAGCGTTGAGTGAGCTGAACTCACTCAATGTCATCGCTTTAATTCTGCAATCTAAGTGTGAAAGCGTCGACAGCGTTTAGTGAGTTGAACTCACTCAACGTCGTCATTTGTTTTTGGTGGCTAAGTGTTTAAGCGTTGAGTGAGCTGAACTCACTCAACGCCATCGTCTGTTCTTAAGAATTGAGTGTGTTGAGTTATGGCGTCGAGTGCTTTGACTGCACTCGACGCTGCGTCGAGTGCTTTGACTGCACTCGATGCTGCGTCGAGTGTACTCGACGCTTTTTTCCTTAGCTTTGTGACCTTCCACTAATTTGACAAGTATCACTAAGGCTTAGTCCTGCCAAGCTAGACTTGTCGGTTTTATGCTGAATTTGTTGAGTTTGGGTTTATGGGTATTTGTATATATGGGGCAGGTTTCGTTGGCTTAGTTTCGTGAATCATTACACTCGGGCTTCTTTTGGTCTAGTTTTTGTGCTGCTGGGTTGTGTTGGATCAGATGGCGACCACTGCAGTCCCGTTTTTGAGATGTTTGGGACTCTTAGTTTGGGTTTGATCGGTTTGGTCCCGACTCAGATGCAGTTGCGTTACGGTGTTAATGATTCACGTGTTTATTGATCCTTTGCCCCGTTTTTGTTTCCTATGGATTAATCTTATGTTGTTTCTGCCTTTCCTCGCAGATTGTTTCTGGAGTATAACTTCATTCGCACTTGTTGCAAATTTCATTACCCTTTTAACTTTATAAGTTAACTCTTCGTTCTAAATCTCTAGTTAGTTTGCTGTGTTTTCTTTTGACAGCTATTCAGGTTTGGGATTAGTAATCTTGCTACTCCCTTGTTTACTGTCAGTTTTGTTTGCCACTTATGTTTTTCTTATTGAGGTATTCTTTCTTTGAATGCCTCAGGTTTTGAGCAGTAGCCGGTTAAGCGGCTAGGTTTGGAGTTTACTAGTGGACTGCAATGTTGCTGACGTTTCCTCTACCCTGAGAGATAGTTCTTGGTTCTTTTCTTGTTAGTACAAACACTCATATTGACCAGTGGGTTCGTGTCAGTTTGTTGATGCCCACTGGTGGTTTCCTTTTGAATTGCTGAATACTTTGCTAAGGTGCTAGTTTTGCCTTTTGTGGTTATTTTTGTTCTCTGGGAATGTTTTATGCTAGGTTGCATGTTAGGTATTTTTACTAATAAAAGCATTACTACTTATATTTCATACATCTCTTATTTCCAGAATGAAAATACTATTTTCTAGCTAACGTAAAGACTATTTCTATACTTATAATAAATATAGGTACTTGCATGACATGAGTTGTCCTTTGGGGATGTTTGTACTTATGTAGGGTGTTAATCAACATAACCAAAGTATTTTCCGCAGCGTATAACTATACTTTTACTCGTAGAATAGTTGATCCACTATGCCGAGGGATATGGCCATCCAATTTAAACTGGTTTTTACTTAATAACTTTTGGATTTCATATAAACTGTAGAGTTTGGGGTTTTGCCTGAGCGCCTGCAGTTATCCCCTGCACGACATGGCATCACGGCGTGTATTTTCTCTTACTTTGATATAACTTAAATGTTGAGAAAATGCGGGTTGTGACAGGTCACCCCTATTGCTTTCATCTATCATTTCACTTTCTATAATGTGCATTATTTTCTTTCTTTATCATGCACATTATATACAACGTTCTATTTCTTTTATGCATGTATATGTTCAATTTTGCTCTTGCACATCCCCTTTCGCTAATATTAAAGGGGGATATTAGATGGTTCTTGAGTCATGGGTAAGGGTAGATCACATGTAGTGGGAGCTCATTTTGCTGTGTGCACGTAAATAGGGGGTGCGTGTAGAACACATATATAGGGGGAGCGTATGTGTAGGGGAATCTATATGTAACCTGAAACCTGAGCTTTAAAGATTATCTTGTATATATGCATTATATCATGCACTTATTGTTATATCTCATGAACGAGATTTAATATTATCAAATGCATGAGTTTGTTGGAGCCGACAGTTCAGATATCCTCGGTTTGATAATATCAATTCCCATGTTATATTTGATCACATCTTGTGTTTGGTAGAGTGTACAGGTTTACAGGTCCAAGCGATACAAGAATCTATCCTATGGCACCTACCGCCGAGCGGTAGTAGTTACCGTCGTGCGGTAACTTGAATTTAATGGACATGGCACTCAGGATTCTACTGTATCACGCTAGTTCTACTTCCCGTGCTAGCTCAAGGAAATATTTCAGCCAGGCGCTCGGGAACCTACCGCTTAGGCATTAATTTTGTATCGCGCCGTGTTAGCCTGCTCAACGATTGGAGAGACACATTCATCAAGATGATTGGCCTACCGCCGAGCGATACCTTAATACCGCGTTGTGTTAGCTCACTCAATGATTGTCGAGACTGATTGATTTGTCAAGACAACTGTACTACCACCAGGCAATACCTTGATACCGCACCGCGTTAGCCCACTCAATGATAGTCGAGATGGAAGCGTCGAGATGACTGGACTACCGATAGGCGCTACTTACCACGCCGCGCTAGCATTGAAAAAAAGGAAAATATTCGTTTTGAATATTTTTCCAAATTTGGAGGACGGGTGTCAGAATCAAGAGCGTGAACAAACCGCCAGGCGCTAGTCTTACCGACGACTGTAGACTATTTTTACAAAGACGTATAAAAGGTATCTCATTTTCTGGATTCCTTATCAAGACGAAAAGAGACTCAGTTCAGTGATTCCTAGGGTTCGACCGCCTCTATGTGGTCTGTTCTGTCGTCTCCATTGAATAAAAAGAAGACTGCTTCCCTCCCATTTGCGCACGAAGAACTCCGGCATGCCAAGAACAACAATGCCTACAAAGAGTTGATCGGTTAAAAACCCACAAAGATTTCTAGCACCTATCACGGATCACTCAACGGAGGAGTCGTATTGAGGGATATTTGAACTTTAATCTTTTATATTCTTGTGTATTTTTCTCTTCTTTGTATTCTTTTGGTAAGGAAAATCGGCCGGTGAAGGTCATCAAGATCCGGGAAGGATTCTGTGACAAATCTTCCCGGGGAAGGGACGTCTAGATTAGGGGATCTAGCAGGGCTCTAAGACACCTCTTTACGTGATGGTGAAGAGCCGGCTCGAAGACCTTTCTTGGAGGGAAAGGGAGAGAGCCAACTGATCTGGGGAGCGGGTCGGTATAGATAACCAAAAGTCTTTCTTCATTCACTGCCTCCGATCTCCACCATCACGGAGATCATGTTTTTGTAATCTTTAAAAAAAGTTCTTTATTTTACTTTGGAATGAAATTCATTTTATATATCTTTTCCTGTGTATAACGATGTATGTGTTAGCCTATAATTTTCTGAAGGGTGTATAGATCTCCTAGGAGGAATCTGCTCGGAAAAATGAGTTCTGTGACATACCGCCACGTGATAGCTACCTATCACCCCGTGGTAGCTTCCTAAACTAGTTTTTTTGGTTTCAAATAATTCGAATTTCTAGTAATCGTCACTAAACCTTATTCACCTCCCCTATAAGGTTGGCCACTAGATCCAACAATTTTGTGCCTTTCAAGATTGATTATTCTATGGATAAGATAACGAAGCTTTATTTGAATGAGGTTATTATGTTGCATGGCCTGTATGTGAGTATTGTATTGAATCGGGACACCAGATTTATGTCTCGATTCTAGCAAAGCTTGCAGGGTACTTTGGGTATTGACCTTAGGTTTTCTACCATTTTTCATCCGCGGACTAATGATCAAATGGAGAGAGTAAATCAGATTGTGGAAAACATGATTAGATGTTATATCCTTGATTATGGTGGATCCTAGGATGAGCATCTTAGACTCATGGAGTTTGCCTACAATAATAGCTATCAAGAGAGCTTACAGATGGCCCCCTTTGAAGTTTTATTTGGGAGACATTGTCGAACTCCCTTGTTTTGGGTTGAGGTTTGTGAGAATCCATTGTTAGGTCCATAGTCCTTGGAATAGAAGAGTATTGCGGTAATGCATATTCGTGAGAAGATTCAATTATCTCAAGAGCATTACGAGAAGTATACAAATCAGTGGAGGGTTGATCTGGAGTTCACTATTGGGGACATGGTTTAGTTGAAAGCTTCTCTGATGCCAGGTGTTAAGAGATTTTGGAAGGACAATAAGTTGGATCCTAGGTATGTGGGATCTTTTTAAATTGTTCGGCATGTCGGAGTGTCTGCTTATAAGTTGGAGTTACCTGATACTTTCCCTGGTGTTAATGATTTGTTTCATATGAGCCAGATGTGAAATTGTTTGCTTAGCGATCCTCGTATCCTTACCTTTGCACCCCAGTTGTAGTCTAATCTTTCCTATGCTGAAGTGCATGTCCGTATTCCAGAGACACAAGATCGAGTGTTGAGGAGGAACACAATTCTGATGGTTAATACTCTTTAGCAAAATCAGGACATTAGGAGCGCAACATGCGAATTGGAGTCAGCAATGAGAGAATAGTATCCTCATCTATTCTCCAGTTTTCTTCAAGTAGCATTTCTATCCAGCGAATATTATGTAACATCCCATTTCCTTCTAGACCCTTTAACTTAGAAAAATTATTCTAGATCAATAGACATCGAGTGCATTGAGTGAACTCGACGCCATTCGACGAATCGTCGAGTGCGTCGATTGGACTCAATGACATACACTTTAACTTAGAAAATTTGTTATGGAATCACAAGGCATCAAGTGCATTGAGTGAACTCGACGCCATTCGACAAAGCATCGAGTGTGTTGAGTGGACTCAATGCCATACTATTTAACTTCGAAAATTTGTTCTGGAATCGCAAGGTGTCGAGTACGTTGAGTGAACTTGAAGCCATTCGACCAAGCGTCGAGTATGTTGAGTGGACTCAATGCAATACTCTTTAACTTATAAAAATTGTTCTTGATCAATAGGCATCGAGTGCATTGAGTGAACTCAACGCCATTCGACAAAGCATCGAGCGCATTGAGTGGACTCAACGCCATGCTCTTTAAGTTAGAAAAATTGTTCTGGATCAATAGGTGTCGAGTTAACTGGACGCTATTCGACGAATCATAGAGTGCTTTGAGTGGACACAATGCCATGCACTTTAACTTAGAAAATTTAATCTGCATCAATAGGCGTCGAGTGAACTTGACGTCATTCGACAAAGCGTCGAGTGCATTGAGTGGACTCAATGCCATGCTCTTTGACTTTGAAAGTTGTTCTGTAATCACAAGGCGTCGAGTGCATTGAGTGAACTCGATGCTATTCGACGAAGCATCTAGTGCGTTGAGTGAACTCGGTGCCACTCGAAGAAGCATCGAGTAACACTCAATGCTTTTGGACTTAGAGTATTTTTCGATCTAAGCCGTATTGTTGGTTTATATGAACGGCCTGAACCGGGTTTTTTGGGATAAGCGTTGATGGATAATTAAAACCTGATCTCTTCAACAAATCTATTTAATACATTGATCTTCTCAAGAAGAGACAAGAAACTCTAGCCGTCACTCCCGCTTCTTACCAAGGCCGACATCATCTTCATTGAGACCAGAGGAGTGGTCAATGACTCCTAGAGTTAAACTTTTGCTGGAAAAACAAGGGATCGAGCTAGTTCAACGGAGCAGTTGTTGGCCATGGATCACCACTACCATAACAGCCGCCAAGCTCGCATCCAAGTACGTTTCTCCTCCCCTCCCTCGGTGCTAGTCTTCTAGATTTACTAGGAGAGATATCGGGCTCAAATGAGCTCGATTCCATGAGAGGAAGTGGTAGAAATACCAAGCTTTTCTTCTTGCTTGGGTTTGCCGGAGGAGCTGCCTCTGGCGGCCATATCGCTGGAAAATGCTAGCCACCACCTCAACGGAGGTGGTTGCGATAATCACCGGCGGTGGTAGCGGCCCAGGTGGCCAGAAACAAGGAATCAATATGTTATAGGCAGGATCAATCATGGGTGTTGGCTATCGGGGAAGATAACCCAATGTCGTTCATTTTTGCATTAATTAAACTATAGTATTTATGATATTTATGTGTATTTCTGTCACATATTAATCAGTCATTTGTATCCTAATTTTAGGAATTATATAGACATACTTAGAGGGACCTTTCAGCATAGAAAATATAGCCCTAGGTCTTACCTTTATTTTGACACCCTAAACTTACAATTTGGAGCATTGTAGTTCCTTGTAGGGTCATTCTCCTAGAACTTCTCCTATACTAGGGCAGAACTTCAAATGGATTCCTAGGCTAAACTATAAGACCACATACAGTGAAATTTAGGTCAATCAGGTGTGCATACCATACTTAGACAATGTCCAAAAATGGGAATTTTTGGATGAGAGTTTTCTATAGTTTTAGTCAAAATTTGATTTATTAAATAAGTGTGATTTAGGGAGTTTTACACCTGCAAATATGCCCAAATTTGGGTGGCATGTCTCTAAGGTCATCCTATGGCCTTGGTAAAAATTTGGTGCCATTTGGATCTCTGCATGTTAAAGGATCCACCAAGTATGGTGAAGGTAGAATTGTGAATGGTGTGCAAATAGTAAAATGGGAAAATGGGAATTTAGCCTTTTTGGCCTAATGTATGTCCATGAAATTTTGGACAGAGACTTATGGAGCTAAAATACTCCTTACATGAGAAAATTGAGATTTTTGGAATCAAAAATCCCATAAGTTGTATTTATTTCAAAAATAGCACATTAAGGTGTTAAATGAAAAATAGGGCTACTGGATATAGAAAATTTCAAATTGTTGATCCATGCTCTAATAGGTCATTTCACTTCTCTAGAAAACTTTATGAGCATTTTTGAGAATTTTTCCATGTATAAATAGTGTAATTACATTTTTACCCTTATAGGAGCTTGATCAAAAACATGAGTAATGGTTTATGGAAAATTATGAGAAATGTCTAGGCCGTTATTTCTGCAATATGAATCCCTGTAAATTTTATTAAGATTTTTGGATGATTATTTATGACGAATACTATAATAGTGGCATTTTTGTAATTATATTAACATATGAATATCATAGGCCAAATCACTGTCTTTGAGTATGAAAATCTATTTTTACCATTATATTGTTAATATTATTGATTATAAATTTTCTCCGAATTTTTACATGATTATTTTTAGTACTTCATTTGAAAAAGGAAGATAATGGAATTTTAACCATAAATGGAAAAAATTGGTCACATCAAGTTGGAAAATTAGGATTTTTGGTGAACAAACATTTTTAACCTAGATGAACTTTGGGTAATTTATTTAGACCTAATGGAACATTATTTATAGTAGTTCATGTTCAAAGTGACCTAGGGCACTTGATTAATTAATTTACATTATGTTCCAAAATAATTAGAAAAATGATGGAAATCTAAATGATCAATATTATTCATATGACAAACCCATGATAAAAATTTGGAGGTCTTTGGCCTAAGGAATTGGTAGTCATCTCATTTGGGATAAAATTACGTAATGGGCTGCGTTTAGTAAAAGTAATAAGAAGTTTTAGAGTACTCAGGGTGATGAGATATAGTTAAATTAAGAGATGTATTGGGAAGTTGAAACCCTAGTTTATATCACAAATACGTCACTACATAGTAACGAGTGTTAGAGTGCAAGTCACAAGGAGAACAACTATAATGAAGTCCGGCGAAAGATCGTCACTCTCCCAATCAATACCTTAAGTCATTAGATTTACTCAAGATTAATAATGAGCTTGGGGTATTAGTAATGGGTATATACTAATAAAAGTAAGTATCCTTAAGAAAGGGAACTTTGCGCTTCATCCCATCGTAGTTCCTAGTGCCCTCGATAGCCCTTCACCGAGCATGCACTGGCAGTGCAAGGATTAACCATAAACTGCTATGTATAATAAGAAGTAGATAAGAGTAGTCTAACAGGTTAAGGGAACGATGTGACAAACTCACTCGTATAGGATTGGAGGGATTCAGGATGGGTTTAGTCCTGCGAGCTGGAGGCTCGAATGTTTGGACTCAGGATGGGTTTAGTCCTGCGAGTTGGAGGCTAAGATGTTTGCATTTAAGATGGAATTAGTCCTGCGAGTTGGAAGCTCGGATGTTTGGATTCAGGACGGGTTTATTCCTGCGAGCTGGATGCTCAGGTTTGAAATGACTTGCATGTGCATAGAACATATTAGTGGCGGGTCATGCGGTACTGTCTAGTCATCACACCGACGACAGTACGGTGACTCTGGTGAGGTGTGAGGGTTTGAGGGGCCAGTCGGTTGTTTTATACTATGGTCTGAAGGATAATCCCAGAAATACACCCCCGACAAAAAAGACTGGTGGAAATGGCCAGTAAATTAGTACGCAAAGACTCTAGAGTGCACCTGTAACGCCCCAAAACTTGTTTATGAATTGGTCAATAGGTTTATAATTCCCTTAACGTAGCCCTATGAAAGTTGGGGATGAATTGGTAGTGTTTTTAAGATCTTTGGAGCCATTATGTTTTCACACGGCCTGTGATACGGGTGTGTCTAGAGCCGTGTCCATTTCTGGAATTGGCTGAGTAATGTCGACTGTTTAACATGGCCCGGGACACGGGCATGTCCAGGGTTGACACGGGCATGTCCAGGGTGTACACAGGCGTGTCCAAAGCCGTGTCTTGCTCTGTGTTCGTCGGGCTGCGTCGTTTGTGGCATACGGCCTGTGACACGGGCTTGTCGGGGGTTGATATAGGCGTGTCTAGGGTTGACACGGGCTTTGCAGGGACCGTGTCCTGTTCGGGCTCGATGGTTTCAGCATCATTTGGGGCATAGGGCCTGTGACACGAGCGTGTCCATGGTTGACATGGGCATGTCCAGGGTTGACACGGGTGTGTTAGGGGCCATGTCCTATTCTGAGATCGATGATTTCTTTTATAATTGTGACACACGGCCTATGACACGGGTGTGTCACAGGCCGTGTACGGACCCAGGAAGATGATATTAAAGGCTAATAAGGTCCTTTCGTCTCATTTAAGTGGGATCCAATGGCCGGAATCCTCCCTTGTGGTATAAGGTCGGGAAATGAGGGTTTAAACCTCATTTCCTTTAGCCCTTTCTCTTTCTAAGAGGTAGAGCGAGGGGAGAGCAAAGGTAGAAGAAGAAGGAGGAATCCCTCCATTGTTGGAGCTTCGGAGCTCCGAATTGCAAGCCGAGCCCAGATCCGCAGAAGCGAGTCTGTTGCGGTGGTTTTCATCCGGCTAGTTTTCCATGGCGCCGAAGTGAACCTCTAGGGTAACGATTCTCTACGTGGACATGTGAAGTCCTCTTCCTTTTTGCATAGGAAACTATCTCCTGCGAGTGGGCGGTGAGTGTGAAGTATTCCTTCAGGTAGATATGGTTTATCCCCGTAGTTTTGCATATAGAATCCAGAATAAAAGTACGGACATAGGCATGATGTGTGAAGCCTATCCGGTCGTGTTGGTTTGGATCGGTGATGTTTCCATTATGCATGTATTGCCGGAGAATACTCCGTGCTGCTTTTTTTCATGTTTTCTACGTGGTAGATTGTAACAGGAAGCCTTGGGGACTAACTCTAAGGTGCACCCTAAAAACTGGGCAGATGTGTGGTTCTATCATCTTGGTGGCCTGGGAGCCAACTTGCACATAACTGGGTTATGTAAATTTGTGTGATTAATTTGGGACTTGGGGAAGCTTGGCCCTCTCCTATGGCTTAAATTGACGTGGCGGTGTGAGCAACGGGTTAGGCGGAACTGTACCAGCTCTATGTGGTTCGGTTAAAGAGACCTAAGGTACATGACACTTACCGATGGCATAGATGGAGGGTCTTAGGCTTCGGCCAGAAAGACTAAAATGCTCACGATGTTTGCTGTCCTAAGGGCGGTGTTAAATCCTCGGAATGGACCGGATTCACCGAGAATGTGCACTGAGAGCACTGGGTGTGTGTCCATGCATGCCTACGCCTGTGGTGAAGTGTGCTTAAATTGTACTTTCACAGTCATATTTGATTATACTAATGAAATGTAGGGAAGGAGTACCGCCACCCCGATTAAGGGGCGGGGTCGTTATAATTTGGTCAGCTTTAGCTGACCGTTGCCTTGTCTAAGAAAACACTTGTAAGGCCCTAAGGCTGTGATTTTGGTGTATTTTGCTATCATCCCTACTTTGGGTTCTTATAACTATTTTAAAAGTTTCCGCTAGAATGCTCTGAGTTAGAATGTGTATTACTATGCTATTAATTTGGTATTCTTATGTAATTCCATTAACTGTTTGTTGAATATGGCATGGGGCCCTGGCCGGACCTCCTGTTATATTTCATGTGATGGATGAGGGTGTTACAATTTGGTATCAGACTACAGTGTCGGTCTTGCTTATTTGAACTCGTGGACGAATTCTTTTAAGGGGTGGTGAGCACATGTATATGCGTCATCATTATAACATGAAAAGAACCCATGAATGTCCAATTAGGAATGAAAATACACATGTTTGAGGAACCTGCGTGTTCCAATAATTGCTTTTTGCAATTTTGTTTGGTTGCTTAATGGTGTGTTGTATGACTATAGGTGACCAGGAGTGGCGTAGGGCAGTTAGAACGCCCGCTTTCTGAGGCAAGTAGTGCTCCCAATGACGTGCATGTAACCCCTCTTTCAGCAAAAACAATAAGATTTGTGGCTGAGGCAGTGCTTGTGATACTAAACGCCCAGCCAGGAAGGCGAGTGCAGCATCATGCCCCTGTAGAGGAGCAGGTACCACTTCGAGTAGTAGAACCTAGGATGGTGGAACAAGTGGTGGTAGAGCCTTTAGTACCAAGAAGAGCAACAGAGAAGCGGCTCAAACATGTAATGAGCTTTAACCATCCGGTGTTTTGGGGGACTGGAACCCCATCCCAGGCCGAAGATTGTCTCTCTCGGGTGAAGAGAGTCTTGACGGCTACAGAAATGGAGGAATGGCAGAAGATTACCATAGCCACCTTCCTGTTGGATGGAGAGGCGAGGTTGTGGTGGGAAGAGTTAGAGCTGCATCACTTGGTTGGAAGGCAACTCACTGATGTCTCTATGGACGAATTCTCGAGGTTATTCTTGGCAAGATACCTCCCCTCTGCACAGAGGATGGCTATGGAGAATCAGTTCCAGAGACTGACGCAAGGAAATAGTAGCGTGGATGAGTACCTCCACGAGTTTACGCGGTTGGGTCATTATGCTAGCTCTACGTTTGCTGATGAGGAGCATAAGACCAACCATTTATACGAGGGTCTGCGTGATGACTTAAGGCTACTACTCTTTGGGCCTGTAACACAGGGCTTCCTAACCCTGGTCAATACGGCCCGATCGTTGGAGAAAGATCTGAAGAGAGTCTAATAGAAGAAGGACTCTAGTGCGAAGAAGACGGAGTTTAAGGTGCTGACCTCCTCAAAGTCTGGGTTCCATAAGTGGAATAAGAAGGCTAGGACTTCAGGTCCAGCCCCTTCTTCGAGTACATCTGGGGCAACTACAGGCCGAACCCCGGGCTCATGGTATAACTGTGGGAAGCCGGGACACTTTCCTCGAGATTGTTGGAGCGGACGTCCGAAGTCTGAGAAGAAGCATGGAACAACTTATGAGGAGAAGGGCAAGGAGTTGGAGTCAACCACATCACATTATGCCCCAACCCAGCATATAGTGTACAACCTTGGCCAGCAGGAGGCAATGAAGTAGGCTGACGTGGTGACAGGTATACTTTAATTTATAACAGTTTAGCTTTAAATACTTGTTTCCTTACATGTGTTAGCTTATGACTGGTTGTGCTAGGTTTTTTATCGACCCTTGATTTTCCAGCGAGAGCACTGTTTGATATGGGAGCTTCGCATTCCTTTTTGTCCAAAGAGTTTGTATCGTGCATCGGGGTACCTTCTTTGATGGCAAGGGACAAATTGGATGTGTTGCTGCCTAACGGGTGCTCTATGCGTGTGGATAGAGTTTGTTGCGTGAAGGTAGGGATTGGGAGTCACGAATATGACTTGCAAGCATCGCTACTGCTGATAGTGGAGTTCGATGTGATCATTGGCATGGATTGGCTATCGGAGTAGCGTGTGTGCATTGATTGCAACCGTAAGGTCGTCAGATTGGGACTGGATACAGATCGTGCAACGAAATTCTCAGGCTTGAAGGGGTCAAGCAAGACTTTGATGTCTGCTCTCCAGGTGTTTAAGGCAGTTCGTAGTGGTGCAGAGCTATTTTTCACTTTAGTGGAGGCTTTGAAGCCTAAGACTGGTTTGGACAACATCCCAGATGTATCTGAGTTTCCTGACGTATTACCTGAAAATATCCCTAGATCTCTACATCAGTAAGAGATTGAATTCACCATTGAGCTAGTGCCAGGTTCCAAACCTGTGTCACGCTCTACGTATCGGTTAGCGCCTAAGGAGATGGCAGAACTGAAGGTACAACTTCAAGAACTGTTGGAACAAGGTTATGTGCGTCCAAGTTCGTCACCTTGGACCGCGCCGGTCCTCTTTGTTAAGAAGAAGGACGGAAGCTTACGACTCTATATTGATTACCATGAGTTGAATAAGTTAACGGAAAAGAATAAGTATTTGGTCCCAAGGATTGATGATCTGTTCGACCAGCTGGTGGCGTCGATTGTGTACTCAAAGTTGGATCTGAAATCCGGATAATATCAGCTGCGGATAAGGGAAAGTGACATTCCCAAGACGGCTTTCAGCATACGTTATGGGCATTATGAGTCCACTGTCATGCCGTCTGGGCTGACGAATGCGCCATCCATGTTTATGGATTTGATGAATAGAACGTTCAGAGAATACTTGGACCAGTTCGTAATAGTCTTTATTGACGATATACTGGTGTACTCGCAGTGCGAAGAGGATCATTTCAAGCACCAGCATATGGTGTTGGAGACATTGAGGAGGAACCAACTATATGCCAAGTTCTCCAAATGCGAATTTGGTTGTCCTCGGTAGCATTCCTTGGTCACGTGGTTAGTGGTGAAGGTATTGCGGTAGATTCGGCAAAGATAGTTACTCTACGGGAGTGGCCTGTGTTGTCTACGGTGGCGGAAGTCCAGAGTTTTCTGGGGCTTACCGGCTATTACATGCGCTTCACGGAGAACTTCTCACGGATAGCATTTCCCCTCACTCTTTGACAAGGAAGGATCAGAAATTCGTTTGGTCGCCTGAATGCGCACAAGCTTTCGAAGAACTAAAGTGGCATTTGACCACGACACCTGTGTTATGTTTGCCTTGTGGTTCTGAAGGATTTGAGGTTTACACTGACGCCTTTGGGAGTGGGTTAGGCTGTGTTCTGCTTCAGCACGGGTCGGTGATAGCCTATGGATCACGTAAATTAAAGGTGCATGAGAGGAACTACCCATTCCATGACTTGGAGTTGGCAGCTGTGGTATTCGCTCTCAAGCTTTGGAGGCATTACCTGTACGGAGTAAAGGTCAACATTTATTCAGATCACAAGAGTCTGAAATATCTGATTGATCAGAAGGACCTTAACATGCACCAGCGTAGGTGGATGGAGTTCCCTGAGGACTACACCTACAAGATTCATTATATTCCCGGGAAGGGGAATATTGTGGCAGATTCTCTGAGTCATAGAATTCCTATGTAGACCAACTGGTTGCACATGCATGACGCGTGGCTCATTCGTGATTTGGAGGCTTTGTAGATCTCATGTTTTGACAAGGGATCCAGTGCTAATGCATGTTTGAGTTGGACAGAGGTTCAATACGAGCTCGCGGACAGGATTTGATGGGCCTTGGAGTTGGACGTAAGCTTGAAACGTCGCTTGGCAGAGTCCGTGGATGGGTCAAATGACCAGTTTTATGTTGACGACGGCCTTGCATCGAAAGGTGGTCGGTTGTGCGTCCCTAATGTTGGGAAATTATGAGAAGAATTGATGTTCGAGGCGCATTTTACCAAGTACTCAATTCACCCTGGGTGCACAAAGATGTTCAAAGACATGAAGAGGCTATTCTAGTGGCCAGGCATGAAGAAAGACATAGCGCTATACGTGGCGAAGTGTCAAACTTGTTCATTGGTGAAGGCCGAATATCATAAGCTGGGTGGATTTCTAAAGTCCTTGCCTATCCCGGAGTGGAAGTTTGATGACATCTATATGGATTTCGTTCACGGTTTGCCGAGATCGCACAAGGGAAACGACGCCATTTGGGTGATTGTTGATCGTTTAAGGAAGGTGTCACATTTTATACCCTATAGGAAGGATGATTCCGTGGGGAAGCTGGCGAAGCTTTATGTGGATAATATAGTCCGTTTGCATGGTGTACCCTAGAGCATCGTTAGTGACCGTGATGGTCGGTTCACATCCAATGATTAGAGACTCATTCATCAGTTGTTGGGTACCAAGCTGAACTTCAGCACAGCTTTTCACCCGCAGACAGATGGGCAAATGGAAATTCTGAACAGGACGATGAAAGATATGCTCCGTATGTGTTCATTGTATTTTTGTAAAAGGTTGGAGGAGCATCTCTACATGATTGATTTTGCATACAATAACAGCTACCAAGCCAGTTTTCAGATGGCGCCTTTTGAAGCTCTATACGAAAGGAGGTGTCGACACCTTTGGCTTGGGTAAAAACATGAGAATTGAAGCTTTATAAGCAAAGAGAGGTTGAAGATCGTACATCAACAATTCGTTTGATTCGAGAATAGGTACTAATTGCTCAAGATAGACAGGCCAAGTACTACAATGCCAAGCATCGGAATGTGGAGTTTACGGTGGGCGAATGGGTATACATCAAGATAAAGTCGTTTAAAGGCGTATCAAGGATTTGACGTTTAAAGAAGCTTAGTGTGAGGTATGTCGGGCCTTTTGAGATCTTGGAGTGGGTTGGTGAAGCCGCCTATCGGTTGTCTCTTTCGGTAGAACTGAGTGGATTGCATGGTGTATTTGACATTTTGATCCTACGCAAAGCCGTGAAAGAACCAGCGTAGGTGGTTGTTACGGATTAAGTATCGGTCGATAGTGGGCTAACAACGAAAGTTAAACCCATTAGGATCGAGGTTACGGGTCAAACAGTTGCGGAACAAAGCTATCAAGATGGTCAAGGTTCGATGGGACAATTGTGATCGTGAGGAGCATTCGTGGGAGCGAGAGCAGACCATGCTTGTGGAGTATCCCGAGCTTTTCTACTCAGGTACCATTTAATTTTGTGTACTTTCCCATTCTATAATTTCGGGACGAAATGTTTTTAAGGAGGGGAGAACTGTAACGCCCCAAAACTTGTTTACAAATTGGTCAATAGGTTTATAATGCCCTTAACATAACCCTATGAAAGTTGGGATGAATGGGTAGTGTTTTTAAGAGCTTTGGAGCCATTATGGTTTCACGCTGCCTGTGATACGGTTGTGTCTAAAGTCGTGTCCTTTTCTGTAATTGGCTGAGTAATGTCGATTGCTAAACACAGCCTGGGACATGGGCATGTCCAGGGTTGACACGGGTGTGTCCAGGGCGGATACGGGCGTGTCTAAAGCCGTGTCCTGCTCTGTGTTCGCCAGGCTGCGTCGTTTGTGGCACACGGCCTGTGACACGAGTGTGTCTTGGGTTTACACGGGCGTGTCCATGGTTGACACGGGTGTGGCAGGGGCCTTGTCCTATTTGGGCTCAACTGTTTCAGCATCATTTGGGGCACACAGCCTGTGACACGGGCGTGTCCTGGGTTGACACGGGCATATCCAGGGTTGACACGGGCGTGTTCATGGTTAACACGAGCGTGTCAGGGGTTGTGTCATGTTCTGAGATCGACGATTTCTTTTACGATTGTGAGACACGGCATATGACACGTGTAATGCCTCCGGTTGTCATGTGGAATATAACAGTGGGTCCGGCTAGGGGCCATATTTCACAGACAAACGACAGAATTATGTGTGAATATCAAATCATGGTTTACTCGTATCCTAACTCAGAGCATTCTAGCGCAGCATTTTAAGTTGCAAGAACTCAACATACTGAATGTGCACTTATATATAAACTTCACATTTATATATAAACCAGGAATGTAAACAACACACACATGCTCATGGCCTTAAGGCCTTACAAGTTGCTCTTTACAAATATACAACTCCATACATTGGCACGCAAGCCGGCCACACATGAAATCCAAGAATTCTTCGAACGGCCTTCAAGGGCCTTTAAGCAGCAAGTATTCATTCCGCTCAATTCAATTCAACTCATCATCACCTGCAATTAGACATCCAACCAAAGAGTGGTAATCAAAGTAATGGTCAGCATTAGCTGACCAATTATAACAACTCTACACCTTACCCGGGGCAGTCGTTCCTTCCCTGTATGCATTGCCAAATATCTAGCTATCACAACAAGTATCACAACAGTATCACAAACGTCGGCCTTCTCCCGATGCTCCGTGCACTCAGGGCACCTTATGGTGTACCGGACTCCGTGGCAACACCACCTATTAGAGGTTATTAACTTATTGGCTAGCCGGTCCTAGTCCACCAACATGCATGCTAGCGACATTCCGCCCAAACCACTCAGAGGTGAGAACCTCACGGCAAACTTGAGTATTTCCTATTCATATCGACCCACAATTGTGGTGCAGTAAGTCGGGTCTATCTCGCATCCCCCAAGCCATGCCACTAATCGATCTCCCAAACAACCAGGGGCAGGTCAGCCTTTCCCATGCTCAAACCGTCAGTAGCGCACCACATGATGCGGCTCGGCTTTCCCTCCTGGTTAGCCGCAGCTTTTCGCACTCTCAGAGCAACTAGCGCTCACCGCACTCACAGCACAAGGAGCTTACCCAAAGCATCCAAGATCAACATATAGTTCGCGCAGAGCTTACAACAAAAGAGCTACAGTCACCATAATTCATAGGCATCACATACTACACAGAGTCTTCTCCATTTCACAATATAACCATCACCAATCCAGACTAACCGCCCAGATGGGCTTCACACAACATGCCTACGCCGTACTACACATTTTCGGCTCTAGATGCAGACGCAATGGGTAATCACTTACGTTTTCCACCTCTTGGTGGAGGATTCCATACAGATGCATAAAGAAAGGGCTTCGATTGTCCAAGAATGAGATTGTTACCCTCGACGATCGCTTTGGAGCCATGAACTAGCCGGATGGAAATCACCGACGACTTTGCCTCCACGAATCTGCACTCGGATCTCGAATCAGCCTGCTGAAGCTTCTCTGATAGCCATCTCCCTTCTCCCTTTCCTTCCTCTCTCTCTCTTTAACTCTTTGAGAAGAAGGAGAAATGGCTAAAATGAATGAGCTTATCCCCTCACTCTCGGCCTTATAAGTAGAAGGGAAGGGCCTGAACCCTTGGATCCAGGAAGAAGGAAATGAACGACATTGATTTGCCCAGAAATAACCTGAACATGACCTGACACGCCCTGTGACATGCCCGTGTCACATGCTATGTACCTTAAGCGGCACACAACCGACTTACCCAGAATAGGACACGGCCATGTGACACGCCCGTGTCACATGGCTAACATGCCCGTGTCACACAGTACATGACCGTGTGGCATGACGTGTCCCACATGCAACACACCACAAACTCAACCCGAGCGGGACACAGCCATTGGACACGCCCATGTCCCAGGTCGTGTACCCCAAGTCCCACCCGTGTCCACTAGCACACACATAACCCTGGTTGATCCTGAGAAGGACACGGCCCTGTGACAAGCTCATGTCACGGGTCGTGTACTCAACTCAACTTGGTACTCGACTAACGTCGAGCGCAGTTCGTCGACCAGAGGAGGACACGCCCCCTAACACGCCTGTGTCGCCGGGTGTGTTCCCTCTCGAGAACTTCTCGAGTGCATTTTCTCGAGCACTTGAGAAGCTGCTCAACCCGAGCATGACATGCCCTGGGATACGCCCGTATCCCAGGCCGTGTCACCCAACATGAACCCAAATTGGGATTTGGGGTGTTACAACCCTCCCCTCCTTCAAAAAAAATTTCGTCCCGAAATTTATCCTAGTTGTAGAAAGCCACATAATCATTCTCAGACCTTAGCAAAACGATCCGGGTTAGAGCTCAGAGGAAGCAGCTTGTCTCGCCCCACGACATCGCACAAAATAATCACGAACATACATACATACAAAACAAACATAACAACCATCTCTCCACCAGAGTCATCTCTTTTCTCTCAAATATACATACATCAACAAACTTATTCCTTTATTCCACCTGATTGACTGATCATCAAGATAAAAAAGGGGTACACAAACATCTCATTATTCATTCCTTATAAACAACATTTAGTCACATCACCAAAGTAATACAGTTCACGCTTTCTTATTTCCGCTCACCCGCATCATCTTTCATAAGTCTTTTGATCGCCTCTTGGAGTTCCAAACTAAACACGTGAGGCTGTATCTCATCGATTAAGCTTTGCTCTATTGCACTTCAATATTATGCAGTCGAGGTTGCATCTGGGATGTAGATGACTCGGCCACTACTTTACCCTTTTTTTCATAGGATGCACCTCTCCTTTTATTTTCACTTCTTGGAGGGCCAGTCCAATAATCACGGGCTATATGTCCCTGCTTCCCGCATTTAAAACATGTGTGTGTTTCAACTCGTCCTTGCACAGATGTTACTCCCGAAGAAATAGTCGAAGGAGTTGGTTCAACAGGCCTGAACCTCTTTTTGTCTTATCTCCTGAACTCTGATTGTTCCGACTATGGAACTTTGAATTCCGGCTTCTCCACCGCCAGTCTCTTCTTCTCCTGCACCCGTTTTAAATCCTTCTCCAGCGCACGGGTTGTATCTACCAACGCCTGGAAGCCTTAGTTCACCGAACTCGGGAGTGCCAACCTCAGCTCATCACGCAGTCCCTCATAAAATCAATTTGTCTTTCGCGCTTCCTCGGCGAAGGTAGACCCCGCATAGCGCCCCAGTCGAGTAAACTCATGCAGGTAAGTATCAATATTCCTCTCACCTTGCACCAGACGTAGAAACTCATTTTCCATTGTAATCTGCTGCGACATTGTCAAATACTTGGCTAGAAACAATCGTGAGAAATCTTCGATCGATATCTTTTCCAATCCTCGACCTGTCAAGTAGTGCAATTCCACTTCGTCCGACCAAATCCTTGCATCCCCTTCCAACAGAAAAGTAGCTAAGATCACTTTCTGCGCCTCCGTAGTCCGGATTGCTTCCAAGATCCTCTTTACTCTTGCAAGTCAATCTTCCGCCTACGTTGGGGAACCCGTCCCTCCAAACATAGGTGGATGAAATTCCATAAACCACTTCAGTTGCTCATCAGCTGCTTGCTCATCCACCACATCTTCAACATGCTTTTGCCTTGCACCAGGCCATACTGGCACCCCTGCAGGCCTTGCCTGCCCAGTAGGCTATGCATGTAACACTACGAGCACCATCTCAGTCACCACACGTTTGGTCTCCGCCGAGAGAGGTGTAGGCGCTTCAACTAGTTCCGCACTCTCATCGGAATGCTGGGGCTCAGACTGCCCAGCACCACTTCTTGTCACCTATCAATGTACAAAACATCAGTTACGTCCAGTCCATAACAGCAAACATACATTGACTACACGCTCACGCTCCTCCCATGCATGTATTACATTCCTAATGGACATTCTTGAGTTCAATTATGTTCTACCTCCCAAAAATCCCAAACGTGGCTCTGATACCACTTTGTAACGCCTCCGGTCAACATGTGGAATATAACAGTGGGTCTGGTCGGCGCCCCATGCCATATTTCACAGATAAACGGCAAAATTACGTGTGAATATCAAATCACGTTCTAATCGTATGCTAACTCAGAGAATTCTAGCGCAGTATTTTAAGTTGCAAGGACATAACATACTGAATGTCCACTAATATATAAACTCCACATTTATATATAAACCAGGAATGTAAACAACACACACATGCTCATGGCATTAAGGCCTTACAAGTTGCTCTTTACAAATATACATCTTCATACATCAGCACGCAGGCCAGCCACACATGAAATCCGAGAATTCTTCGCACGGCCTTCAAGGGCCTTTATGCAGCAAGTCTTCATTCCGCTCAATTCAATTCAACTCATTATCACCTGCAATTAGATATCCACCCCAAGAGCGGTAATCAAAGCAACGGTCAGCATTAGCTGACCAATTATAACGACCCTACCCCTTACCCAGGGCAGTGGTTCCTTCCCTGTATGCATTGCCAAATATCTAGCAATCACAAAAAGTATCACAACAGTATCACAAACGCCGGCCTCCGCCCGATGCTCCGTGCACTCAGGACACCTTACGGTGTACCGGACTCCGTGGTAATACCACTGATTAGAGGTTATTAACTTATTGGCTGGCCGGTCCTAGTACACCAACACGCATGCTAGCAACATTCCGCCCTAACCACTCAGAGGTGAGAATCTCACGACAAACTTGAGCATTTCCTATTCAGATCGACCCACAATTGTGGTGCAGCAAGCCGGGTCTATCTCGCATCCCCCAAGCTGTGCCACCAATCGATCTCCCAAACAACCAGGGGTAGGTCAGCCTTTCCTGTGCTCAAACTGTCAGTAGTGCACCACATGACACGGGTCGGCTTTCCCTCCTGGTTAACCGCATCTTTTCGCTCTCTCAAAGCAACTAGCGCTCACCGCACTCACACCATAAGGAGCTTACCGAAACCATCCAAGATCAACATACAGTTCACACAGAGCTTACAACAAAAGAGCTACAGTCACCACAATTCATAGGCATCACATACTACACGGAGTCTTCTCTGTTTCAAAATAAAGCCATCACCAATCCAGACTAACCGCCCGGATGGGCTTCACACAGCATGCCTACACCGTACTACATATTTCCGGCTTTAGATGCAGACTTAATGGGGAATCACTTATGTTTTCTGCCTCTTGGTGGAGGATTCCATGCAGATGCATAAAGGAAGGAATTCGATTGTCCAAGAAGGAGATCGTTACCATCAACGATCGCTTTGGAGCCATGAACTAGCCGGATGGAAATCACTGCCACGGCTTTGCCTCCAAGAATCCGAACTCGGCTCTCGAATCTGCCCGCTGAAGCTTCTCCAGCAGCAGTCTCCCTTCTCCCTTTCCTTCCTCTCTCTCTCTCTTACTCTTTAAGAATAAGGAGAAATTGAAAGAATTGGTTTTCAAGATATCCTAAACACCTAGAGGGGGTGAATAGGTTCAATTTTTTTCCTTAAGGCAGATAATATTTTTACTGTTAGATCACTTATTCAGCAATTTACCCAGCACAGTATAAAATGAAATCACAGCCAATCACAGAGTGCACACAGATTTATAGTGGTTCCCCAAGTGATGGGTACATCCATTTTCCCCCTTCGCCTATCTAGCAGTGTACTAGATTCAGCCTAACTCCCTTCTTTCTTCTCAGATCCGCAGATCTTACAACTCACAACCTTGAAAGGTCCCTACAGATTAGTCTTCAGAAAGTCCTATAACTCAGATCCTCCCAAAGAATCCTACCTCAGAGTGAGTACACACTCCTACAACTCAGGCAATTAAGCCCTACCTCAGCCTCTTCCACAAGGCCTACAACTCAGGCAATCAAGCCCTACCTCAGCCTCTTTTACAAGGCCTACAACTCAGATAGAAAACTCTACTACCTCAGGCACTCAGCCCTACCTCAGGCCTTTATAGATTTAGGCTTACAACTCAGAGAGATAACCCTCCTACACTCAGATCTATAAAAGATCCTACAGAAAAATTGATAGTAGAAAGAATAATTCCTTCACCCAAGTAGAGGGAGAATGGGTAGAAGGACTCTTGGTCAGTTCTTGAAAGATCTGACAACTTTAGAATCAACCTGTCTTAGCTTCTTCAAAGCTTCTTGAATCTGAACAAAGTAAGGTTGATCTTCTTGAAGTTGGAGATGATCCTCAATCCAGATTCCTTCTTCTATTCAGAATTTAATCTGAATTATTCTTGCAGACTTGTTCAGGATCTGCCAGATACTTTTTGATTTCAGGATGAAGACTTCTCTTCTTCTTCTTAGTTGTTCCTCTCTCTTAGATACTTCCAGCACTGGATTCATCTATCTGATGATACAACATGTCTTTATATAGGCTTCATCTAAGGTTATCGGCTTATCCGGTTCCTAACGGTGTACAACCCCGAAGCCGGGTGAGTAAGACCCTCCCTAAATATCAGCCTAGGGGCGTGTTATGGGCAATGAGTTGGTGCGACCCCGTTCGAAGACGTGCGAGTGCTCGTGCGTGCGTGCAGAGACTTTATACTTGTTATAAAACATATATTTACTATATATATATATACATACATATATATTTATGGATGATATATACTGGGATGGGGGGAAAATGTATGTATTGATAAATATATATGGAGGGGGAGGGGGATAAGGCAGGCGGATAGGGGGGTACAGCTGAGGAAAGAGGGAGAAAAGAAAATAAAAGGGGAAAAGAGAAGGAAAAAAGGCAGGGGATCGGGATTCTTTCCAGGGCTAGGGCACGGCCGCCATCCCCCCCTCTCTCCCGTCGCCGGCAAAGCCGAGCCCCATCGCCCCTCTCCCTCTCTCCCGGCCGCCTGGAGCAACCCATCGCCCCTCTCCCTCTCTCCCGGCCTGGTGCAACCCGACATTACCCTCTCCCGTCGCCGGCAAAGTCGAGCCCCATCTCCCTGATCTCCCTCTCTCCTGGCCACCTGGAGCAACCCACCGCCCCTCTCCCTCTCTCCCGGCCTGGAGCAACCTGACCTCCCTCTCTCCCGGCCGCCTGGAGTAGCCCAACCCCACTCTCTTTCTCCCCACCTGGAGCAGCACACCCCGCCCCCCTCTCTTTCTCTCGGCCTGGAGCAGGGCTCGGCTTGGAGTGGGGTTCGGCCTGGAGCCGAGCCCTAGCTTTTTACCACCGGCAGCAAGCGGCTTGGAGTGGAGATTGGCCACCGCCACCTGTCTCAAGCTCGGCCTGGAGCAAGGCTCGGCCTAGAGTAAGGCTCGCCTTGGAGTGGAGATTGGTCACCGCCACCTGTAGCAAGCTCGGCCTGGAGCAAGGCTCGGCCTAGAGTAAGGCTCGCCTTGGAGTGGAGATCGGCAACCGACGCGGTCGTATGCAGTAAGATCGACCCGGAGCTCCTCTCCCGGCCCCGCCTCCAAGCACGCGATAAGGGTAATGATGTTTCTACTTGGGTAGGTGAAGCCCTCTATTTACACATTTGCATGGAAGCCCCTCTCCACCGACAAGTGGGGAAAGGGAGCTTTCCGATGGGTTGACATGTGCGTCCCCACTTTTAACTGCATTAGCACCCGGAAGCGTGAGTACGGGTTTAGGCATGCTGTGTGAAGCCCATCCGGACGTGTGAGCCAGATTGGTGATGTTCTGGGGTTCCCGGAGAAGACTCCGAGGAAGTTGTTTATTAGCCGCTTGTAGGGAATGCACACCATAGCCCCAAAAAGGGGGTGTGCGCAATATGTTTGGCCCTCTTATGTTAGCCGACCGATGCCTAGTTGTCCTCCGCTCGTCGAGACGTTGGCGTACAGGTGTTGTAGTATCAAGCGGGGAATAGCGTGCTTAAGCCCGAGCTCGTGCCGGCCCTCAAAGGCCTTTTTGTTTATATTGCCGGCCTGCGTGCTGAGTATGGAATTTATATTCCTGTAAATTTATTAATGCCTGTGATGCTCTGTGCCGGCCCTAGAAGGCCTATTCTATGATGTTAGTGGCCCAATTGGGGCTGCGTAGAGTAGGGCTGCTGGGTGGTTTCGCGCCAATAGTAAGGCGGGCGGGGTACATTTTACATAGACCCGAGGTGGCACCTCTAGTTAGGGAGTGGATCTTGAGATCCTCCTTATATGTTCCGGTCGGCCAAGAGAGCCCTCCGAAGGTTCCTTAGGTCAGCCCTTGTCTTGGGAGGGGAAGAGTTTGTTAGTCTTCCGGGTATGCGGCGGATCCTCCACGCTGAGACCTTGGGTCTGTCCCTTGTGTTCCTAGTCTTGTGCCTAGATCGTTCTCTTAAGGGTAGTAGGTGCGCGGTCACCCCTTCCCCAAGGGTCGAACTCTACAGGAGACCGAATTTCGATTTGAACATTTTGGTGCGGTGAGCGTGGAGAGTGACCAGCACAGAAGAACTCAGGCGAGCATCATGGCTATAGAAGTGGAACCAGGTGACGACCAGGGTCGTGCGCTGACACTTTGTATGTAAGGTCCTCATACTCATAGTTGTCCACTCCCATAACTGTTGTTTGAATCCCATAGCATTTGGAGTAGGATTTGCGCCTATTTGAAGCGCTTCTACCTATGAAAACCCATGTATCCCCACTTATTACATCAAAGAGAAACCTGGAGGTTATTATCTTCAAGATCAAGTAAGAGAGCAGCTGAGAGGTATTAGGAGTCGGGGTGACCTGAAAGGGTTCCCTCCCTAACGGTACTATGATATCTCTTCCTTGTAATTCAGTAGCGGTCAAGTTTTCTCTTTATTACCAATTCTCCTCGAGCTTCTGAGGGCTTCAAGGGTTAGCCTCGCAATCGACTCCGGAAGCCAAACGTGTAACCCATTCCTTTTAAATAGCCTAGTTCGGACGATGGGACGGTGCCGCGGGACTTTAAGGGCTATTATAAGATCGAGCCTCTGCACTGACGGCCGAGATCTGCTCCCCCCTTGCACGTCGGCCTATGTCCTCCCGATCACACCTCTCCTCCGACTAGGGGAATTATCAGGAACGAGCCTAGACGCTAACCTCCCAGATTTGATAAAGGGCCGATCTCTCCAAGTAATCACAAGTGAAGGCCTTTGTTATTGAGAGAGCAGGATAACATGTAAAGGGGCAGGTTTTGGCCCAAGGGAAGATGTTGGCCTCGAGTGCATCCTAGAGGACCCTCGTAGGAACATTACCTATCGCCCATACACTAGCTATCATCATCGAGTGACATGGCGGAAAGTGATCTTTGTCATTAGATCAGGATACGAGCCGTCGACCTGTTCCTTCTAAAAAGCCCAGTTCGGATGATGGGACGATGCCTCGGGACTCTAAGCGATATTGTAAGACCGAGCCTCTGCACTGACGGCCGAGATCAGCTCCCCCTTGCATGTCGGCCTATGTCCCCCCGATTGTATCTCTCTTCCGATTGGAGGAATTATTAGGAATAGGTTCGGACGCCAGCTTCCCGATTTGACGACTTCCAGATCATCTCTCTTATGAAAAGAATGCGTCCTCTATTTGTAAAAGCATCGGTGCAATTAACTCTCCAACACCTCTTAAGTAAACATGATGTCTCCACCTCGAGCAAAGTCAAGTCCTCGAGTAGTAGTGCATTTCCCTATCACCAAAAATCAGGCTGAGTATGAGACGGTTATATCGAGACTGTGCCTGGCCTGAGAACTTGGGGTACATGATGTGGAGGTTCTTATTGACTCCTTGATGGTGGCCTCCCAGGTTAACGTGGAGTTCGAAGTGAGGGAGCCTACCCTCCAGTTATACTTGCAAAAGTTTTTCAAGTCTCCTCACTCTGAGGTTGCTCTCGACGCTCCTGCCGTCAGGCTTTCACCTAGCTGACTGAACCGGCGGTATCACCCAGGAGCCCGGACGATTCTCTGTGGACATCGTTATGACCCTGAACATCATTATGAAATTCGTAGTGACAATGCTCCCGCCGCAATCTATGTGGATGGTCGAAGTATTCGTTTAACAGACCCCGAATAGATCCTGCTGTCAGGCTCTCACCTAGCTGGTAGGGCTGGAAGTCACTCGATGGCAGTAGTAGTGGACCCCGAGCAGATCCCGCTATCAGGCTCTCACTTAGCTGGCAGGGCTGGAAGTCACTCGGTGTCATCCTTGGGCCCCGAGTAGATCCCACTGTCATGCTCTCACCTAGCTGGCAGGGCTGGAAGTCACTCGATGGCGGTAGTAGTGGACCCCGAGCAGATCCCGCTGTCAGGCTCTCACCTAGCTGGCAGGGCTGGAAGTCACTCGGTGTCATCCTTGGGACTCGAGCAGATCACGCTGCTAGGCTCTCACCTAGCTGACAGGGCTGGAAGTCACTTGATGGCGGTAGTAGTGGACCCAGGGTAGACTCGCTGTCAAGCTCTCATTAGCTGGCAGGGTTGTAGGCACACCTGCGGGGAAATGATTGGTTCTTGGAGATTTTTGCAGGACCCCGAGTGATGCTTGGCCCCGGGTAGACCCGCTTCCTGGCTCCTACTAGTTGGCAGGTCCGTAGGCTCGCCTGGGGGGTAAGGGACCCTGAGTGCTGCTCGGCCCCGGGTAGACTCGTTGTCAGGCTCTCATTAGCTGGCAGGGCTGTAGACAAACCTGGTGGGAAAGGATTAGTTCTTGGAGATTTTTGCAGGACCGCGAGTGATGCTCGGCCCCGGGTAGACCCGCTTCCTGGCTCCTACAACCTGGAAGGTCCGTAGGCTCGCCTGGTGGGTAAGGTACCCCGAGTGCTGCTCGGCCCTGGGTAGACACGCTGTCAAGCTCTCACTAGCTAGCAGGGCTGTAGGCACACCTGGGGGGAAAGGATTAGCTCCGTGTGTGCAAGAGGATACAAAATATATGGCTATGTTGTTTCACGATATCACGAGAAATTATATACTTATTGTAAGTAATGATATAAGGGCAATTCAATAGCAGTGAGCAAAAAGGTATCGAGTGATTCAAAAAGATCAGAAAGGTCATGGAGAGATTGATGTTCCAAGTGCAAATTTTAGTTTCTCTCAATTTTTTTTGGGTCGGCCCCCACTCGCCGGATACGTAGGGTTGGATGGTTCTTTCCGAGCTTGTACCAACCTCGAAAAGAGCGGGGATTATGTACAACCCCGTAGCCGGGCGAGTGCGACCCTCCCCAAATATCAGCCCAGGGGCGTGTTATGGGTGACGAGTTGGTGCGACCCCGTTCGAAGATGTGCGAGTGCTCGTGCGTGAGTGCGGAGACTTTATGCTTCTTATAAAACATATATTTACTATATATATATACATACATATATATATTGATGGATGATATATGTTGGGATGGGGGGAAAATGTATGTATTGATAAATACATATGGAGGGGGAGGGGGATAAGGCAGGCGGGTAGGGGGGTACAGCAGAGGAAAGAGGGAGAAAAGAAAATAAAAGGGGAAAAAGAGAAGGAAAAAAGGCAGGGGATCGGGATTCTTTCCCAGGGCTAGGGCACGACCGCCATCCCCCCTCTTTCCCGTCGCCAGCAAAGCCGAGCCCCATCGCCCCTCTCCCTCTCTCCCGAATGCCTGGAGTAACCCATCGCCCCTCTCCCTCTCTCCCGGCCTGGTGCAACCCGACCTTCCCCTCTCCCATCGCCGGCAAAGCCGAGCCCCATCGCCCTGATCTCCCTCTCTCCCGGCCACCTGAAGCAACCCATCGCCCGTCTCCCTCTCTCCCGGCCTAGAGCAACCCGACCTCCCTCTCTCCAGGCCACCTGAAGCAGCCCGACCCCCTCTCTTTCTCTCCACCTGGAGCAACAGAACCCCCCCCCCCCACTCTTTCTCTCAGCCTGGAGCAGGGCTCGGCTTGGAGTGTGGTTCGGCCTGGAGCCGTGCGCTAGCTTTTTACCACCGGTAGCAAGCGTCTTGGAGTGGAGATTGGCCACCGCCACCTGTAGCAAGCTCGGCCTGGAGCAAGGCTCGGCCTAGAGTAAGGCTCGCCTTGGAGTGGAGATTGGCCACCACCAACTGTAGCAAGCTCGGCCTAGAGCAAGGCTCGGCCTAGAGTAAGGCTCGCCTTGGAGTGGAGATCGGCCACCGACGCGGTCGCATGCAGTAAGATCGACCGGAGCTCCTCTCCCGGCCCCGCCGCAAAGCACGTGACAAGGGTAACGATGTTTCTACTTGGGCAGGTGAAGCCCTCAGTGTACACATTTGCATGGAAGCCCCTCTCCACCGACGAGTGGGGAAAGGGAGCTTTCAGACGGGTTGACATGTGCGTCCCCGCTTTTAACTGCATTAGCACCCAGAAGCATGAGTACGGGTTTAGGCATGCTGTGTGAAAACCATCCGGACATGTGAGCCGGATTGGTGATGTTCTGGGGTTCCCGGAGAGGTCTCCGAGAAAGTTGTTTATTTGCCGCTTGTAGGGAATGCGCACCATAGCCCCAAAAAGGGGGTGTGCGCAATATGTTTGGCCCGCTTATGTTAGCCGACCGATGCCTAATTGCCGCCAGGCGAAATTACCCCTATATCCTCAGGATGAACATCGGGATTTGGCTATTGGCAGACCAACTAGGGGCATTTCAGTACTCTCAGGTCAGGAAGATGCTATAAATAGACCCATAAGGGCTCCTAAGAAAGCAAGCTGTCATTATCTACCAACTTCCAGTGCTTTCTGAGGAGCTCCTAGCCCAGCTTTTGGCTTTGGAGGGGAAGCTCTCAGAGATCTTCCGGGTGTGAGGTGGGACCTCCCTGCTGAGGCTTTGGGTCAGTCTTAGGTCCTTTGCATCGAGTCGAGGGTTGAGGCTTGAGAGAAGTAGGTGTTGGCTGCGCCCCTGTTTTTGAACTCCCGTTGAGGTCATTTTTGGCTTCAACATCTAGCAATTCTTGTAATTGAACTTCCAATTCTGCCATTTCCAATGCGATACTCAGTACAGTGAGGGGCCACAAGTTTTGCACCTGACACCAACTCAATAGCAAAGTCAATCTCTCATTGGGTTGTAATCCCATTGTGATCATTAGGAAACACACCAGCATAATTCGACACAATAGGAATGTCACTCAAACTGGTCTTCGGCTCAACGACCTCTAACAACACGAAGAGTAACTCCACGCCATTTTGCACTGCCTTGACTACTTGGAGAGCAGACATCAATATCTTGCTCGTTCCTCGCATACCAGCAAACATAGTCTCTTGTTCGGTGTTCTGTCCCACCATAACTGATAAGTCATTATTTATAATTATTTATATATAGATTTTATTTAATAAATAATAATATTTTATTTACTTTATTTTAATATTATTTTTAAAATGCTTTGTTTTCTTATTTTATGTCAATCTTGGCTGCTAATAGCTATTTGGAGTTTGTAGAACTGATCAGGAGATGAAACAGAGAAGAGCTTGAAAAATTTCAAGAACACGCCCCGGTCACGGGCATGACAAGCAGGCGTAACCCTCCAGAAGCTCCAAAAAACATTGCCACTTCGGATTAAAGCTACACTCCCAAGTCACTGGCTTGACCTTCTGGTCACGGGCCTGGCTTTCGGGCATGACTTCCAGGAGTGTCGCACTTAATGTCTCCAGTTTCAGATCCAGCCGGTTTTCAGCTTACACGTCATAGGTCACGGGCGTGATCTAGGGGCTTACTTCCCGCAACAACCAGAGTCTAACTCCCGACATTTCTCCTTACCATCGTTTCTAGTAACAGACTTGACACGCACTAGGTCACGAGCGTGACCTAGGGGCGTGACCCGCAAAATGATGAATTTTGGTGGTTTTCTCCCAACGTTCCCGAGCTTTTAAGACGACGGTTCCGAGCCTTACACTCCCTAGGTCACGGGCGTGACCTAGGGGCGTGAACTTCCAAAAATATTCCTATAAATTCCAGACAAAGCAAGGATCTGAGGGGGCATCTAAGGAGTTAGAGTTCTGTATTTGAAGCTTTATTTCTTGTATTTTTCCATTTCCTAGTCTAGATCATTTACTTTGTAAGCTTTAACTTAAATATTTTTTTCATTTAATCATGTCTCTCTCTTCCCTATTGTGTAATTCTCTTATCATGATGAGTAGCTAAACTTCTTTTAGCACTTGATCATGATTAACCTTGGAATAAAATAAGCTTTTGAACTTTATCAAAAATCTTAAGTTCTTTACTTTACTCACTAACGATTTATCTTTGATTTTTATCGTGTAGAATTCATATTTTTTGGATATGTTCTTCGATCTAAGATTCGTATCCTAAATGATCGAGACGTTGCAGATACGAGGAGATCACTCATAGGTAGAAGGAGCTGCATGCACTCCTCGAGAGAGGATGACATGAATCTTCCGGATTGGAGTCAAATCCAATAGAGGGGTTCATCGCCTAAAGTAAGCCTAGGGGTTTTGACTGGCCGAGAGGTCTTCATCGATCAAATTAAGGTTAGTCAAAAGCATGAGCTCGAGAGAGACATTTTTTGTACTTTAGGAACCTCCACGGTCAAGTGAGTAATTTAAGAGTCTTGTGTACTTTATGTTCATGAAAAGATTATTTTAATTCAAAGTAAGTCTAGATCAAATGTTAATCTTAGTTCATAGTTTTATTAATTTTTTATCATTATTTAATGATAAAATAATATTAATTTGTGTGAGTAGGAGTACTCAACAGACCCGGAAGAATACAACACTTGATATTCTTAAAATATCGGTGCCGGTGAACTATTTTTGTTGATATTTGGAAAGCGCAAATTTTATTAATTTTATCACTCTATCTCTCTCTATCTCATTACTCTTTTTACTTTTTTTAAACAATCACTTATATTAAGTAAAGGTTGTCTAATTTTCTTAATAATGTTATCGAAATTAGTGGGTAAGGTTGTCGAGCTTCAAAAAAAGTACTTCTTTTGGAAGCCGCACAAAAGCGAAGGATTTCATGTTATTATTGTGGTGCTGCCCATCAAAATGAGGAATGTCATATTCATAATTACTATCATAATTTTTCATATGAAAATAATTTTTATAATAATTATGAAAATAACTTTTCTCATTTTAATGATAATTCTTATTCAAATATTCAAGAAAATAATTTCTCCAATCTTTATAATTTTCATGAAAATAGTTTTTCAAGTTTTAACGAGAATAGTTATTTTGATGTAAATAATTTTTCTTCTACCTCGGATGTTGGTTTTCCTTGTTCGCAAGATCAACCAGAAGAATTCTAGAGGGATGAGAATTATTATTTAGATCTGAATTTTTTTTCTTCTTTTATCGCACCGCAATCTTATTCTTCTAATTTCGGGGACTTTACAAAATTTCAGGTTGATCCTCCTCCCCAAAATTTAGAAAAAATTAATTTCTTTTCTAATAGTTTTTTTAATTTTGGGGAATCATCGCAACTTCAAATTCTTTCTCCTCCCCAAAATTTAAATGAAACTTTTTCTTGTTCTACTAATTTTTCTCCTTTTTCGAATATTTCACCTATGAAGGGACATGAATTTTCATGTGCCCCCTTAGTTGTTTATTCTAAAGAAGAAGAAAAATTATTATATCAAGAATTTATAAAAATTATGGGCACACCGGGTGAAATAGAAGAAGAGCATATCTCTTCTCCTATTTCTCCCGCGTTTCCTTCTCATCATGAATTTACAAGCACCACTTATAAATATTTTGTAATCCAAATTCATGAAAATTTTGTTCCTCATAATTTTATAAATGAATTTTCTGATAATGATTTTAATTTAGAAAATAAACAACATGAGCTTATACAAATAGTTTTGCAAGAGTCTCCTCATTGCGAAATTTTTTCTGAAACACTTACTTTTGATTTTTCTTATACTAACGATTTTTATGTAGAAGTGGAGCCGTTGGAATTAAACGTCTTCCACGATCCATTTGTCACTCCTCTACAAAAATTCAAATCACCTAAGGCATGGATAGGTGATTTGAATTTACATTTTCAAGTCAACTCTTCAAAAACGAAAAATCAAGAAGAAAGTGGAGGAGACGTAAGACGGGCAACTTTGGCATCTTCGTCAAAGTGTGAATTAAATGAGTTGCCCATTCACTTCAATTTTTATTTTCGATTCTCCTAACCAAACCATCTAGCTTAAGGACAGGAAAAAGAAAAATGTGCTCTTAGGAGACACCCATTGGTTATCTTTTATTTTTTTGTGTTTAATTTTCTATGCTATTTTATTTCTTTTCTCCGCTCTTACTTGGCTTATAAACTTTGGGGATAGTGTTTACTTTTAAGTATGGGGTTGGATTCTCATTTATTATTTTATTTTAAAAATCCAAAAAAGATTAAAAAATCTTAAAAAGTAGAAAAAAATTTGTTTTCTTTTTATAATCGAAAATACAAAAAAATAGAAAATCAAAAATTAATTTCTTGGAAAGGGCCGTGTTGGGCTTTCATCCCACAAAACCGCCTAGTACCTTACCAACCCATCACTGGGCAGCCCTCGGGAAGTCCAAGAATAACAAAAAAATTAGGATTTTATTTTAAAAGAAAATACAAAAAATATAATAAACCCCTACTTAATCTTTTTGTGATTTTTAGAAATTTATTTTAAGTTTATTTATAAGAATTTATATAATTTTTGATTTTCTAATCTTTTATTTCAACATAGTTAGTTAGATTTAATTTTTTGGTGATTTGATTTTAAGAAATAAATTTATGAAGTAAATTTGTTTAGAGAAATTTATTTAGTATTTTTCTCTCGAATTCTAATAAGTTTCAATTTTATAATGCTTAGTTTAACAATCTTTAGATTTTAGTTATATTCATATAAGCTTTAAGATTCTAATGAAATTTTAATTTAATATTATTGCTCTCTAAATATTTTAATCTAAATTTTCGCTAGCCTTTCCTCTATTTTAATTTTTCTTATTAGATCATATGTCACGAGGATAAGAGGATAAAATTCATTATCCCCTGTTACACATATGCAATTTTTCCTTTTTGGTTAGATCATATGTCATGGTAATCAAGTATTACTTGGTACACATATGCAACCCCAAAAGTAAAAGGAGTAAAAGGATAAAATTCATTACTCCTAACCAATTTTGTTTTTGTTTGAGGAGAAAAAATATTTGTTCATATGTCATGTAAAATGAGAGAATAAAATTCATCATTTTCGATAAACATATGCAAATATCAAAAAGAAAAATAATTTATGTGGAGTGAGAGGATAAAATTCATCACCCTCAATTTAAGATCTCTTCAATTTCCTTATTCCCAAAATCCAATACCCAATATAATTGCTTTAAAATTAAATTAAAAATTTAAGAGAGCATAAGTAGTAGTTTGAATTTTTCCTTTACGTTTCTTTTTAGTGAAAAAGTGTTATTAATTTTTAATCTAACTTTGTTTGTTAAATACTTAATTTTGAGCTCTAATTAATTTATTAGAGAAAACTTTGCTAAATATTTAGCTCTTCACATTTTACTTTCTTATTTTAGGACTTAAAAATTTGAATCCATAAAGTTAATTTTTAACTTTCTTTTGATTTAATAAATTTTAAGTTTATTAAAATTATATTAATTTCTTATAAGTACCTCATATTTTTTGCTCTGGAATAGCAAAAGCTTAAGTATGGTGGTATTTGATATGTCATTATTTTTAGTTATTTATATATATTTTTTATTTAATAAATAATAATATTTTATTTATTTTATTTTAATATTATTATTAAAATGCTTTGTTTTCTAATTGCTATTTGGAGCTTGTAGAACTGATCAGTAGATGAAACAGAGAAGAGCTGGAAAAATCTCAAGAACACGCCCTGGTCACGGGTGTGACCTTCAGGTCATAGGCGTGACAAGCAGGCGTGACCATCCAAGTGCTCCAGAAATCATTGCCACATCGAATTAAAGCTACATGCCCAAGTCATTGGTGTGACCTTCTGGTCACGGGCATGGCTTTCAGCCGTAACTTCCAGGCATGCCGCGCTTAATGTCGCCAGTTTCAGATCTAGCCAATTTTCGGCTTACATGCCCTAGGTCACGGGCGTGACCTAGGGGCGTGACTTCCGCAACAGCCGGAGTTTAACTCCCGCCATTTCTCCTTCCCGCCATTTCCAGTAATGGACTTGACATGCCCTAGGTCACAGGCATGACTTAGGGGCATGACCCACAAAGCGACGAATTTTTGTAGTTTTCTCCCAACATTCTCGGGCTTTTAAGATGACAGTTCTGAGCCTTACATGCCCTAGGTCACGGGCATGACCTAGGGGCATGAACTTCTAGAAATTTTCCTATAAATTCGAGACAAAGCCAGAAGCTGATGGGGCATCTAGGGAGTTATAGTTCTGTATGTATGCTTTATTTCTTGCATTTTTTCATTTCCTAGTCTAGATCTTTTACATTGCAAGCTTTAATGTACGTTGTTTTTCATTAAATCATGTCTCTCTCTTCCTTATTGTGTAATTCTCTCATCATGATGAGTTGCTAAACTTCTTTTAGCACTTGATCACGATCAACCTTGGAATAAAATAAGCTTTTCAAATTTAGCAAAAATGTCAAGTTCTTTACTTTACTCACTAATGAATTATCTTTGATTTTTATCCTGTCGAATTCATATTCCACGGATATGTTCTTCGATCTGAGATTCGTATCCTAAATGACCGAGAGGTTGAGGATACGAGGAGATCACTCAAAGGTAGAAGGAGTCGCAAGCACTCCTCGAGAAAGGATGACATGGATCTTCCAGATTGGAGTCAAATCCAATAGAGGGGTTGACCTCCTAAAGCAAGCTTAGGGTTTTCGACTGGCCGAGAGGTCTTAATCGATCAACTTAAAGTTAGTCAAAAGCATGAGCTCGAAAGAGATGCTTTTGTACTTTAGGAACCTCCACGGTCGAGTGAGTAATTTAAAAGTCTTGCGTACTTTATGTTCATGAAAAGTTTATTTTAATTCAAAGTAAGTCTACATCAAGTGTTAATCTTAGTTCATAATTTTATTAATTTTCTATCATTATTTACAGATAAAATAATATTAATTTGCATTAGTAGGAGAACTCAACAGACCCAAAAGAATACGACTCTTGATATTCTTAAAATATCCTATACTATGAACGATACGTGCTCTTGCCTATAGTTCGTAGAATTTGGAGATATTACTAATCCTAAATTTTACTCATCAGTAACTTCCTTAGAGTTGTAATCTATACAAGCATGCTGCTCTGAGAGCCAGTCCATGTCAAAGATTACATCAATCTCAAATATCGGTAGCACGGATGCTTTCAAACTGAAATCTTGACTTCCTATCAACACCTCAACACATCAAGATCTATCCGCGCACATTAAGTGAACATCTTTATTTTTAAGGTCGCTAACAATCTAGAGGGGGGGGGTGAATAGGTTTCTTGGTTTCTTGTGAATTTCTTTTATTTTCTTCTTTAAGTTTTTAGTGTGTTAGTAATTATCTTCTTTCAAGAACCTGCAATATAGAAACAACACAACAAAACACACACAAAAATATATAGTGGTTCCCCAGATTATTGGCATGTCCACTGTCCTCCCACCTCTCTAACTTCTAGTTAGACAAGGAACTTCTCCAAAACTCAGTTCAAAGAGCTTACACCTCAGATCCCATAGGATCTCTCAATCTCCTCCATGACTTACAACTCAGGCCAAAGCCCCACATCATAGCAAAATTGCTCCTACAACTCAGTGATTAACTGATCACCTACCTCTTGCACAAAGGCCCTACAACTCATGCTTGGAGGACAAACCTACCTCAGATCCACAAAGGATCCTAAATTAGAGAGAATGCCTCTACAACAGGTAAGTACCAAAGGCCCTATCTTAGACACAAAGGATCCTACAACTCAGGAACAAGTGCCCTACAACTCAATTAGAATGACTCGCCTACCTCAGGCTCAAAAGCCCTACATCTCAGTGATCAAATGATCACCTACCTCAGATCCAAGCTGGATCTTACATTCAGAGAGTATAACTCTCGTATAGTACAGGAAAAACTGCCCTACCTCAGGGTCAAAAGCCTTACATCCCAGATCCAAAAGGATCCTACAGATATAATGGTTCTAATTAATTCGACACAGAGAAATTTCTCTATGTCTGCTATAAGAGCAGAGTTATCCCAGCTCTATCTATCTTCACAGCATCAGAAAAATGGTCTTCAATAAATGGCTGCCGCTGCTGGAAGTATCTCAGAGAACTATTTTTGAACTTACTATAGAAGACTAAAGATCAGCTAGATCTGGATTTCTTCAAATAGCTAACCTAAACCTGCAGAAGACTGAAGGCTCTCCTCTCTTTCTTTATCAGAAGTGATTCTGAACTTGTTGTGGCAGAAGAAAATGCTACAGCTAACTTGACTGAACTTTTAGTTCAGCTGATCAAATTCAAGATTTTTCCCTGCAGTAATGGTGAGAAAGATGAAGTCCAGCCGCTCTTTTTCTTTTGAAACAAACCTTAAAATTTGAGTACAACAACTAGTAGCTTTCGCTTTATATCTTCTGCCGATTAACGACTCCAAGAAGAAGTGGGGACCAACTGTAGCTGACAGTTGCACCTTGCATTAACGGAAGAACGCGTACAGTAGCTCTCCTGCAGTATTTGTCGTGTTCTGTAGCTTCCCCGCATTTAATTTGAGCACGGTTGACTTTGTCAATTTTCACTGACGTCATCAGTTTATTGACTTAGCCAATTTCTCAAATTCACTTCAGGCGTTAAGTGCATTGAGTGAGCAATCTCCCCTCAACGCCAAATCCCTTAGTCAACTAACTGAATCATTCTACACCATAGGCATTGAGAGAGTTGAGTGCAATGACTTCACTCAACGCTTTTACACTTAGTCATTTCTTCACCAGTCTGAAGGCGTTGATTGAGCTGGCCTCACTGAACGCTTTTTGCTTTTGCCTACCTTCTTTATTGGGCGTTGAGTGAACTGACTTCACTCAACACTTCTGGACTTAGTCGATTTTTGTCTTATTCTTAGTCTTTGACTGCAGCAGGAAGACTCAACGCTTTTGCTTTGACGTCAAGTGAGCTGTGTTCACTCATCGCATCTGGTTATTGTCGAATATTCAACCAGCCAATACATAGGCATTGATTCATTCAGCTATACTAGATGATGGCGTTGAGTGAACTGTCATCACTCAATGCCTGTGGAATTGGCCGCAAAATTGCTTTTCTTACTGCATGTCTTTGACTGTCCACATATATCTCAACGCTTTATGGCATCTGGCATTGAGTGAATTAGATTCACTCAATACCTGTGGACTTAGGCAATTTCCACCCTACCCATCATATTTCATTGCATCTGGCATTGAGTGAACTGACTTCACTCAATGCCTGTGGACTTAGACAGATTTCTATCTCTCCACTCCTTTACTTTGTCACCACTTTCCACATCAATTGGAATACATATACTATCAATGTTACATGACTAACCTGCATGCATGAACTTAATCATACCTCAAATACAAATTTATGTATATCATTGACATGAGTGACTTCTTCAAATCAGGGACATTGTGGGCAATGGACCCAACAATCTCCCCCTATTTGAAGAAGTCAAAACCCTCAATCAAATGAGTAAATGGCATACACTATATTATGCAGCAATAGAACATTCACTTGGAAAATAAGAGAACAAGTTATAGTTACCACACTTCCTTGCCTGCAAGGTGAACTTCATCAAACCTACTCCCCCTTAATTACTACTGCCTATCCTTGATCTATACCACTTGTATCCTTCTCATTTCTCTCCCCCTTTTTGACTTCTGTAAATAGTCAGGGAGGTACTGATTATTTGCTCCCCCTATTTGAGTACAGATAAGAAACTGAAAGTTAGGGGGATAGATCTGATTACTCTAGAGGTGTGTGTGGGGGGGGGGGGGGAGGGGCGGTGAATAGAGTAATCTAAAACTTTTTTACTAAAGATAAATTTATCAGAGAAATAAGTGATAATAGTAGTAGTATAAAAAATTGAAACTAAGCTAAAATACACTATCACACCACATCAAAACAAAGAGGAAATGAACAACCAGACAACACAAGAATTTTATAGTTGTTCCCCAAACTGGGTACATCCACTCTTCTACCACCCTGGTAGGAATCCACTATCAAGTTTTTGATCAGGTGACTGCCACCACAAGATTTATTTACAGGGAGATCTCACAACCCTTTAGGCTTTTGATCAGGTGCCCAAAAACCAATAATAAACTTTTAAAGGGATTTAATAAACCCTTTGTACAAGAGGTTGAGAGAGTTGATGGTTTCTTCTCTTTTCTCTATTCAACAGAGAAAACTCAGTGGATTGCTAGTGTCAAAGCTCCTTCTGAAATGTTGAGATGCTCAAAAAGCCTGGAGCCTTGCTCAGGGTGTAAGACTTCAGCCTTGTCTTGTTGAAATCCAAGAACTTGTAGACAGATCTAGTGTTGTTATCCTTGAGGATCCCTAGAGTAGAAGTTGAAGAAGGCTCTTGATATAAGATTGATGTTCTTCTTCAGTCTTCTAAAACATCAAGGGGAAAACAGAAAGTTTTCAACACAAAGAAGAAGCAGATATTCTTCAGTATATTTATGTATCGCTTCTCTGTATATCACTGTGTATTTTCTCTCTTGCTTGCTTGTATCAACTCTGTTCTGTTGTCTGAAAGCAAATTCTCTTATATATTCTATTGTCAAGTTCTCCTTTTGAATTTTTAATTCCAAGCATTAATTGCTGACAAATTTTGGAGAATGAAACGGCTGGAATATAATATTTAATGAGTTTCCACAACTGTCCCAGCAAAATAAGCAAGTAATTAACTCTGATGAAATCCATAATTAATTCTGTCAAGAACGGCTATATTCTTGAGAATATAAGCATTAATTACTCAGAGAATTACTGCTAAATAATATAAGAAATTGGGGACAGAAATAAGGAAATCTTATAAATCTGACTCGGGACAGAAATCGTCGACCTCTGAGTAGAATTAGTCGACTGGATTTCCAAGTTCATCATGATGAGAAATCCTGTTTGTTGACCTAAGCTCAGCGAACTACAAATTGGAAATATCTTGCCAATTCTGCGCTCCAAGTTCGTCGAACATAGAATCTGTCTTCATCGAACTGAGTTCAGAGAAAATAAACTAGAAAGAATCTGTCAAAGTTGAACTTCCTATTTTGTCGAGCAAAGAATTTGTCTTGAGGAAGAAATCATCGACCGGAGCTCGAATATCGTCGAGCTCAACCCAGAGAAAGATTTCCGAGTTCGTTGATTTGCGATCGACGATCGTCGAGCTGAGTTCAAAGAACTTCGAACTAATAATCTGAACTATGAATTCTTCTAAGTATTGCGTCTACTGAAGTCCTCTATAGGCTGCTCCATGAAGATTGATACTAATGACTAGCCTAAACTCTAGGACTAACAGACTTGACCCTAGCTATACAAAGTGGGTCAAACATCCTAATTAGTGAACCTAGCCCAAATTCAAAGTAGGGATCCAACAATCTCCTCCTATTTGGGTGAGGTCACTAATACAAACAAAAAAACACACACAAAGCAAAATAAAAGATATCTGGCAGAAAATAAAGATCTAGCTGATATATGTAGAACAGGTGCTTTATGATTAAACACAAAATAGTTCAGAAAACAAACTAAACAAACAGTTATTTGTTTTTCCTGGACTTCTCTTTCTCAGCTTTGTTAGATGGTTGTCTGAAAATGATTTCTCTATTAGGGGTTGCAGCTTCTCTCTTAGACATGGTCATGTCATATGCTCCAATAATATCACAAAAAGTAGCCCTTGGTACTATAGCTTCACGATGAAGACTCATATAATCATCTACATTGAAAAATTTGTTGGCATTATTATACCTTTTGAACTTTTATTTTCTGTATGATTACATGGTGGAGTACTGAGATGGGTCCTTGCCTTCTGCTTTTGCTTTATTGATCAGAGAAAGTCCAACTAATTCTTGAAATCTGGCCATTTTAGCAGTCGGTTCTTGTTCAGGATCTACAAAAGGAATTGGAGGGGATACTGGCCCTTTTGGACTGGTGTCCTTTGAATCATCAAGAGAAACTGGAGTACTTTTATTTTTTGAAGCTGGAGGAGGTTTGCTCTTTGAAGATTTTTGTTATTGACCACTGCTACCTTGAAAACTAGGCTTGGAGTGTCTTTGATAAGTCTTAGTGATAGGAGCTGATCTATGAGTGACACTTCCAGAGGCCGCAGCTGATGGAGGAGGAGGAGGAGGGCCTTTCCTGAAGTGCTTGGGAGGAAACTTGTACCTTCTTCTCTCCTTCCTTTCTTTTTGCTCATTCTTAGACAACCACATCCAGTGTGGCATCCCAGGGTAAGGTGTAATCTTTTGCAAGATGTAGTAAGGTGTGTCATGAGTTGGATTAGGCTTGGGAACAGCCTTGGGAACAACTTTCATTTTCTTAACTATCTTCTTCTTAGCTTTAGGATCATCAGAATCTTCAGAGTCATCATCATCATTGTCTTCAGAGGATTCAGGAGGATTATCATACATATCATTAATCTCCTTCAAGGCTTCCATAAAAAATTGTTTTTCAGCTTGAGGTAGAACTTGAGATTCTGAAACTTCTGGTACAGCAATACTTTCAAAAACTGTTTAATTCTCTTCCTCTATATCTACAAGTATAATATCATCTAGGTCTGGTATAGAACTTTCATCCATTTTGTAGGTTGAAGGGGAGATAGCCTTGGGAGCTGATTCTGTGAGTGTCTCAAAGACTGTAAAACTTGCCTTTAGTTGCTTTACAACCTCAGGGCTTATGGGAGGAGTATAACAAACTATAGCCATAGAATTCTCTAGACAAACTTCTGGTAAGCAATTTATATAAGCAGAATCAAAAGATTTCAATAAATTGAATAAATCTACTGTGGGATTGACAAAGCAATCACCAACAGTCAAAATTTCTGGAAGATCTGCTGGCTCATCTGTACAACTCATATTAATCTCAACTTCCTCAACTTCTGTATCCATATATACATCTGCATCTGCTGCTACATTCGACTGTACATCTGCTGTTGTTGTTGCTGCTGGAGGAGATAACACTAGAACTTCTTCATTGGATATCTCCCCCTGCCTGGTTTCAGAGGGTCTCGAAGCCAGGCCCCCTGAAGAAGAAGGGACAGTGGGGGCAACATCAATGAGAGCAGAGAGAGGAAATGGAATTAGCAAGAGGTTGAATAGCCTCTGCTATGAGATTTCTGAGGAGAGGAGTGATGAGCTCCAAGAGAGTTGAGATGGAAGGGGAATCCAATTGAACAAACTCAGAGGGTGTATGAGTTGATACAGATGGATGGATGGAAGAGGATGCAGGGAAAGGTGATGTAGGCTATGCCTTAGGGATCCTACAGGGAGGGCGTGACTACGACCTTTACAATGTTAACGCTCCCTAACCCGCACACAAACGAAATGCAGCGTCCACAATGAATTTTATTTATCGTTCACGCTAACATACGGGTAGCCGATCCGCAAGTGGAATAGAGAATGGCTATAGGCCAAAATCCTTTCCGGCTAAATGGAATAATATTGATTTTGGTCGAGCTTGGAGTTGTACCAAAATAGATCCACCCAAAAATAAATCACGATTCGAAAATTGGTAGGATCTATCCCAACAAAACAAAAGCGAGGAGTGCTAATCCTCTCGTTAGATCTTTCGGAAAAAACCAAATGAAAATCCAGATCTACTATTAGAAACACCGTGAAAATTAACGATTCGAGAAATCACGCAAAAGTCGTCCACCAAAAGAACTAGTCAAGAGGGAAAATCTCCTGTGTAGGAATTTTCGTTACCCCGCTCGGAAATGTAGATCCGAGATGTTTGGATCCACCAAGATGACCGCTCTTCCTTTGGACCCACGGGAAACGCACCACGGATGAAGATCTTGCTCGTCTCCTTCGCTTTCTCGTCGTGGACGAGTTTTTCTCAAAACTTTTGTTCTTCCTTGCACACGATCCCCGTCCTCCAAGGTGGTTGAGAAATTCCAAGGGTTGAATGCGGTGTTGGTGGAGAAAGGTTAGAGAGGTGGGAGAATGAGAGGTGATTAGAGGGAATGAGGAGTAGAAGGGGGCGGCCTGGCAAGGGAGGAGAAGGGTGGCCGAACTCATTGAGAGGGAAAGCCTTGAGGGGGGCGGCAGCTAAGAGGAGAAGGAAGGGGAGAATGATATTAGGGCAAACAATTTGTCTTGATTTCAATAATAGTCCCATAACAAATGAAAATTTGGCCTTATATAAGGCTTACAACCATGTGGCTATTAGCAGCCCAAAATAAAATATTGTTCCGAAATGAAATGATAGAAAACAACATAGTTTCAAATACCACATATAAAAGATAAATGTAGACCACTAGTAAAATAAAGTTAACTCTTAATCTTGTTGCGTGGGCGAAGATTGTAGTCATGCACGCTACGGCGCCGCAAGTCTTTTTTTGGAGGAGCATCGTCGTCATCTTCTGCCACGGCAACACCGCCATGGACGTCGTCATCTTCTGCCACGGCAAAACCGCCATGGACGTCGTCTTCATCACCCAGTTGGCCGTCGTGGTGGCCGTCGCCATCAATCCTCCCTCTCTCAAAAGGACTCATCACTGATGAGTGGGCTGGACGGTAACGGTGGAGGAGATCTGCATCAAGAAGAGCCAGCTCTGCCGACGGAACCCAAGAGTCGTCCGAAGCTGGACGACCTCGCCATCTGACCAAAAACCTGTGAACATCGCCGTCGGGAGTAGAAAACACCGCATCCTGCAGAATCTTGTCAGGCAAGAAATCGGTCCGGGGGAACCTAGGAAAAGCGTTAGGCGCAGAAGAAAAACAAGTTGCATCATCAATAGGCAACGTACCTCCCGAAGGATCCGAAAGGGAGGGTGGTCCAGATATATTCTCACCCCCACCCCTTTAGACGATATAGTGGAAATATGAAACGGAGAGACTGACAGTTCAGGTGGTGGAGCGACATAGAGCGTTAAATTCGAAATGTTAAAAATAGGGGAGATTCCCCAATCAGCGGGTAACTTTAATAAATATGCATTTTCACCTAGCTTCTTCAAAACCCGAAAAGGACCGGCTCTCATATTCTCTAATTTTTTTATGGTGCCCGAAGGCATCCATTCAGGGATAAGACATACCATTACCAAATCGCCAATATTTAAGGGGACTGCTCGCTTATGTATTTTAGCATTCGATTGATAAATAGCATATTGTTTAGCTAACGTCTTGCCTATGTGCTCATGGAGAGTGTGAACGTGCGAGGCGAAGTCCTGTGCAAATTGACTTGATTTAAATGATGGTGGTAACAGAATCAAGTCAAGAGGCACGGGCGCCTTAGAAGTACATGACATACATCCATGGGGATGACGTCGCACCACACTTTATCGACATAGCTCTTAAACATAAGTGGCACTAAACAACGCTTAGAAACCGCGATAGACGTTTTGTTCACCCATGCTATTTTATATGGCTGGGGGTGTGGTTCGGGGACTAGGTGCATATGAGTGACGACGTTTTCCGAAATGACATTCATGCAACTTCTGCTGTCTATTATTAACTTGCACCACTTTTCACCACATTTAAAATTCAAAGAAAATATGTTCGTCCGATTGTGCTCATTCGGTGCACGCGGTGTGGCCAAGATACACTGATAACTCTAATTTTGTCCAAGTTTTTACATTATTTTTATTTAATAATTAATTAATTTATAATTATATTTTGTAATTTTATTATTGAATTTTTCTAATTTCTTGTTTCAGGGCAATCTGGGCTGCAAATCGCAATTTGGAGTCTATAGGGTTGATCAGGAGACAAAACTGCGCAAAAGCAGGAAAATTTCAAAAGAACACGCCAACGTCACGGGCGTGACCAACATGGTCACGGGCGTGACATCCGGGCTAGAACCCGGCTCGTGGAAGGAGTTACCTGCCACGTCAATTAAAATTACACGCCTTAAGGTCATGGGCGTGACCATCATTACACGGGCGTGTACTCCAGGCGTGACATCCAGTGCCCTGCCCTGATGTCCAGTCAACGGCAGTTTAACAAGTCACGGGCGTGACACACTTGACACGGGCGTGACATACCCCGTGACAGCCCGGCGTGCCGACTTAATGCTACAGTTTCACTCGCTGGGAGTTTTCTCAAGACACGCCCATGGTCACGGGCGTGACCAGGGGCGTGACCCCTCCAACAACGGCCGGAGTTATTCCCGCCGTATCTGCTTCCCGCCGTTTTTCTACAACCGTCAAGACACGCCCTAGGTCACGGGCGTGACCTAGGGGCGTGACCAGCAAATTAATGACTTTTGGCGGTTTCGCGCCAACGTTCAGAGGACTTGAAGACGACGGTTCCGAGACCGACACGCCCTAGGTCACGGGCGTGACCTAGGGGCGTGACCACCCAGCAACTTTTTCTATAAATTCCAGACAGCTTCAGATGGCCAGGAGGAGATTTTTGGGAGCTTAGTTCTATTTTATTTACTGTTTTTCCTGCATTCTAATTTCATTTTGTACCTTTACTTTCAAGTCTTCTTTTTAATCATGTCTTTCTTCATGTTTTCATGTAATTCTCTCATCATGATGAGTAGCTAATTTCCCAATTAGCACTTGATCATGATGAACTTTGGAATGGAATAAAATTCTTATTTTTGTCTCAAATTAGCAAGCATTCTATTTTCTAAACTTTGATTTATCTTTGATTTAATTTTTCTTCGAATTCATAAGTTGCAAATTATGTTTATTCGAGCTTAGATTCGTATCCTAGATTTACCGAGAGGTTGTGGATACGAGTAGATCACTCAAGGATAAAGAGAATTTCTTGCACCCCTCGAGAGAGGAACGCAAAATTCTTCCGCCTTGGAGTCAACTCCATTAGTGAGGTTCACCGCCTAAAGCAAGCTTAGGTCTTTCGACTGGCCGAGAGGTCTTAATCGATCTACCTAAGGTTAGTCGAGTGCGTATTCTCGAGAGAGGCGCTTCGTAGCTTTGGAACCTCCGCGGTCAAAGTTAATAATTTAGATGCTTGTGTTCTTTAATTTCGTGGATTTTATTCTAGCCCAAAGGGATTCTAGATCAAGTGCTAGCCTTTTAATCATCGAATTTCTCCTCTTCTTTCAACGTTCGTTTTCGTTTTTCGCAAAACCAATTTTCCGATCGATAAAATAATAGTTCGTCCTTGTGAGTACAAATACTCAACGGTCCCCGAGTTTAAATACGATATTCCATATACTAAATTTCGATAGGTGCACTTGCCTAGTTGAGAGTTTAGTTTGGATCATTTTTCAAAACTTATAAAATCTTCATCAAGTTTTTGGCGCCGTTGCCGGGGAAATATTTTTGTTGATATTTTGAAAGCAAGGCTCTATTAATTTTATCATTTTCTTTTGTTTAAGAAATATCAGAATCAAAAAAATTTTGTTTTATTTTGGTGTATGACCCGAGGGAATCCGTCGCCTCTTTTTGATTTGGATCCGGAAATCGAGCGAACCCTTCGGCATCGCTTACGATTTCAAGTTCCGAATTTTCAAGATACGGACTCCTTAGGAGACACTCCTAATCCTTCATTAATCCTCTCTCCGTCACCGCCTTCTTCTTCTCCTTCTTCATTTAGTTCTTCTTCTCATTCTCCTAGATCTCCATCTTCTGCTTCTTCCAATATGGGTGACCCAAATGCGGTTGAACAAAGGACTATGTCCTATTATGCCCGTCCAAACTTGGACGAGACTCAATCTAGTATTGTTCGCCCCGCTATTGCCCCCAATAATTTTGAGTTGAAGCCAAGCATCATCCAAATGGTACAACAATATGTACAATTTGATGGGCTTCAAGATGAAGATCCAACGCGCATATTTCAAATTTCTTAGAAATATGCGATACTTTTAAAATTAATGGTGTATCCGAAGATGCCATCCGGCTAAGGTTATTTCCATTTACATTGCGCACTAAAGCGAAGCAGTGGTTGGGTTCTCTACCAAGAGGATCCATCACAACATGGGCTCAAATGACGGAAAAATTTCTTACGAAATACTTTCCGCCGGCTAAAATGGCTAAATTGCGCAATGATATCACTTATTTCTCCCAAATTGATTCAGAAATGTTATATGATACTTGGGAGCGTTTCAAGGAATTGCTTCGTCGATGTCCTCATCATGCAATTCCGGATTGGTTACAAATCCAAACCTTCTATAACGGCCTAAATTCTCAAACTAGGCAACATATTGATGTCGCCGCCGGTGGAACGCTTAATAACAAAACACCGGCGGCCGCACAAAAGCTTATAGAAGGTATGGCTTTGAATACCTATCAATGGAGTACACCTCGGTCTAAACCACCTAAACCGGCCGGGATGTATGAAATCGATACGGTTTCAAGTTTGTCTCTCCAGGTTGAGCAACTGCAAAAACAGATGAACGAGATGTCTGCTTCCTCGTCCAAATCTACCTGTGAGCCCCAATATTGGGAGCCTTCTACTATTGCCGAGCATGTGGATTACATGGGTAATCCGAATCGGCCACCTTATAATCCGGGTAACAATTTTGGCAATACCTATCACCCGGGTATAAGGAATCACCCCAACTTCTCTTGGAGTAATCCGGGGAACGCGGCGCGCCCTCCGAACACGATTCCACCCGGCTATTTTCCACCGCAAGCTCCCAAAGCTCCCAATCTCGAGGAATTGTTCACTAAATATACAACTACAAATGACGCCAACATCCGGAATCTCACCGGATCTCTTCGAAGTTTGGAGACGCAAATCGGGCAAATCGCTAAAATGCTCTCCGATCGTCAACAAGGAGCGCTACCGGGCAATACGGAGCCCAACCCCAAGGAGCATGCAAAAGCCATCACCCTACGGAGCGGGAAGGAGGTAACCACTTCTCCAAATCCGGTTGATACTTCTCCAATTCCGGTTGATACGGAGGTAATAATTTCTCCATCTTCTCCTCCGTCTAAGCCTTCTACTCTTAATAAACCAAAAGCTTATCAACCACCTCTTCCCTATCCATCTAGAATGCAAAAAAATCGGGTGGATGAACATCACGGTAAATTTTTGGACATGTTTAAACAAATCCAAATTAATCTACCGTTTTGTGAAATAATCGCACAAATGCCGAAATACGCCAAGTACCTCAAGGATCTTTTATCCAATAAAAAGAAACTTGAGGATATCTCCACGGTTCAATTAAATGCGGAGTGTTCGGCAGTTTTACTTAATAAATTACCTAAGAAATTACCCGATCCGGGTAGTTTCTCCATTCCCTGTTTGTTTGGTGATTTATTAGTAAAACGTGCGTTAGCCGATCTAGGCGCCTCAATCAATTTAATGCCTTATTCTTTAGTTAAGAAGTTGGGATTAGGAGAACCTAAACCCACAAGAATGTGCATTCAATTGGCGGATCGGTCTGTCAAGCTCCCTATGAGGATCATAGAGGATGTGCTTGTCAAAGTTGACAAATTTATATTTCCGGTAGATTTCGTCATCTTTGACATCGAAGAGGACACCGAGGTCCCACTCATTCTCGGTCGCCCTTTTCTTGCCACCTCGCGCGCAATTATAGACGTTAGTAATGGGAAACTTCTCCTTAGAGTCGGAGATGAAGAAGTTACCTTTACTATTGACACGTCTATGAAAAACTCGCTCTCAAATGACGACTCATGTTATTATTTGGAGGCTTCTCCTGAAGAAGACTCTTTTCTTTTTTCTGAAAAATCTTTATCTTCTATTGATCATGATGCCGATTTAGAACATTTAGATTCAATTGCTCATGAAAATAGTGATAATCTCTCGATCACGCACGCACCTATTTTTGAACTTTTAGAAATTGGTAGTGATCGTTTGAAAACTTCTTATGATGAACCTCCCGCGCTAGAACTAAAGCAATTGCCTGATCATTTAGAGTATTTATTTTTAGCGGAGGATTCAAAACTTCCGGTTATTGTGTCGGCCTACTTGACCAATGAAGAAAAAATTAAATTATCTCATATTTTAAAACTTCATCGCCGCGCAATTGCGTGGAAGATCACGGATTTGAGAGGGATTAAACCCTCCTTTTGCACCCATAAAATTTTTTTAGAAGAACACGCTCACAAAACTATTCAACCTCAACGCCGGCTAAATCCTAACATGAAGGAGGTAGTCAAGGCCGAGGTCATAAAATTATTAGATGCGGGTATCATCTATCCAATTTCGGATAGCTCTTGGGTGAGCCCGGTCCAAGTGGTGCCCAAGAAAGGAGGGTTAACGGTAGTGCCTAATGATAAAAACGAGTTAGTTCCCACTCGAACCGTTACCGGATGGCGGGTGTGCATCGATTACCGTAAATTAAATGATGCCACCCGTAAGGATCACTTTCCTTTGCCGTTTATTGACCAAATACTTGAACGGCTATCCGGGCACTCATTTTATTGTTTTCTTGATGGTCTCTCGGGATATTTTCAAATCCCAATCGCGCCCGAGGACCAAGAGAAAACAACCTTCACTTGTCCGTTTGGCACCTTCGCTTATCGAAGGATGCCTTTTGGTTTGTGCAACGCGCCGGCCACCTTCCAAAGGTGTATGCTAGCAATCTTTGACGAATTAGTGGAGGATATCATGGAGGTTTTCATGGACGATTTCTCCGTTTTCGGAGATTCGTTTGATTTATGTTTGGCAAACCTTTCCCGTGTACTCCAAAGATGTGAGGACACGAACCTAGTTTTAAACTGGGAGAAGTGCCATTTTATGGTACGGGAGGGTTTGGTCTTAGGCCATAAAATTTCTAGTAAGGGAATAGAGGTAGATAAAGCAAAAATTGAAACTATAGAAAAGCTACCTCCCCCTTCAAATGTTAAGGCCGTTCGTAGTTTTTTGGGGCATGCCGGTTTCTATCGCCGGTTTATTAAAGATTTTTCTAAAATAACTAAGCCCCTAACCCACTTGTTAGAAAAAGACGCGCCGTTCATTTTTGACGAAAATTGTTTGCGTGCTTTTTCTCTTATTAAAGAAAAATTGATTAACGCTCCTATCATGATCGCTCCCAATTGGGAGCTTCCCTTTGAGATAATGTGCGACGCTAGTAGTTTTGCCGTTGGTGCGGTGTTAGGACAACGCATAAATAAAAACTTTCATCCTATCTATTATGCAAGCAAAACATTAACCGCCGCACAGGAAAATTACACGACCACCGAAAAAGAATTATTAGCCGTAATTTTCGCATTTGATAAATTCCGCTCATATCTCACTTTGTCTAAAATTATTGTTTTTACTGATCACTCGGCTTTGAGATATTTATTAGCAAAAACAGATGCAAAGCCGCGATTGATTAGGTGGATCTTACTACTCCAAGAATTTGATTTGGAGATTCGCGACAAGAGAGGAGCGGAGAACTTGGCGGCTGACCATCTTTCGCGGTTGGAGAACCCAAATTCGGGGGAGCTCATGGAGGAGGACATTGACGACACTTTCCCCGAGGAGCGCCTTCTCGCCATTCATAAGGTAATCACCCTCCCCACTCCTTGGTTCGCCGATCTCGCAAATTATCTTGTTGCGAGATTCCTCCCGAATGGTTTTTCTTATCAAGAAAAGAAGAAATTCTTTTCTGATTTGAAAAATTATTTTTGGGAGGATCCCTTCCTTTTTCGTGTTTGTGCGGACCAAGTAGTGCGGAGGTGTGTTTCTCATGAGGAAGGCGCACAAATTTTAAAGCATTGTCATGAAGGACCCGCCGGTGGGCACTATAAAGCTAATCGGACGGCTCGGAAGGTACTTGAAGCGGGCTTCTATTGGCCAAGCATCTTCAAGGATGCTCACGCCCATGTAAGTCGTTGTGAACAATGCCAACGCTCAGGTAATATTTCCCGCCGCGATGAAATGCCGTTAAATACATTTTTAGAAATAGAAGTTTTTGATTTATGGGGGATCGACTTTGTTGGACCGCTACCAACATCCTATGGAAATAAATATATTTTGGTAGCGGTCGACTATGTGTCACGGTGGGCGGAAGCGCAAGCCTTTCCCACTAATGACGCCCGAGTCGTGACCCAATTTCTCAAAAAACTATTTTCACGATTTGGAGCACCGCGGGCAATAGTTAGTGATAGGGGCACCCACTTTTGTAACGCACAATTCGCCAAAGTTTTGTCTAAATACGGCGTTACACATAGGTTAGCCACCCCCTATCACCCTCAAACAAGTGGCCAGGTAGAAGTAGTTAACCATGAAATCAAACGAATTTTGGAGAAAACGGTTTCTACTAATAGAAAGGATTGGTCGGTCAAGCTTGATGATGCTCTTTGGGCTTATCGGACCGCGTACAAGACCGCTATCGGTTGTACGCCGTACCGATTGGTCTATGGGAAAGCATGTCACTTACCGGTTGAGCTTGAGCACCGCGCCTTTTGGGCACTTAAATTTTTAAATCTAGATGAAAATTTGTCCTCCGAGCTTCGGAAATTCCAAATTAACGAGCTCGATGAGTGGCGCTCCTTAGCCTATGAAAGTAATAAACTTTATAAGGAGCGCACAAAATTTTATCATGATAAAAAAATTAAGCACCCTAAAGATTTCAAACCGGGAGACCAAGTCCTTCTTTACAATTCGCGCCTCCGACTTTTTCCGGGCAAACTCAAGTCCCGATGGTCCGGCCCTTTTATTGTAAAAGAGGTATGGCCATATGGGACAGTGCTTATCTCGCACCCGGAACAAGGCGAATTTAAAGTGAATGGGCACCGGTTGAAGATATTCCTCGCCGGTGATACTACTAATGAGTACCGGGAGGAAATTAACCTCCCGAACCCATAAACGAGTGCCCCGCTTGGGTCGAGCTCAACGACCATAAACAAAGCGCTTGTGGGAGGCACCCCATGCTTATCTTTTCCTCTTATTTTTTTTTTTTAAATTAAATTTTCGCAGGTTTGAAGGACATCTTTTTCGGCGTGACGATCGAAGGAGTTGAGCGTCAAGTCTACGCGTTTCTTCAAGTCGGTAACTTTTGTTTTATTATTGTTTAGTTGACCATCAAAAAATTTTTTTTTATAAACAAAAACACAAAAAAAAAATCAAAAGAAAAAAAAAAAAAAAAAAAACAACAACAAAAACAAAGAAAAAAATTTTCTGCTCCGACACGCCTCTGTCACGGGCGTGACCTATGGGTCACGGGCGTGACCGAGACGTGTTTAGTTCGTCGAGCGAAACCCGAGAGTGGTTTCGTCGTGCGCAGCGTTCCGTTCGTCTTTCGGTCCTATCACGGGCGTGACCATCATTGGTCACGGGCGTGTCTAGCCCGAAACTTCGTTCGACGAAGTGAAGCTGGAAAACTTCACTTCCTGCCCAGTCATGGCCGTGACAGTGTGTGTCACGCCCGTGACACTCACTAGTCACGGTCGTGACTAGTCCGAAAAAAAATTCCTAAAAAAAAAAAATATATTTACTCGTATTCAGATACACGCCCCAGGGTCACGGGCGTGACCCTGGGCCGTGTCGTCGAATCCGAGGCGTGACCCCGGGTCAACGCCTCGGATTCCTTTTAGTTTTTTTTTTAGTATGAGACACGCCCATGGTCACGGGCGTGACCATGGGCGTGACCTTGGAATCCAATGCCAGTGCATTGGATTCCTGCGCCGATCACGCCTTACACGCCCAGAGTCACGGGCGTGACTCTGGGGCGTGACCAGGGAATCCGAGGCAGGAGGCCTCGGATTCTCCTTTTTTTGTCCCGTGCTTGTCACGCCCCCTGTCACGGGCGTGACATGGGGGCGTGACCAAGCCGAAAAACCTATAAATAGGGTTTTTTCCCCTCTTCTTCCTCCACACCATCCAACCCTTCTCTTCTCCCTTTGCTAACCCGATTCCTTCCTTCTTCTCCACTCAACCAAAATGCCTCGCCACCACCCTCGCTCCACCGCTTCCTCCTCCGAGCACCCCGCGGATCCCGCCGCAGCGGAAGCCATGCTTCTTTTTCAAAACCAAACCCAGCAGGAGCGCAGCGAGCGCCTACGCGCCAAACCCCTTGGCGTGTTCCGCATTTTAGATTGGGCGATACTCGCCACATTTGGAGCTGCGGATTTGGTGCGGGGATTTCTGTCCACCCCTGGATGGAGTTCTCTCTTCTCTATTTCCGAGCATGCCTTTCTTGAACTCACCGTTGAGTTCTTGGCTTCATTCGAGTTCCGCTGGGCGGCCGATGACGACTTCATCATCTTTCGCCTAGGTGGGATGGTGCATCAGCTCACCATCCGCCAGCTCAATGTCGTCATGGGCTTCTGCTCGGAGGCTTTTTCCCAATCTCCCGCCTATCTCGATTTACTTACTGATTTCCCGACCGATTTCAACCTTCTCGCCTTTTGGGCGGAAATCAGTAGTGACACCGCCCCCTACACCCCAAAGAAATCCAAAGGCAGCCAACTCATTTCTCCCGCCTTACGTATTCTCCACAACCTCCTTACCTTCACTATTTCTGGTCGCGGCGATAGCCACGGGGTGGTGACTCGGGCAGACTTACTATATTTATATAGTATGTTTTACCGGGTTCCCCTCAACCTTGGTTATCTGCTCGCCATTTTCTTTCGGCACCAGGCCGAAAATGCGAGGTTGGGAGCAGTGCACGGCGGGAACTTCATCACTTTCCTCGCGAAGCAGCTCGGCATTTGGGATGCTCTTCCACGTCTCAGCTGCGTCCAGACGCCGCAAGTTATCCAGTTCCAGACCCTTCAGGCCCTCGGCCTAGCGCGGCGACGTGATGGAGAGTTTGAGGCTATTCCCCCCGCAGTCGTTGGTGGAGATCTTGGCCTTGATTACGGTGCGGGTCCCAGCGGCACTATTCACTCGCCCCAGATTCCTCCACCACCGCAGGACCCTTCTTCCGAGCCCGGCCCTCAGAACTATTGGGATCGTCAGTTTGCGTCTCTTCACACACGCTTAGATACGATGCAGGCCGATTTTGATGCTCGATTTGTGAGTTTTGACACTCGATTTACCACGCTAGCGACAAATCAGGCCTCCTCCATGGCACGTATTGAGCGTGAGTTTTCCGACCTCCGGACACACTATCAGGAGCCGCGGCAGCATAGCGATGAGGATTAGCCTGCTTTCTTTTTTTTCTTTGGGATTGTAGACCGCCCTCTTGTATCTTTTCTTTTCCTTTGTCATGTATCCTTTCTTTTTCGTAAAATAAAAAAAAAATATGTTTTGCTTCAGTTTTGTCTTCCAGGTACATTTTGGTGCTGCATGACCCGTTTCAGGGAAGTCTCCTATCTTTTCTCTTTATTTATTTATTTTTCATTGGGGACAATGTCTTGTTTAAGTATGGGGGGATATTTCTCAAGCAAAACATACAAAAATTATGCTAATTTAAAAAAAAAAAACAAAAACAAGAAAAAAAAAAGGAATTTATTTCTTTTGTGTAATTTTGTTTTTGCTTATTTTACAAAAATAAAAAAAAAAAAAAAAAATTTTAAAAAAAAAAAAAAAATATACAAAAAATAGGATTACTTTCAAAATTAGGGAGATCTTTATTTCTCTATTTACTCACATGCGACATTCTAGGTATTCAACTTTTACATAAGTTTAGAAAATTTTTGATGCTTTAAATTGAATTTTGAATTTTGTAGTAGAACTGTTGGCCATGCTGTGTTTCTAGTTAAGTGCACATGTTAGTAGAATTTGAGTAGAATTAAATATTCAGCATACAATTAGATTTTTCTTTTTCTGAATGCGTAGAAATAGTTTATTTTACTTATTCTTGGAAACCGACAAAATCTAAAAATATTTTAGGAGAGTGTGTAGAAGTTTACTAGAGAGATATTTCGCGGATCAAGAAAGAGGTATTCTTTCTCGATGTCTAGAACTTGCCCTCTAGCTATTCTCAAGACTTTGCATAGGTTAAACTCATTAGCATGAAAATGATTTAGGCATTTCTTTTGGCTAGTTTGAGCCTTTGCACCCGTACCTAACGTTTTACCCTTGCTAAGCCAATTTGAGCCTATATCCTTCCTTTTGTTATAGCTCCACCAACACTTTACCAAAGCCTAAAAAGCATCCTAATTACACACCTAAAACCGAGCTTGAAATTATAGATAAAACTAGTTTATGTGTGATTAGAAGTCATTTTATTTTGGTGGCTTTTGAAAAAATATACAAGAGTTGTTCTATTTTTCACTTCTCCTCTAAAAAAAAAAAAAAAAAACCAAAAAAAAACAAAAAAAAAAAAAAAAAAAAAAGAAAAAAAAAAGAAGAAAAAAAAAGAAAAAAAGAGGAAGTTGAAAAAATATTCAACATATTGAAAAAAAAAAAAAAAAAACAAAAGGAATTGGCGAAGTTTTTCAATTTATTTTGTGCAAGCTCTCTTTAGGTTTTGGTGTATCTACCCATCGCATTTATCTTTGTTTTTCCAAACCAAGAACCTAAGCCTACATTCCAACCTACTTAAGTCCTACTGATTTGTGCTTATAAGTTAACCTAGTGCCGTGGCGAGAGTGTGAAAGGGCAAGCCTATGGCCATCGACATTGATGGATTTCTTTGGAGGGTATCCCGATCTTCGATTTGTGCAATGTTATCTTAGCAAACACGCTACTTTCTTCCTAAACATGATTCGAAGATTTTTCGTGTTTCCATCTTTGAAGTAAAAATAATAAGTGGAAACACATTTTAGAAAATTAAAAAACTAATTTGTATGCTGAGTAGGTTCTTCTACAATAATTACTACAAGCATAGGCATAAGACTTCGCATTCTACTCCTTATATTCAATTTTCGTTTTTAGCGTTAAAATTTTTCTACTCTCCATGTGAAGTTGTTTGCTCGGGACGAGCAAACGAATAAGTATGGGGGTATTTGATAACTCTAATTTTGTCCAAGTTTTTACATTATTTTTATTTAATAATTAATTAATTTATAATTATATTTTGTAATTTTATTATTGAATTTTTCTAATTTCTTGTTTCAGGGCAATCTGGGCTGCAAATCGCAATTTGGAGTCTATAGGGTTGATCAGGAGACAAAACTGCGCAAAAGCAGGAAAATTTCAAAAGAACACGCCAACGTCACGGGCGTGACCAACATGGTCACGGGCGTGACATCCGGGCTAGAACCCGGCTCGTGGAAGGAGTTACCTGCCACGTCAATTAAAATTACACGCCTTAAGGTCACGGGCGTGACCATCATTACACGGGCGTGTACTCCAGGCGTGACATCCAGTGCCCTGCCCTGATGTCCAGTCAACGGCAGTTTAACAAGTCACGGGCGTGACACACTTGACACGGGCGTGACATACCCCGTGACAGCCCGGCGTGCCGACTTAATGCTACAGTTTCACTCGCTGGGAGTTTTCTCAAGACACGCCCATGGTCACGGGCGTGACCAGGGGCGTGACCCCTCCAACAACGGCCGGAGTTATTCCCGCCGTATCTGCTTCCCGCCGTTTTTCTACAACCGTCAAGACACGCCCTAGGTCACGGGCGTGACCTAGGGGCGTGACCAGCAAATTAACGACTTTTGGCGGTTTCGCGCCAACGTTCAGAGGACTTGAAGACGACGGTTCCGAGACCGACACGCCCTAGGTCACGGGCGTGACCTAGGGGCGTGACCACCCAGCAACTTTTTCTATAAATTCCAGACAGCTTCAGATGGCCAGGAGGAGATTTTTGGGAGCTTAGTTCTATTTTATTTACTGTTTTTCCTGCATTCTAATTTCATTTTGTACCTTTACTTTCAAGTCTTCTTTTTAATCATGTCTTTCTTCATGTTTTCATGTAATTCTCTCATCATGATGAGTAGCTAATTTCCCAATTAGCACTTGATCATGATGAACTTTGGAATGGAATAAAATTCTTATTTTTGTCTCAAATTAGCAAGCATTCTATTTTCTAAACTTTGATTTATCTTTGATTTAATTTTTCTTCGAATTCATAAGTTGCAAATTATGTTTATTCGAGCTTAGATTCGTATCCTAGATTTACCGAGAGGTTGTGGATACGAGTAGATCACTCAAGGATAAAGAGAATTTCTTGCACCCCTCGAGAGAGGAACGCAAAATTCTTCCGCCTTGGAGTCAACTCCATTAGTGAGGTTCACCGCCTAAAGCAAGCTTAGGTCTTTCGACTGGCCGAGAGGTCTTAATCGATCTACCTAAGGTTAGTCGAGTGCGTATTCTCGAGAGAGGCGCTTCGTAGCTTTGGAACCTCCGCGGTCAAAGTTAATAATTTAGATGCTTGTGTTCTTTAATTTCGTGGATTTTATTCTAGCCCAAAGGGATTCTAGATCAAGTGCTAGCCTTTTAATCATCGAATTTCTCCTCTTCTTTCAACGTTCGTTTTCGTTTTTCACAAAACCAATTTTCCGATCGATAAAATAATAGTTCGTCCTTGTGAGTACAAATACTCAACGGTCCCCGAGTTTAAATACGATATTCCATATACTAAATTTCGATAGGTGCACTTGCCTAGTTGAGAGTTTAGTTTGGATCATTTTTCAAAACTTATAAAATCTTCATCATACACCTCATAACCATCATATACGACTCATCTTCGATATCACTCGGCTCGGCATCTGATTCCCCGCCAGCTTCATAGACGAGCTCGGCAGGCTCAGACGTGGACTCTAACAGTGCCAGTGGCTTACTCTTAGTGGGACACTCACTAGAGTAGTGTCCTTGAATTCCACACAAATAACAGGTAGCATTAGTCTTATTAATTCGTCCTATTGGAACTCTCTCTCCATTGGGATTTTTATTGTTCCTAGCGGTAATTACTATGGAACTTGAGTCAGTCGTTCGGAACTTTCCTTTGTCTCGCATGGATGACGAAGGTGGGGGTCCTAAGATGGATTTTCCTTTCTGGAATGCTCGACCCTTGGACTTGTAGGCATTGTGCTTTTCTATATCCAATGTCGCATTGAATGTTGTGTTAAGGTCCGTGTGACCATAACGCAAAAGCTTGCCTTGGATGTCCGCATTAAGTCCCTTACGGAAACGAGATAGTGTGACCTCGGGCATTTCTCGAATATCACAACGCACCATCATATCCTTGAGTCGTCCCATGTACTCCGCTACTGATTGGCCCCCTTGACGAAGGGTGGCAAGCTCGTCGAACATTTGGGTTCGGTGATACGCCGGGACATATTGGTCATGCAGGAGTTCATTCATGGCGGCCCACCCAACTGGGGGTGCCCCATTCACGGTGCCTAGACGCCTCTCTTCCTTCAACAAGAATGTTTTGGCTCTACCCAGAAGTTTCATTCGTGCTACTTGTACCTTCTCAACATCCGTCAGGTTGTGCCACTCAAAATAGAACTCAATATCCATGATCCAGTTTAGAAAGAGTTGGGGTTCACCCATGCCATCGTAGGATGGTGATTCCATTTTAACGGCCCTAGTTAAGTCGAACTCATAAGGGGCTCGGGGTGCGTACTCATAATCCGGATCACGAGGGAGATTTTGTCGCTCTTCTCGTTGGTTGGCGGGATGGGGTGGCTGCCCCGGTCGATTTATCCCAAAGCCGGGATTTTGAGGCGCCGCCTGATTTACAGCCAACCCTTGTATTAACTGAGTGAGTGCATCGAACCTGGTGTTAAACTCTTCCCTAAGCGCCGCAATTATTGCAGGAGCGGGCTCACCATCATCATGATGGTCGGCCATGTGTGATGTGGATGCACATGAACAACACTGATACAGGGTGCCTCACCTAGACAAGAGACTGTTTGGACAAGATTTTTTTTATAAATCAGGATTTTTATACGCTTAATGACTTGGAGAATGAAAATATTTTTTTTGACTTTTATGCTTAGGAAAAAAGTAGAAAATTCAGAATTTTTTTGGCAATTTTGTTTTGCAGAAATTTTTTTTGACTTTTGTTATATGCAGACCAGATGGTGAAAATTTTTTCAGATTTTGTATCTACGAAACGTGCACGACCAAGTGTGGGTCGACGTCCTAAGACCGGAAAGCGTAAGGACGGTGTCGATTGAGAAATCAACACAAACCTCGCTTTGATACCAAATTTGATGTAGGCTATGCCTTAGGGATCCTACACGGAGGGCGTGACTACGACCTTTACAACGTTAACACTCCCTAACCCGCACACAAACAAAACGCATCATCCACAATGAATTTTATTTATCGTTCGCGCTAACATACGGGTAGCCGATCCGCAAGTGGAACGGAGAATGGCTATAGGCCAAAATCCTTTCCGGCTAAATGGAATAATATTGATTCCGGTCGAGCTTGGAGTTGTACCAAAATAGATCCACCCAAAAATAAATCACGATTCGAAAAGTGGTAGGATCTATCCCAATAAAACAAAAGCGAGGAGCCCCAATCCTCTCGTTAGATCTTTCGGAAAAAACAAAATGAAAATCCAGATCTACTATAAGAAACACCGCGAAAATTAACGATTTGAGAAATCACGCAAAAGTCGTCCACCAAAAGAACTAGTCAAGAGGGAAAATCTCTTGTGTAGGAATTTTCGTTACCCCGCTCGGAAATGTAGATCCGAGATGTTTGGATCCACCAAGATGACCGCTCTTCCTTTGGACCCACGGGAAACGCACCACAGATGAAGATCTTGCTCGTCTCCTTCGCTTTCTCGCCGTGGACGGGTTTTCCTCAAAACTTTGGTTCTTCCTTGCACACGATCCCCGTCCTCCAAGGTGGTTGAGAAATTCCAAGGGTTGAATACGGTGTTGGTGGAGAAAGGTTAGAGAGGTGGGAGAACGAGAGGTGATTAGAGGGAATGAGGAGTAGAAGGGGGCAGCCTAGCAAGGGAGGAGAAGGGTGGCCGAACTCCTTGAGAGGGAAAGCCTTGAGGGGGCGGCGGCTAAGAGGAGAAGGAAGGGGAGAATGAGATTAGGGCAAACAATTTGTCTTGATTTCAATAATAGTCCCATAACAAATGAAAATTTGGCCTTATATAAGACTTACAACCATGTGGCTATTAGCAGCCCAAAATAAAATATTGTTCTGAAATGAAATGATAGAAAACAACATAGTTTCAAATACCACATATAAAAGATAAATGCAGACCACTAGTAAAATAAAGTTAACTCTTAATCTTGTTGCGTGGGCGAAGATTGTAGCCGTGCCCGCTACGACGCCGCAAGTCTTTTGTTGGAGGAGCATCGTCGTCATCTTCTGCCACGACAACACCGCCATAGACGTCGTCATCTTCTGCCACGGCAACACTGCCATGGACGTCGTCTTCATCACCCAGTTGGCTGTCGTGGTGGTCGTCGCCATAAAAAGGTGTGGTGTTAGTCATAAGTTCATCTGTAGATGATGGTGTGTGGAGCGGAGATGATGATGAAAGATCAAAAGATGGAATGGATACAAGGTTGGTGGTTGGTATGTCAACAAGGTGTTGTGGTAATGGGGATGAAGGGGGAGAGTTGTGCTCTGGTGATCGAATTGGTGTTGGGTGATGCACTGGAGAGACAGGTGGTGTTAGAGCATGAATTTGTGATGTGGATGGTTGTTGATGGGGAGTAGATGAAGGAATTAGAACTTGTGGAGGAGTAGGTTGTTGTTAAGATGGAGGAGAGGTAATCTGGATGGAGGGAATGATATCTTCTAAAGGCGAGGAATTAACTGTAACAACTCTTGTATCCTCAGAGGTTTTGGAAGAGGTTGAAGCCTTAGATGGATTAGAGATGGTCGTCTCCCATCTTCCAAACAAGTTACAAGTTAGCCTTTTGGAAGCATTTATGAATATGGTTTGGGAGAACAGGGATTCAGATGTTTTTCCCTGATGGAAAATTCCAAGAATTCTTCCAAAGCAAACTTCCTTCTTACTATTCTTCTTTCTTATCAAATCAAACAAAATCCTTGCCCAATTCACTGCTTTCTTATTCACTACAGCACACATTACCAAAAACTGGTGCCTGGTAATGTAGTCATGGGAAGTATGCTTGCATAGTAAGACTTTTCCCACAACATCGGCTAAAAACTTATATTCAGCAGATAAGTTTTTCTTTAACAATTAATTAGGGTTCTCACCAGTATGACTGCGGGAATAAGAGAGACCTGATTGCCAGAGATTGTGCCTGTCATTGAATCGGCGTCTGGAGTAGTAGAAGTAAACACTCATTCTCTAATCTCAGTCGCGGCTATCTTTATCCTGGTAGTCATGAATTTCTTCAACTATTGTTCCTCAAACAACTGCAGTATGTCGATGAATATCTGATCTTAATGTTGAAAGGATTCAAAGTCGATATCAAATCTTGTGTCAAATTTCATTCTGGAAAGAGGACTCGCTGTAATCGCCATTGTTTCCTGCAAAAATGAAAACAGATATCAATTACAAAGGAAACAAAAAGCACGGGATAGAGCTCGAAGAAAACCTAGTTATATGGTTTTAAAAATATGAAGCGGCAGACTCCGTCCTGCGAAATAAATAAAATTCTTTGATCTGAGTTCGACGAAATATTTTATTGGCAAAAGAGTTCGTCGATCTCAGTCTAAAGAAGGGAAAAGTTTTCGTCATTCTCAGGTCGACGAAATTTTCTAAAGTAGTATCGTGGATCTCCGTTTGACGAATAAGTCTTCACACCGAGATTTCGTCGATCTCTGGTCGACGAATTTTCTTAAGAACTTTTCTCAGTTAGTCGATCTTCGTTCGACGAACTGTGACAAATTCTTCTACCTCAGACAGAAAGTTAAATTAATGCTTCTCCATGTATCATACCTAGCTGATTCAGAAAGAACAGATTTTTCTTTTCAACCAAAGGTTTGGTGAAGATGTCTGCCTTTTGTAAATCAGTAGAGACAAAGGTAAGATTAATTTTCTTTTTGTCTACACACTCTCTAATGAAATGATGCCTAACATCTGTATGCTTAGTTCTACTATGATGCACTGGATTCTGTGCAATGGAAATTGCTCTAGTATTATCACAAAGTATAGTTGAATTATTTAAGTTAACACCATAATCTAGGATGATGTAGTTGCCCCGAGCCGACCCCTCTCGGTTGGCCTAGCTAGAGGACCATGTTCTGGTGACCACTGTCGGGCTGCAGCCCAAGCACCCCACCCATGACCGCGCCTATTCTTAGCGCGGAGGGATGTTGGGGCGAGGTCTCGAACCCAGCCCCCTTGATAAAGAGCTTTCCTAACAGCTCTCATCACCAACTGAGCTACAGCTGAGAATTAACTTGTTCAATCAATTTTTCTCTAAGTGTTCTAATTTCTTTCTCAAATTTTATTAGATCAATACATAATGATTTAAATTCAGTTCTAAAACTATCTGAATTGAAATCAAAAGAGGACAGTACACGATCTGCCTCAGATTCAGATGGTTCTTCATTGACTAACTGCTTAGCTTCTGGTAGGCTGCTTGATATATCAATAGCCATCAAGCAAATCTCCTTTGCTTTAGCCTCTTCTTCATCTTCACTGGAGCAGGAAGACGAGGATTCATCTTCAGTTTCACTCCATATTTCAACCACAGAGCCTTTCTCCTTACTTTTATGCTTGTTGGAGGAGGGCTTGCTGTAGTGCTGCTTCCTGGGCTCCTTTTCTCTTCTTCTCTCCTTCTTTTGGTTCTCTGGACACTTTGATATGAAGTGTCCTGGCTTCCTACAACCAAAGCAGACAATTTCTTTAGTTGGGGTTTTGTCATACCTTGGCTTGTCATCTTGTCTAGATGACTTCCTTCTAAAATCCTTTTGGGCCATCTTGTAGAATCTCTTCACTAAGAGACTCAGAAGTTCTTCACTAGCTAATGGAGAATATGTTTATTCTGAAGCTTTGAATGCTATATTTTTCTCATTTCTAGCTGATGAGGGAGTCTTCTACTCAGTAGCTTCTTTAGTCTTCATTAACTGTTCATAGGACTTAAGCTTTCCTACTAGAGATTCATTGGAGATCTCATTCAGACTTCTGGCCTCCTTGATTGGCCAGATTCTGGAATCCCATGAGCTGGGGAAGCACATTAGGATTTTATCATTGACCTCAGTGAGTGTTATGTCCTTATCTAGGGTTTTCAGCTCATTGATGATTGAGCTGAGTCTATTGTATATGTCACTCACTGACTTTGACTCTTCTTTCTTCAAGTTCTCATATTGAGAGATGAGATTTGATCTTCTATATTTCCTCACATCTACAGATCCAGCAACCATCTGGTTTATGGCCTTGGAATCAGCTATCTTGGCCTTTTTTGAGCATCTATCCACTCAGGTGGTGGAACAACATGATTGGTGGAAGTTGCAGTAGATGTAGCCTCTGGAATTGGTGGTCCTGTCAAAATAGAGTTAAAAATATCTTTATCAATAGAGTTCATATATAATATAATTCTTGCCTTCTAGATAACAAACTTGTTCAGATTGCAAACTGGAGTTCTGGTGCTTGCATAATCCTTATTTTGTGCCATGATATGAAATATCCAAAATAAATAAGGAAAAAGAAATCAGATATATCAAGGATTTGTTGGTTCAAGTGTTAGCTTGAGAAACCAAAGGAACCTGCTCTGATACTAATTAAAAGTTAGGGGATAGATCTGATTACTCTAGAGGGGTGGGGGGGGGGGTGAATAGAGTAATCTAAAACTTTTTGGCTACAAAAAAATTTATCAGAGAAATAAGTGACAATAGTAGTAGTATAAAAAGAAATGGAAAATAAGCTAAACTACACTATCACAACACAACAAAACTAAGAAAAAAATGAACAACCAAACAACACGAAGTTTATAGTGGTTCCCCAAAATGGGAACATCCACTCTTCTACCACTCTGGTAGGAATCCACTATCAGGTTTTTGATCAGGTGACTGCCACCACAAGATCTAGTTACAGGGAGATCTCACAACCTCTTAGGTTTTTGATTAGGTGCACAAAAGCCAACAATAAACTTTTGAAGGAATTTAATAAACCCTTTGTACGGAGGTTGAGAGAGTTGATGGTGTCCTCTCTTTTTTCTATTCAACAAAGAAGACTCAGTGGATTGCTATTGTCAAAGCTCCTTCTGAAATGTTGAGTTGTTTAGAAAGCATGGAGCCTTGCTCAGGGTGTAGGTCTTCAGCCTTGTCTTGTTGAAATCCAGGAACTTATATACAGATCTAGAGTTGTCATTGAGGATCCCTGGAGTAAAAGTTGAAGAAGACTCTTGATATAAGATTGATGTTCTTCTTTAGTCTTCTGAAAGATCAAGGGGAAAACATAAAGTTTTCAACACAGAGAAGAAGCAGATATTCTTCAACATATTTTTGTATCTCTTCTCTGTATATCACTGTGTATCTTCTCTCTTGCTTTCTTGTATCACCTCTGTTCTGTTGTCAAAAAGAAAATTCCCTTATATATTCTGCTATCAATTCTCCTCTTGAATTTTGAATTCCTAGCATTAATTGAAGAGTAATTCTGGAGAATGAAACGACTGGAATATAATCTTTAATGAGGTTCTCCAACTGTCCAAGTAAAATAAGCAAGTAATTAACTCTGATGAAATCCATAATTAATGCTATCAAGAATGACTATGTTCTTGAGAATATAAACATTAATTACTCAGAGGATTACTGCTAAATAATATAAGAAATTAGGGACAAAAATAAGTAAAACTTATCCATCTGACTCGGGACAGAAATCTTCGACCTCTTGGTAGAATTCGTCGAGTGGATTTCCAAGTTCGTCGAGCTGAGAAATCCTATTCATCGATCTGAGCTTAGCGAACTACAAACTGGAAATATCTTGCCAATTCTGTGCTAGACGTTTGTCCAACATAGAATCTATCTTCGTCAACCTGAGTTTAGAGAAAATAAACTGGAAAGAATCTGTCAAAGCTAAACTCTAGATTTTGTCGAGCAGAGAATCTATCTTGAGGAATAAATCATCGACCTGAGCTCGAATATCATCGAGCTTAACCCAGAGAAATATTTCTGAGTTCGTTGATTTCCGATCGACGATCGTCGAGCTGAGTTCGAAGAACTTTGAACTAATAATCTGAACTCTGAATTCTTCTTAGTCATGAGTCTACTGAAGTCCTCTGCAGGCTGGTCAATGAAGATTGATAATAAAACTAGCCTAAACTCTAGGACTAACAGACTTGACCCTAGCTATACAAAGTGGCTCAAACATCGTAATAAGTAAACCTAGCCCAAATTCAAACTAGGGATCAAACATAAACTCTTGTAGTAGTTAAACCACTTGAGAGTGTTGGAGGTGTGCTTTCTCATTTTTGGACACCACTTAAATCTACCTTTGCAAGTGTTGGACTTGCTCCCCCTCAACTGAAGCATCCTCTATCATATTTTTTGGTAGACTTTCTAGTGTATACTAGTCTTTATAGTACTTGAACCTGTTACCACTGAAGGTATACTGGTTGAAAAGTTTTCATTCCATTGAAGCACAATTCCACCTGCAAGAAATAGTATGGCCTGCAACAATAGGAGGAGCAACTGAAGCTATACTAGGTTCAACATACCCAACTCAAACTTGAAGGTATTGAACTTTACTTAATCTAGTGTCTTAGTGAAGATGTCATCCACTTGCTTGTCTGTAGGGACAAACTCAAGTTTGATATCTTCACATTCCACATGCTCCATAATGAAATAATATCTTATCTTAATATGCTTAGTCCTACAGTGTGATACATGACTACTTGCAATTGAGGTGGCACTAGTAGAATCACAATATATGAGACTTCTACTTATCTAGAGGTTATAATCCTGGAGCTGATGATGGATCCATAGCAACTTAGCACAACAGCTACCTGCTGAGATGTACACTGACTTTGTAGTTGAGATTACAACATTTGTTTGCTTCTTGCTGCTACAAGACACTAGTCTTCCTCCCAAGAACTGACAGGTGCAACAAGTTCTCTTCCTATCCTCTTTACAGCCTGTAAAATTTGCATATAAATAGAATGTTAGTTCAAACTCCCCATTCATAGGGTACCATAGTCCAAGATCTGGTGTGCCCTTAAGATGCCTCATGATCATCTATACAGTAGAGTAGTGAGATTATTTAGGGAAAACCTGATACCTACATCAAACACATGTATCATACATATTGTCTGGCCTACTTGCAGTTAGATATAGAAGGGAGCCAATTATCCCTCTATACAATGTTTTATCAACAGGTTTCCCTGCCTCATCTTGCATATAGGCATACTTAACCCCATCAGAGTTTTAATGGTGGAGGAATTCTCCATACCAAACTTCTTGATTAACTCCCTAGTGAACTTAGACTGGGATATAGATAAGCCATCATCAGTATATCTAACTTGGAGACCCAATAAGAACTTAAGTTCACTCATACTACTCAACTCAAACTTCCCTTACATAAGTTTGGCAAACTTCATATGAAGGTTCTCATTAATATATCCAAAGATAATGTCATCTACATATATCTGGACTAGGATGATCTTACCCTTAGATTCCCTTAGGGATAGGGTCTTATCTATCTTCCCCTTGAGAACTTATTCTCAATTAGGATGCTAGTTAAAGTCTCATACCATACTTTAGGGGTCTGCTTTAGCCCATATAGAGCTTTCCTAAGTCTATATACAGAATTAGGAGAGTTAGGAACAACAAAACTTGGAGGCTGCTCAACATAGACTTCTTCTTTCAAGTCACCATTCAGAAAGGCTGACTTCACATCCATTTGGTAGACCTGGAATCCATTGTATGTAGCATATGTAAGGAATAGTCTGATGGACTCCAATCTTGCTACAGGGGCAAAGGTTTGATAAAACTCAATACCTTCTTCTTATCTATACCCCTTAACTAGCCTAGCTTTGTTCTTGATTATAATGTCATTTTTATCAAATTTATTCCTCTAAATCCACTTGACTCCAATGACATTATGTCCTTGTGGTCTGGGAACCAGTTTCTAGACCTTACATCTCTTAAACTATTTCAGTTTTTTTCATAGCTACAATATAGAACTGATCTATGTTATCCTCTTCAACTTTCTTTGGCTCAACCTGTGACAGGAAGCTTGAGTATAGTGTTGTATTAATACTTCGGCTCCTGCTCACCACTATAAGGCCCCAATTTTCTTTTTGCAAAACCAACAGGGTCTTATGCCCAGAACAGCCGCCTTGCGGTGACACCAACACACCCATGAAGGTCATCACTACAAAACACCGATCCTGCTGGCTATACCGATCGCAGAAGAGAAGAGTAAGTACAAGGAGTAAAATAAAACTCAAATACTGGTCCACTAGAAATCACATGAATATAAAATAAATCCCCATGAAAGGAGAGTCCATAGTAACAATAAATCAAAGTACTAATAAGATTGCTCCTGCCCGACACATCATGATCCTCACTACAAGTCACTCAACGCAGAAGCAAATCTATAGTAACTACTAATGATCGGGACTCACTATCACTGTTGCCTGAAATCTCGTGCTAGACTGTCCCGTCTCCAAGCGCACCGACCTCTGGGGCTACATCTCCAGGTTCGGCTCCACGATCCTCTAAAATAATTTGGTCAACGACCATAAGTCAAAAAGACAAAGTCATATCATCTCTCACCCCTCCCCCAATGGCTCCTGGGCACCGAGCGGGGAGAAGGAAAGGGAAGGTATTTAAGGTGGAGTGTAACAAAAGTAAGCAGGTGATGATGGAACTAGTCTATCATGAGCATAATCACAGCAAGAATATGTAAGCAAATAGTAGGTAAGCAATATGTGTATACACATGAACAAGGTGAGCAAGTAAAAGTATAAGAAGGTAAACTAAGTAAGTAACCATGACCTATAGGAATGCCCATACAAACCTATAGACCAAGGTGTCGTTTTGCAAGGCCTATTTTATAAAGTGTCCAAAACTAATTTATACAACAGGTGTCAAGGGTTATATGTATTGATTATGCTATGTCATGCAGGTTTTCTACGATAATAACTTGCAAGTGCAACACGCACACCCGACTCTACGCACATAGACCATTACTTCCCAATTTCTGGAGCCTAACCTCTAAGGATACATCCGTAGTGGCAAACGGAAGTGGTGGGTTGTGCCTCGCCCACCTCTAAATCGGTATCAGCACTACCAGTTAGACCTATCATACGACTCAACTCTGGTTCACTAAGCGTAGCTCCTGCGTAATCTTGCCAGCTGGCGCACCGAAATTTATTTGGGTAAGTGTTAAACCACACTTGCCAAGTCAACATATTGGTGTCGGTGCGACGACTCTCCAATACCAAAGTGACACCACCTTATATTTTATGCACATGCAATATTAATGTATTTTCCCACCGAGCCAAAGCTCCCCGGACTATCCCGTCCGTCATAAAATATCTACTAAGCCATCGACATGCCAGGCTAACCTGCCCATCACCAAAACCATCGAGCCTATCGCTCGTTAGACCCAACCTAACTCCCACAACACTGGGGAGTGTGAGTGTAAATCTAATCTTAGAGTATTTCTAATTACTCTTCTATTCCATTTAGTCTTACGACTTAAGTTAACCTTGGACTGCCGAAGGCATTCCATGTGAACGGCTCTCGAGGACACTGGGAACTACGATAGGTTGAATCACAAAGCTCCCTTTCGCAAGGTACTTATTATTTTTGGTATCTACCCATAGCCAACCCCATTTAAAGTTATACATAATCTAACACTAGTGTATTTCGACTCTCTTTCCCTCCACAGGAAGGACGATGTTTCATCGATCTCGAGCATCATTTAACACTAGTCAACCCGATACTACCACATAATGACTCCTAATGATGAACTCATTTTCACTTCACAAAAATCAGTAAACCATTAACCCCATCTCCCTATGTTCACTCCACATGCTATCACAATTTCCGCAGTTTTACTAAATTCAGAGCAATCTAAGATATATGATGTACATGATAGGAGGTACTCCAAATTTCCATCCAAAGGCCCTTAGATAATTATTGGCAGTCTATCATCACACATTTAACCTAAATCCAAAAACATGTAATTTTTCTAGTTAATTTTGCATTTGTTTAATTTTCTCAATGGTTAGACCATGGGTAATTTTGAACATGAAGTAATAGATTTCCTTGATTTATGACCACCCAAAAATTATGAACACTACATGATAGCAAAATATCAAAGAATACAAAATTTCACAGATTTTCATAAATGTAATGACCTCTAAATAATTAATTCAATGTAATTTAAATAATTAGAGGTAATGAAGGGAGTACCACAATTCATAGTCCAAATATTATACAAAAATTACGAGAGCCTTATAATGGTCATAAAACATTACTGATTAAGTTTCATGCAATTCCAAGGTAAGTGAGCTATATAGAAAAATAACTTAAATAAATCCATGATAGTGCACTTTCTGAAGAAACATTCTTGTAAACTCATCCAAATAACATGTAATAATTTTCTAACCTTTATTACGCCCTAAAAGGTTCTCTGGCCAAGTAACACAATTTTCCAGCAAATTATAGTATTTATTATTTATTTATCAAAATAAGGTGCACAAATTCACTTTACCCATGAAGTAATAAGAGAAAATGACCAATTATTCCAAATAATGTTTCAGTGCATACAAATGGTATTTGATTAACTTTGCCAGGGTTTGATATCACTATAAGATAATTAAACCATAGTTACTTCAATATCATCAAAAAAGGAAAGGTGAAGGTTATATCTACAAGTGTGAGCTACTGTTATCTAAACGTCCTATAATAAATTTCACAGGTTAATATTACTATAAAATTACCCCTACCAAAATCTCATGAAGATCCAAAGTCATAGGAACCCTTACTTATTCGATAAGTTGTATGGACCTAAATAATTTCCAAGTGATTATTGTGGGGTGCATGTGTCCAAATACCACCAAATTCCTTCCTAGGTCATTTCACCACCCTAAGATTACATGGACTAAACAACAAGTCCATACAATGGTATATCACCCCATGTGCTTCTCAAACCCCCAAAGTTCAACCTTAGGGTTTGAACTAGGGTCCTATGGCAAATCCATCCTAATCCACCTCAAACTCTATGTGAATGTGTTTATTGTCACAACAAATCAGTGACCCAAGTTTCAACCTCTATTGAGGAGTTTTGGTCACTCAAAACCCACAAGGGACACTTTGACCAAAATAACCCTTTTTGGCCTAGGATAGGGTCTACTAAATTCCAAACTAAATCATGTCCAAATGGGATGAAATTTTATACATAGTCCTATATTGACCCCAAGGACCACTCCCCAAAATTTGGGAGGATTTAGAGGTAATTAGACCCTTTAATTAAAAGTTACATGAAAAATGAAATTATTTCCAAAGGTTTAAAATTTTTTTTCCAAAAATTCCCATTTTTGGATATGTTATAGACCTAGATATGAATGGCTCATGTTGCAAATTTGAAGTCATTTAGAGTTCAGGATAGATGGGGGCAACCCAAAACATCTCTGATCAACCCTAAGTATAGACCTCACCAAAATGAGTGTTGTGGTCTGACCTGAACTCCAAATTAGTTCAAATCAAGTTTAAAATAAACTAGACTCATGGGTACAATTTTCATGTTGACCACTTTTTCTGAAACAACATCTAAGTATCTTTAATTTAAATTCCAATATAGGTGAAATTATATGACAGAAATATACATAGATTAAATTTAATATATTTAGATTTGCACGGATCTTAAAGCAGGATCAAACGGCTTCTGGGTTTTTTCTTCCTCCAGCCAATGACCCATATTCGCCCGACCTAGAGCCAACTCCAACCCCAATTCCCGGCCCTCCGGCCGACTCCCAGGCCAACCACCGCCACCACCACCTCCGTTGAGGTGAGGGCTATCGGTCGGAGGTTGTTTGGCCGTCAGAGACAGCGGATTCCGGCGAACCCGACACCCTCATTCTCTTGGAAATCCAGTGGAAAAACTCCACCCGATCGGGCAATTGAGCCCGATTCTTTGCTATAACAATTCCAAAGATCTAATCCATGAAGGAGTAGAGGAGGACCTCGTTTGCCGCTTGAATGCGTGTGCTTTGCCTACTCACCATTTCCGGCCACCGAGCTTTGGCTCTTCTATAACTTCTACATCAACCTCAATGGAATTGAGAAAGAATCGTTGGAAACGCTTGCCCTTTCTGTGGTGAAGGTACTTAAAGTGGGAATTGAGGAGAGGAGGCTTATAACTCCTCAATTATGAAAAACTCCATTAATGGCCATAATGTGTCTTTTTTCGATTTCAGCCAAATAGAGGGGGTTGAGCCACCCTAATGGCCGACCGCCTCCTGAAAACTTCTCCTCTCCCTCAGAGGTGTAAAAGCCCCATAAAAGTGGGGGGTTATGGAGCCTCCATGTCCATGATGGCCCTTAAGCTCTAATTTTCTCTCTCCTCCTAATTGGGGAAACTCACATTCTCTCTCTCCTAGTCACCAATCTCTAAAATTGGTGTGCCCAAAAGGTGCCTCTCCACATCCTAGACCAATGGGACACACTAGTTTGGGCTTAACACACTTGGATTGGGATAGGTTAGCCCAAATTGAGCAATGGGTTGAGTTTGTCCAAATTAATCACTTGGGTGACTTAGGCATGGGGCTTTTAGGGTCATTGGGTCCCCCATGATGCCAATAGACTAAGGGTGTGGTCATTTGACACTTAGGTGGTCAATTGACCCAAATTGAGCTAAGTTGACTTTCTTAGGCTTAAGGTTGACCTTGGTCAACTTGTCCTCTTTTTTTGACTCCAATGTGTCTCTGTGGCTCTAATGGACCCTCTAATGGGTTAGAGATGTTGCAGTGGGGTCATGGAGTCTTGGTGAAGCCCTAGGGTCAACCCTAGGCTAGTGTTTGAAGTTTTGCTATTTGCAGACCAAGGTAGTTCACACCGTAATTCTTATGTTCACCAAAACCCTTTTGTGCTTCCCAGGGTTTTGTCATGACCCAGCCATGACAAAAACATCCTAAGGGTCTAGAAGTCTGAGGTATGTTACAAATCCCAATACATAAAAAAAAAAATTTTGTCCTCAAAATTCAGGTTAGGCCTACGGCTTTTCAAGTATGAGAAATAAAATGTAACATCCCGAGAGGTTAAAGAGGATACCTGACTTGAAAAGTTCCAGGTACCTTTGCTGCATCAAGTCCAGCAGCTCCCACATGTGCTCCTCTTGTCCATGATTCCTCCACGAGACCTTGACCAGCGGAACCATCTTGCGTTGCGAGACCCGTATCCCAGTATCGTCTATCCGTATTGGCTCCAGGTGCACCGATCGATCAGAAGCTATAGGCCCATCTATAGTCGTAATCTGCTGCTCCGGCCGAAGTAGAGCTCTCCTGAGGTAGGAGATGTGGAAGACATCGTGCAAACTCGCTAACTCTAGCGCCAGCTCCAGTGTGTAAGCCAAGGGACCGATCTGCTCCAGGATCCTATAAGGCCCCATGTATCTCGGACTGAGCTTCTTCCAACCACGCACCCGCAAGACTCCATGCATCGGACGAATTTTTAGAAACACCCGGTCTCCTACATGAAACTCTACCTTACGATGTCAAGTGTTGTAATATATAGAATGTCTGCTTTGGGCCTCCAACATCCTTCCTCGAATAAACTGCACCTGAGTATTCGTATCTTCGACGAACTCCGAGGTAATCGCCTTCATATCCTCATCCTGGAACCAAGATAAAGGAGTCCTGCATCTCCGCCCGTATAAAGCCTCGTAAGGGGCCATGTCGATGCTGGACTAGTGGCTTTTGTTGTACGATAATTTGATTAGTGGTAGCTGCCTCTCCCATGGCTCTGCACGGTCCAGTATGCAAAGACGCAACAAATCCTAGAGTGTCTGCTTGGTGTGCTCTATCTGCTCATCTTTCTGAGTATGGAAGGCGGTTCTACATGTCAACCTGATCCCAAAATATACTTGGACCGACCACCACTCCTTAGACGTAAATCGTCCTTCACGATTGGACATTATCGTCCTCGACACTCCATGGTATCAGACGAACTGCTCCACAAACCTCTGCACCAAGTCACCCACTGGAGCATCCTACCTCATAGGTAGAAACATGGCCACCTTCATCAATCGATCGATGGTCACACATATCGAGTCGTTCCCCGCAGGTGACAGAGGAATACCATGTATGAAATCCATGGTGATATCATCGAACTTCCACTCCGGCACCGGAAGTGGCTGCAACAATCCGGTCGGACTCTTACACTCTTCCTTCACTAACAGACAAGACGCACAATGAGTCACGAAGTATGTGATATCCCTCTTCATTCCCGAACAGTACATCATCCTCTTCAAGTTGGTCGTCATCTTGGTGATGCCTGGGTGCACCGAGTACCTGCTATAGTGAGCCTTAGTCATAATGTCCTCCTGAATCCTGCCCGCAGTCAGTATGTACACCCGTCCTTTAAAGCATAACAACCCATCCTTCTCTGTATACTCCTCGGTCGTGCCCGCATTCAAGGTCCTGAATATTGGCTCTAGCTTGCCATCTATTCTCTGCTCAGCCCTGATGTGATCTCGAATATCATCAGTAGTGCTCATCATGGCCAGATACTCCTTATAAAGCTCTGAGTCGCCCAAGGACACCAAAGTAATCTGCATAGCCACCATCATCTGTACCAGCTCCATAGAAATCAACTTGGGATCCACACTTGAAGTGGTAGTCTTCCGGCTCAGTGCGTCCTCCACCACATTTGCCTTTCTAGGGTGATAGTGTATCGTGTACTCATAATCAGATAGATACTCCACCTATCGTATTTGACAGATGTTCTACACATTCTGTGTATCAACATATTTCAAATATATGTGATCCGAAAATATTTCGCAGTGCACATCATAAAGATAATGCCGCTAAATCGTCAGAGTGAACACTAGTGCTCCCATCTCTAAGTCATGCACAAGGTAGTTCTGCTCGTGCTTCTTCAGCTGGAAGGAGGTGTATGCTATCACATGCCCATAGTGCATCAGTACAGCACCCATCCCCTGAAATGATGCATTAGTGTACACCTGGAAGCCCTCCTACCCAGACGGAAGAGAGAGGATAGGGGCCGACGTAAGCCGACACTTCAAATCCTGAAGGCCGCCTCACACTGCGGAGTCCAAATGAACGAAGTGTCCTTCTTTGTCAAAGAAGTGAGTGAAAGGGCTATCTGAGAGAATCCTTGCACAAACTTTCGGTAATACCGGGCCAATCCAAGAAAACTTCGGACATCTGTGGCCATCTTAAACTGAGGCCAGTCTCGTACTACCTGAATCTTTGTAGGATCCACTGCCAGTCCTGCTCCACTGAAAATATGGCCTAAAAAGGCTACCTCCTTCATCCCAAACTTGAACTTTCTGAACTTGGCATACAACTGATGTTGAAGCCAAATATGACCTCGACTAGAGTTCGAAGAAAAAAGGGGGTGCAGCCAAAACCTACTTCTCTCAAGTCTAAACCCTCGAATGGATTCAAAGGACCTAAGACTGACCCAAAAGCCTCAGCAGGGAGGTCCCACCTCACACCCGGAAGATCTCTGAGAGCTTCCCCTCCAAAGTCAAAGCTGGGCTAGGAGCTCCTCAGAAAGCACTGGAATTTGGGAGATAATGATAGCCTGCCTTCTAAGGAGCCCTTATGGGTCTATTTATAGCATCTTGCTGTCCTGAAATTTCTGAAAAGCCCCTAGTTGGTCTGCCAATAGCCGAATCCCGCTGTTTTTTCTGAGGGTACTGAAGTAATTTCTCCTAAGGGCAATTAGGACATTCTACCCAAGGCCCTGGCCCCCCCCCTCGGCGAGAGCAGAGCCGAGGACCTCCTGTCCAGAGCCTGGCGCGAATGCTCTCGCCTGCTTACAGGCGAGAGCCCTTTGAGATTGGAGCCTGGCGCAAGCGCAAGCATTCCCGCGCCGGCCGCGCTCGACGATTCTCGCCCTCTGTTCTCCGTTCGACGATTCGGTTGCGCTTGCCGATCTTGGATCGACGATCTGGCGCGATCGTTCCCGCCTACTTGGGCGAGATCTTCCTTAGGGCGGGAACTCCTTCGGCTAGCCCAATTGTGACCATTGTGCCTCCTGGTCTGACTCAGCGAATATGGGGTTGTACACAATCCCCGCTCTTTTTGAGCTAGCTCTGCGCTCGAAAAGACATGTCCAACCCAAAAATATTCGCTGAGCACATGTCAACATCAGGAAATCTTTCGGTGGGTCGTACGGTGCCTATAAATATGTGTGCTGATAGATTTCCATAATACTTTCCTCGAGTCGTTATTCTCCGCCTGAGCTCTCGCCTCCTCTTGCGATGCCTTCCAAGCGCGCCGACAAACCGCTTCCGCAGGATCTGCAAGGCCGCATCAACGCGGCACAGGCGCGAGCCAGGGCTAACAGCGCCCTGGTTGCCCCATGGCTAGCGAGACAGTCGTCGGTCGCTGAGCCTTCTCTGCCCAAGAAGAAGAAGAAGAGGGCGAAGGTGGTTCAGCGGGACCTGCCCCGCGAGAATAGGAGCCCGCCTACCCTAACCCCTAGCCGCGCGGACGGCCCCTCTCCGCGGAAGGTATGCTCGATTTTCCAATTATTGAAAACACCGGCTGCTCAGTAGTTGACGCGATACCTCTCGCAGGAGATGGTTCCCGATGCTGTCGCATCCCCACGAGATCCCCTGGATCCATCCTCTAGCCATCACGAGGATCAACTGCGGGTTCCAGAGGTGGCCCCTCCACCTGACCCGAACACCGCAGGTAACGGTTCCCCTCTCGCCCTCAACTTAAATTTTTAAATGCTGAATTGTTTTCTCGTAGCGCCTGTTTTCGCACCGCCGGATCTCGCCACCCGGGAGAGCGGGGCGAGAGTTGCAAATCAGCCTACCCTCGCGGTTGATTCCTCCCTACCGGCGGGAGGAAATACTGCCGAGTCCCCCGAGCCTTTGTTAGATGCCAGCCCTCCTGCGGGAGAGGAGACCCGCTCCCCCGCTCCTGACGAAGTCGGGATCGCCATTCGCAAAGTCCCCCCCCCCCCCCCCCGGAAAAGGAAAGCCAATCCACCTCCTCTTTGGAGCTGAGGGGGGGGGGGGCTGGGCCTTCTCGCCTGCCGTCGACCGGGGGGCCTCGTCATGCTGCAGATATATGGGAACTTTATCACAGCTACCCTTTAGCTCTCGCTAAAATAGGGACTCTTTTGACAGGGGACATGGGCTTGCGGCTTGGAAGGAGGAAGAAGAAGAAGAAGAAAGAGAGGGAGAAGTTGGCGAGAGCTCTCCCTTCCCTTCATCTGACGAGATGGAGGAGATCCTGACTGGTGCCGGGAGCACGAAAAGATGGGGGAAGAAGGGCAGAAGGTCGCCGCCGTCCTATCGAAGCTCATCCGGCGAGAACGGGTCCGCGACCTTGCGGCAAAAGAGTTTCGCCAGTCAGTGGAGAAGAGGCTAGAGACCCTGGAGCGGGATTACCTTATCGGCGAGATGGACCGGCCGGGTGGAGCTACCGCCGGATCCTCACCCGAGAGGTGCATCGAGCGAATCCAGGATCTGTCTCATCGGGTTGACCTGGGATGCCGCGTTCTGTCGTCCTACTTCAACCCGCAGGCGCCACCCCGGACCAAGTCGCGAGACTGAGGAAAATGGCGGTGGGAGCAAGGGAAATGGCGATGGGAGCCTTATTGAAGCGCGAGACCTCCCCTTCTCTTCCCCAGGCCTTCCCTTCTCAGATGTACCTTTATTTACTTGCTTAGAACTATAACTAATAATTCTGCACTTATCGCTTATTTTTTATCCCGTTCTCGCTCAGCGAGAGCAATAACTCGGTATTTATTACTTTCTATTATTGTATGCGTATGTATGTTATTTTCCCGGGTTCTGGGTTGGCGGGAGCTACCTTGCTTCCGTCGATCTTGTCTTTCGCATGTCATCTCGCCACGTTTGCGCTAGTCACTTAGTCAATCGGTCACTGTCAAACTCGGGCGGGAGAAACGAAGCATCGCTGACCTAGGACGCGCCCGCTGTACCCCCGCCGCCTTTCTGAAAACAGCCATCATTATCACGGTTTTCTATAAATAGGGAAGCTCACCTACCACATTCATTTCTCCGATTCCAGTCTCTCTCCTCTTCTGTTGCTTTCGCGGTCCCTCCAAAGCTCTCGCCTGTCTCCACATCCTCCTTTCGCTCCCGTACCGTTCTCGCTCTCGCCTTCTTCTTGAAGCTTTCGCCTTCAAACCTTTTATCGCGATGCTGGGCGGAGGTGAGGGACGATCCAACTGCACGGAAGCTTTTCAGAAGCATCTTTTCCCTTCCTGCACTCTCACCATGGATGAGTTCAACTTAATCAAGACTCAACACGTTCCCGCCAGCTTTACCGCGCGGAACCCGGGCAATCACGACAAGGTAAACACTGCAGGGGAGGGGGAGCTCGCCATCCCCATCGAGCACTTCGAGGTGGGCTTCCGCCTCCGGCTGTGGCCCGAGATGCGGCAGGCCCTCTGGTATTACGGGGTGGTTCCCGCGCAGCTGAACCCAAATTCAGTTGCGATTCTCGTGGCATTCATATGTTATATGCGGTCCGAGAGGATCGAGTTTAGCTTGCCGATCTTCTGCAAGTTGTTTACTTTCCGCGCGAAAGTAGGTATGGTATTCTTCTCAGGGCAACTGCTCAAGACAATCGGTCTCTCCAACAAGCACCATCACTGGGGCGAGAGGTTCAGCTACGTTTCCGGCGACTTTGGGAACATACCTCTCACCCCCATCCAATACGAGGATGCCGCCTATAAGCCCCCCTCTTTGGGCTCGCACGAGAGCGCCCTCCTTGAGTTCTTCGGAACCAAGGACTTCGACGTCCTCTACCTCCGGCGAGACATCGATTCTCTCCTCCCTGTGCTTCCGGGAGAAGGTAGAGTCTCGCCATTATCTTTCTTTTCCTTGTCTTTTCCAAGGTTGGAACTTAGTGTCATTGTTTTCGCAGGAGAGCGCGAGATCCCCTTACGCCAGCCTTTTGACGAGGCTCGCGCCGGAGGGAGTCAACCTCCTAAAGACCCGCTGGCTCTTGCGAAGGCCACTGCGCAAGCCTGCCGGAAAGAGTCAGCCCCTCCCCCTTCAAGTGGTACCGTGAAGCGAAAGCCCGGTGCCCCCGCGCCTCAACCAATCAAAAGACCCAAGACAACCGATACCGAGAAGGGCAAGGCCGTTGTGGTGCCGCCCGCCCAACCTCTCCCTGCAGGCCGCTCCTTTGAGGAGGTCTTGCAGGCCGTTAGCGAGATTGCGGCCACCAGTGGCGGCCCTGAGACCCCTGCCGAGATCCCTCAGGCCCCTGGTGCCGCAGAGAGCGAGGGTGCCGCCGCCGGGACCTCCGGCCACCCCCCATCTGAAGAGGTGCCGCGGGGCCATCGCAATTTTGGTCTCGGCATGAGGTGTCTGGACGCGGAAAACAAGCCGCTGCTGCAGTGGGATCCTGACGCCAACAAGGTCTCGATCTCGTCCCTCTTGCCAAGCTGGGCAGAGCGAAACGAGGTCACCAACGAGGCTTTCGCCCTAGGCTACTGCTTCTACAGCCGGGAGGATGCTAGTGTCTACGACAGGATGTCGACCCGGCTGCTGGCCTATGACTCCACTCGCGCCCTGATGCGTGGGCTGGAGCTTGCGCACATGTGTGCTCGCCGGAGCATCACAATAGACCGCAATTTTCAGGACATGTTCAAGGATAGGGATGATGCGGTGGCTCAGGCGGCCACTCTGGCCAAGGAGCTGGCCGAGGCCCAGCAACTGCTATCCTCGCGCCAAGCGGAAGGGGTAAGAGAGATCTTTCACAGCGCTTGCTCTTGCTTCTTTATTGTTGAAGTATTAGACCGGGCGGCTTAGCGGTCTGATCCAGCGGTTTGTTAACCGAGCGGTCTGGCGGTCTCTCTGGAGCCTGGAGATCGGGCGGTCTATCGGTCTACCTCTGCGGCCTGTTTTATCCTGCTGGAGTTGCCGAGCGGTTAACCCATCTGTCTAACCGCGCGGCCTATGCGGTCTCCATTATTCTAGCCGCTCAGTACTGTAAATGTTTAGTCCCACATTGTTTGTATACTCTCTTTCTTATCTCCTCCATTCTATATAAGGGAGGTCATACCTTTGTAAATGATATCGTTTTTGGATAATAAAATTTCAATTATTCAAAAGTTTATTCGCTTGTTCTCCTCTTTTCGCTTCTTTTCGCTACTTTCTCACATGGTATCAGAGGGAACGGTCATTTCCTCCTGATTCTGTGCGCTCTCTGTTGTTCGCGGCTTGTTTTCCGCGTTCTGCGACTTGTTCGCGACTTGCCTTCTCTTCTGTCCGCGCGGCTTGTTTCTATCCGCGCGGCTTGTTTCTGTCCGATGCCCTGTTCGCGCGGCTTGCTTCTTCTTGGTTCTCTTCTCCTACTGCTCTTTGTCGCCGCGACCTGTTTCCTTGTCGCCGCGCTCCTTGATCTTTCCTGCCGCTCCGACTTCCTAGTCGTTGCGGTCTGTCCCTGTCCGCGTGTGTGTTGTCTCTCTACTCACGGTTTGCTGCTGTGATCTGCCTGACCGTGCGGGTTGTTCCTTTCTCACCCGCATCTTGGTCGCGGTCGCCAGCTCTTCTCCTTTCTTCTGTTCGCTCGGGCTTCTCAGTCCGCGCGACTTCTTTCCCGCTGTGCCTTTGACCGCCTTCTAGCCGCTGCTGTGATCTGCCTGACCGTGCGGGTTGTATCTTTCTTACCCGCATCTTGGTCGCGGTCACCTGCTCTTCTCCTCTCTTCTGTTCGCTCGGCCTTTTCAGTCCGCGCGACCTCTTCCCCGCTGTGCCTCTTGCTAGCTGCTACTGTTCGCGCGGCTTCTTCTGTTTTCTAACCGCTTCTGTTCGCGCGGCTTCTTCTGTTTGCCGGGTTCTATGACTACCTCCGTTCTCACCACTACTCCTGCATCTCCTTCTCCTCCTCCTCCTTCGAGCAACCTTGGCACCCTTTCCAAGCTTGTGGGCTCCAACTATCCCGCTTGGAGCGTTTCTTTCACCTTTCTCCTTCGTTCTCAACGCAAGCGTCATCACCTCACCGATGACCCTCCTCCTCGCACCTCTCCTGAGTTTGATGACTGGGATGCGAGTGATGCTCTTGTTCGCACCTGGCTGGCCAACAGCCTTTCTGATGAGTGCCTTCCCGTCATTCGCCATGATGAGACGGTCAAGGCCGCATGGCTTCACCTCGCTGCTCTCTATTCTAAGGGGGGCCAGACGTCCCACATTTATACTCTCTATGCGGACCTCTTCGCCCGCCCTTCCATGTCACCAACTGCGGCTTATCAGCAGGTTCAGGCTCTTGGGGCTGAAATCCTCCAGAATCGCCCCTTCTCCGCGGACTTGGCCGACCAGCACAAACACTTCCAGGAACTCCTGGTTGTTTGTTATCTTCTTCGTCTTCCCGACTCTTATGATATGATCCGCCAGCAGATCTTGGGTGAGGCAGAATCTCCTACTTTGGATGCCACTGCAGCTCGCATTGCCGCCGTTACTTCGCTCCTCTAGCGGCCTCTGTTGGCCTCCCCCCCTTCCCAGGACTCCTTTGCTCACCAAGCTCAGCGGGGGGGGGCCTAGTGGCCGTGGCTCCTCTGGCGGACGGGGTTCCTCCCGGTTCTTCTGCTCTCACTGTAGTCGTACTGGCCATACTGTTGACCGCTGCTGGCAGAAACATCCTCATCTTCGCCCTTCCGGTGATGCTCCTTCGGCCTCCGCCTCTTCTAGGCCGTCTGCCTCTGTGGCCATGACGTCAGGTAGTGCCCACGTCGTTACCCAAGGTAAATGGCTGATTGACTCCGGTGCCACCAATCATATGACGGGCAACCCTCATTGCTTCTCCCGTCTTGAGACCCATGACCGCTTACCCCCAGTTCGTGTGGCGGATGGTTCCTCGTCCCCGGTTCATGGGACGGGCATGGTTCAACTCACTCCATCGCTTTGCTTGGAGGATACCCTCTATGTCCCGAAGTTCCCGTGCAATTTGTTATCAGTTACTACTTTATGCCGGCAACTTCAGTGCTCCGTCTTATTCACTCCCACTACTTGTTCTTTTCAGGACCCGAGGACCCAGCGGACGATTGCTACTGGGACTGAGAGCGGCGGTCTCTAATTCCTCGACGATGTTTCCGCTCTCTCTGCCTACTCCTCCTCCACCGATCTCCTTCAGTGGCATCTTCGTCTTGGACATCCTCCTCCTCGGCTTATTCGTCAGCTTCTGCCCCACTTACCTCCTACCAGTTCTCCGCTCAACTGTGATGCGTGTCAGCTTGGCAAACATCATCGCTCCTCCTTCCCACCGAAGCAAGGCCGTGGCTCCTCTCGCATTTTTGATCTTATTCATTCTGATGTATGGGGTCCTGCTCCTAACCTCACAGTTGGTCGGGGCAGTTCCTATTTTGTCACTTTTATCGATGATTTTACTCGATGTACCTGGGTGTATCTATTAAAAGATCGCTCTGAACTATTTTCTGTTTGGCAATCCTTTTACTTTATGATTAAGACTCAATTTGCTATTTCAATTAAAGTCTTACGTTCTGATAATGCCAAGGAGTATCTGACTCATGAGTTCTCCGCGTTCTTTCACAAACATGGCCTCCTTCATCAAACGACTTGTGTTTACACCTCCCAGCAGAATGGAGTGGCGGAGCGTAAAAACCGTCACCTGCTTGATGTTGCGCGTACTCTCATGACGCAGATGCACGTCCCTCGCTCCTACTGGGGCTACGCTGTGCTCCTCGCCTGCTATCTCATCAATCGCCTTCCCTCCGCGGTTCTCCACGGCCAGACTCCCTTCTCCCTTCTCTACCCCCACCAGGAACCTTTTCCTCTTCCTCTCCGTGTCTTTGGTTGTACGGCCTTTGTTCACGCTCCCTCCGCTACCCGTGACAAGCTTTCCCCCCGTTCCACCAAGTGTGTCTTTTTGGGGTACTCTACCACTCAAAAAGGCTATTGCTGCTTTGACCCCCTTCTCCGCAAGCAGTTTGTCTCCACAGATGTGACTTTTTTCGAAAATGCTTCCTATTTCTCTCCTTCCTCTTCTCTTCCTTCTCTTCCTTCTGATATCTCCGTTCCTTCCACACCTCTCCACGTTTTCCCACCTTCGTCTCCTCCTCCACCCACTCCTTCCCAGTCCGTCTCCCCACCCACCCCTCCACCCTCCTCTCCGCTGCCGTCTCTCTCTAGTCCCGGGCCAGCCTTCTCCGCCACGGACGCTCCGGTCGCTGACGCTCCCGTCGTCGACGCTCCCGATGACCTGGATGTTCCCATTGCCCTTCGCAAAGGGGTGCGGGCGTGTACTCAACACCCGCTCACGGCTGTTGTTTCTTATGATCAGCTCTCTCCTTCTCGCAGGTGTTTTGCCTTGGCTATCTCTGCTACTTCTACTCCCCGTACCTACCAGGAGGCTCTCGCTCTCCCTCATTGGAAGTCTGCCATGGATGAGGAGATGACTACTCTTACTGAACGGGGTACCTGGACCCTGGTTCCTCCTCCCGGGGGCACTGATGTGGTTGGCTGTCGCTGGGTCTTCGTTGTGAAGTTTCGCCCCGACGGCACTGAGGATCGCTACAAAGCCCGGCTGGTGGCCAAGGGCTTTACTCAGACTTATGGCGTTGATTACTTTGATACCTTCTCTCCGGTTGCTCGCCTCAGCACCATCCGGGTTCTCTTTTCTGTGGCTGTTAACCGGGCTTGGGCTATTTCCCAGCTTGATGTGAAGAATGCCTTTCTCTATGGCGATCTTCAGGAGGACGTCTATATGGAGCAACCTCCTGGGTATGTTGCTCAGGGGGAGACACGTGTCTGTCATTTGAAGAAGGCCATTTATGGCCTAAAGCAGAGCCCTCGGGCATGGTTCGAAAAATTCAGTGGTATTGTGGCTACCATCGGTTTTCAAAGGAGTTCGGCCGATCACTCCTTATTCATTCGCAAAACGGCCTCGGGACTGGTGGTTTTGGCCGTATATGTGGATGATATTCTCCTTACTGGCGATGACCGAGATGGGGTGGACTTGACGAAGAAGCACCTCCGTCAGCACTTGGTCACGAAGGATATGGGCTCCCCAAAATACTTTTTGGGGATAGAAATCTCTCGGAAACTTGACTCCTTGGTTCTCTCTCAACGGAAGTATGCCCTTGATCTTCTTCGAGAAGCAGGCTTGACAGGTGCCAAACCAGCTCGTTTTCCCATGGCTGTTGGAGAAGATAAAACGTGGACGGATGATTCGCCTCTTCTATCTGATGTCACACGGTACAGACGTTTGGTAGGCAAACTCATCTATCTCACGGTGACTAGACCCGACATCGCCTACGCTGTAGGCAAGGTCAGTCAGTTTATGCAAGCTCCCAGGGAGTGTCATCTTCAGTCCGCCCTGAAGATTTTAGAGTATATCAAAGCAGCACCGGGAAGAGGGTTACTCTTTCAGAAGCATGGCCATCTGAGGGTTGAGGCCTACTCAGATTCAAGTTACGCGGATGACAAAGGCGATCGTAAATCCACTTCAGGTTTTTGTACCTTTGTTGGAGGTAATCTCGTGAGTTGGAAGAGCAAGAAACAGCCTGTTGTTTCCAGATCCAGTGCCGAAGCAGAATACCGGAGTATGGCGTCAACTACGTGTGAGTTAAAGTGGTTGCGGGCTCTCATGCTTGACCTGGGCGAGGTATATGACTGTCCTCTCCCTATGTTCTGTGACAACAAGGCTGCTATACACATATCCAGGAATCCGGTCTTCCATGAGAGAACGAAGCACATAGAAGTTGACTGTCACTTCATTCGGGAAGAGATTTTGAAGAAACAGATTTGTACTCCTTTTGTCACCTCTAACAAGGAGTTGGCAGATATCTTCACCAAGCCGGTTTCTACTTCCTTCTTCCGCATTTGTGACAAGATGGGCATGATTGATATCTATGCTCCAGCTTGAGGGGGAGTGTTGAAGTATTAGACCGGGCGGCTTAGCGGTCTGATCCAGCGGTTTGTTAACCGAGCGGTCTGGCGGTCTCTCTGGAGCCTGGAGACCGGGCGGTCTATCGGTCTACCTCTGCGGCCTGTTCTATCCTGCTGGAGTTGCCGAGCGGTTAACCCATCTGTCTAACGGCGCGTCCTATGCGGTCTCCATTATTCTAGCCGCTCAGTACTGTAAATATTTAGTCCCACATTGTTTGTATACTCTCTTTCTTATCTCCTCCATTCTATATAAGGGAGGTCATACCTTTGTAAATGATATCGTTTTTGGATAATAAAATTTCAATTATTCAAAAGTTTATTCGCTTGTTCTCCTCTTTTCGCTTCTTTTCGCTACTTTCTCACATTTATCTCTTCACTTTTATGCTAACCTCTCGCTGTTCAGGATTCCGCCCAAGCCACACTTTGCGAGGAGCTATCCCAAGCTCGATATGACAACATCCTCCTGCAGGAGTAGATTGCGCGCTTGGAGGCGAGTGCCCCCCCCCCCCCCCCCGCTGGACGAGAGGCTGAAGAGCCGGTATTACTCGGTTTATGAAATCGACAAGCTGCTCCAGGGGAACGCGCAAGCTACAGTAAGGTTGACGCTGGAGATGCTGCGAGACGTCAACAACTGGGACGGGAGGGGCAAAGACATCACTGCTCAACAGCTCGTTCCATGGCTTTTCAAGCCCATTCCAAAGCCCCCAGGAGCCCCTGATACCCCACCATCAGATGTCCCGAAATCCCCCGCTGGGGGTGTCGAGACCTCTGGGGAGAGCTCCGGCGAAAGCTCCAGCGGGAGCTCAAGCGGGAGCTCTGAGGGGTACAACTTGTCTCCATGAGAGGCCCCTTTTTGCTTTTCTTTTCGCCTCAATGTAAAGCGCGAGACGCTATCAATTTGTTACTTATATAATATATTTAATGCAAACGTTTTCATTGTAAATATCTCGTCCTGTTTTTGTGAATATGCCCGATGTAATTTTCGTGGTCGAATGTTTCCTGCGTGTGCTTCCGCCGAGGCCCTTGGCCTTCCTAGGATAGCCTTCCCTAGTGATGGATCAGCGGGAACCTGCACGAATCCTTAGGCGGAAATCTGCTGCAAACTGCCAGACGGAAGCGTGGCTCACGAACCCTTAGGACGGAACTGTGTCCTTTAGCCTGTGCGAATCCCTTCAGGCCCGTCGCCTAACGATCCCGCCTATTTGTTCGAGAATATTAAGAGGAGCCTTCTTGGCGAAAGCCCCCCCCCCCCACTGCGAGACCTCTTTGACGGGGACTTCCCTGTCGAGATCTATACCTGCCGAGACCTTTCCTATCTTTTTCATTTTGTATTTCCAATGCACCTCCTGCCTTGTCCAAACCAAGCCTACCAAACCAAACCTATCCCCCACAGGCGAACCTTCGGACCTGCAAGCTAGATGAGAGCCTGCGCAGTGGGTCTACCTGGGGCCGAGCCGAGCTCGGGGTGTTAATGAAGTTCCCACAAACCTAACCTAACCTACCCTAACCTATCCTAACCTATCCCCCACATGGGAGCCTATGGACCTGCCCGCTAGATGAGAGCCTGCGCAGCGGGTCTACCTGGGGCCGAGCCGAGCTCGGGGTGCCGATGAAGATCTCAAACCAACCAAACCTATCCCCCACAGGCGAGCCTTCGGACCTGCCAGCTAGATGAGAGCCTGCGCAATGGGTCTACTTGGGGCCGAGCCGAGCTCGGGGTGCCGATGAAGATCTCAAACCAACCAAACCTATCCCCCACAGGCGAGCCTTCGGACCTGCCAGCTAGATGAGAGCGTGCGCAGCTGGTCTACCTGGGGCCGAGCCGAGCTCGGGGTGCCGATGAAGATCTCAAACCAACCAAACCTATCCCCCACAGGCGAGCCTTCGGACCTGCCAGCTAGATGAGAGCCTGCGCAGCGGGTCTACCTAGGGTCGTGCCGAGCTCGGGGTGCCGATGAAGATCTCAAACCAACCAAACCTATCCCCCACAGGCGAGCCTTCGGACCTGCCAGCTAGATGAGAGCCTGCGCAGCGGGTCTACCTGGGGCCGAGCCGAGTTCGGGAAGCCGATGAAGATCTCAAACCAACCAAACCTATCCCCCATTGGCGAGCCTTCGGACCTTCCATCTAGATGAGAGCCTGCGCAGCGGGTCTACCTGGGGCCGAGCCGAGCTCAGGGTGCCGATGAAGATCCCAAACCAACCAAACCTATCCCCCACAGGCGAGCCTTCGAACCTGCCAGCTAGATGAGAGCCTGCGCAGCGGGTCTACCTGGGGCCGAGCTGAGCTCGGGGTGCCGATGAAGATCTCAAACCAACCAAACCTATCCCCCACAGGCGAGCCTTTGGACCTGCCATCTAGATGAGAGCCTGCGCAGCGGGTCTATCTGGGGCCGAGCCGAGCTCGGGGTGCCGATGAAGATCCCAAACCAACCAAACCTATCCCCCACAGGCGAGCCTTCGGACCTGCCAGCTAGCTGAGAGCCTGCGCAGCGGCTCTACCTGGGGCCGAGCCGAGCTCGGGGTGCCGATGAAGATCTCAAACCAACCAAACCTATCCCCCACAGGCGAGCCTTCGGACCTGCCAGCTAGATGAGAGCCTGCGCAGCGGGTCTACCTGGGGCCAAGCCGAGCTCGGGGTGCCGATGAAGATCTCAAACCAACCAAACCTATCCACCACAGGCGAGCCTTCGGACCTGCCAGTTAGATGAGAGCCTGCGCAGCGGGTCTACCTGGGGCGGAGCCAAGCTCGGGGTGCTACAAAACGAATGATTACGTTATACTATGAAAAATTTGGCAATAGTTAAGAGAGTCAATCGATGTAGTATAATAAGTTTATTTTCGAAATACATGGTTACATCCTTCCCCCCTCAGGGGTAGAAGCGTTTTAGGTCATCACCGCTCTAAGTGTGGCTTAGGGCCCTCCCCTCCACGTCCTGGAGGTAGTATCCCCCTGTTCCGAGGTCTTCCTTCATTTTGTATGGACCTTCCCAGTTTGGGTGGAGCTTACCCACGGGGGACGACCTTCCTGCTGCGTCAACCTTTCTCAGCACCAGATCCCCTTCAGCAAACTGCTTGACCCTGACATGCTTATCAAAATGCTTTGCCATCCGTCGCTTGATCTCTTCTTTCCTAATAGCCGCCACGTCTCGCAATTCCTCCACCATATCTAACGAGAGGCGCTGCCCCTCCTCATTCTCCACCCTCCAAGTCTCGTCTCCTTCGCCCGCGGCTGCGACTCGCGGGGACCGGACCTCGAACTCCACGGGTAGGACGGCCTCACACCCATGAGAGAGCTTGAAGGGGGTCTCACCGGTGGCCGTGTTTGGGGTCGTTCGCAAGGCCCACAGGACCGAGGGGAGCTGCTCCACCCAATTCCCCTTTAAGTTCTCCACCTTTTTTCTTTAGTAGGTTTACAATTATTTTCTTGGCTGCTTCCACCTGGCCGTTACTCCGAGGGTGATGGACGGAAGCAAACCTGAGATCTATCCCTAGTTGAGCGCAGAAGCTGATGAACTCCTCGCTGGCAAACTGGGGGCCGTTATCGGTCACTATTGCTTGGGGCAACCCATGTCTGCAAATGATTTACCCCCAGACGAAGTTCCTTATGACCTGCGTGGTGACCTTGGCTAAGGCTTTAACCTCTAGCCACTTCGAGAAATAATCGACCATGACCAAGAGGAATCTCCTCTGCCCTCTAGCCGGAGGAAAGGGCCCAACTAAGTCAATTCCCCAGATAGCGAATGGCCACAGTTCCGTGATACTCCGGAGCCTCTGACTTGCCAAGAGCTAAAGGGGGGCGTAGAGCTGACATTTTTGACACCTCCTCGCAAAATCCATGGCATCCTTCCTTAGGGTGGGCCAGAAGTACCCCTGCCTGACCACCCTTGCCTCCAACGTCCTCCCTCCGAGTGACTGCCGCACTCGCTCGAGTGCACCTCCCTCAATATCTTCGGGATCTCTTCTTCGGTCACACATCTAGCAAGGATCCCTGACAACATCTTACGATGCAGGCCCCCTCCATCATTAAGTAGTGAGCTGCTTTGCGCTTGAAGCTTCTCCCGACCTTGCTCCCCTCAGGCAATTCACCGTTGGTTAGGAAGGTCACAAATGGATCCACCCACGAGGGTTGTCGATCCACCACCATCAACTCTCCTTCCTCGATAGCCGGTCGGAAAAGCTCCGTCAAGGTCCCTCCTCCCCGAGGTCCGAACTTGGCCAATCGATCGGCGGCCACACTTTCTTCCCTCGGAACGTGTTGAATTTAGAATGACCGAAATCCTCCGATGATCGCCCTTACCTTGGAGAGATATCTGATGAGGGTAGGCTACCGAGCTTCAAACTCTCCCCGGATCTGCGATGCCACTACCTTTGAATCAGTGAAAGCTTCCACATCCCGAATCTCCAGCTCCTTTGCCAGGAGGAGGCCGGCGATCGCGGCTTCATACTCCGCTTGATTGTTGGTCACGGGGAAATGTAGAATGACCGCTTGCTCTATGGTTACCCCCTGAGGACTTGTCAACACCACCCCTGCCCCGAGGGAGTGCCTTCCCGAGGCCCCATCAACCATCAACTTCCACGCTTCTCGAGGTTGCTGCTCTCCCCCCTCGACTTCAACGACGTAGTCTGCTAGGAAGTCCGCCACTGCCTGTGCCTTGATGGAGAGCCTTGAGACAAAGGCGATGTCGAACTCGCTTAGCTCAATAGACCACTTAGCCAGTCTCCCTGAGTGCTCCACTCCTTCGAAGATCTTGCGAAGAGGGTGGTCGGTCACCACCCTGATCGAATGTGCTTGAAAGTACGGCCGGAGTTTTCTTGCCGAGATGACCAAGGCGTAAGCGAGCTTTTCCAGGATGGGGTAGCGAAGCTCTGCTTTCCTCAATATCCGGCTGACGTAGTAGATGGGCAGCTGCTTCTTTCCTTCTTCCCTTACTAGGACGGAGCTTACCGCCTCCGCTCCCACCCCGAGGTACAAGGTCAGGTCCTCTCCTTCCTTTGGGCTCTGAAGGAGAGGAGCCTGAGAGAGTTGTCTTTTCAGCCCTTGGAAGGCCTCTTCGCACTCGGTTGTCCATTCGAACCTTTGATTCCCTCACCGCACCTTAAAGAATGAAGAACACTTGTCTCCTGCCCTGGAGAGGAACCTGCTTAGCCCAGCTAGCTTGCCTTTCAAGCGCTGGAGCTCCTTGGCGTCGCGAGGTGACTCCAAATCCAGGATGGCCTTTACCTTGTCCGGGTTGGGCTCCACCCCCGCCGGAGTCAGAAGATGCCCGAGGAACTTCCCGCGGCTGGCCCCGAAGACACACTTCAAGGGGTTCAGCCTCATCTTGAACCTTCTTAAGGTGGCGAATGTTTCCTCCAAATCTTGCAGGTGCGAAACCATGCACTTGCTTTTGATCATTAGGTCGTCGACGAAGACCTCCAAGTTCCTCCCCCTCTGATCCCGGAAGACTCGATCCATCATGCGCTGATAGGTGGCCCCTACATTCTTTAACCCAAAGGGCATCATTTTGTAACTGAAGCACCCCTCCCTCGTGATGAAGGAAACATCCTTAGTATCAGGAGGGTGCATCCGGATCTGGTGATAACCTGAAAAAGCATCTAAAAAGCTCACGATAGAAAAACCGACGGCTGAATCAACCAGCACGTCGATTCGAGGCAGTGGGTAGCAATCCTTAGGGCATGATTTATTTAACAAAGAAAAGTCAATACACATTCTCCATTTTCCTCCTCCCTTCTTTACCATTACCACATTGGAGATCCAGCCTGGATACTGGATCTCTGAGATGAAGCCCGCCTCCAGGAGCTTCTTGACCTCCTCGCGTATTGGCTCCTCCAGCTTTGTTGCGATGGTCCTCATCTTCTGGCGTATGGGGCGAGTGCGGGGGTCCAAGTTCAGGCGATGGCAGGCCACATCAGCGTCGATGCCCGGCATGTCCGCCGCGCTCCAGGCGAAGATGTCGACGTTGCCTTGAATGCAAGCTCGCACTTGCTCCCGGGCCTCGGGACTCAAGCCCCCGCTGACCCGCACCCTTTGTACTTTCCCTGCGCTGGTGAAGACCTCCATCTCCACCACTTCTTCGGCCGGCTCCAGCCGCGACTGCTCCCAACCGGCCCTTGCCTCTTCCTCCAGCTCCAATTCTCCTCTTTCTCCCTCCTCCTCAATCTTCATCGCATCTTCCAGCCCCTCCTGCTGCAGCTCGACTCCTATGCCCCTCGGGGCCTCTCCCTCAACTCCTCCTGCCGCTTGCTCTCCTACTTCCATCACCCCTTCCGGGCTCTCCTGCCCCTCGTCTCCTCGGACCACCTGCACATCCCCTTGCAGCTTCTCAGTCTCCTCTTCTCCGACTTCCTCCCCAGCTATCTTTCTTGCCTCATCTAGGACCATCTCCTCCTCCTCAACAACCTCCTCTAGGGCCGCCATCTCTATCTCCAACTCTTCTGCCTCTGCCATCCACAAAATGGTGTTGACTGCTGTAACGTAACATTGTCTTGCCAACTTCGGGTCCCCTCTTACCCTGACCTGCACCCCCCCCATTATTGAACTTGAGGCATTGATGGAACGAGTAGGGGATGCAGCGAAAGGCGCTGATGAGGGGGCGCCCAAAGATGGCATTATAGCTGCTCGAGGCGTCCACGATCACGAACCTACAGTTCTGTGACACGCCCCCCAACCTTATGTGTAGCCCTACTCCCCCTTCTACCTCTTTCCTCTCTCCGGAAAACCCGAACAGAGGTTCGTCCGACGCCAAGACCCTCTTCCATTCAACCCTCATCTGATCAAAGGCCTTCTTGAAGATGACATTTACCGAGCTCCCGTTATCTACCAGTATCCTCGAGACCGTATAGTTTTCCACCGCCGTCTGGATCACCAGAGCGTCACAGAATGGATCCTCATAGTCCGGCATGTCCGCTGATGAGAAAGTGATCTTTTCTTCTGGTGGGGGAACCTGGGAGGTAGAGGCCACCCCCCTTCGGTACATGGTTTGCAGGCTCCCCTTGCGGGTTGCCTCAATCCCCACTCCTCCGTGAATCACCCCGATTCCCCCCCCCCCCGGGTCCCTACATCTACCCGATCTTCGCACCTATCTTCTGCCTCGCCCTGCTGCACCTCCACTATCCTCACCGGTGGATCTTGCCTCCCTGCTCCTCTTGCTTCTCTTAACTCTAAGAATTCCGGGAAGGTGGCCGTTGCGTGACCTTCCTCCTGGTGGAAGTCACAAAAGAGCAACGCCTCCCCGCCCCTTCTTCCGTCTCCTCTTCCTCTTCTACCTCCTCCTCGAGCTCCTCTAGCTGCTCCTCTCCCTCTTCCCACTTCCATGGCCTCCTGCGGTGGTGGGGGATGACCCCTCGGCTCCTGCCTCCATGCCGGTCGGTCGAACCTCCGGGGCTCCCGCAGGTTATCTCTCCCCTGGTAGCCTTCTCCCGGGCCCTGGGGGCGACCCTCCTGGGGCCTCCAACCTAACCGGTTGTTCGGCTCCCGGGCCCCCCATCCCTGCTGCTACCCAAACCTTCTGGGCTCTTCCCTTCTCCTTTCTTCCCTTTGCTCCCTCTGCTCCTTCTGTATTCCCGCTGCTGGTTCCTTCACGTTATCCTCTGCTAGCTTGGCCAACTTCCTGGCGAATGCTGGGTTTGCTCTATCGAAGTCAATTTCCTTTGCCGCCCTCTCCATGAGCTCCTCAAAGGAGAGGGGTGGCACCCTCTTAACCTCCATGCTAAAAAATCCCGGTCTCAGCCCTAGGGTGAAGGCCAGCATCAGCGCGTACCCTGGAACCTCCTGGACCAGGAGGATATCCTCGTGAAACCAGTCTACATAGTGACCCAGCGTCTCATCCGGCTTCTGCCTCACCGCAAGAAGACACTCCGCTTCCTTCTTCCGCTTCTTCGAGGTTGAGAACCTCAACAGGAAACTTCTCCGCAGATCTTCAAAATAGTAGATTGACCTTGCTGGCAACTGGTGGAACAAGTCCCGAGCCTTCTCCTTCAACGTGATGGCAAATAGCCGGCACTTGAAGGCATCCGTCATCTACCTTATTGATACAACGTCCTCAAACCACTGTACGTGCTGTACCGGGTCATCTTTCCCCGAGTAGTAGGACATGTCGGGCTCCCGGAACCCCTCTGGTACCGGAGCCGAGATGATGAGCTCGCTAAATGGGCTCTCGCCTCCTGCCCGGCGAGAGGGCATGTCCCACGACCTCGGCTGATTGGCCCGATCAGCGAGACCGTGCCCCGGGAAGATCTCCCGCACTGTCGCTTCCTTCTCGCCCAGATCCGTCAGCGCCTCCTTGCCTGGGCGCTGGCTCTGGCTTGGGAAGAGTTCCCGCGCCGCCACATATCTCTCGCCAGCCTCCCCCGGGACCTCCTTTCCCGGGCGCTGCCCTGGGGCGTTCTCGCCCAAGTGCGGGACCTCTTTTATTGGGACCTGAGGGGTGGCCCACTCGCCTCTCGCCGAGAAGGCCAAACTGATTGTTTGCAAAACCTATCTCCTGAACTCATCCAGCATCCTCTTCGTCGCTTCCTCTCCCCGGGTGGGGGAGCCTCTAGAACCTAACCCTTCACCTTCACCTCCAGCCATGGGACAAAACTTAAGGCTTTCTTGTATCAGCTACCTTCCACGTTCACCGCACCAGAACTGTTGAAGCCAAATATAACCTCGACTAGAGTTCGAAGAAAAAAGGGGGTGCAGCCAAAACCTACTTCTCTCAAGTCTCAACCCTCGACTGGATTCAAAGGACCTAAGACTGACCCAAAAGCCTCAGCAGGGAGGTCCCACCTCACACCCGGAAGATCTCTGAGAGCTTCCCCTCCAAAGCCAAAGCTTGGCTAGGAGCTCCTCAGAAAGCAATGGAATTTGGGAGATAATGATAGCCTGCCTTCTAAGGAGCCCTTATGGGTCTATTTATGGCATCTTGCTGTCCTAAAATTACTGAAAAGCCCCTAGTTGGTCTACCAATAGCCGAATCCCGCTGTTTTTCTGAGGGTACTGAAGTAATTTCTCCTGAGGGCAATTATGACATTCTACCCAAGGCCCTGGCCCCCCCCCCCCTCGGCGAGAGCAGAGCCGAGGACGTCCTGTCCAGAGGCTGGCGCGAACGCTCTCGCCTGCTTACAGGCGAGAGCCCTTTGAGATTGGAGCCTGGCGCAAGCGCAAGCGTTCCCGCGCCGGCCGCGCTCGACGATTCTCGCCCGATGTTCTTCGTTCGACGATTCGGTTGCGCTCGCCGATCTTGGATCGACGATCTTGCGCGATCGTTCCTGCCTACTTGGGCGAGATCTTCCTTAGGGCGGGAACTCCTTCGGCTAGCCCAATTGTGACCATTGTGCCTCCTGGTCTGACTCAGCGAATATGGGGTTGTACAACTTATGCTACGTGAGCTTATACAGATTCAAGGCCAGATGTTGTGCATGCTCCTCCTTCGTCCTCAAATAAATTAGGATGTCTTCTATGAATACTGTAACGCCCCGAAACTCAGAAGAGCGACGGGTGGTGTTCTGAGCCGAGTCTGGGACTTGGTAGAGGTCACACGGCCTGGGACACGGGCGTATCCTAGGTCCGTGTCGTGTTCAGTTTCGACGAGCTACTCGAGTGGTTGACGAATGTCACTCGAGATAGCGAACACGCCCTGAGACACGGGCGTGTCCAGGGCCATGTCATGCTCGGGTTCGACGATCGTATCGAGTGTTCGATGAAAGGTACTTGAGATATCGAACACGGCCTGAGACACGGGCGTGTCCCAGGCCATGTCCTACTCAGGTAGTTGGCCGAGTTATGTTGGGGGTGAAACACAGCCTGGAGCCCAGGCATGTTCAACTTGATACAGGCATGTCAACTTCGACACGGGCGTGTCGAATACCCGTGTTCTTCTTGGGTTGGTGTTGGTCCTGTGTCGTTGGAGTAACACGGCCCGCTACACGGGCATGTACTCTATGACACGGGCGTGTCAAGCCTGACACGGGCGTGTCCAGAGCTCGTGTTCTTTTCTGGATGCGACGGTTTAGGAGTTGAATGGGGCACTCGACATTGGACACGGGGGTGTCACAAGCCGTGTTCGGCCTTGGTTGTGGATTTTAAGTGCGAATCATGGCCGTCCGTTTCCTTATTTTGGGATCCAACAACTCAGGGATTTCCTTGCTCGGTTATATCCGGGAATAGGGTTTAGAAACCCTCATTTCTCTTCGGCTTTCTCTTTCTAATGTTCTAGAGAGAGGGGAGAGCAAGGAAGGTGTAGGAAGAGAGATCCGGCCACTGGTGGAGCTTCGGAGCCCCAAATCGCAAGCCGAGTTTGGATCTGCGGAGGCAAGGACAATGCGGTGCTTTTCATCTGCATAGATCTTCATGGCGCCGAAGAGGAATGCTAGAGTAAGGATTCTCATCTTAGGACATGTGAAGTCCTATTTTCCTTTGCATAGGAAGCCCACTCTCGCGAGTTTGCGGTGAGTGTGAGGCATTCCTTTGGGTAGACATGAATAGTCCCTGTTATTTTGCATGTAGAGTATGTAATCAAGAAACGGACATAGGGATGATGTGTGAAGCCTACCTGGGCAAGTTGGTCTGGATCGGTGATGTTGCTTTGCATGAATGGCAGGAGAAGACTCCGTGCAGATGTTTGTTTTTCTGGTTTTCTACACGGTAGATTGCAACAGGGAGCCTTGGGGACTAACTCCAAGGTACACCCGGAAAACTTGGCAGATGCATGATTCTGCCAACTGATGGTCTGGGAGCCAACTTGTACATAACTGGGTTATGTAAAGTGTGTGATCGATTTGGGACACGGGAAAGCTTGTCCCACGCATATGGCTTAAATTGACGTTGAGATGTGAGTAACTGGTTAGGCGGAACCGTACCCACTCTTTGTCGTTCGGTAGGAGCCGTTGGCATAGATGGAGGGTCTTAGGCGGTCTATGGCTTAAATTGACGCGATCTATGCCGGAAAGTCAAAAATGCTCACGAGAAATTGTCGTCCAAAGGGGCGGTGGTGAGACCGCAGACTTTGATCGGGTTCGCCGAGAATGTGCCCTGAGTGCATGGGGTGTGTGGCTGTGAGTGCCTACGCCTGTGGTGAAGTGTTTATTCACTATTGTTTGGCAATGCTAATAAAGTGCAGTGAAGGAGCATCGCGGCCCCGAGTTTCGGGGCGGGATCGTTATTATTTGGTCAGCAAAGCTGACTGTTGCTTTTGTTGTCCACCGCTCGGTGGATTGTTGTATGCAGGTGCTGCGGAGGCAAGTGGCAAATAGCGGGCAAAAGCCCTTGTTGCTGAGCCGGCCCTCGAAGGCCTAATTTTTGAGTGTTTTCTTTTATACTCATGTATGACCGGCCTGCGTGCCGAGGTTTAGAAGACACTTTAATTTGAGTAAACTATTGTAAGACCATAATGCCATGTACTCATGTATTTGTACGTACATTCCTGTTGGGTTTTTATAGTGGACATTCATGCTGTTGGCTGGGTTCTTTATTTGCAACTTTTAAATTACTTCCGCTAGAATGTACTCTGTGTAGGACATTAGTTATTGGCAGGATGGTTTCCATTGCATAACCTTTCGGTCTCTCTGGGCATATGGCGTCGGGCCCCGGCCAGACCTACTGCTATATATTATGCGACGGATAGGGGGTGTTACAATTTGGTATCAGACTACTGGTTTCGGTCAACTTAAATGAATTTGTGGACGAATTTGTTTAAGGGGTGGTGAGCACATGTGTGTGCGTCATCATTATAACATTAAAAGAACTCATGAATGTCCACTTAGGAATGAAAATACACATGTTTGAGGAACCTATGTTTTCCTATAATTTCCTTTTGCAATTTTGTTTGGTCACTTAACGGTGTTTTGTACAACTATAGGTGACCAGAAGTGGTGCAGGGCCGTCAGAACGCCATGTTTCTGAGGCTACTAGCGCACTGAATGATGTGCCTGTAACACCTCCCTCGGCAGAAACCATACAATTGGTGGCCGAAGCGGTGTTTGCTATGATCAATGCGCAGCCTGCAAGGCAAATACAGTAGTCTGCCCCTGCGGTGGAGCAGGAGCTGCTTCAAGCAGCGGAATAGAGGAGAGTGGAGCAAGTAGTGTTGGATCCTTTGGTGCCTAGAAGAGCAACTGAAAGGCAGCTCAAACATGTTATGGGCTTCAATCCTCCAGTGTTCTCGGGGACGGTAACCCCATCCCAAGCTGAAGATTGGCTCTCCCGAGTGAAGAGAGTCTTGATAGCGATAGAAACGGAGGAGTGGCAAATGACCACTATAACTACATTCTTGTTGGACGGAGATGCTAGGCTGTGGTGGGAAGGCTTGGAGTTACATCAGTTGAGTGGAAGACAACTTACAGACATCTCGATGGAAGAGTTTTCGAGACTGTTCTTGGCAAGGTACCTTCCCTCGGCTCAGAGGATTGCATTGGAGAATGAATTCCAAAGGTTGGCGTAAGGAGAGAGTAGCGTGGATGATTATCTCCAAGAATTTACACAATTGGGTCGGTATACCGGCTCTACGTTCACGGACGAGGAGCGTAAGACAAACTGATTCTATGAAGGTCTGAGGGATGACCTGAGGCTACTGCTCTCAGGGCCTATGACGCAGGGCTTCTTGACCATGGTCAATATGGCTCGGTCATTGGAAAAGTATATGAGTAATGTGCAAGCAAAGAGAGTTTCTTGAGCTAAGAAGACAAAGTTCAAAGTGCCGACTACTTCAAAGTCTGGTTATCGCAAGTTCAACAAGAAGGCTAGGACTTCGGGTCCAGCCCCTTCTTCGGCTGCTTCTGGGGCGACTACGGGTCAAGTCCCGAGCGTATGCTTTACTTGTGGGAAGCCGGGACACATTGCCCGAGACAGCTGGAGCGGACGTCCAAAGTCTGATAGGAAGCCAGGAGCAACCTATGAGGAGAAGGGCAAGGCTGTGGAGTCAACCACATCTCATTATGCTCCGGCTCAACCTAGAGTTTATAATTTGGCTAGCAGGAGGCCATCAAACAAGCGAATGTGTTGATAGGTACGGTTTAAAATTATAGCAAGTCAATTTTTAAAGACTTGTTATGTGAGTGTTACCTTACCACTTCTGGTATCAGCTTTGTTTTGATTTGTGATAATCCGGTGAGAGCACTCTTTGATACGGGAGCTTCGCACTCCATTTTGTCCGAAGAATTTATATCGCACATCGGAGTACATGCTTCGATTGCAAAGGACAAACTGGATGTGTTGTTGCCGAATGGGTGTTCGATGCGCACCGATAGAGTCTGTGGCGTAAAGGTTCGTATTGGGAGTCAAGAGTTCATTTTGCAAGCGTAGTTACTGCCGCTGGTGGAGTTTGACGTGATATTTGGCATTGACTGGCTCTCGTAGCAGCAAGCATATAATGATTACATTCGCAAGGAGGTGAAGTTGGAAACAGGTCGTGAGACAACTTTTACGGGCATGAAAGGGTCGAGCAAGACTTTGATGTCTGCTTTTCAGGTGGTGAAGGCGGTTCGTGCTGGAGCAGAGCTGTTCTTCACGCTAGTGGAAGTTACAATGCCTAAGCCTACATTGGATAGTATTTCAGTGGTATCCAAATACCCTGATGTGTTCCCTAGCGATCTTCCTGGAGCCCCTCCTCAACGGGAGATTGATTTCACCATCGAGCTAGTGTCGGGTGCGAAACCTGTGTCACGCTCCATGTATCGGCTAGCGCCTAAGGAGATGGCGGAGCTAAAGGTTCAACTTCAAGAGTTGTTGGAGCAGGGTTATGTGCGTCCAAGTTCATCGTCTTGGAGCGCATCGGTCCTTTTTGTTAAGAAGAAGGACAGAAGCTTGAGACTTTGTATTGATTATCGAGAGATGAACAAGTTGACGGAGAAGAACAAGTACCCGATCCCAAGGATTGATGATCTTTTTGTTCAGTTAGTCGGGTCATCGGTGTAGTCAAAATTGGATCTTAAGTCCGGTTAATATCAGCTGAGGATAAGGGAAAGTGATATCCCTAAGACAACTTTTAGTACGAGATACGGGCATTATGAGTTTACGGTCATGCCGTTTGGGCTGACTAATACGCCATGAGTGTTCATGGATCTGATGAACAGGACTTTCAGGGGGTACCTAGAACACTTTGTGATCGTCTTCATCGACGATATATTGGTGTACTCGCATAGTGAGGAGTATCACTTTAAGCATCTGAATTTTGTGTTGGAGATGCGGAGGAGGAATAAATTATACGCCAAGTTCTCCAAATGCGAATTTTGGTTGTCCTTAGTAGCGTTCCTTGGTCACCTAGTCAGTGGAGAGGGAATTGCGGTGGATCCGGTGAAGATTGTTGCTATACAAGAGTGGCCTGTGCTGTCTACGGTACTGAAAGTCCGGAGTTTTCTGGGGCTTGTCGGCTATTACAGCCGCTTCGTGGAGAACTTCTCGCGGATAGTGTTAACACTCACGACTCTAATGAGGAAAGTGCAGAAGTTTGTTTGGATGTTGGAGTGCGCACAAGCTTTTGAGGAGTTAAAAAGTCGGTTAACCAAGGGGCCTGTGCTGAGTTTGCCGAGTGGGACCGAAGGCTTTGAGATCTACAGCGATGCTTCGGGCAGTAGATTGGGTTGTGTTCTACTGCAGTATGGAAGTGTGATAGCTCATGGCTCGTGACAGCTGAAAGTGCATGAAAGGAATTATCCGGTCCATGACTTGGAGTTAGCGACCGTGATTTTTGCCTTGAAGCCGTGGAGGCACTACTTGTATGGGGTGAAGGTCGATATCTATACCGACCACAAGTGCCTGAAATACTTGTTGGATCAGAAGGATCTGAACATGCGACAACGAAGATGGATGGAGTTTATGGGGGACTACACATTCAAGATTCATTATGTGCCTGGGAAAGGCAATGTAGTTGCGGATACGTTGAGTTGCAGGGCCCTAGCTCAAGCCAATTGGCTGTCAGTTCATGATGGGTGTTTGGTTCGGGAGTTGGAGGCGTTGGAGATCTCATGCGTAGACAAGCAGTCTAGTACCGAGGCACTATTGAACTGTATAGAAGTTCAGTGTGACCTGACTGATCGGATTCGGCAGGCTCTGGATTTGGATGGCCACATGAAGCAAATCATGGTTGATACTTTGGATGGGTCAAATTGCCAATTTGAGATTGTGGATGGAATGCTATGGAAAGACGATCGTCTGTGCATCCCAAATGTGGGCAATGTATGGGCGGATTCGATGTACGAGGCTCATCATACCAAGTACTCGATCGACCTAGGGAGCATGAAGATGTACCGTGATATGATGAAATTGTTCTGGTGTCCAGGACTTAAGAAGGATGTGGCAATGTACGTGGCGAAGTGTCAAACATGCGCCTTATTGAAGGCGGAGTGTCAATAGCCTGGATGATTCTTGAAGTCCTTGCCTATTATGGAGTGGAAGTTCGACGAAATTACTATGGACTTTGTGCATGGTTTGCCAAGGTCGCAGAAGGGAAACGACGCCATCTGGGTGGTCGTAGATCGCTTGACAAAGGTGTCGCACTTCATTCAGCATAGGAAGGATGATTCTGTGGAGAAATTGGCAAAGTTATATGTGGATAATATTGTACGGCTTCACGGTGTGACCCGCAGCATCGTGAGTGACCGAGATGGGCGGTTCACGTCCAATGATTGGAGGTTGGTGCAGCAGATGTTGGGAACAAAGCTGAGTTTCAACACAACCTTTCATCCGCAGACGGATGGTCAGACCGAGAGGGTCAACAGGACGATGGAATACATGCTTCGCATGTGTGTCCTGGATTTTGGGAAGCAGTGGGACGATCACCTATACTTGTTGGAATTCGCTTACAAAAATAGCTACCAGACGAGAATTCAAATGGCGCCCTTTGAGGCCCTTTTTCGGAGAAGACGTCGCACGTCATTGTCTTGGTTGGAAACGGGTGAGTCAAAGTTGTACAAGCGGCAAGAGGTGGAAGATGCAACATCAATGGTTCAAACGATTCGAGAAATATTGCTAATCGCTCCGGAGCGGCAAGCTAAGTACTATAACGCCAAGCATAGGAACGTGGAGTTCGCTGTCGGCGACTGGGTGTACTTAAAGATTAAGCCGTTCAAGGGTGTCTCACGGGTACGGCGATTGAAGAAGCTAAGCCCGAGGTACCTTTGACCATTTGAGGTTCTGGAGCAGATTGGTGAAGAAACTTACTGATTGAAGCTATCAGTGGAGCTAAGTTGTCTACATGACGTATTCCACATATCGGTGCTACGGAATGTGGTGCAAGAGCCTTCGCAAGTGATTGAGGTCGATCAAGTGTCGGTAGATAATGGATTGACGATGAAGGTCAAGCCCGTTCTTATTGAGGACTCGGAAGTCAAGCGATTGCGTAACAAGGATATAATGATGGTCAAGGTCCATTGGGACAACTGCGGTCGGGAGGACCTCTCGTGAGAGAGAGAGCAGACCAAGCTTGAGTAGTACCCGGAGTAATTCCACTCAGGTATCGTTTAAGTTTTGTTTTTATCTTTCTTTTATATAATTTTAGGATGAAATTCTTTTAAGAGGGAACGAGTTCTAACTCCCCGAAACTCAAAATAGTGACGGGTGGTGTTCTGAGCCGAGTCTGGGACTTGGTAGAGGTCACACGGCCTAGGAAACGTGCGTGTCCCAGGGATGTGTCGAGTTTGGTTTCGACGAGCTACTCGAGTGGTTGACGAAAGTCACCCGAGATATCAAACACGGCCTGAGATACGGGTGTGTCTAGGGTCATGTCATGCTCAGGTTCGACGATCGTCTCGAGTGTTCGACGAAAGGTACTTGAGAAATCAAACACGGCCTGAGACAAGGGCGTGTCCCAGGCTGTGTCCTACTTGTATAGTTGGCCGAGATGTGTCGGGGTTGAAACACGGCCTGGAGCCTAGGCATGGTCAACCTGACACAGGCGTGTCAAATTCGACACGGGCGTGTCGAATACCCGTGTTCTTCTCGGGTTGGTGTTGGTCCTGTGTCGATGGAGGAACACGGCCCGCTACACGGTCGTGTACTGGATGACACGAGCGTGTAAAGCTTTACACGGGCGTGTCGAGATCCCATGTTCTTTTCGAGATGCGACGGTTTCGGCGTCGAATGGGGCACACGGTCTTGGACATGGGCGTGTCACAAGTCGTATTAAGCCCAGGTTGTGGATTTTAAGTGCGAATCGTGGTCGTCCGTTTCCTTATTTTGGGATCCAACGGCTCAGGGCTGTCCTTGTTGGGTTATATCCGGGAATAGAGTTTAGAAACCCTCATTTCTCCTAGGATTTCTCTTTCTAAAGTTCTAGAGAGAGGGGAGAGCAAGGAAGGTGATGGAAGGGAGATCCGGCCACCGGTGGAGCTTCGGAGCCCCAAATCGCAAGCCGAGTTCGGATCTGTCGAGGCAAGGACATTGCGGTGCTTTTCATCTGCATAGATCTTCATGTCGCCGAAGAGGAATGCTATGGTAACGATTTTCATATTAGGACATGTAACGCCCCGAAACTCAAAGGTGCGAAGGGGGACGTTTTGGGCCAGTTTGGGTTCTGGCTACAGGCACACGGCCTGGGACACGGGCGTGTACCAGGGCGTGTCAAGCCTGTGTCAACACTGAGACGGTAAGTCAATACTTTGGTCTCGACATTGTGTCGAGATTCGGCACACGGCCTGCGACACGGGCGTGTCGTAGGGCGTGTCGACCTGTGTCAACACTTAGCCGCGAAGTCGACACTCTGCATTCGACGAAGTGTCGAGACATGGCACACAGCCTGCGACACGGGCGTGTCGCAGGGCGTGTCAACCCGTGTCGACACTCGTCTCGGGAAGTCGACACTTTGGTCTTGACATGGTGTCGAGACAAGGCATACGGCCTAGGACACGGGCATGTCCAAGGCCGTGTCATCAGGTCGACGATCTTCGCTCGACGAAGTGTCGAGTGTCGAGACCGTGTACACGGCCTGGGGTCTAGGCGTGTTGAGGTGACACGGGTAAGGACAGGGGCGTGTCCTGGAACCCGTGCAGTGCTCGGGTTTTTTTCGGGGAAAAAAGATGGGGGTACACGGCCAGCCACACGGCCGTGTCAGGTGGAACACGGGCATGTCAGCTCGAACACGGGCGTGTTCGATACCCGTGTGAGGTTCCAGGCGAGCCGATTTTGACGGCGAATGAGGCACACGGCCCTGGACACGGGCGTGTGCCAGGCCGTGTTCGGTCCAGATTGGGCATTTCAGTCCCGAATCAAAGCCGTTCGTTTCCTTATTTTGAGATCCAACGGCTGGGGGTTGTTCCTGAAGGGATATACCCGGGATTGGACTTAGAAACCCTCACTTTTCATAAGTTATCATCTTTCTAAAAGCTTAGAGAGAGGAGAGCCAAGGAAGGATGAAGGAGCTAGATCCGGCCATTGGAGGAGCTTCGAAGCTCCGAATCGCGAGCCGACTCCGGATCCACGGAGGCAAAGCTAGTGCGGTGCTTTTCATCCGTTTACTTTTCAATGGCGCCAAAGAGGAACGCTAGGGTAACGATCCTCATCTAGAGCATGAGTAGCTCTCTTTCTTTGCATAGGAAGCCCGCTCTCGTGAGTTTGCGGAGAGTTGGAGGCGTTCCTTCGGGTAGATATGTGAAGTCCCCGTTGTTTAGAGTCCGTAAGCGAGAACGGACATAGGCATGATGTGTGAAGCCTACCCGGACATGTTGGTCTGGATCAGTGATGTTGCATTGCATAAATGCCGGAGAAGACTCCGTGCTATGGATTGTTTTTCGGGTTTTCTACGCGGTATATTGCAGCAGGGAGCCTTGGGGACTAACCCAAAGGTGCACCCGGAAAACTGGGCGGATACGAGATCTTGCCAACTTGGTGGCCTGATAGCCAACTTGAACATAACCGGGTTATGTGAATTGTGATGGAGATGGGACTCGGTGGAAGTTTGACCCGCGCAAATGGCTTAAATTGTCGTTGCGATGTGAGCACGGGTTAGATGGAACAGTACCCGTTCTATGTCGTTCGGTTAAAGAGACCTAAAGGCACGTGGCACTTGTCGTTGGCATAGATTAGGGTCTTCGGCGGTCAATGGCTTAAATTGTCGTGACCCAGGCCAGAAAGACAAATTGCTCATAGGTTTGGCCGTCAAAGTGGAGGTGGTGAGTCCGGAATGTCTATGGCTTTAATTGACGTGACATCGACCGGTTCACAGAGAATGTGCCCTGAGAGCACGGGGCGTGTGGCCGTGCGAGCCAACGTCTGTGATAAAATGGCTATTTATATGTATTGCTCGCTTATGCTAATGAAATGCAGGGAAGGAGCATCGCCGCCCCGAGTTGGGGGCGGGATCGTTATAATTTGGTCAGCATTGCTGACCGTTGCCTTGTTTTGCCACCGTGCGGTGGTTTGTTGCTTGCAGGTGCAGCTGGACCAAGCGGTCAATAGCGGGCTAAAGCCCGAATGCGAAGCCGGCCCTCGAAGGCCTAATTGGAAGTGTTTACTGCTTTATTCATGTGTGACCGGCCTACGTGCCGTGGTTTGTAAAACATGTAATTTGAAGTGAAACATTTTGTAAGGCCTTAAGGCTTATTTTGGGTATTTTGTATAACATTCCTATTTTGTATTAGTGGACATTCATGCTTTAGTGCTGGGTTCTTTATTGCAACTTTTATAAACTGCTTCCGCTAGAATGCTCTGTGTAGGACGTTGAGATTGGTTGGATGGTTTCCATAAGTAACCACCCAATCTGTCTGTAGTATATGGCGTCGGGCCCCGACCGGACCTACTGCTATATGCTATGCGACGGATAGGGGGTGTTACAATTTGGTATCAGACTACTGGTTTTGGTCGGGCTTAAACTGAATTCGTGGGCGAATTCTTTTTAAGGGGTGGTGAGCACATTGTGTGCGTCATCGTTATAATGGTAAAAGAACCCATGAATGTCCACTTAGGAATGAAAATACTCGTGTTTGAGCAACCTGCGTGTTCCTATAATTGCTGTTTGCAATTTTATTTGGTCGCTTAACGGTGTTTTGTACCACTATAGGTAACCAGAAGTGGTGTTGGGCCGTCAGAAAGCCGAGTTTCTGAGGCTAGTAGTGCACCGGAAGTTGCTCCTGCAACACCTCTATCGGCTGAGAGCATACGATTGGTGGCTGATGCGGTGTTGACCTTGATAAATGCGCAGCCTGCAAGGCAGACGCAGCAGCCCGCTTATGCGATGGAGCAAGAACCTCTTCAAGAGGCTGAGCCGAGGAGAGTGGAGCAAGTGGTTGTGGAACCGGTGGTGCCAAGGAGGGCAATCGAGAGGCAGCTTAAGCATGTTATGAGCTTTAACCCTCCGTTATTCTCGGGGTTGGGAACCCCATCTCAGGCTGAAGACTGGCTCTCCAGGGTGAAGAGAGTCATGACAGCAACGGAGACGGAGGAGTGGCAAATGACCACCATAGCTACGTTCCTTCTGGACGGTGAAGCGAGGATGTGGTTGGAAGGATTGGAGCTGCATCATTTGAGAGGTAGGCAACTTATAGACGTTCCGATGGAAGAGTTCTCGGGATTGTTCTTAGCAAGATACCTCCCTTCTACTCAGAGGATTTCGATGGAGAACGAATTTCTGAAGTTGGTTCAGGGTGAGAAGAGCGTGGATGAATACCTCCATGAGTTCACTCGTTTGAGTCGATATGCTAGCTCCACCATCGTGGATGAGGAGCGCAAGACTAATCGCTTCTATAAAGGCTTGAGAGATGAGTTGAGATTGCTACTTTCGGGGCCGATGACGCAGGGTTTCTTAACCTTGGTCAATACTGCCCGGTCCTTAGAGAAGGACATGAAGAATGTACAAGCAAAGAAAAGCTTGAGTGATAGGAAATCTGAATTTAAAGTGCCGACTACTTCAAAGTCCGGCTATCGGAGGTCTTTCAAGAAGCATAATACTTCGGGTCCAGCTCCTTCTGGCACTTCTGGGGCGACTACGGGTCGGACCCCGGGCGCATGTTTTACTTGTGGAAAGACGGGGCATTTTGCCTGTGACTGTTGGAGCGGACGTCCTAAGTCCGAGAGAAGGCCGGGAGCTACTTATGAAGAGAAGGGAACGGCGGTGGAGTCGACCGCATCACATTATGCTCCGGCCCAACCAAGGGTCTACAATCTTGGCCAACAGGAGGCCATCAAACAGGCTGATGTGGTGACAGGTACGGTTTAATTTATAGCAAGTCAATTTCTTTAAATACTTGTTATGCACATGTTACCTTACCACTGCTTGTTTAGGATTTGTATTGATTTGTGAAAATCTGGCACGAGCACTCTTCGATACGGGAGCTTCACACTCCATCTTGTCCGAAGGATTTATATCACGCATCGGAGTCCCTTCTTCGATGGCGAAGGATAAGTTGGATGTGTTGTTGCCCAATGGGTGTTCGATGCGAGCGGATAGGATCTGCGATTTTAAGATTCGTATTGGGGAGCAGGAGTTCGACCTGCGGGCGTCTTGTTATGCACATGTTACCTTACCACTACTTGTTTAGGATTTGTATTGATTTGTGAAAATCTGGCACGAGCACTCTTCGATACGGGAGCTTCACACTCCTTCTTGTCCGAAGGATTTATATCACGCATCGGAGTCCCTTCTTCGATGGCGAAGGATAAGTTGGATGTGTTGTTGCCCAATGGGTGTTCGATGCGAGCGGATAGGATCTGCGATTTTAAGATTCGTATTAGGGAGCAGGAGTTCGACCTGCGGGCGTCTTTACTTCCGTTAGTGGAGTTCGACGTCATATTTGGCATGGACTGGCTCTCGGAGCAGCATGCCCATATAGATTGCGGTAGCAAGGAAGTCAAGCTGGGAGCAAGTCGTGAGACGACTTTTACGGGCTTAAAGGGGTCGAGCAAGACATTGATGTCTGCTCTTCAGGTGGTGAAGGCGGTTCGTGCCGGAGCAGAACTGTTCTTTACACTAGTGGAGGTTGCAAAGCCGAAGCCCACATTGGATTGTATTTCAGTGGTATCGGAATACCCTGATGTGTTCCCCATAGATCTTCCTGGAGCCCCGCCTCAACGGGAGATAGATTTTACGATCGAGCTAGTGTCAGGTGCAAAGCCTGTGTCACGATCTCCGTATCGGCTAGCGCCTAAGGAAATGGCAGAGCTGAAAGTTCAACTGCAAGAGTTGTTGGAGCAAGGGTATGTGCGCCCGAGTTCTTCGCCTTGGAGCGCACCGGTCCTCTTTGTTAAGAAGAAGGACGGAAGCTTGAGGCTATGTATTGATTATCGGGAGCTCAACAAGCTGACGGAGAAGAACAAGTACCCGTTCCCTCGGATTGATGATCTTTTTGATCAGTTAGTCGGGTCGACGGTGTACTCGAAGTTGGATCTCAAGGCTGGGTACTATCAGCTACGAATAAGGGAGAGTGATATCCCGAAGACAGCGTTTAGTACGAGATACGGGCATTATGAGTTTACGGTCATGCCGTTTGGGCTGACTAATGCGCCGTCAGTGTTCATGGATTTGATGAACAGGACTTTCACGGAGTACTTGCATCATTTCGTGATCGTCTTCATCGACGATATTTTGGTGTACTCGCAAAGTGAGGAAGATCACTTCAAGCATCTTCATTTGGTGTTGGAAACACTAAGGAGAAATCAGTTGTATGCCAAGTTCTCGAAGTGCGAGTTTTGGCTATCCTCAGTGGCGTTCCTCGGGCATATAGTAAGTGGAGAGGGTATTGCTGTGGATCCGACGAAGATTGTTGCGATACGGGAGTGGCCTGAGCTTGTTACGGTAGCGAAAGTCCGGAGTTTTCTGGGGCTTGCCGGCTATTATAGGCGCTTCGTAGAGAACTTCTCGCAGATAGCGTTACCTCTCACTACTTTGACGAGGAAGGAGCATAAGTTCGTTTGGACGCCGGAGTGCCCATGAGCTTTTGAGGAGTTGAAGTGTCGGTTGACCACGGCGCCTGTGCTGAGTTCTCCATGTGGGACCGAAGGCTACGAGATTTATAGTGATGCTTCGGGCAGCGGTTTGGGTTGCGTGCTACTACAACATGGAAGTGTAATAGCTTATGGCTCGAGACAGCTAAAAGTGCATGAGAGGAATTATCCGGTCCATGACTTGGAGTTAGCGGCCGTGATTTTTGCTTTGAAGCTGTGGAGACACTATTTGTACGGTGTGAAGATTGATATCTACACCGATCACAAGAGCCTGAAGTATCTTATTGATCAGAAGGATCTGAATATGCGGCAGCGTAGATGGATGGAGTTCCTGGGGGACTATACATTCAAGATCCACTATGTGTCTGGCAAAGGGAATGCGGTTACGGACGCGCTGAGTCGCCGAGCCCCAGCTCAAGCCAATTGGCTATCGGTGCATGATGATCGGTTGGTGCGAGAGTTGGAGGCGTTGGAGATTGTTTGTGTGGATAGACAATCAAGAACTCAAGCAGTTCTGAATTGGACTGAAGTCCAATATGACCTAGCTGATCGTATTCGGCAGGCTTTGGATATGGATGCTCATATAAAGCAGTTCATGGTAGAGGCTCTGGATGGGTCAAATTCCCAATTTGTCGTGGAGGACGGATTACTTTGGAAAGACGGTCGTCTGTGCGTCTCAAGTGTGGGCAATTTACGGGTGGAGTTGTTGTACGAGGCACACCATACCAAGTACTCAATTCACCCGAGGAGCACGAAGATGTACCGTCATGTGAAGAAACTGTTTTGGTGGTCGGGTTTGAAGGAGGATGTGGCGCTATATGTAGCAAAGTGCCAAACTTGCGCCTTGGTAAAGGCGGAGTGCCAAAAGCCGGGTGGATTTCTTAAGTCCTTTCCTATTCCAGAGTGGAAATTTGACGGCATCTCTATGGACTTTGTGCACGGGTTGCCAAGGTCGCAAAAGGGGAACGACGCCATTTGGGTGGTTGTTGATCGATTAACGAAGGTGTCGCATTTTATTCCGCATAGGAAGGATGATCCGGTGGAGAAGTTGGCAAAGCTTTATGTGGATAACATAGTACGGCTTCATGGTGTGCCCCGTAGCATCGTGAGTGACCGAGATGGGCGGTTCACGTCCAATGATTGGAGGCTAGTGCAGCATATGTTGGGAACAAAGCTGAAATTCAGCACAGCCTTCCATCCGGAAACGGATGGGCAGACCGAGAGGGTCAATAGAACCATGGAAGACATGCTCCGCATGTGTGTATTGGATTTTGGAAAGCAATGGGAAGACCACCTTTATTTGGTGGAGTTCGCCTACAGCAATAGCTACCAAGCGAGTATTCAGATGGCGCCTTTCGAGGCCCTATATGGTAGAAAATGTCGCACGCCGTTGTCTTGGTTAGAAACGGGTGAGTCAAAGTTGTATAAGCGATCGGAAGTGGAGGATGCTACTGCTTTGGTGAGAACCATTCGGGAGAGGTTGCTTATCGCTCAGGACCGCCAAGCAAAGTACTATAATGCCAAGCACAGGAACGTGGAGTTCGCTGTGGGCGATTATGTATACTTAAAGATCAAGCCGTTCAAGGGTGTCTCGTGGGTGCGGCGATTGAAAAAGCTAAGCCCGAGGTACCTTGGACCGTTTGAGGTTTTGGAGCGAGTTGGAGAAGCAGCCTATCGGTTGAAGCTTTTAGTGGAGCTTAGTGGTTTACATGATGTATTCCATATTTCGGTACTTCGGAAGGCGGTGCAAGAGCCTACGCAAGTGATCGCGGTCGAACAAGTGCCGGTGATAGTGGGCTAACGACAAAGGTCAAGCCCGTGCGGATTGAGGACTCGGAGGTCAAGCAGCTACGTAATAAAGAGATCAGGATGGTCAAGGTCCGGTGGGACAATTTGTAAGACCCCCCCTCCCGGATCCCAAAACACGGCACGAAGGGGGAGTCTTATGCCCGGAACAGCCGCCTTGCGGTAGCATTAGCACACGGGCTAACCTGTACCACAAGACGCCTATTCCGCCGGCTGAAACCATATCAATATATCATGCCAACCCAACCAAATAAATAAGCAAGAGAAGTCAAAATCCACACTAAGTATATAAAGTCCAAAACATCAATAATGAGAAGCTAAAACATGCTTCTACAATATATCAGAGTGCAGCTAAACATTGCCCAAACGGGCTACATCAGAGTATCAAATACTAACATCGGTAACTGACGGTATCGACGGCACCGTCACATCAGGCCCTGTCATCCTGGCCTGGCTGTCCTGCTGCGTAGTCTGCGGCTGCTCTATCTGCGGCATGACCTCCTAAAAAGGAAGACGTAGCAACCGTTAGTCGAAACGACTAAGTGGTTTCACATCCGCTCCCCCGGCGACTCCTCGGCACCGGGCGGAGAAAAGGAACAAGAGTATAGTATATAATAAGTATGCAAGTAAAGGAAGTACAAGCAGGTGGCAAGGTACATGAGTATCAATGTATAACTAGCAGTTCTACAAAAGCTATCAATATGTAAACTAACATTTCTACAAGAGCCATCAAGGTATAATAATAAGTGTAAGAAAGCTACAGCAGGAAAGTAACTTAACTTATAAGAATGCCCATACAAACTTATAAGTTAAGGATCGGGTTACGTAAAGTAACTCATCGTATAAGAGTGCCCATACAAACTTATACGATGAGGATCTTGAGGTGCAATGATATGAAATGCTATGAATGCTATGCAATGACTCACCCATGCAATTGCTATGTCGACACAGACTATAGTTCCCACTTTTCGAGCAGGTAGCTAACCTCTCAGGCATCAGCCGCCGTGACCAGGCGGTGACAGTAGAACGGGCACTTCTACTACTAGGCGGGTATCACACTACTTCACCTAGGCCTCCGTACGCCTCAACGCTAAGAACACAACAGCGGAGCCCATGCGTACTATGGCCCAGCGGGGTCTTGGGTAGATGTGCACCAAGAACACAGCCCGAACTGGCCTTGCGTGACCCGGAAGGGGCCTTGGAAGAAAGCACGAGGACACAGCCCAACCGTCCACATGGTCGGAGGGGCCTCGGGACGTGAACACCGAGGACACAGCCCAAACCGACCAAGTCTAACTGCCAACTCCCGTCGGTGTGACGACTGGCGAGCCCGTAGACCTGCCACACTATCCTTAACCCGGGATTACGACACCGCGTGTCGACTCACACCACATGCAAACACCACATCAACATATCATGGAAGGGGTCTCGGAAGTAAACACGAGGACACAGCCCAACCATCCATCCACACCTATCTCAACACAACAAAACAAGTGACGGTCAACACCGCACTTTCATTCTTCCACAATACTACCCGTAGGGAGACGACGCTCTAAGTATTGGACTAATAAATTTCATTTCACCAAATCAACATATCATGGCCATAGTTTAATCTTCTATATGTCATTCCATATGAACTCTACATAAGACTTATATGATGCGCATATGTTATAATCTATCAACATCTTATCACTTCGATTCGATTAAACATAAAGGGAACCATCCAAGTCTCAAGACAACTTGCAATAATAAATCAGTTGTATGCATCCTAAATAATAAACACCATCATTCAAAGTTCTTCGGTGATTAGCATCAATTATTTAATCTTGACAGAATTCCACCGACTCTAAATGCACTTCATATAAAACCAGAATTCTAAGTGTATCACTAATCTGGATAGCAATTTCGACCGGAGATTCCCGAGGCTACAGGAATTCGGTGAAGTCGTGTAACCCCTCGTTGGAAAGATCTTTTCATGATCTACAACTTTCATATTCAGGTCACAACCCAGATCTGACCATAACTTACTCGAAATCGGCTTCAAAGTTCACTGCGCACAGAACACAATTTCTGTGTACAGGAATTGCCGGACAGCAAACTCGATTTGGTTTTCCCGGGGCCACAGACATCACCTGAAGTCGTGCAACCACTCGTTGGAAAGGTATTTCCAAGGGATACAACTTTCGTGTTTGGCCAAAAGCCCAGATCTGCACATATCCTACATAAAAAGGGCCTAGAAGATCGCTGCGCGCAGAATACAGATTCTGCGCGCATCTTAAAGGAAAATGAACGGCATCGGTTCGTCTTCCTCGTCAAGGCGATCGTTCCTAAATTTTCCAGAAATATTCTCCTCCCTTATTCAACCTCAAAGGCAATAAACTCCTCACGAGGCCATCCACCCATCGTCATATTGACGAAAAGGGGAAGGGTTGAAGAGATCTAAAATCTAGGATTCAAATCCTAGCATGGCCTAACCTAGAAATCTTCTCCTCACCATCAAGACTCTCTTGAGTCGATGTCTCTCCTAAGGCATAACTATAGATCTAGCACCAAGGGAGAGGGTAGGAAACTCACATTGGCTCCAGCGGTACCACCATTTCTAGCCATGGATCTCGTAGTTCTCCTTGGCGGCATCTTCTCTTTCACGGCGATGGCGGATCTCCTTTGGTAAAACTTGCTTCTGCAGTTTTCCCTCTCACAGGAGTTCTCACAGGAATTAGGGGATGAAAAGAGCATGAAAACGGCTAGGGTTTTCTGTCCCCTATATATATAAAATGTGACACGGGTAGGGACACGGCCGTGTCCTTACCCGTGTCCTGCCTGGCGAAGCGGCAACGACAGTTTCCATGTCGGTTCAATACTTGACACGGGTTGGGACACGCCCGTGTCCCGACCCGTGTCCACATGCCACGGCCGTGTGCATGGCCGTGTCCTTGGCCGTGTACTTCTCGGGTTGCCTCTCGACACTTCTCGTCGAGCTCAACTCGACGCACACGGGTAGGGACACGGCCGTGTCTCTACCCGTGTCACTTGGTGTCGACACAGCTCGACGATCTCGACACGGGTCGTCGAGCTCAACTCGACGCACACGGGTAGGCACACGGCCGTGTCCCTACCCGTGTCCCTTGGTGTCGACACAGCTCGACGATCTCGACACGGCTCGTCGAGCTCAACTCGACGCACACGGGTAGGCACACGGCCGTGTCCCTACCCGTGTCACTTGGTGTCGACACAGCTCGACGATCTCGACACGGCTCGTCGAGCTCAACTCGACGCACACGGGTAGGCACACGGCCGTGTCCCTACCCGTGTCACCTGGTGTCGACACAGCTCGACGATCTCGACACGGCTCGTCGAGCTCAATTCGACGCACACGGGTAGGCACACGGCCGTGTCCCTACCCGTGTCACCTCCTTTTTACACTGATTCTCCACAAGTGCAGTCCAATTCCCTGCACTCTCAGGACTCAAGTCAACCCTCCTGACTCAAAACACACACACACTAGGGGCCTAGAGCGATTCGGGACGTTACAAATCCTATAAACAAAATAAAAGATTTCATCCCCGAAATCAGGCTTAGGCTATGGGGAGAAGAGCATAACAGGAAATTTAACATATGCTTTTAAATAAGATTACCTTGAGCAAACAACTCCGGGTAGCGTTGCTGCATTAAATCCATTGGCTCCCACGTGTACTCTTCTTTCCCATGATTCGACCATAGTACCTTCACCAAGGGTACACTTTTGCGGCGCAAAGTCCTTGTCTCGCTGTCAACAATCCGCACCGGCTCTAGTCGCACAGACCTATCTGATGCCACTGCACCATCAGTAGTGGGAATATACTGGTCGGGCCGCAACAGTGCTTTTCGAAGCGACGACACATGGAACACGTCATGGAGATTTTCTAGTTCTGGTGGTAACTCCAACCGATAGGCCAACGGGCCAATTCTTTCCAATATAGTATAAGGCCCAACATACCTTGGGCTGAGCTTTTTCACTCCCCGCACCCGTGACACTCCATGCATCGGCCGAATCTTAAGGAACACTTTTTCGCCCACCTGGAACTCCACCATCCGGTGCTTTTTGTTGTAATATTTCGCCTGTCGACTTTGAGCCTCCAACATGTGATCCCGTATCAATCTGACCGCCGCATCAGTATCATCTATGTATTCGTTTCCCAATGCCTTCAGATCTTCATCTTGCACCCAAGACAAGGGAGTCCTGCACCTTCTTCCGTAAAGGGCTTCATGGGGCGCCATGCCGATGCTCGCCTGATGGCTATTATTATAGGAGAATTCCACCAGGGGCAAGAGCCTTTCCCATGGCTCTCCTCTGTCCAGCACGCATAACCTCAATAAATCTTCCAGTGTCCTGATGGTCCTTTCAGACTGCCCGTCAGTCTGTGGATGAAATGCGGTACTAAAGGTTAGGCGTGAGCCCAAATACGCCTGTACTGCCTTCCACTCATTGGATGTAAACCGACCATCCCTATCCGAAACAATTGTCTTGGGCACGCCATGGTACCGTACAAATTGCTCCACAAAAAGGCGTACCAAAACACCCACGTGTGCTTCCTTCCTCATTGGAATGAACCGGGCCACCTTTGTTAGTCGATCCACAATAACCCACACCGAATCATTCCCGGAGCGGGAACGAGGTAACCCATGAACAAAGTCCATGGAGATATCCTCGAACTTCCATTCGGGGATGGGCAGCGACTGCAACAAACCACCGGGACTCCTGCATTCAGCCTTCACTCTTTGGCAAGCTTCGCAATGTGTAACATAGTAGCGAACATCCTTCTTCATTCCCGGCCAACACATGGTCTTCCGCAGTCCGGCATACATCTTAGCAATACCCGGATGCACTGAATATTGAGAGGAATGCGCCTCTCTCAATATATCTTCCCGAATTTTGCCGCCCTTGGGAATATAAAGTCGGCCACGAAAATAAACGAGGCCGTCTTTGAGTGTGTACTCATCGGTGGTCCTATCTTCAATTGCCTTGATTGCCGGGACCAAGGACGCATCCATTCCTTGCTCCACCCGTATCCGGTCTCGGATATCACAAACTATGCTCATGTTGGCCAAATACTCCGCATACTCTGCCGAAGGATCCTTGAATACTAGTGTAATTTCCATCTCCTCGATCATCCGAGCCAACTCCATACTCATCAGCCGAGACTCTGGGCTAGAGCCTTGCACTTTTCTACTCAAGGCATCGGCTACCGAGTTCGCTTTCCCGGGGTGGTAGTTCATGGTGAACTCGTAGTCGCATAAAAATTCCAACCACCGCCGTTGTCTCAGGTTCAACTCCTTCTGAGTGTGAACATACTTCAAGTTTTTGTGATCGGAAAAGATCTCGCAGTGCACGCCATATAAATAATGCCTCCAGACTTTCAAAGCGAACACCACTGCTCCCAACTCCAAATCATGAACCGGGTAATTGATTTCATGTTTCTTTAACTGCCTTGAAGCATAAGCGATCACATGCCCGTGCTGCATCAGCACCGCTCCCATCCCTTGATATGATGCGTCCGTGTAAACTTGGAATCCTTCCTTCCCAGACGGAAGTGCAAGGATGGGGCGGAGGTAAGCCTATCTTTCAATTCTTGAAATGCCTCTTCACATTGAGGTGTCCACTCAAATGGCACACCCTTCTTCGTCAAGGAGGTAAGAGGAAGGGTAATCTTGGAAAAACCTTTCACGAACTTGCGGTAGTAGCCAGCAAGTCCAAGAAAGCTTCGTACATCAGCCGCCGACTTCAAGGGCGACCACTCCTTCATGGCCCGCACCTTTGCTGGATCCACTGCTAACCCTGCTCCACTGATCACATGCCCCAAGAAGGCAACCTCCTTAAGCCAGAATTCACACTTGCTAAACTTGGCATACAAGGCATGCTCCTTCAATTTCTTCAAAACCAAGGTCAGGTGCTCGACATGCTCCTCCTCCGTCTTTGAGTAGACCAAGATGTCGTCGATGAAAACAATGACGAAGATGTCCAAATACGGTTCAAACACCTTGTTCATCAAACTCATGAAGGCCGAAGGGGCATTTGTGAGCCCAAACGGCATTACTGTGAACTCATACAAACCATATCTCGAACTGAATGCTGTTTTCTGAATGTCCCCCTCATGTATCCTCAACTGATAGTACCCGGAGCGCAAATCCAATTTAGAAAACCAATGTGCTCCCACTAGTTGATCGAACAACTCATCGATCCGCGGTAGTGGATAAGTGTTCCGCACCGTCAACCGATTGAGTTCCCGATAATCTATGCACAATCGCAGTGTTCCATCCTTCTTCTTCACGAACAGCACAGGGGCTCCCCATGGTGATGAACTGGGGCGAACGAACCCTGAATCCACCAGTTCTTGCAATTGAACTCTAAACTCCGCGAGTTCTTTCGGAGCCATTCTGTACGGAGCCTTGGATACAGGCTTGGCACCTGGTACTAGATTGATCTGGAAGTCAACCCCTCTATGCGGAGGTAATCCTGGTAGCTTCTCAGGAAATACCTCAGGAAAATCCCGCACTACCCGTACATCCTTTAATTCCAACGCTGCTTCCTTCAACTCGAACCAGATCATGAAGACCTCATCCCCCTTCATATGAGCCTTTACAGCCTGAATAGAAGATAATATCATACGTGGCGCGAAGCCAATACCTTGGAAGATGACGTCAGAGTCTCCATGCCTCAAATAGATCCGTTTCTCCGCGCAGTCGATCCTCGCGAAGTGCCAGTCCAGCCATGCCATGCCCAAAATGATGTCAAACTCCGGCATTCTCAGAACCGTGGCCGGCGTATCAAAGGCCTTCCCATCAATAAATAACTCCAACTCGCACTTGGCGGTTGCGATCATCTCTGAGCCGTCCGGAAGGCGTACACGTCGGGCTATGCCAGTGAAGTATTGTACATCCCCCATGTCTTTTATGAAATCCTCGGACACAAAGGAGTGTGAGGCACCGGTATCGAACAGCGCATAGGCTGTCTTCCCGCCAATAATCACGGTGCCTAAGTACCAACAACCAAAACTTATTGCTAGTGGCTAGTAAGTTCTAATCAATTCAAGCTAGATCATGCAAATATGTAAATTAATTAAATCATACCTGCAATCACATCTTGTGGGTTCCTTTCCTGCGCCATGTCAAGCGCGTACACCTGATCCCGGACCGGTCCGGGGTTTCCTCTTGGCGGTCCTCGTCCTCGACCGCGCATATATCCCCGCCCTCGTGGAGCTGCTGGAGGGAGAGCAGGAGGGAGAGCAGGAGGGAGGGCAGGAGGGGCGTTCCCATATAGCTGCGGGCAAAAACGCCGGATGTGGCCCGGCTGGTTGCATTCGACGCACACCAGACCACGACGCCCTTCAGGTTGTTGAAATCGCTGATGCTGTGGGGGTGGAGGCAACGCAGGCGGCTGCGGAACTGGATGCTCCACCTTATAGTTTCGGTGGACACGCCCGCCACCTCTTTGATAACCTCTTCCTCCTCTGAAGTCCCGTCTCCTTCTATTACTTGGGTCGGCTTCCATCACGTCCTCCGCAAGCCTCTTACTACAACCCAGGTGGTCCGCCTCCAATCTTTTCGCCATATCGATGATCTCTGCCAAGCTACCATCCGCTATAAACAAAAGGGACTGCCTTAGGGGATCTCGCAGCCCTTTATAGAAGCGCTTGGCATAACCTCTGTCATCCAACTCATAAGAGTCTGCGAACCTTGCGAGATGCTGGAATTCCCGCTGGTATTCTGTAACCGACTTTGATCCCTGCTTTAGTAGAAGGAACCTCTGCTCAAGCTCATCTCGGGCCGATGTAGGGATAAAGTGCTCCAAGAAAACACCCGAGAATTCACTCCAACTTATCTCTGTGTAGATCCGGCCTTGGAAGGTAGAGCACATGAGGGACTTCCACCACCTCTTCGCATATAAGTCCAAGACGGACACTGCCAATGTCACTGCCATGTTGGCCGGGCAACGGATACCAGCCAGCAACTCTTCTATCGTGTCTAGCCATTCCTCTGTACGTACGGCTGACTCCGTCCCAAGGTAGACGGGAGGGGAGAGAGCTCGGAAGGTGCTCAGCCAGTTGGAGCTCGGGGCTTGTTGTTGCACCGGAGCCTGCTGTGCCTTAAAAGCATCAAGAATGGCGGTAAGCGTTTGCCCCAACTCAGACTGTTGGAACTGAGTGGGTATGGGAGGGGTAGGAGTACCCCCCATCAGCTCAACATGCAGTGGAACCTACACATACACGACAAATTTGTGGTCAGGTTGGCTAAACTTAAGGTCAAAGTTGGACAAACTTAATGTGAATTACATATGGGCACACCACTGCTTCCGCTAAGTCAGTTTGTCCCCAAACTGACTAACCAAACGGGGGTGGCACCATTGTTGAATGACTTCTTAGTTGAGGATCGTGGCAAACTGATACCATTTGTAAGACCCCCCCCCCCTCCCGGATCCCAAAACACGGCACGAAGGGGGAGTCTTATGCCCGGAACAGCCGCCTTGCGGTAGCATTAGCACACGGGCTAACCTGTACCACAAGACGCCTATCCCGCCGGCTGAAACCATATCAATATATCATGCCAACCCAACCAAATAAATAAGCAAGAGAAGTCAAAATCCACACTAAGTATATAAAGTCCAAAACATCAATAATGAGAAGCTAAAACATGCTTCTACAATATATCAGAGTGCAGCTAAACATTGCCCAAACGGGCTACATCAGAGTATCAAATACTAACATCGGTAACTGACGGTATCGACGGCACCGTCACATCAGGCCCTGTCATCCTGGCCTGGCTGTCCTGCTGCGTAGTCTGCGGCTGCTCTATCTGCGGCATGACCTCCTAAAAAGGAAGACGTAGCAACCGTTAGTCGAAACGACTAAGTGGTTTCACATCCGCTCCCCCGGCGACTCCTCGGCACCGGGCGGAGAAAAGGAACAAGAGTATAGTATATAATAAGTATGCAAGTAAAGGAAGTACAAGCAGGTGGCAAGGTACATGAGTATCAATGTATAACTAGCAGTTCTACAAAAGCTATCAATATGTAAACTAACATTTCTACAAGAGCCATCAAGGTATAATAATAAGTGTAAGAAAGCTACAGCAGGAAAGTAACTTAACTTATAAGAATGCCCATACAAACTTATAAGTTAAGGATCGGGTTACGTAAAGTAACTCATCGTATAAGAGTGCCCATACAAACTTATACGATGAGGATCTTGAGGTGCAATGATATGAAATGCTATGAATGCTATGCAATGACTCACCCATGCAATTGCTATGTCGACACAGACTATAGTTCCCACTTTTCGAGCAGGTAGCTAACCTCTCAGGCATCAGCCGCCGTGACCAGGCGGTGACAGTAGAACGGGCACTTCTACTACTAGGCGGGTATCACACTACTTCACCTAGGCCTCCGTACGCCTCAACGCTAAGAACACAACAGCGGAGCCCATGCGTACTATGGCCCAGCGGGGTCTTGGGTAGATGTGCACCAAGAACACAGCCCGAACTGGCCTTGCGTGACCCGGAAGGGGCCTTGGAAGAAAGCACGAGGACACAGCCCAACCGTCCACATGGTCGGAGGGGCCTCGGGACGTGAACACCGAGGACACAGCCCAAACCGACCAAGTCTAACTGCCAACTCCCGTCGGTGTGACGACTGGCGAGCCCGTAGACCTGCCACACTATCCTTAACCCGGGATTACGACACCGCGTGTCGACTCACACCACATGCAAACACCACATCAACATATCATGGAAGGGGTCTCGGAAGTAAACACGAGGACACAGCCCAACCATCCATCCACACCTATCTCAACACAACAAAACAAGTGACGGTCAACACCGCACTTTCATTCTTCCACAATACTACCCGTAGGGAGACGACGCTCTAAGTATTGGACTAATAAATTTCATTTCACCAAATCAACATATCATGGCCATAGTTTAATCTTCTATATGTCATTCCATATGAACTCTACATAAGACTTATATGATGCGCATATGTTATAATCTATCAACATCTTATCACTTCGATTCGATTAAACATAAAGGGAACCATCCAAGTCTCAAGACAACTTGCAATAATAAATCAGTTGTATGCATCCTAAATAATAAACACCATCATTCAAAGTTCTTCGGTGATTAGCATCAATTATTTAATCTTGACAGAATTCCACCGACTCTAAATGCACTTTATATAAAACCAGAATTCTAAGTGTATCACTAATCTGGACAGCAATTTCGACCGGAGATTCCCGAGGCTACAGGAATTCGGTGAAGTCGTGTAACCCCTCGTTGGAAAGATCTTTTCATGATCTACAACTTTCATATTCAGGTCACAACCCAGATCTGACCATAACTTACTCGAAATCGGCTTCAAAGTTCACTGCGCACAGAACACAATTTCTGTGTACAGGAATTGCCGGACAGCAAACTCGATTTGGTTTTCCCGGGGCCACAGACATCACCTGAAGTCGTGCAACCACTCGTTTGAAAGGTATTTCCAAGGGCTACAACTTTCGTGTTTGGCCAAAAGCCCAGATCTGCACATATCCTACATAAAAAGGGCCTAGAAGATCGCTGCGCGCAGAATACAGATTCTGCGCGCATCTTAAAGGAAAATGAACGGCATCGGTTCGTCTTCCTCGTCAAGGCGATCGTTCCTAAATTTTCCAGAAATATTCTCCTCCCTTATTCAACCTCAAAGGCAATAAACTCCTCACGAGGGCATCCACCCATCGTCATATTGACGAAAAGGGGAAGGGTTGAAGAGATCTAAAATCTAGGATTCAAATCCTAGCATGGCCTAACCTAGAAATCTTCTCCTCACCATCAAGACTCTCTTGAGTCGATGTCTCTCCTAAGGCATAACTATAGATCTAGCACCAAGGGAGAGGGTAGGAAACTCACATTGGCTCCAGCGGTACCACCATTTCTAGCCATGGATCTCGTAGTTCTCCTTGGCGGCATCTTCTCTTTCACGGCGATGGCGGATCTCCTTTGGTAAAACTTGCTTCTGCAGTTTTCCCTCTCACAGGAGTTCTCACAGGAATTAGGGGATGAAAAGAGCATGAAAACGGCTAGGGTTTTCTGTCCCCTATATATATAAAATGTGACACGGGTAGGGACACGGCCGTGTCCTTACCCGTGTCCTGCCTGGCGAAGCGGCAACGACAGTTTCCATGTCGGTTCAATACTTGACACGGGTTGGGACACGCCCGTGTCCCGACCCGTGTCCACATGCCACGGCCGTGTGCATGGCCGTGTCCTTGGCCGTGTACTTCTCGGGTTGCCTCTCGACACTTCTCGTCGAGCTCAACTCGACGCACACGGGTAGGGACACGGCCGTGTCTCTACCCGTGTCACTTGGTGTCGACACAGCTCGACGATCTCGACACGGGTCGTCGAGCTCAACTCGACGCACACGGGTAGGCACACGGCCGTGTCCCTACCCGTGTCCCTTGGTGTCGACACAGCTCGACGATCTCGACACGGCTCGTCGAGCTCAACTCGACGCACACGGGTAGGCACACGGCCGTGTCCCTACCCGTGTCACTTGGTGTCGACACAGCTCGACGATCTCGACACGGCTCGTCGAGCTCAACTCGACGCACACGGGTAGGCACACGGCCGTGTCCCTACCCGTGTCACTTGGTGTCGACACAGCTCGACGATCTCGACACGGCTCGTCGAGCTCAGTTCGACGCACACGGGTAGGCACACGGCCGTGTCCCTACCCGTGTCACCTCCTTTTTACACTGATTCTCCACAAGTGCAGTCCAATTCCCTGCACTCTCAGGACTCAAGTCAACCCTCCTGACTCAAAACACACACACACTAGGGGCCTAGAGCGATTCGGGACGTTACAAATCCTATAAACAAAATAAAAGATTTCGTCCCCGAAATCAGGCTTAGGCTATGGGGAGAAGAGCATAACAGGAAATTTAACATATGCTTTTAAATAAGATTACCTTGAGCAAACAACTCCGGGTAGCGTTGCTGCATTAAATCCATTGGCTCCCACGTGTACTCTTCTTTCCCATGATTCGACCATAGTATCTTCACCAAGGGTACACTTTTGCGGCGCAAAGTCCTTGTCTCGCTGTCAACAATCCGCACCGGCTCTAGTCGCACAGACCTATCTGATGCCACTGCACCATCAGTAGTGGGAATATACTGGTCGGGCCGCAACAGTGCTTTTCGAAGCGACGACACATGGAACACGTCATGGAGATTTTCTAGTTCTGGTGGTAACTCCAACCGATAGGCCAACGGGCCAATTCTTTCCAATATAGTATAAGGCCCAACATACCTTGGGCTGAGCTTTTTCACTCCCCGCACCCGTGACACTCCATGCATCGGCCGAATCTTAAGGAACACTTTTTCGCCCACCTGGAACTCCACCATCCGGTGCTTTTTGTTGTAATATTTCGCCTGTCGACTTTGAGCCTCCAACATGCGATCACGTATCAATCTGACCGCCGCATCAGTATCATCTATGTATTCGTTTCCCAATGCCTTCGGATCTTCATCTTGCACCCAAGACAAGGGAGTCCTGCACCTTCTTCCGTAAAGGGCTTCATGGGGCGCCATGCCGATGCTCGCCTGATGGCTATTATTATAGGAGAATTCCACCAGGGGCAAGAGCCTTTCCCATGGCTCTCCTCTGTCCAGCACGCATAACCTCAATAAATCTTCCAGTGTCCTGATGGTCCTTTCAGACTGCCCGTCAGTCTGTGGATGAAATGCGGTACTAAAGGTTAGGCGTGAGCCCAAATACGCCTGTACTGCCTTCCACTCATTGGATGTAAACCGACCATCCCTATCCGAAACAATTGTCTTGGGCACGCCATGGTACCGTACAAATTGCTCCACAAAAAGGCGTACCAAAACACCCACGTGTGCTTCCTTCCTCATTGGAATGAACCGGGCCACCTTTGTTAGTCGATCCACAATAACCCACACCGAATCATTCCCGGAGCGGGAACGAGGTAACCCATGAACAAAGTCCATGGAGATATCCTCGAACTTCCATTCGGGGATGGGCAGCGACTGCAACAAACCACCGGGACTCCTGCATTCAGCCTTCACTCTTTGGCAAGCTTCGCAATGTGTAACATAGTAGCGAACATCCTTCTTCATTCCCGGCCAACACATGGTCTTCCGCAGTCCGGCATACATCTTAGCAATACCCGGGTGCACTGAATATTGAGAGGAATGCGCCTCTCTCAATATATATTCCCGAATTTTGCCGCCCTTGGGAATATAAAGTCGGCCACGAAAATAAACGAGGCCGTCTTTGAGTGTGTACTCATCGGTGGTCCTATCTTCAATTGCCTTGATTGCCGGGACCAAGGACGCATCCATTCCTTGCTCCACCCGTATCCGGTCTCGGATATCACAAACTATGCTCATGTTGGCCAAATACTCCGCATACTCTGCCGAAGGATCCTTGAATACTAGTGTAATTTCCATCTCCTCGATCATCCGAGCCAACTCCATACTCATCAGCCGAGACTCTGGGCTAGAGCCTGGCACTTTTCTACTCAAGGCATCGGCTACCGAGTTCGCTTTCCCGGGGTGGTAGTTCATGGTGAACTCGTAGTCGCATAAAAATTCCAACCACCGCCGTTGTCTCAGGTTCAACTCCTTCTGAGTGTGAACATACTTCAAGTTTTTGTGATCGGAAAAGATCTCGCAGTGCACGCCATATAAATAATGCCTCCAGACTTTCAAAGCGAACACCACTGCTCCCAACTCCAAATCATGAACCGGGTAATTGATTTCATGTTTCTTTAACTGCCTTGAAGCATAAGCGATCACATGCCCGTGCTGCATCAGCACCGCTCCCATCCCTTGATATGATGCGTCCGTGTAAACTTGGAATCCTTCCTTCCCAGACGGAAGTGCAAGGATGGGGGCGGAGGTAAGCCTATCTTTCAATTCTTGAAATGCCTCTTCACATTGAGGTGTCCACTCAAATGGCACACCCTTCTTCGTCAAGGAGGTAAGAGGAAGGGCAATCTTGGAAAAACCTTTCACGAACTTGCGGTAGTAGCCAGCAAGTCCAAAAAAGCTTCGTACATCAGCCGCCGACTTCAAGGGCGACCACTCCTTCACGGCCCGCACCTTTGCTGGATCCACTGCTAACCCTGCTCCACTGATCACATGCCCCAAGAAGGCAACCTCCTTAAGCCAGAATTCACACTTGCTAAACTTGGCATACAAGGCATGCTCCTTCAATTTCTTCAAAACCAAGGTCAGGTGCTCGACATGCTCCTCCTCCGTCTTTGAGTAGACCAAGATGTCGTCGATGAAAACAATGACGAAGATGTCCAAATACGGTTCAAACACCTTGTTCATCAAACTCATGAAGGCCGAAGGGGCATTTGTGAGCCCAAACGGCATTACTGTGAACTCATACAAACCATATCTCGAACTGAATGCTGTTTTCTGAATGTCCCCCTCATGTATCCTCAACTGATAGTACCCGGAGTGCAAATCCAATTTAGAAAACCAATGTGCTCCCACTAGTTGATCGAACAACTCATCGATCCGCGGTAGTGGATAAGTGTTCCGCACCGTCAACCGATTGAGTTCCCGATAATCTATGCACAATCGCAGTGTTCCATCCTTCTTCTTCACGAACAGCACAGGGGCTCCCCATGGTGATGAACTGGGGCGAACGAACCCTGAATCCACCAGTTCTTGCAATTGAACTCTAAACTCCGCGAGTTCTTTCGGAGCCATTCTGTACGGAGCCTTGGATACAGGCTTGGCACCTGGTACTAGATTGATCTGGAAGTCAACCCCTCTATGCGGAGGTAATCCTGGTAGCTTCTCAGGAAATACCTCAGGAAAATCCCGCACTACCCGTACATCCTTTAATTCCAACGCTGCTTCCTTCAACTCGAACCAGATCATGAAGACCTCATCCCCCTTCATATGAGCCTTTACAGCCTGAATAGAAGATAATATCATACGTGGCGCGAAGCCAATACCTTGGAAGATGACGTCAGAGTCTCCATGCCTCAAATAGATCCGTTTCTCCGCGCAGTCGATCCTCGCGAAGTGCCAGTCCAGCCATGCCATGCCCAAAATGATGTCAAACTCCGGCATTCTCAGAACCGTGGCCGGCGTATCAAAGGCCTTCCCATCAATAAATAACTCCAACTCGCACTTGGCGGTTGCGATCATCTCTGAGCCGTCCGGAAGGCGTACACGTCGGGCTATGCCAGTGAAGTATTGTACATCCCCCATGTCTTTTATGAAATCCTCGGACACAAAGGAGTGTGAGGCACCGGTATCGAACAGCGCATAGGCTGTCTTCCCGCCAATAATCACGGTGCCTAAGTACCAACAACCAAAACTTATTGCTAGTGGCTAGTAAGTTCTAATCAATTCAAGCTAGATCATGCAAATATGTAAATTAATTAAATCATACCTGCAATCACATCTTGTGGGTTCCTTTCCTGCGCCATGTCAAGCGCGTACACCTGATCCCGGACCGGTCCGGGGTTTCCTCTTGGCGGTCCTCGTCCTCGACCGCGCATATATCCCCGCCCTCGTGGAGCTGCTGGAGGGAGAGCAGGAGGGAGAGCAGGAGGGAGGGCAGGAGGGGCGTTCCCATATAGCTGCGGGCAAAAACGCCGGATGTGGCCCGGCTGGTTGCATTCGAAGCACACCAGACCACGACGCCCTTCAGGTTGTTGAAATCGCTGATGCTGTGGGGGTGGAGGCAACGCAGGCGGCTGCGGAACTGGATGCTCCACCCTATAGTTTCGGTGGACACGCCCGCCACCTCTTTGATAACCTCTTCCTCCTCTGAAGTCCCGTCTCCTTCTATTACTTGGGCCGGCTTCCATCACGTCCTCCGCAGGCCTCTTACTACAACCCAGGTGGTCCGCCTCCAATCTTTTCGCCATATCGATGATCTCTGCCAAGCTACCATCCGCTATAAACAAAAGGGACTGCCTTAGGGGATCTCGCAGCCCTTTATAGAAGCGCTTGGCATAACCTCTGTCATCCAACTCATAAGAGTCTGCGAACCTTGCGAGATGCTGGAATTCCCGCTGGTATTCTGTAACCGACTTTGATCCCTGCTTTAGTAGAAGGAACCTCTGCTCAAGCTCATCTCGGGCCGATGTAGGGATAAAGTGCTCCAAGAAAACACCCGAGAATTCACTCCAACTTATCTCTGTGTAGATCCGGCCTTGGAAGGTAGAGCCCGTGAGGGACTTCCACCACCTCTTCGCATGTAAGTCCAAGACGGACACTGCCAATGTCATTGCCATGTTGGTCGGGCAACGGATACCAGCCAGCAACTCTTCTATCGTGTCTAGCCATTCCTCTGTACGTACGGCTGACTCCGTCCCAAGGTAGACGGGAGGGGAGAGAGCCCGGAAGGTGCTCAGCCAGTTGGAGCTCGGGGCTTGTTGTTGCACCGGAGCCTGCTGTGCCTTAAAAGCATCAAGAATGGCGGTAAGCGTTTGCCCCAACTCAGACTGTTGGAACTGAGTGGGTATGGGAGGGGTAGGAGTACCCCCCATCGGCTCAACATGCAGTGGAACCTACACATACACGACAAATTTGTGGTCAGGTTGGCTAAACTTAAGGTCAAAGTTGGACAAACTTAATGTGAATTACATATGGGCACACCACTGCTTCCGCTAAGTCAGTTTGTCCCCAAACTGACTAACCAAACGGGGGTGGCACCATTGTTGAATGACTTCTTAGTTGAGGATCGTGGCAAACTGATACCATTTGTAAGACCCCCCCCCCCCCCCTCCCGGATCCCAAAACACGGCACGAAGGGGGAGTCTTATGCCCGGAACAGCCGCCTTGCGGTAGCATTAGCACACGGGCTAACCTGTACCACAAGACGCCTATTCCGCCGGCTGAAACCATATCAATATATCATGCCAACCCAACCAAATAAATAAGCAAGAGAAGTCAAAATCCACACTAAGTATATAAAGTCCAAAACATCAATAATGAGAAGCTAAAACATGCTTCTACAATATATCAGAGTGCAGCTAAACATTGCCCAAACGGGCTACATCAGAGTATCAAATACTAACATCGGTAACTGACGGTATCGACGGCACCGTCACATCAGGCCCTGTCATCCTGGCCTGGCTGTCCTGCTGCGTAGTCTGCGGCTGCTCTATCTGCGGCATGACCTCCTAAAAAGGAAGACGTAGCAACCGTTAGTCGAAACGACTAAGTGGTTTCACATCCGCTCCCCCGGCGACTCCTCGGCACCGGGCGGAGAAAAGGAACAAGAGTATAGTATATAATAAGTATGCAAGTAAAGGAAGTACAAGCAGGTGGCAAGGTACATGAGTATCAATGTATAACTAGCAGTTCTACAAAAGCTATCAATATGTAAACTAACATTTCTACAAGAGCCATCAAGGTATAATAATAAGTGTAAGAAAGCTACAGCAGGAAAGTAACTTAACTTATAAGAATGCCCATACAAACTTATAAGTTAAGGATCGGGTTACGTAAAGTAACTCATCGTATAAGAGTGCCCATACAAACTTATACGATGAGGATCTTGAGGTGCAATGATATGAAATGCTATGAATGCTATGCAATGACTCACCCATGCAATTGCTATGTCGACACAGACTATAGTTCCCACTTTTCGAGCAGGTAGCTAACCTCTCAGGCATCAGCCGCCGTGACCAGGCGGTGACAGTAGAACGGGCACTTCTACTACTAGGCGGGTATCACACTACTTCACCTAGGCCTCCGTACGCCTCAACGCTAAGAACACAACAGCGGAGCCCATGCGTACTATGGCCCAGCGGGGTCTTGGGTAGATGTGCACCAAGAACACAGCCCGAACTGGCCTTGCGTGACCCGGAAGGGGCCTCGGAAGAAAGCACGAGGACACAGCCCAACCGTCCACATGGTCGGAGGGGCCTCGGGACGTGAACACCGAGGACACAGCCCAAACCGACCAAGTCTAACTGCCAACTCCCGTCGGTGTGACGACTGGCGAGCCCGTAGACCTGCCACACTATCCTTAACCCGGGATTACGACACCGCGTGTCGACTCACACCACATGCAAACACCACATCAACATATCATGGAAGGGGTCTCGGAAGTAAACACGAGGACACAGCCCAACCATCCATCCACACCTATCTCAACACAACAAAACAAGTGACGGTCAACACCGCACTTTCATTCTTCCACAATACTACCCGTAGGGAGACGACGCTCTAAGTATTGGACTAATAAATTTCATTTCACCAAATCAACATATCATGGCCATAGTTTAATCTTCTATATGTCATTCCATATGAACTCTACATAAGACTTATATGATGCGCATATGTTATAATCTATCAACATCTTATCACTTCGATTCGATTAAACATAAAGGGAACCATCCAAGTCTCAAGACAACTTGCAATAATAAATCAGTTGTATGCATCCTAAATAATAAACACCATCATTCAAAGTTCTTCGGTGATTAGCATCAATTATTTAATATTGACAGAATTCCACCGACTCTAAATGCACTTTATATAAAACCAGAATTCTAAGTGTATCACTAATCTGGACAGCAATTTCGACCGGAGATTCCCGAGGCTACAGGAATCCGGTGAAGTCGTGTAACCCCTCGTTGGAAAGATCTTTTCATGATCTACAACTTTCATATTCAGGTCACAACCCAGATCTGACCATAACTTACTCGAAATCGGCTTCAAAGTTCACTGCACACAGAACACAATTTCTGTGTACAGGAATTGCCGGACAGCAAACTCGATTTGGTTTTCCCGGGGCCACAGACATCACCTGAAGTCGTGCAACCACTCGTTGGAAAGGTATTTCCAAGGGCTACAACTTTCGTGTTTGGCCAAAAGCCCAGATCTGCACATATCCTACATAAAAAGGGCCTAGAAGATCGCTGCGCGCAGAATACAGATTCTGCGCGCATCTTAAAGGAAAATGAACGGCATCGGTTCGTCTTCCTCGTCAAGGCGATCGTTCCTAAATTTTCCAGAAATATTCTCCTCCCTTATTCAACCTCAAAGGCCATAAACTCCTCACGAGGCCATCCACCCATCGTCATATTGACGAAAAGGGGAAGGGTTTGAAGAGATCTAAAATCTAGGATTCAAATCCTAGCATGGCCTAACCTAGAAATCTTCTCCTCACCATCAAGACTCTCTTGAGTCGATGTCTCTCCTAAGGCATAACTATAGATCTAGCACCAAGGGAGAGGGTAGGAAACTCACATTGGCTCCAGCGGTACCACCATTTCAAGCCATGGATCTCGTAGTTCTCCTTGGCGGCATCTTCTCTTTCACGGCGATGGCGGATCTCCTTTGGTAAAACTTGCTTCTGCAGTTTTCCCTCTCACAGGAGTTCTCACAGGAATTAGGGGATGAAAAGAGCATGAAAACGGCTAGGGTTTTCTGTCCCCTATATATATAAAATGTGACACGGGTAGGGACACGGCCGTGTCCTTACCCGTGTCCTGCCTGGCGAAGCGGCAACGACAGTTTCCATGTCGGTTCAATACTTGACACGGGTTGGGACACGCCCGTGTCCCGACCCGTGTCCACATGCCACGGCCGTGTGCATGGCCGTGTCCTTGGCCGTGTACTTCTCGGGTTGCCTCTCGACACTTCTCGTCGAGCTCAACTCGACGCACACGGGTAGGGACACGGCCGTGTCTCTACCCGTGTCACTTGGTGTCGACACAGCTCGACGATCTCGACACGGGTCGTCGAGCTCAACTCGACGCACACGGGTAGGCACACGGCCGTGTCCCTACCCGTGTCCCTTGGTGTCGACACAGCTCGACGATCTCGACACGGCTCGTCGAGCTCAACTCGACGCACACGGGTAGGCACACGGCCGTGTCCCTACCTGTGTCACTTGGTGTCGACACAGCTCGACGATCTCGACACGGCTCGTCGAGCTCAACTCGATGCACACGGGTAGGCACACGGCCGTGTCCCTACCCGTGTCACTTGGTGTCGACACAGCTCGACGATCTCAACACGGCTCGTCGAGCTCAATTCGACGCACACGGGTAGGCACACGGCCGTGTCCCTACCCGTGTCACCTCCTTTTTACACTGATTCTCCACAAGTGCAGTCCAATTCCCTGCACTCTCAGGACTCAAGTCAACCCTCCTGACTCAAAACACACACACTAGGGGCCTAGAGCGATTCGGGACGTTACACAATTGCAGTCGTAAGGAGCTCTCTTGGGAGCGAGAGCAGACTATGCTTGACGAGTATCCGGAGTTGTTCCACTCAGGTACAAATTTTGGTTTTGTACATGTCTTTCCTTTATGTAATTTTGTGGACGAAATTCTTTTAAGAGGGGGAGAGTTGTAACGCCCGAAACTCATCGGAGCGAAGGGGGACGTTTTGGGCCAGTTTGGGTTCTGGCTGCAGGCACACGGCCTGGGACACGGGCGTGTCCCAGGGCGTGTCAAGCCTGTGTCGACACTGAGACGGGAAGTCGACACTTTGGTCTCGACATTGTGTCGAGACTAGGCACACGGCCTGCGACACGGGCGTGTCGCAGGGCGTGTCGACCTGTGTCGACACTTAGCCGCGAAGTCGACACTCTGCATTCGACGAAGTGTTGAGACATGGCACACGGCCTGCGACACGGGCGTGTCGCAGGGCATGTCAACCCGTGTCGACACTCGTCCCGGGAAGTCGACACTTTGGTCTCGACATGGTGTCGAGACAAGGCACACGGCCTAGGACACGGGCGTGTCCAAGGCCGTGTCATCAGGTCGACGATCTTCGCTCGACGAAGTGTCGAGTGTCTAGACCGTGTACACGGCCTGGGGTCCAGGCGTGTTGAGGTGACACGGGTAAGGACACGGGCGTGTCCTAGAATCCGTGCAGTGCTCGGGTTGTTTTAGGGGAAAATGATGGGGGTACACGGCCGGCCACACGGCCGTGTCAGGTGGAACACAGGCGTGTCAGCTCGAACACGGGCGTGTTCGATACTCATGTGAGGTTCCAGGCGAGCCGATTTTGACGGCGAATGAGGCACACAGCCCTGGATACGGGCGTGTGCCAGGCCGTGTTCGGTCCAGATTGGGCATTTCAGTCCCGAATCAAAGCCGTTCGTTTCCTTATTTTGAGATCCAATGGCTGGGGGTTGTTCCTGAAGGGATATACCCGGGATTGGACTTAGAAACCCTAACTTTTCATAAGTTATCATCTTTCTAAAATCTTAGAGAGAGAGGAGAGCCAAGGAAGGAAGAAGGAGCTAGATCCGGCCATTGGAGGAGCTTCGAAGCTCCGAATCGCGAGCCGACTCCGGATCCACAGAGGCAAAGCTAGTGCGGTGCTTTTCATCTGTTTACTTTTCAATGGCGCCAAAGGGGAACGCTAGGGTAACGATCCTCATCTTGAGCATGAGTAGCTCTCTTTCTTTGCATAGGAAGCCCGCTCTCGCGAGTTTGCGGAGAGTTGGAGGCGTTCCTTCGGGTAGATATGTGAAGTCCCCGTTGTTTAGAGTCCGTAAGCGAGAACGGACATAGGCATGATGTGTGAAGCCTACCCGTACATGTTGGTCTGGATCGGTGATGTTGCATTGCATAAATGTCGGAGAAGACTCCGTGCTATGGATTGTTTTTTGGGTTTTCTACGCGGTAGATTGCAGCAGGGAGCCTTGGGGACTAACCCAAATTGCACCCGGAAAACTGGGCGGATACGAGATCTTGCCAACTTGGTGGCCTGAGAGCCAACTTGAACATAACCGAGTGATGTGAATTGTGATGGAGATGGGACTCGGTGGAAGTTTGACCCGCGCAAATGGCTTAAATTGTCGTTGTGATGTGAGCACGGGTTAGATGGAACCGTACCCGTTCTATGTCGTTCTGTTAAAGAGACCTAAAGGCACGTGGCACTTGCCGTTGGCATAGATTAGGGTCTTCGGCGGTCAATGGCTTAAATTGTCGTGACCCAGGCCAGGAAGACAAATTGCTCATAGGTTTGGCCGTCAAAGTGGTGGTGAGTCCGGAATGTCTATGGCTTTAATTGACGTGACATCGACCGGTTCACCGAGAATGTGCCCTGAGAGCATGGGGCGTGTGGTCGTGCGAGCCAACGTCTGTGATAAAATGGCTATTTATATGTATTGCTCGCTTATGCTAATGAAATGCAGGGAAGGAGCATCGCCGCCCCGAGTTGGGGGCGTGATCGTTATAATTTGGTCAGCATTGCTGACCGTTGCCTTGTTTTGCCACCGTGCGGTGGTTTGTTGCTTGCAGGTGCAGCTGGACCAAGCGGTCAATAGCGGGCTAAAGCCCGAATGTGAAGCCGGCCCTCGAAGGCCTAATTGGAAGTGTTTACTGCTTTATTCCTGTGTGACCGGCATGCGTGTCGTGGTTTGTAAAACATGTAATTTGAAGTGAAACATTTTGTAAGGCCTTAAGGCTTATTTTGGGTATTTTGTATAACATTCCTATTTTGTATTAGTGGACATTCATGTTTTAGTGCTGGGTTCTTTATTGCAACTTTTATAAACTGCTTCCGCTAGAATGCTCTGTGTAGGACGTTGAGATTGGTTGGATGGTTTCCATAAGTAACCACCCGGTCTGTCTGTAGTATATGGCGTCGGGCCCCGGCCTGACCTACTGCTATATGCTATGCGACGGATAGGGGGTGTTACAGGACATGTGAAGTCCTCTTTTCTTTTGCAAAGGAAGCCCGCCCTCGCGAGTTTGCGGTGAGTGTAAGGCATTCCTTCAGGTAGACATGAATAATCCCGGTTGTTTTGCATGTAGAATCCGTAATCGAGAAACAGACATAGGCATGATGTGTGAAGCCTACCCAGAAAAGTTGGTCTGGATCGGTGATGTTTCATTGCATGAATGGCCAGAGAAGACTCCAAGCAGATGTTTGTTTTTCGGGTTTTCTATGCGGTAGATTGCAATAGGGAGCCTTGGGGACTAACTCCAAGGTGCACCCGAAAAACTGGTCAAATTCGTGATTCTACCAACTTGATGGCCTGGGAGCCAACTTGTACATAATTGGGTTATGTAAAGTGTGTGATCGATTTGGGACTCCGGAAAGCTTGACCCGTGCATATGGCGTAAATTGACGTTGCGGTGTGAGCAATGGGTTAGGCGGAACCATACCCACTCTTTGTTGTTCTGTAGGAGCCGTTGGCATAAATGGAGGGTCTTAGGCGGTCTATGGCATAAATTTACGTGACCTATGCTTCGAGACGCAATGTGCTTCCTCTAGCTGATCAAATAACTCATCGATCCTTGGCATTGGATATGTGTTCTGGACTGTCAATCGGTTTAGTGCATGATAGTCGATGCACAACCTGAGGGTCCCATCCTTCTTCTTCATAAACAAAATCGGGTCTCCCCAATGCAAGGAACTTGGCCTAATGAATCCAGCCTCCGCCAGCTCATGCAGCTGGCTCCTGAACTCCACCAGCTCCTTCAGAGCCATCTGATAGGGAGCCCTAGACTCTGGCTTAGCTCCCAGTATGAATTGGATCTGAAAATCCTTCTCCCGGTGCAGAGGAAATCCTGGTCACTTCTCTGGAAACACATCCATAAAGTCCCACACCACCAATATATCAGCAACCATCGTCTTGACCTCGACCATCTCAAAGAACACATGATAGACCTCATCTCCCTGTATGTGGGCCTTAACAAACTGAGTAGAAGATAACATCCTACGGGAGACGGAGGAGTACCTTCGAAGGTCGCGAAGGTGCCGTCATATCTCAGTACAACCTTCCTTGCCGGTCAATCTATTTGGGCATTGTTCCAAGTAAGCCATGCCATGCCCAGAAGCAGGTCGAAGTCTGGAATCCTCAAGAGCATCGTCGGGGCCTCGAGTGTCAGACCATCAATAGTCACCTCCGTCCCTTTGGGGAGACGCACCCTCCCGACGACTCCCGAATAATGTTTGACTCCCTCAGGTCCCTTTACGAACTCCTCAGAGACGAAATTGTGTGATGCCCCTGTATCCACAAAGGTATGGGCAGGTTTTTCGCACACCATAACTATTCCAGTTTATTTAAGTATGTTTAGGTAACTGAGCCTATGATTTTATTTCCTAGTATGCTATTGTTGTTTGTTGTTTCTAAAAATCCAAAGGTAAATAACAACATAAAATTACTAGCATACCTACAATCACCTACATGAGTCCCGAGCTGGAGCCAAGTCTAGAGCATACACCTACTCCCTCTCTTTCCTCTGATCTTTGCCCTGGAAACCACGTCCTCTTCCACGACCTCAGCCTGTAAACTACTGAGTGGGCTGGGTAGCCTGTGGTGCTAGTAGAGGTGCCATTCTCATGGGGTAGTGTCTTCGGATGTGCCCTGCCTGATGACAGTTATAGCACTCGGGCGGGGGAAGTGGCACAGCTCCATGCATCTATATATCCGGCATCTGAAGAGGTTGAGGGACCAATACCACCATGTCCCTCGGCTCTTGCCTCACCTCTTGGCGGGGTTGGTCCTCTGACCATCTCTCATCAGCAAAGTGGCCCCTCCGCTAATCATTCCTGCTGCCCCGACCCTGATCGTCTATTGGCCTCTTCCAGCATCGAGCCGTGTGCAAATCATCCTCCATACTCTTTGACATTTTCAGAATCTGAGGCAAAGTCCCATCAGACACAAATAAGAGGGACTGCCTCAGATCATCTGGAAGGCCCTTATAGAACCTCTTGCAATAACCCACATCATCCAGCTGATAGGAATCCGCAAACCGGGCTAAGTGAATGAACTCTCGGTGGTACTCCAGCACCGTCCTGTTACCCTGCCTCAGCTGCAGGAACCTGTCTTCCAGCTCATCTCTTGCCGACTATGGGATGAAGTGCTCCCAAAGTGCAGCCTTGAACTCCTCCCAAGTGATGACAATAACCCCCCGATCTATAAACATCGTATCCAGCAGCATCTTCCACCACCACTTGGCGTGAGACTCCAAGTAGGAGACCACCAAAGGCAATCTCCCCTTCCACTGGCACCGTATCCCAGTCAGCATCTTAAACATAATAACAAGCCACTCTTCCGTCTGTACGGCCGTCTCCGTCCCAATATAAGATGGGGGAGAGAGTCCTCGGAAGATGCTCAAACAATTGGCACCCATTTTTGGCTGTGGAGCCAAAGCCTGCTTGGCCTTGAAGGCCTGCAGAATGGCTGTCAAAGTCTGCCCCATCGCCTACTGTAGAAATTGAGGGGGAGCCGGTGGAGGTGGTACAACATCCGGAGTTTGCTGGGCTCTGCCCTGCGGTGTAGGATGTGCTGGGGACTGCATAACAAACGTCAATTATAAGAAATTTGACCCAAACCTAGTTAAAAGTGGACAATTACATGTGATCTCCCATATGGGCACACCACAACTTCTGCTTCTAAGTTTGTCCACAAACTAATCTCGAGCGGGCGTGACCCACAGTTAATGGACTTCTACTCTTCTGATCGAGGTTTCGCTCTGATACCAGTCTGTAAGACCCCTTTTTTGCAAAACCAACAGGGTCTTATGCCTAGAATAGCCGCCTTTCGAGGACACCAACACACCCGGGAAGGTCATCACTACAAAATGCTGATCCTGTCGTCCATACCAATCACATAAGAGAAGAGTAAGTACAAAGAGTAAAATAAAACTCAAATACTTGTACACTAGAAATCAAGTGAATATAAAATAAATCTCCATGAAGGGAGAGTCCATAGTAACAATAAATCAAAGTACTAATAAGAGGGCTCCTGCCCAATACATCATGATCCTCACTACAAGTCACATAACGCGGAAGCAAATCTATAGTAACTACTAATGATCGGGACTCACTATCCCTGCTGCCTGAACTCCCATGTTAGACTGTCCCGTCTCCAAGCACACCTACCTCTAGGGCTGCATCTCAAAGTTCGGCTCCACGAGCCCCTAAAATGATTTTCTCAACGATCATTAGTCAAAAAGACTAAGTGCTATCATCCCCAACCAATCCCCCAATGGCTCCTAGGCACCGAGCGGCGAGAAGGAAAGGGAAGGTATTTAAGGTGGAGAGAAACAAAGGTAAGCGGGTGACAGCGGAACTAGTCTATCATGAGCATAAAATCACAGCATGTATAATTAATCAAATAGTAGGTAAGCAATATCAGTATACGCATGAACAAGGTGAGCAAGTAAAAGTACAAGAAGGTAAACTAAGTGACCATAACCTATAGGAATGTCTATACAAACCTATAGAACAAGGGGTTGTTTTGCATGTCCTATTGTATAAAGAGTCCCATACCAATCTGAAAGTCCACCTAGTGTCAGCTATGTGCACCTAGGGGGGGGGGAATAGGTGACGAGTAGCGCTTTTGCGGAATTTACGAGAGTACCTGCACAATAAAAATAAAAAGCACAGCACACAGAAAACACAGCAAATTTATAGTGGTTCCCCGACTTGGGTACATCCACTTTCCCCCTTCGACCTATCTCCCCAACAAGGGACGACTCGGTCACTTCTCCAACGGGATTGAAATCCAATCCCTGCACTAACGGAAGGAGCCCTTCCACACGTGAGAGTCAACACTCCCACAAACCGGGTTGCACCCAACCCTTACAATACGGAACAAACGTTCCTTTACAACAAAATTAAATATAGAATGTATGCGTGATACAAACTTCTTTTGGAGACTACGGTGTTCCTCTTGTTCGACGACGTGTTCTTGAAGTCGATGAAGAGTCTACAACCTTGGTCTCTCTTGGAGAGGATCTCCCGGAACCGGCGGCGGCAATCCGAGCGGCAGCTTGGTTCCGAGTCGGCGGCAACGAAGGTGCGCTGCTGCAGTGCTTTGAGATCCAAACTTCTTTGCGAAGCAAACTAGGTCTACCAACGGTCACTCTAGGATCAGTCGTCTCGATCGATTCGGACGGGGGAGTTTTTCCTGGTCAACAAATCGAGAGACAAGAGATCTCTGGATAGACACGTGAGACGCAAGCTTTGCTAAGCTTCTGTCGCCGGAGATCGGGAAGAAGAACGATCAGCGGCGGCGACGTACTTGCCCGAGCGCGACGGCGGTGGAGGAGAGAAATCGCGATATTAGGGTTTCCGCTTGCTCGGCTTCTTTCTGTGTATGCCTTCCGTTCAAAATACCCGAGTATAAATACTGTAGCTACTTTCCAATATGACCGTTTGTGGGACCCACACTTGAAATCCCCAAGTCCGGTTCAAGCTAGTCGAAAGGCAGACTCCGGTTCAGAAAATTCCAGAGAAAACGCCAAGGAAAAATCGTCGAGAATCGTCAGTGATTCTCGCCGAATCACTTATTGATTCTCAACGAATTTCACTTTGTATACATGAGCTCCTTGGCCACTGGTTCGGCGGGAATCACTAGTGATTCTCGCCGAATCTTACTTGGCACCATTTAGAGGTGGCCAGAAGGAGTCGGTGAGAATCACTAATGATTCTCGTCGATTCGGCGAGAATCACTAGTGATTCTCGCCGAATCGGCGAGGATCACTTGGTGATTCTCGTCGAATTTGCCTTGGACGAATTTTCGTCTTCCACCCAGGAGCTGCTCCTTGATCCTCCATGCTCCTTGTCTTCTCTTGCATATGAACGGCCCTGTACTTGAAAGTAAGTGCACTCCAATAGAGAGAGTACACATAGGCCAACACACTGATCTGCTCAACGAGGGATTACGTCGTGCAGACCCGTGTATATTGACCTACTGCACCCTGACATTGGTGTGCACTTAGCATGGAGAAACTGCAAGCACAACTTGAAAGAGTTTATCAAATACATAGTCTATTGACCTTAGCTTGTCCAGGGGCTTCTTCAAATCAGGTACATTGTGGATACAATATCCAACAATCTCCCCCTATTTGAAGAAGCCTAAACCCTACAAGCTAAGGTGAATAGAGCAAATGGAAATGAAAGCAAATGAAAGCCATAAACTTAACATTGAGTGGAGTCATCCCTTACCAATACCGATTTCTTGGGAGCAAGCTGGAGCCACCTTAGCCTTGACCCCGAGAGGGTAATCTCCCCCTTTTCGGCTTCGGCAAATCGGGGTCTGTAACCTTTGGCCCTTAGCTCCCCCTCAGTTCTTGCAGCTGTACTCACGCTGGAGTTCCCTGCTCCCCCTCAGATCATGCACGAGTCGGGAGCTTTTGTAGTCTTCATGCTTCATAATTGAGCATCCCCAATTCAGTCTTGAAAAGATTGAATTTGGCCTCGTCTAAGGGCTTTGTGAATATATCAGCAATCTGCTTGTCCGTGGGGACATAACAGAGAGAGATGTCCTTGTTTTCCACGTGCACCCGAATGAAGTGGTAGCGCACTTCAATATACTTCGTTCTGCTGTGCGAGACAGGATTGTTGGCAATGGCAATTACACTGGAGGAGTCGCAGTACATTGGAACTTCCTTGAACTGAAGGTTGTAGTCGACCAACTGATTTCTGATCCAAAGGAGTTGTGCGCAACAGCTGCCTGCTGAGATGTACTCAGATTCTGCTGTGGAGGTAGCCACACAGTTCTGCTTCTTGCTGTTCCATGAGATAAGCCTTCTTCCGAGGAATTGACACGTCCCGGAAGTGCTTTTCCTGTCATCCCTACTCCCTGCAAAATCAGCATCTGAAAAGCCTATTAGCTCGACATCATTGTTTCTTGGGTACCACAAGCCAAGATTAGGAGTACCTTTAAGGTATCTTAGAATTCGCTTTGCAGCGACATGGTGAGATTCCTTAGTGTTCACCTGATATCTGGCACAGACACATGTGGAGAACATAATATCCGGTCTACTGGCAGTAAGGTAGAGCAGGGATCCAATGATGCTTCTGTATTTGGTTTCATCGAAAGGTTTACCTTTCTCATCCTTATCCAGAGACATGGAGGATCCCATTGGAGTCCTCATAGAGGTTGCACTCTCCATACCGAATTTCTTAAGGAGTTCATTTGTGAACTTCGTCTGAGAGATGAAGATTCCATCCTCAGACTGTTTCACTTGAAGTCCTATGAAATACTTGAGCTCTCCCATACTGCTCATTTCAAACTTTCCTTGCATAAGTTTAGAAAACTTTTTGCAAAGATTGTTATCTGTTGAGCCGAATATTATATCATCGACATAGATTTGCACCAGCAAAATCTTGCCTTTGACTTCCCTGAGAAACAATGTTTTATCTATTTTACCTCTGGAGAACTTGTTCTCAAGAAGAAAACTAGATAAAGTCTCATACCAAGCTCGTGGAGCTTGTTTCAACCCATATAAGGCCTTATGAAGAAAATAAACGTGATTGGGGTAAGTAGGATCAACAAAACCTGGGGGTTGAGCGACGTATACTTCCTCTTTCAGGTCTCCGTTCAGGAATGCCGATTTCACATCCATTTGATAGACTGTGAATCCTTTGTGTGAAGCATACGCCAGGAACAACCTGATTGCCTCGAGCCTTGCTACTGGTGCGAAGGTCTATCCCTTCCTCCTGTCTGTAACCTTGAGCCACCAGCCTGGCCTTGTTCTTTACGATGACACCATGTTCATCCAGCTTGTTTCTGAAGATCCACTTCGTGCCAATCACATTCTGCTTGTATGGTCTGGGAACCAGCGTCCAAACCTTGCAGCGTTCGAATTGATGTAGTTCCTCTTGCATGGCCAGAATCCATGCCGCATCCTTGTTCGCCTCGTCGAACTTCTTTGGCTCAACCTGTGACAGGAAGCTAAGATGCAACACTTCGTTAACTGTACCTCTTCGAGTTCTGACACCAACACGTGGATCCCCGATGATCTGATCTCTAGGATGATCTCTCACGTGCCGGAGCTCTAGAAGTCTGGCGTCTGGAGCTTCAACTACTTCTTGGGCTTCTCTTTCTTCTAAGAGATTTGTTCCATCTTGATCTTCAACATTTTCAGATGACGTGGAGGTGGAAACTTTGACGTACTTGGGAGCGTCATCTTTAGGGGTCTCATCCAGACTCAGCTGTTCAAGTCTAGCACCTGCATCTTCAAGAATACTACTGGAAGAATTGCTGTTAAGCAAACTTCCTTCATCAAATACAACATTTATTGATTCTTCTACCACTAGGGTTTTCTTATTGAAGACCCTATATGCCCGACTATGGGAACTATAGCCCATGAATATGCCTTCGAAGCATTTTTCACCGAACTTAGTACGCGGGTACTTCCCATTATTCAGTACAAAGCATCGGCAACCAAAAATCCTTAAGTAGGACATGGTTGGTTTCCTGCCTTTCAGTAGCTCGTAGGGCGTCTTACGATGATGCTTGTTGATCAATGCTCGGTTTTGTACATGACATGCCGTATTGACACCCTCTGCCCAGAAGTATTCCGGGAGAGAAGCATCTTTCAACATTGTCGTGCAAGCTTCAATGAGAGTTCTATTTCTTCTCTCCGCAACTCCATTTTGCTGAGGAGTGCGCGGGGAGGAAAACTCATGAAAGATACCTTGTTCTTCACAAAATTCTGTCTTTGCACCAGATTCGAATTCTGTTCCATGGTCACTTCTGATTTTGACCACGGAGCAGTTAAATTCGTTCTGAACCTGCTTGACAAAATTAGTGAAGACGTCAAACGTATCTGACTTTCGTTTCAAAAATAACACCCATGTAAATCGAGAATGATCATCAACTATCACTAGCGTATATGACTTGCCTCCCAAGCTATGAACTTGCATTGGACCAAACAAGTCCATATGCAAAAGGTAAAGACATCAGGAAGAGTCTTTGTCAGCGATGCTCTTAAAGGTAGCCCGAGTCTGTTTGCCCATCTGGCATGCAGGACATGGGCTATCTTTGATGCACTTGATACTGGGAGCATCCCTTACCAAGTCCTTAGAAAATAGCATACTAATTGTCTTGAAATTAATATGTGCCAATCTCTTGTGCCATTGTTCACAAAGAGATGCACTGCCTGTTGCCACAAGGCATACGGGGGTAGATGAATCTAAACTGAGAAAATCTAAACAAAAGATATTTCTGCTCCTAATGCCTGATAATACCATTTCAGAAGAGGTACGTGAAATTATAAGACATTTATCCTTGCAGAACTTAACGTCATAACCTTTATCACATAACTGACTTACACTGATCAGGTTATGGTTTAACCCTTCAACATAAGCCACGTCGGTGATAGAGATTATACCGTTGGAAATCATACCATAACCTCTGGTGACTCCTCGATCTGACCCTCCAAAGATGACTTTGGGTCCATTCTCGACTGGAGTGTAATCACGCAGCAGGCTTCTTGTCCCGGTCATATGCCGGGAGCATCCACTGTCCAAATACCAGATCGGCGTTTTGGTGGCCTTTGGACATTCCTGCAAAACAAAATTAATTTGCCTTAGGAACCCAATCGAACTTGGGTCCTAGATTCCTGGTTAGCACACTCCCCCTCGGTTGGTTAACCCTACGAGTGGTCGGTCTCGCATTGCTAACATGGGGAGTCTCGTAGTTCCTTGGATTAAACCAACAATCCACGGCAAAGTGACCGACTTTGCCACAGCACCAACAGTCAAATCTGTTGTACCTCTTCCTAGGCTCCTGCCTTACCCTGGGAACGGTGGGTACTGCTGGGGCCTTGGATCTGGAGGTGGAGGCCTCATGGTGACAACAGTCGCATGACTTTGTCACCTTCTGTATAACAGGCTTGGCTTTTGGTGCCTGCTTTCCATTATGGCCGCTAGAGAACGGACCATAATTTCCTATGTGGATTTCCTCATAAGGTGCCTTGAAGGCACTCTCACCGAAGTTCCGGGGAACGTTCCAATCGTCATACCGGCTCTTTGGCTTTGCAACCGAGGGCCGGAAATGATGCCCAAAAGTTGACTCAAAGTCGTGTTGGTTGCAAGGAAAGCCAGGCTTTCTGAACGCAATAGGACTAAGAGGAGCCTTACCCTTTTCATCAGCAGAGGCCTTCTTGGCGGCCTTATTCTTCCTCTGGTTCTTGTTTCTCCTAGATGAAGAACCAGGTACCCCTATATGCCCCAAGCCAGCTCCTTTGGCCTGAGCAGAGAAGGTATCAACGACTGGAAGAACCGTTTTTGGCATGGAGAAGCTCATGACGATCTTCCTTTCTGCCGCAAGTAGTTCTTCCAACTTGTCGACTTCCTCCTGCTTTAGATCAAGGAGCTTCAAAGACTCTGAATGCTTAGAAGTCAGGTCAAGGTGTTCCTGTCGGAGAGAAATCAAGCTAGTGACCTCTTCCCTTAGGGATACACACTCACCCTTAAGGAATTTTACTTCCTTCTTCTCAGCCTTCAGTCTCTTTCGGCACTCATCGAAAGTGTTGAGCAGAAGCTCATACTTCTCGAGGAGCTCAGCTTCACGGGCTGAAGGGCCATCCTCAGGTTCATCATCCTGAGACTCAGGATCAGAGTCGGAGTCGGAAAGAGGGGTGTGAGCTTTTACCTTCCCAGTAAATGGGGGGCATTCTCCTTCTGAGTCCGAGCGACCCACCAGCCCGAAGTAGGCTTCCTCATCATCACTGGAGTCTGAGGAATCAGACTCACTTAGTGTCTTTGGTCTTCTTGCGATGTAGCTCCGCTCCTTCTTCTTATCTCTGGAGGATTTGAGCTCCTCTCCTTTCCCTTTTTCTCTTTTGCTTTGATGGCAGTCGGCCACGACGTGACCTGGCTTATTGCATCCAAAGCAAATAATATCAGAAGAACGATGTTTGTTAGGTTTAGATGCATACCTGTCAGAAGAATAATTTTTCTTCTGATGCCTGGAGGAGGAGCTGTCTTTCTTTCTTTGATTCCTCATCTTGAGGAACTTCTTGAACTCTCGGGTGATGAGGGAGAAATCCTCCTCCGACAGTTTTGAGCCGGAGAAGCATGGTTCAGAGTCCTCCTCCTCTTCTTTACTCCTCGCACAGTATGACATCGCACCCTTGCCCTTTCTGGAGTAACTGGCTTTTAGGGCCACAGTCTTTTCTTTTGCAGCAGCCTTCTCTGCTTCTTCCTCTGCCTTCCTGGTGTTCAGCTGAAGTTCATAGGACATCAGCTTCCCAAACAGGATCTGTGGATCAGTTTCTGCTAGTCTGCCAAATTCTCTGATGGCGCAGATCTTTGTGTCCCATTCCTTAGTGAGGGATCTAAGGAATTTGTCATTGAGTTCACCATTGGTGAACACTCTTCCGTAGCCCTTGAGGGCGTTGACAATCTTCAGGAAGTTCTCGTATGTGACTCCGATCTCTTCCTTAGGCCCTTACCTGAAGGCCTCATATTTTTGGTTCAGGAGGGATCTCTGATCATCCCTCACTTCATCCGTGCCCTCCATTAGGATGACCAGGCACTGCCAGATCTCCTGAGCAGTCCTGCAGTTGCTGAAGTTTTGCATCATGGAATCATCAACTGCGCTCACCAGAATGTTTCGTGCCTTCTTGTCCAGTCCCACGAGTACCATCTCGTCTTTGTCCATTTCAGAAAGTGTCTTCGGCACCTTCTTGGTGGGATCGATGGTGGAGGCCTTAGTGGGGACATAAGGTCCCTCCTCCACAATCATGAAGAGTCGAGGATCGACCGCTTCCATGTAAAACCGGATTCTTTCCTTCCAGATCGGAAAGTTGAGTTTGTTGCACACTGGGATCTTGCCGGAGTACTTGAGCCCGTCCATAGTAGATATTTGTCTTCTTCTTTTGACACTAGGGGCAGGATTCAACTCAAGGTGTTAACCTTATTGATGAGTAACCTGGCTCTGATACCACTTGAAAGTCCACCTAGTGTCAGCTATGTGCACCAGGGGGGGGGGAATAGGTGACGAGTAGCGCTTTTGCGGAATTTACGAGAGTACCTGCACAATAAAAATAAAAAGCACAGCACACAGAAAACACAGCAAATTTATAGTGGTTCCCCGACTTGGGTACATCCACTTTCCCCCTTCGACCTATCTCCCCAACAAGGGACGACTCGGTCACTTCTCCAACGGGATTGAAATCCAATCCCTGCACTAATGGAAGGAGCCCTTCCACACGTGAGAGTCAACACTCCCACAAACCGGGTTGCACCCAACCCTTATAATACGGAACAAACGTTCCTTTACAACAAAATTAAATATAGAATGTATGCGTGATACAAACTTCTTTTGGAGACTACGGTGTTCCTCTTGTTCGACGACGTGTTCTTGAAGTCGATGAAGAGTCTACGACCTTGGTCTCTCTTAGAGAGGATCTCCCGGAACCGGCGGCGGCAATCCGAGCGGCGGCTTGGTTCCGAGTCGGCGGCAATGAAGGTGCGCTGCTGCAGTGCTTTGAGATCCAAACTTCTTTGCGAAGCAAACTAGGTCTACCAACGGTCACTCTAGGATCGGTCGTCTCGATCGATTCGGACGGGGGAGTTTTTCCCGGTCAACAAATCGAGAGACAAGAGATCTCTGGATAGACACGTGAGACGCAAGCTTTGCTAAGCTTCTGTCGCCGGAGATCGGGAAGAAGAACGATCAGCGGCGGCGACGTACTTGCCCGAGCGCGACGGCGGCGGAGGAGAGAAATCATGATATTAGGGTTTCCGCTTGCTCGGCTTCTTTCTGTGTATGCCTTCCGTTCAAAATACCCGAGTATAAATACTGTAGCTACTTTCCAATATGACCGTTTGTGGGACCCACACTTGAAATCCCCAAGTCCGGTTCAAGATAGTCTAAAGGCAGACTCCGGTTCAGAAAATTCCAGAGAAAACGCCAAGGAAAAATCGGCGAGAATCGCATACGATTCTCGACGAATCGGCGAGAATCACCAAGTGATTCTCGACGATTCGTCGAGAATCGTCAGTGATTCTCGCCGAATCACTTATTGATTCTCAACGAATTTCACTTTGTATACATGAGCTCCTTGGCCACTGGTTCGGCGGGAATCACTAGTGATTCTCGCCGAATCTTACTTGGCACCATTTAGAGGTGGCCAGAAGGAGTCGGCGAGAATCACTAATGATTCTCGTCGATTCGGCGAGAATCACTAGTGATTCTCGCCGAATCGTCGAGGATCACTTGGTGATTCTCGTCGAATTTGCCTTGCACGAATTTTCGTCTTCCACCCAGGAGCTGCTCCTTGATCCTCCATGCTCGTTGTCTTCTCTTGCATATGAACGACCCTGTACTTGAAAGTAAGTGCACTCCAATAGAGAGAGTACACATAGGCCAACACACTGATCTGCTCAACGAGGGATTACGTCGTGCAGACCCGTGTATATTGACCTACTGCACCCTGACATTGGTGTGCACTTAGCGTGGAGAAACTGCAAGCACAACTTGAAAGAGTTTATCAAATACATAGTCTATTGACCTTAGCTTGTCCAGGGGCTTCTTCAAATCAGGTACATTGTGGATACAATACCCAACACAATCTATACAACATGTGTCAAGTGTTATATGCAATGATTATGTTATGTCATTCAAGTATGCTATGATAAGAACATGCAAGTGTAACACACACACTCGACTCTGTGCACACAGACCTTTAGGTCACCCTTTCTAGAGCATAACCTCCCAGGATACCTCCGTAGTGGCAAATAGAAGCAGTGGGTTGGGCCTCGCCCACCTCTAAAATGGTATCAACACTATCAGTTAGACCTATCGTACGCCTCAACGCAGGTGCACTAAGCGGAGCTCCTGCGTACTCTTGTCAGCTGGCACTCCGAACTTTATTTGGCTAAGTGCTAAACCACACTTACCGAGGCAATGTATTGATGTCGGTCCGACGACTCTCCAATACCGAAGACCCACCGTCTTATATTTTATGCACATGCAATATTAATATATTTTCCCACCGAGCCAAAGCTCCCCGGACTATCTCGTCCGTCACAAAATATCTACTGAGCCATCAGCTCGCCGGGCTAACCTGTCTATCACCAAAACAACTGAGCCTACCGCTCGTGAGACCAAACCTAACTCCCACAACATCGGGGAGTGTGAGTGTAAGTGTAATACTAGTGTATTTCAAATTTCTCTTGTATTCCACTTAGTCTTACGGCTTATGTTAACCTTGGACTGCCCAAGGAATTCCATGTGAAGGGCTCTCGAGGACACTAGGAACTACGATGGGCTGAAGCCCAAAGCTCCCTTTTGCAAGGTACTTATTATTATTGGTATCTACCCATAGCCAACCCCATTTAAAGTTGTACTTAATCTAACCCTAGTGTATTTCGACTCTCATTCCCTCCACAGGATGGACGATGTTTCGTCGATCCCGAGCACCATTTAACACTAGCCAACCAGATACTTCCACATCATGACTCCAAATGATGAACTCATTTTCACTTCTCCAAAATCAGTAAACTATTAACCCCATCTCCCTATGTCCATTCAACATGCTATCACAATTTCCGCAATTTTACTAAATGCAGACCAATCTAAGGTATGTGATGTACATGACAGGATGTACTCCAAATTTCCATCCAAAGGCCCTGAGATAATTATTGGGGGTCTATCATGATACATTTAGCCTAAATCCAGAAACTTGTAATTTTCCTAATTAATTTTGCATTTGTTGAATTTTCCAAAAAGTTAAGCCATGGGTAATTTTGAACATGAAGTACTAGATTTCGTTAAGTTACGGCCACCCAAAAATTATGAACACTATATGATAGCAAAATATCAGAGAATACCAAATTTCATAGATTTTCATAAACGTAATAACCTATAAATAATTAATTCAAGGTAATTCAAATAATTAGAGGTAATAAAGGGAGTACCACAATTCATAGTCCAAAAATTACCGGAGCCTTATTATGATCATAAAACATTACTAACTAAGTTTCATGCAATTCCAAGGTCAGTGAGCTATATAGAAAAATATCTCAAATAAGTCCATGATAGTTCACTTTGTGAAGAAACATTCTTGTAAACTCGTCCAAATAACATGTATGTTGAAGCTAGGAAAAATCCCAACCTCAGAATTCAGATCAAAGCTGCCTAATGTTACCGGTTCAGGGGTAAGACCAGATGGCTAGGATGACTAAGATGAAGAATGAGGGAAAACATGATCCTAGATGTTGCGACATGAAGGTCCCACCATGTACCCGGATGCTCGAAAGGAGCAGCCCCTTCTCAACTAAAAGTTGTAGAACTAGGTACGAGAAAGATTAGCTGATGACTAAGTCGCAAGGTCATAACCTGGTCTCTTAGGAAAAGGAATCCAAAGGCTCGACTAGTAACCGGAAAGGAGAGCTCGCGAGTATCCTGCAGAGGATTTTTCGTGTCTCACGTCGTACCCCTAGGGTCCAATTTATAGGGAAATCCAAGGAGGGGGGGGGGTCATATTTATACCCCACCCCCTGGCGACTAGGCGACTTCAAAGGTGAACTCGCATGGGCCGGGTGAGTATCTCGCCTAGTCGCATACCTGAAGAGTATGTGAGGGGAACTCGCCATACTCGCTCAGGCCTTCCGCTGTCTTGCGCGCTGACTATGACTTAAATCTTGACTTGTTGACCTTGACTTCTACTGACCTGGCTGTGGTAGGACCCATCCTCGACGAATACGGGTTATACAATGTAATAATTTTCTAAGCTTTATTATGCCCTAAAAAGTTCTCTGGGCAAGTAACATAATATTACAGCACGATATAGTATTTATTATATTTTTATCAAAATAAGGTGCACTATTTATCTTTTCACGTGAAGTACTAAGAGCAAAAAGCCCAATTATTCCAAATAATTTATCAGTGCATACAGATGGTATTTGATTAACTCTGCCAGAGTTTCATATCATTCTAAGACAATTAAACGACAGTTACTTCAATATCATCAAAAAGGGCAAGGTATAGGTTATATCTACAAGTATGATCTACTGTTATCTAAACATCCTATAATTAATTTCGGAGGTTAATATTACTATAAAATTATCCAAAACAAAATCCCACGAAGATCCAAAGTCAAAGGACCCCTTACTTATTCCATAAGGTGGATAGACCTAAATAATTTTCAAGTGATTTAAGTGGGGTGCATGTGTCCAAAAACACCAAATTACATCATAGGGCATTTTACCACCCTCAGATCACATGGACTAAACACCAAGTCCATACAAAGGAATATCACCACATGTCGTTCACAAACCCCCAAAGTTCAACCTTAGGGTTTGAACTAGGGTCCTAGGGAAAATCAACCCTAATCCACCCCAAACTCCATTTGAAGGTGTTTATTGTCATAACAAATCAGTGGCCCAAGTTTCAACCTCTGTTAAGGTGTTTTGGTCACTCAATACCCACAAGAGATATTTTTACCTAAATTACACGTTTTGGCCTAGGCTAGGGTCTACTCAATTACAAACCAAATCATCTCAAAATGAGATGAAATTTTATACATAGTGTTATATTAACCCCAAGGAATACTCACCAAAATTTGGGAGGATTTGGAAGTCATTAAACACTTTAATTAAACCTTACATTAAAAATAAAATGATTTCCAAAAATTTAGAATTTTTTTTTCAAAAATCCCCACTTTTGGATATGTTATAAATGTAGATATAAATGGCTCATGCACCAAATTGAAAGTCATTTGGAGGTCAGGATTGATGGAGGCACCCCAAATAATCTCTGATCAACCCTAAGTATAAACCTCACCAAAATGAGTGTTGTGGTCTGACATGAACTCCAAATTAATTCAAATCAATTTTAAAATAAACTAGACTCATAGGGATACAAGTTTCATGTTGATACCTTTTTTGAAAAGCCTATATGTATTTTTAATTTAACTTCCAATACAGGTGAAATTATGTGACAAAAATATACTTAAATCAAATTTAATATATTTAGATCTGCACGGATCTTAAAGCAGGATCGGACGCCTTCTGTCTTTCTTCTTCCTCCAGCCAATGGCACAAATCCGCCTGACCTGGAGCCAACTGAAGCACCTATTCTCGGCCCTCCGCCCACCTCCCCGGCCAATCGCCTCCATCTCCACCTCTATTAAGGTGAGGGCTATCGGCCGGAGGAGGTTTAGCCGCCGGAGACGATGGATTCCGGCGAACCCGACACCCTTATTTTTGCGGAAAACCAGTGGAAAACCTCCACCCGATCTGGCTCAATTGAACCCGATTCTTTGCTGAATGATCCTGAACCATTGCTGCACCCGCAATCTTGAGAGTGGGGTTGGAGCACCAAAGACAAATGGTCTAGGGTGGGCCATTTGAATTTCTTCATCAGAAGCCTTAAAGGTACTCACACTGATATACCTTCCACCATGGTTGTGAACATTTTTGTTCACCCCAGTGGATCTTTCATTCATCCAGTGAACATAGATGCTTTCTTGGGCATACCTATTTGAAGGCAACTAAACTTTCCTAGAAGGAATGGGAGGCTTAGAAGCATGAGGCTAAGCTAGTGCTGGAGCTTTTCCCTTCCCTTTGGAAGGAGCAACTCATGTGCTCCCCTTGAATCCCAACCCCTTCTTACCGTTTTGAGAGGAGGAGTCTATCAAGGGTAACATAGTACTTGGCTAATAAAAGCAAGCCACTATTCTTTTCTCCTTTCGAAGCCTCTTTTCAAGGTCCCTTATGAGACTATTCTTCAACTTTATGGTGCCAATCTGCATGAGAGTGATGTTTCTCAGTTGGATAACTTCCCTTGCTTTCTGATCAAGTAGAGTTATTGTTTCAGCCAGCTGGGCAGCAACTAGCTGAAGAGAGGTAATCTCCTTGGCTTGCTTTTTAGTCAACTTCTTACACCTCTTAAATGCATCCAGAAGTTCAACATATCTGTCAATCAATTGACTGACATCTCTTTCTAATTCTGAATCATCTTCACCACTGGATGAAGAAGCTTCTATATAGGGACTAGTCTCATATCTAGACTCAGAAGAAGATCTTGATAGAGAATTTACCTTGCTTTGACAAGGCTGATCCTGACTAGATTCTTCATCATTCATTGCCATCAGCCCATAACAGCTGTAGGCATCTTCATCATCCACCTCTGAATCACCGTCTGATTGTGACAGAGGGGCCCTGATACCTTTCCTGGCAGTAAGATAGTCTTCATATGCTACTACATCTTCATGTTCAGCAGCAGTAGCAACCAGCCCAATATAGGCTTCTTCCTCTTCAAACTCTGATGATGATGAGTATGTCCAGCCATTCTCCTTCTTAGAAATTAAGGATTTCTCCTTCTTCCCCTTGTGCTGGTGTTGTTTCTTCCCACCAGCCTCCTTCCTCTTCAATGGGCAGTCAACTATCACATGACCTGATTTGCTACAACAGTAGCAGAGAACTTTAGAGGAATTATATTTACTAGATTTAGAACCATACCTGTCAGCCATGGAATGATTACTCCTGTGATGAGAAGAGGTGGAAGGTCTGCTCTTCCACTATTTATTCTTCATCAGCTTCTGAAAGTGCCAGGAGAAGGCAGCAAAGTCCTCATCAAACATGTTATTGTCTGATGCATCTGACTCTGAGCTGTTTGAATCAGCCGGTCCTCTTAGAGGGGAGGAAATCCTCTCCTTACTCTTACTTATACTGTCTTCCTTGAATGCCAAAGACTTTTCCTGGACTTGGGATCTGTTGGTGGCCTCCTTTTCTTTCCTGGAAGCCAACTGCATCTCATAAGAGAGCAGCTTTCCAAATAATATCTGGGGAGGAGTCTCAGCAAGCTTGGCCACCTCTCTTATGGCAAAAATCTTAGTATCCCAGTATCTAGTGAGAGATCTTAGGAACTTGTCATTTATCTCACAATGACCAAAGACTCTCCCATAGGTCCTCTATTCATTTATGATCCTGAAAAATATTTCATAGCAAGTAGCTATGTTCACTTTCAGGGATTGCCTGACAGCCTCATACTCATGGTCGAGCATAGACATTCTATCATCTCTTACCTCTTCAATACCCTCTATGTAGAGCACAAGGGTGCTCCACATCTCTTTGGAGGTCTGGCAGTGGACCAAGTTCTGAACGATTGAGTCATCTATAGAACTTACTATAGTATTTTGTCCCCTATTATCCAATATCGCTAAGATGACTTCATCCTTTTTCATCTCTGAATATGTCTTAGGTGTCTGGACATTGGCATCCAGAATAGAGGCCTTCAAAGGGATGAAGGGACCCTCCTTGATTGTCACAAAGATCCTAGGGTCATTAGATTCTATAAAGAGCTTGACCCTCTCCTTCTAGATTCCAAAATTCTCCTTCCTACAAATGAGGAGTTTCTTGGAACCTAGATCCTTATGGCTCGCTACAGGGCCCATAAGTACATAACTTTAGCTACCTTTGGAGATCATATGTACTGTTAAATCCTTTTTGAGCAACCTACCTTTTACACCACTTGAAAGTCTTTGTTTTCAAGGTAGCTAGCAACCTAGCGGGGGGTGGGGGTGGGGGGGGGGGGGTGAATAGTTTTCTTTGTTTATTATAACTTTCTTTTATTTTCTTCTTTAATTGTTTAGTGTGTTAGTAGTTATCTGCTTTCAAAAACCTACAATAAAGAAACAACACAATAAAAAGCACACACAGAATATATAGTGGTTCCCTAGATTAAGGGTACGTCCACTCTCCTCACACATTTCTAACTTCTAGTTATGCAAGGCACTTCTCCAAAACTCAGCTCAAAGAGCCTACACCTCATATCCCAAAGGATCGCTTAGTCTTCTTAAAGACTTACAACTCAGGCGAAAGCCCTACCTTAGAGCAAATTTGCTCCAACAACTCAGTGATCAACTAATCACCGACTTCTGGCCCAAAGGCCCAATAACTCAGGTTGGGAGGACATCCCTTCATCAGACCCACAAAAGATCCTACCTTAAAGAGAATGACTCTCCTACAGCTCGGGCACAAAGGCCCTACCTCAGATCCAAAGGATCCTATAACTCAGGCACAAGTGCCCTACAACTCAAAGAGAATGACTCTCCTACCTCAGGCTCAAAAGCCCTATAACTCAATGATCAAATGATCACCTACATAAGATCCAAGCTGGATCATACACTCAGAGTGTATAACTCTCCTACAGCTCAGGAAAAACTGCCCTACCTCAGGCTTAAAAGCACTACAACTCAGTTCTAAAAGGATCCTACATAAATACAATGGTTTTAATTTATTTGACGCAGAGATATTTCTCTGTGTCTGCTACTAGAGCTGAGTTATCTTAACTCTATCTATCTTCACAGCAGCAGAAAAATGTTCTTCAATAAATGGCTGCCTCTGCTGGAAGTATCTCAGAAAATTGTTTCTGAACTTGATGTGGAAGACTGAAGATCTGCTAGGTCTTGAGTTCTTCAAACAGCTAACCTGAACCTACAGAATGCTAAAGGCTCTCCTCTCTTTCTTTATCAGAAGTAATTCTGAGCTTGCTATAACAGAAGAAAATTCTACAGCAAACTTGACTAAACTTTTAGTTCAGCTGATTGACTTCAAGCATTTTTCCGACAGTAATAATGAGGAAGATGAAGTCCATCCGCTCTTTTTCATTTGAAACAAACCCTAAAAGTTGAGTTCAACATCCAGTAGCTGCCCATTTATATCTTCCACCAATTAACGGCTCCAAGAAGTAGTGGGGACCACTAACAGCTGACAACTGCAGATTGCTTTAAAGGAAGAAGATGTATAGTACCATGCCGATAGTTTTTGTCATGTTCCTTATCTTCCCCGCACTTAATTTCAACTATGTTGACTTTGTCAATTTGGCTGACGTCATTAGTTTATTGACTTAGCCAAATTCTCAAATTCACTCCAGGCGTTAAGTGCGTTGAGTGAGCAAGCTCCACTCAGGGACAAAACCCTTAGTCAACTGACTGAATCATTCTGCACCATAAGAGTTGAGAGCGTTAAGTGAAATGGCTTCACTAAATGCTTTTACATGTAGTCATTTCATCACCAGTCAGAAGGAGTTGAGTGAGCTGGCCTCACTGAATGTTTTCTGCTTTTACCTACTTTCTTTATTGGGCATTGAGTTAACTGGCTTCACTCAACGCTTTAGGACTTAATCGTTTTCTGCCTTCTTCTTAGGCTTTGACTGCAGTAGCAAGACTCAATGCTTTTGCTTTGGCATCGAGTGAGTTGTGTTCACTCGACGCTTATGGACATTATCGAATATTCAGCCAGCCAATACTTAGGCATTGACAAATTCAGCTATACTCGACGATGGTGTTAAGTGAACTGTCATCACTCAATGCATGTGGACTTGGCCGTAGAATTACTTTGCTGACTGCATGGCTTTGAGTGTCCACATCTATCTCAGCGCTTTATGGCATCTCTCTTTAAGTGAACTGGCTTCACTCAACGCCTGTATACTTACGTAATTTCCAGCCTATCCAGCATCTTCCCTTGCATCTGGCATTGAGTGAACAAGCTTCACTCAACGTTTGTGGACTTATATAGATTTCTATCCCTCCACTCCTTTACTTTGTGACCACTTATCACATCACTTGGAATACCTATCCTATCAATGTTACAAGGACTAACCTGCATGCATGAACTTACGTATATATCAAATACAAATTTATATATATCATTGACATGATTGACTTCTTCAAATATGAGACATTATGGGCAATGGACCCAACATTAAGCATTCGTTAGGTAACAACACCTTTAATCTATCTATCGTCAGAAAAGTAAGCTGTCTTATCTGCATTACGAAGTACTCTGATAGAAATGAATGTGAAGCACATGTATCGAACGGTGCTCTCGTCGGGTAATCTCGAATAAGGACAAAGCCTATACTGATCGAGTTATATACAAGCAATTCACAAGGTATAAAGTATACAAAGAATGAAAACTATATACTACTCATACGTATGATGACAACAACCTATTTAATGGCCTCATGTTGGAAAAGATTGTAAACTCTTGGTTGAGCTAGAGCATATTGGGATGCAGTGGACTGTACCGCCTTTCCCTTTTCAGCAAATGATGCTCCTGTATTATTGTCGGTCCTTTGAAGGCCACTTGTACACGCACGGGCATGATGTGACTCGTCTCTGTGGATTTAGCCATGAATGCTCAGCTTTCGGTTATGGCATTGCGATATAAGTAATAGGAAAAGGCTGAACCATACCCGCCCACATGTCATGCGATTAATAGATCTAAGGTACGTGGAAATTAACATTGGTATGGGGAGGAGAGTCTTGGCTTGTTGCTTGACTAATAATGCTCATAGTTTACCGTCAGTCTCGGAAATTAACATTGATATGGTGCCCTGAGAGCACCGAACATTTGACATGTGATGCAAACATTTATGATATCTTGAATGGTGCTTAAGTTGTACCTTCATGATATATTGAATGGTGCTTAAGTTATACCTTGGAGTGATATATATATATATATGGATATATATGTATATGAATGTTATGCCTCCAGGGAAGGATTACCACTACCCCGAGAATGGGGTATGCTCGTTATAAATTGCTTAGTTAAACCTGATCATTGTCTTGTTTGCCATCTTTGTGGTGGAATGTCCTTGTGTAGGTGCTGGGGAGCCGAGCGAGAGATAGTGGATTGCAGCCCTTTGATGCTATGCCGACCCTCGATGGCCAGGAGAAGAACTTGTTATAGTTTTTAATGTGTGGTCGGCCAGCGTGCCGATGTTTGTAAATTACTCTTTTAAAGAAGAACTGTAAGGCTTTAAGGCCGCACACTTTAGTGTATTTTATATAACATTCATATGTGGTGTAATAGTGGACATTCATGTTACTTGAGTTCCAATAATCCATGATGCTACCGCTAGAATGCTCTAAGTTAGCATTCGTCTGATAGTTTTGATAGTCACATGTAACTCCACTGACTGTCCATGGTATATGACGTAGGGCCATGGCCGAACCTTCTGTTATATTCTACGTTGACGGATGGGGGTGTTATAGGTACCCAGATTTTTGATATTATGTATTGTCAATCTTAGTGAAGACGCTACTCACTCCATAAAACAAATTTACGATTTATCGACATTTCAATTTAAAAGTAGAAAGAATAATTTGAAATGCATTCTTAAAAATTATAAGCAAATTTTTATGCTGATTGGGTTTTTCTGCTAAGATCTCTACGCATGTTGGCATGGGACTTCACATTTTACTCCATTGGTTGGAATTTCTTTAACTGTGTTGAAATTTTCTACTCCCTATATAAAGTTGTTTCCTCGGGACTAGCAAAAATGTAAGTATGGCGGTATTTGATAACTATAATTTTTTCTTTATTTTTACATAGTTTATATTTAATAGCACTTTGGAGCTCATTGGAATAATCAGGAATATCTTGGAGCAATTATAGGAAATTCTCAAGTGCACTCCCCCCTTGGTCACGGGCATGACCTGGGGGACATGACCAATGTTATGAGCCATACCCCGCAGCCCCACATCATGAGCAAAATAGGGGGTGTGACCTCTAGTTCAAAGGAGTGACTCAGCATTAAAGAGGCTAGTTTCTGTCGCTAAGCTACTTCAGCTTACACAGCCTGGTCATAGACATGACCATGGGGTGTGACCACTTCCACAACTACAAGAATAACTCTCGACCGCGCTGTATTCCCCCATTTTAAGACCCAAAGAATAAATGCCTAGGGTCACGGGCGTGACCTAGGGGCATATCCAGCCGAATAATAAATTTTGGCAATTTTCTCTCAATATTCTGGGGCTTTTAAGACGGTGGTTCCAAACCTTACACTCCCTAAGTCATGGGCTTGGCCTATATGTAGGATTTAGTGTCCAACCTTAGAGGGAAGAGGTGTGAATAAGTTTTTATGCATTAAATAAAAAATTGAATTATTTTGGTCTAGGAAATCTAGTTCTGGACGCTGCTGTAGGGCGCTAGCTTGCTAGTACGTTGCGTTAGGTCACAGACCTCGTTTTCTTACTCAAATTTCTCGGTGGAGAAACACACACCCTTCAGAGATCCACTTGATAACACCCACGACATTATACACAAAAATACGAACAAAAACAATTTTATTCAATCAAAATCAGAAGTGTTTTAGAATTACAAATATTTGATGTCCGTGACGCCAGAGATCGAAGGCGGTGAAAGTCGAATCTCTTTTATTTTTCTATACCGACCCACAACCCGGACAGTTTGTCTTTCTCCCTTTCCCTCCAAGAAAGGACTTTGAGCTTGATTATCACCTTCGTACAAGGAAGTGTCTTAGAGCCTCGCTAGATCACATAATCTAGACATCCCTTCCCCGAGACAATTTCTCACGGAATCCTCCCCATATTCTGATGACCTTCATCGGTTGTTTTTTCTCACCACAATCACAAAAAAAGAGGAAAGTACAAAAAGATTAAAGAAGAATTAAGATTGAATCTCCCTCAAGGCGGTTCCTCCATTGAGCGATGTATGACAGGTGCTAGCGATCCTCATTTGGTTGCACTCGATCAACTCCACGTAGTCATTGTAGTCCTTTACTCTCCAAAGATTTTCATGCACGAATGGGAGGGAGGCGGATTTCTATTACTTTGATGGAGATGGCGGAACGGTGCTCAAAGGCGGCTCCCGAACCCTAGAAAGAATTCCTATCTATCTCAATTCGTCCGGGTAAGGAATGAAAAAAATGAAATCCTTTTATACGTTATTAAAAAACAGGCTACCGTCGGCAATAAGGCTAGTTCCCGGCTGTAGGTCATTATGCGTTGACGTGACAACTATCACATGTATTTGAAAAATATTCCGAAAAGATTATTTTCAGCTTTTTTCTGCTAGCGCAGTGCGGTATGAAGCTATCGCATGGTGGTAGACCAAGTGTCTCGACGAATCCAACTCGACGATCATTGATTGAGCTAGCACTGCATGGTAGGAAGCTAGCATTGTGCATTAGGTTCCAGTAGCCTATTCAGCCTAAATATATAAGTTAGCACGGGCGGTAGCGATAGCGCCACGCAGTAGAATCCGGAGCACCCATTCGGATTAAAACCAGGCTTGTGCTATGCGGTAGATCACAGAACGGAGTTCTTTGCTTTGCTTGAACCTGTAAATTTATAGACTATAACAAACACCAGATGTGATTAAATACAACATGGGAATTGATATTGTCAAACTAAGGTTATGTGAAAAGTTGGCTCCAACAAACTGCCCCTTCTGATAATATCAAATCCCATTCATGAGATATAATAGTTGAAGTGTGTGATACAATGCAAATAATAAATAAGCTTTTAATAGTCAGGTTCCAGGTTACATGTAACTCCCCCTACACACGTGCTCTCCTTATATACGTGTTCTACGCGCTCCCCCGATCCATGTGCGAACAGTTCAACAAACTCCCCCTACACGTGATCTACCTTAGCTCATGACTCATGAACATTCTATTCTCCCCCTTTTGATATTATCAAAAGGGGTTGGCTAGATAGAAAATCTACTATACGCTTGTTTGGGAAAAATACAGTCTAAAATAAGCGTGATAAAAATCAAACAATGCACATTATAAAGTAAATATAGAAGCAAACACAATAGTTGTGACCAAACATAAATCAGAGAATACAATGCATACGGGTCAAATATATGAGCGTAGTACATAGAAGCAAATCATATAAGATTTTATAGTAAAAATAATTGGACAACACAGGTGAAATGAAGTGCACAATGATGTGCAGTACAATGCTAAGCGATTTATGCAATTAACACATTGGAACATTGTAAAAGTCAAGAATAGAAATAGTGTAGTTGTACATATGTGTTGTAGACATATATTGCAGTTTCAGTCCAATTCTTATGCATGGAAGTGTTAAATAGAGCAATGACACGTGTACGTGTAGCAACAAAAGAAAAAACATCAAGTAGAACTAACATTTAGTATATGTTTTATCTCAGTAATTCAATATGCTACTACAAGAGAAATAAATTGAAAAATCATGTCACGTTTCTATCTACTTCATAACAAGACTAGTACAAGGGGCACTACACTTAAAGTTTAGTCTTTGCGCAAGATCAAAACAATTCTTTTAACCAAGGTGCTCATCCTCACAATACTTATGATGACTTATCAGGAGGAGTGAGTAGTGTTTGGGCGGTATACTTGACATATGATTTGATAGCATGCATAGTTTTTTTATCTATTTTGTTTGTTCTATCATTATTATAATATTTACTTCAAGGATCTTGAATCAATCAAAATCTACCCACATAGACAAATACACTTTAACTTTTATACAGAAAATATGATCACTGGATATTTGGCCCAAAGTTCTAACCATTATATAAGTACGTCCATATCGTGACATTATTATTCAAGTTATTTCTAATGTATTGGACACAATATCACCAGTTATAATATATATGTTCGGTCCATTATTCCCAATGTCCCTGATTTATGAGAAGTTAAACAGGTCAATGTCCCACACATCAACTATATTTGATTTGTATTTGAGGTCTTGAGTGTAGGTGAGTCCATATCACATTGATTGGACAAGTGGACACAACAATTGGTTGCTGGACATTAAAAAATCTACTAAGTATACAGGTGTTGAGTGGAGCAAGCTCACTCAAACCCATAGTTAAGGATTCAATATTGTCTAGCTAGAAATTTCCCTGAGTACATAAGCATTGAGTGAGGAAAGCTCACTAAATGCCATACAACAAATAGCGTTGAATCTATCTTAGCCTAACTGATAGATGGCCAAAAATATGGCTAAGTACACAGGCAATGAGTGTAGTCACTCACTCAACGCCATACAGCGAAAAACTGTGAGTCAGGCTGAGTCAGTCAAAGCCTAGAGAAATAGGCTGAAAATGTGGCTAAGTCCACAGCCGTTGAGTGTGGTCTATTCACTCAACACCATACATCTTTTAGCATTGAGTGTTGCTGTGCCTGTCAACGCCACAGATAATTTGGGCAAAATTTTAACTAAGTCCACTGGCATTGAGTGCAGCTTACTCGCTCAACGCCATGACAGAAGAATTTGTCCAAGTAGCAAAGCGTTGAGTGTTGCTTACTCACCAACGCCTTGGAGAAAACGCGTTGAGTGTAGCTTACTTACTCAACACCAGATAATAGAGAGGTTCTGTTAAGTAGTTTGGCATTGAGTGGAGCTTACTCTCTCAACGCCAAGGTTCAGAAAATTTGGCCAAGTCCAAATGTGTTGATAGCTTTACTTTCATCGAGCTGAGCTCTGCGTTCGTCGAACTGAGCTCTAAGTTTGTCGAACTGAGCTTTCACTTTTCATCGAGCTAAGCTCTGAGGTCATCGAACTTAGCTCTAAGTTCGTCGAAATAAGCTTTTATTTTTCATCGAGCTGAACTCTGAGTTCGTCGAACTGAGTTCTGCATTCGTCGAACTCTTTTGTCGCTGAGTGATGGTCATTCACTCAATGCCTTTACTTCTAATGTTTGGATTATGTCCAAGTCCAGAGATGTTGAGTCATACTGACATCAGCAAAGTCAAAAAGTGAACCAAACTTCAAATATTACGGGAATGCTGTCAGAGGCGCTGGAGGCTAGCTGTCATCATCCTCTGCACTTGGAAAGAAATATTTTCATCTTTAAGTGTTGGGGCCCACACACAGCAAAAAGCTGTTGAATCAAGAGTAAATTGAAAGAATGTGTTGTATGGCTAAATCTCAGCCATCAATGCTTGTGGTAGACCCACTGCTCGATTGACCGTCAAAAAATAAAAAGAAGCAAATCGGCCAGAGCAAACAATCAAATCCTTGTCTATGTTTTCTGAAAACGGATGTACAACCGAACTTCAATCTTCTTCCTCGCCTTTCTTGTCGAGCCTGAAGAAGCTGTTCTGCACTAAAAAATTAGCTGAGAAAAGAGATAGTTGAAGTAATCACCATCTGCAACAGCAGGTTCAGAAGCAATTCTGAGGAAGCAGAACAACAAGCTCTGCAAAGAAATGATAGCTATTTGAAGAAATATTCAACTACCGACTTCATTGTCTTCGACAACAAAAGCTTGGGCTGATATCTGCTTAGTCTAGGAAGAAGTAGACACAAAGTTCTTTCTCTTATGTCTAATCAAACCACCTTTTATTTCTTCTGTATAGATTCTTGTGAGTCTGAAGTTGTAAACATGTGTTATACTGGCTAAGGTCTTTGTGACCTGTGGTTCGGCTTAGTGTCGAGTGAAAGGTCTTTGTTACCTGTGGTTTGGCTTAGTGCCTAAGTGGTAGGTTTGTGTGACCTGTGAGGTCCTGCGGGATCTGTGCTATAAGCTCTCAAGGAGCCGAGTTTTGGGGGAAGAGGCTAGTCTAACACACTTTTAGAAAAGCGCAGAGGGACAGTGGTTGTACCCAAGATTGTTGAACCACTATAAAATTATTTTGTCGTCTGTGATTGTTCTTGAAAGCTAAAACTAACCTAATCACAAAGCACATAAATCGTCTAACAAGTAAGAAGATTGAAATAGAGACAAAAACCTATTCACCCCCTCCATCTTGGTGTTTAGCTTGCCTTGAAAAGAAGACTTTCAAGCACTATTAGAGGGAGGCTACTCTTTAAAGGCGTAACAGTCTGAGTAGATCTCCAAGGTTAGCTAGAAGTTTGTATCTATGGTTTCAGGAATGAGCAATAAGGAGCTGAGTGCTGTGAGTCTTCCAATCTGTAGGAAGGAAGACTTCAGCATCTAGAAAGCAAGGGTGAGGCAGTTCATGGAAGCTGCTGACCCTAGGATGTATACTATAGTCTAAGAGGGACCATTCATCCCAATGAAAGTCTTTACACTGGATGCAAATGTCTAGACACCCAAGACATATGATGAGATGACTAAGGATGAGTTGGCCCTGACCTCAATAGAAAAGAGAGCAAATAATATAATTATGAGTGATGTTGATGACTCTACACTTCAAAACCTGATCTGTTGCACAACAGCAAAGGAAATGTGGGACGCACTGGTGATCTACATGGAGGGTACATATGAAGTTTGAGACAATAGGAAGTTCATGCTCAACCAAGAGTATGAGGCTTTCAGGCAATCCAAGGGGGACAACAGAACCACCAATTATGAAAAGTTAATTGGTATTGTGAATGAACTGAAGAGTTATAGAATGGTATTCAGTCACTATGAACTGAATGACAAGTTCTTTAGATCTCACACTAGAGAGTGGGACACAAAGATCTGTGCCATCAAAGAAGTGGCAAAGCTAGGTGATATTGCTCCTCACACCCTCTTTGGGAAGCTGCTGTCATATGAGATGCTGCTGGCTGCTAGGAAAGAAGAGGAGAACCACAATAAGGCTCAGGCAAGAGACAAGGCTGTAGCATTCAAAGCTGAAGGTTCCAACAAAAGCAGAAGAAAGTCTCCCTCTCCAACAAGGAGAGATGCTGAATCTGATTATGGAAGATCAGATAAAAGCACATCAGACTGCCAATGGTCTGATGAAGATTTTGTTGCCTTCTCCAAGCAATTCCAGAAGTTCATGAAGAAGAAGCACTGGAGAGGCCGACCTTCCTCCTCCTCTCATCCCAAGGATGACTACTATAAGGGAAGGAGGAAATCCTATAAGGAGGACAGGTATGGTTCCAAAACTAGTAAACAGGTTTCATCTAACATGACTTGTTATCATTACAGAAAGCCTGGGCATGTAATAGGCGACTGCCAGTAAAAAGAAGGGACATGGTGAGAAAAATGACCACTAATAAAAAGGCAAGAAGGAGAAATCCCTCGTTGCTGAAAATTAAAGAAGCTGGACTGACACCTCCTCATCATATTCAGAAGAAGAAGAAGAAGACTACATAGGGATGTACTCTACTAAATATGGAGCTGTAGAAGCATACTGCATTAAAAGTCTTGCTGCTGTAGAAGAAGAAGTTGAGAAGGTTCTTCCTACTGCCAGGGTTGAAGTCAGCCCCTCTATCACAGCCTGATGGTGATTCAGAGGTGGATTATGAAGAATACAGCTTCTGCCTTGGGCAGATGGCTAGGTCCGATGAAGAAATCAGCCAGGATCAGTCTGGTCCAAGCAAGGTAATCTCTATTACTAGCTCTTCTAGATCAGATTATGAATAAATTCTAAGTTCTTGTGCCTTTGCATCAAATGATGATGATGGATCAGAATCTGAAGGAGACATCAATCAATTGATTGACAACTATGGTGCACTCCTGCAGGCTCTAAAGAAAAGCAAGCTCTTGGTCAAACAATAGGCTCAGGAAATTGCTTCTTTATAGCTTGCTATTTCAGAATCAGAAAAACTACTGGATCTGAAAATGCTAGAAACCAACAAATTGAAGAATGTAACAATCATTCAGATGAGCACCATTACGTTCAAGAATAACCATATCAGGAATATTTAAGGAAATCCCCAAAAAGAGAGGGATCTAGTGACTAGCTACTCCAAGCCTAGCACAATAATGACCTTGAGAGACTCCTTCTCCTTCCAAAAGGGAAAAAAGGGTTGAGTTTCAAGGGAAGGACAAGAGCTACCAATCCCAAGGGAAAGGACAAAGCTCAAATGCAGCCACTAGCCTCTAAGCCTCATGTTAAATTTAATAAAGTGTTATTACCTCTTGTGTGAACAAAGATGTTCCATAATATGGTGGTAGATATAGCAAGGGTGCAATTGCCTTTAAGGCAGCCTATGAGGAAATACAAATGGCCCATCATGGACCATTTGTGTTTGGTACAACAGCCCCTTCAGTCAAGGATAAAGCTACTGACTTTTCTCCAGATCTTCATGTCCAGTCTAAGACAAAGGGCAAGGCTGTCAGTAGACCATACCTGGGCATCTCTAAGGCCATCAAGAGTATGCTTTTTGAAAAGGAAGCAGCTGCTAGAAGGGCTCAAGATATCCAAAGCACTTCTACTACTAGACCCACCACTTGTCAGTCTGGGGCTGGGAAATTAAAAAATAGGATTGATGTTACCCCTTCTAGATCAAGAGCTGTTGTTAACACATCCATTAGACCTACTCTGAAAAGAAGGTATAACATACATGAATGTTGGTGTTGTGGTAAGGTAGACTACTTTGCTATTGATTGCTGACACAATCATAGTGTGCAGATAGCCAATGTTAACTTGCCTGTCAAAAAAGCTGCAGGAAGGCATAGTCATTTTCAGTCTAACCTGCACATAGGACCCATGCAAAATTGGGGTCCTAAGGTTAACTGATTTGTGTCTTGCAGGTTAGTCTAAGTGCCCATACCCCTATATAGTACATGGACAGTGGATGTTCCAAGCACATGACTGGAACAAGGAGCATGCTGAAGGATTATGTTCCAGTAAGGAATGGACCAAAGGTTATCTTTGGTAGGTCAAAAAAGGGGTGACTAGAGGTTATGGTAAGATCTCTAATGACATAGTCACTATCACTATAGTAGCCTATGTGGAATGGTTATGACACAACCTGATAAGCATTATCTAACTCTGTGATCTTGGCTATGACATAGTATTCCACAAGGATGAGGGCCAAATTAGGAGGTTAAGTGACCAAGAGGTCATCTTAACAGACACTAGGAGTGGAAATGTTTACTGTTTAGATTTCCCATGCTTAAGCAAAGACTCACATGTATGCCTAGTTGTAGATAAGAAAGCCTCTTCTTATGTCCAGTGGCACAAGAGGCTAGCGCATCTGAATTATAGTACCATAGGCAAGCTGTTCAGCAGTGAGCTTATTAGGAATGGCCCTAAGTCTATATTCACTAAGGAGGGTATCTGCTCTTCATACTAATAGGGCAAATAGACTAAGACCTACTTCAAGAGCATTGGCACCAAAGACTCAGTGAAGTGTTTATACCTCATGCATATGGATTTGTTTGGTCCTATGCCAATTCAAAGTCTAGGTAGGAAAGTGTACACCCTTGTGGTTGTTGATGACTTTTCCAGATTTGACTGGGTGTTCTTTCTAAGGAAGAAATCTGAAACCCCTGATGTATTCCAGACATTTATCAAACAAATTCAGAATGAATTCAACAATACTGTGGTCAAAATCAGAAGTGACCTTGGGACTGAGTTTCAGTATGAGTGCATGATAAGGTTCTGTGAAGAGCAAGGGATTCATCAAGAATTCTTCTCTCATACAACACCCCAGTAAAATGGAATTGCTGAGAGGAAAACTATGACTACAATAGAGGCTGGTAGAAACTTGTTAAGTGACTCATCCCTCCCAGAATGCTTCTGGCTGAGGTAGTTAACACTGCATGCTATGTTTTTAATAGGGCTTCTATCACTAAGAGCCACAAGAAGACTCCCTATGAGATCTTGAAGGGCAGAAAACCAAACCTGAGCTATTTCAGGATCTTTGGTTGCAAGTGTTATGTGCTCAATAATGAAAAAATCCATTTAACTAAGTTTGTTGTTAAGTCCCATGAAGGGATCTTTGTTGGGTACAATACTCATAGTAAGGCATATAGAATCTACAATTTAACTAGTCAAGTTATATAAGAGTCAATGCATGTTGTTTTTGATGAATCCAACATGGTTAACTGTGAGCTGCCTAGCTCCTCCTCTTATAGTATTGTAGGTACAGAGCAGATTATGGACAAGCTGACCATCAAGGAAGCTACCCCTACATTCCAAGGTAATGATGATGGACTATCCATTCCAAGAGAAGGGCAAGACATACCTGAAGAAATTGAAGACCAGCTAGCTGAAAACCCTGAAGATTAGCTGGCTTCAGTTAAATTACCTTCGGCTACCAGGAATCAAAGGGACCATCCAACACACCAAATCATTGGTAATACAAATCATGGATTCCAAACCAGAAGCCAGATAATGAATACAACTCTCTACTCAAGCTTTCTATCTCAAGAAGAGCCCAAGAGGTTTGAAGAAGCAATCAAGGACCAGTTCTGGATTGGAGTAATTCAAGAAGAACTGGAACAATTTAAGAGATGTAAGGTCTGGAAGTTAGTTCCCAGACCACAAGGACAAAATGTTATAGAGAACAAGTGAATCTATAGGAAAAAGTTGGATCAAGATGGCATTATTATTAAGAATAAGGCTAGACTGGTGGCTAAAGGCAACATGCAAGAAGAAGGCATAGACTTTGACTAGACCTTTGCCCCTGTAGCCAGATTGGAAGTAATAAGGATCTTCCTTACATTTGCTACCTATCAGGGATTCAGAGTCTACCAGATGGATGTTAAGTCAGCATTCCTGAATGAAGACCGAAAAGAGGAAGTATATGTGTATCAGCGACCAGGTTTTGTAGATCCTTACTCTCCAAATTTTGTTTATAAGCTAAAGAAAGCTCTATATAGGCCAAAGCAAGCCCCTAGGGCTTGGTATGAAACCTTGTCCAGCTTTCTTATTGAGAACAAATTCTTAAGGGGGAAGATAAACAAGACACTTTTCCTAAAGGAATCAAAGGGCAAGCTTATCCTAGTCTAGATATATGTTGATGACATTATCTTTGGATCTACTGATAACTAACTTTGCATGAAGTTTACTAAACTTATGCAAGGGAAGTTTGAAATGAGTAGTATGGGTAAGCTGAAGTTCTTTTTGGGACTCCAAGTAAGACAGACTGATGATGGATTGTCCATATCCCAATCCAAGGTCACCTGGGAGATAATCAAAAAATATGGTACGGAGAATGCCTCCACCATGAGAACTCCCATGGTGTCAAGTATGCTTATAGGCAAAGATGAGGCAGGGAAACCTGTTGATGAGTCTTTGTATAGAGGGATAATTGGCTACCTTCTATACTTGACTGCTAGTAGGCCTGACGTCATGTATACTACATGTGCCTGTGCTACGTATCAGGCCTGCCCTAAAGAATCTCATTACTTTATTGCAAAAAGAATCTTGAGGTATCTTAAGGGAACACCAGAACTTGGCCTATGGTAGCCTATAAATAGGGATTTTGATCTAATAGGATTTTCATATAAATATTCTGCAGGCTGCAAAGAAGACAGGAAAAGCACTACGGGAACCTGTCAGTTCTTAGGAAGAAGGCTAGTATCTTGGAGCAGTAAGAAGCAAACTAGTGTGGTTATATCCTCTTCTGAGTCAGAGTACATATCAGTAGGTAGCTGTTGTGCTCAGCTGATGTGGAACTAATATCAGCTCTAGGATTATAACCTTCAGGTAAGTAGAACTCCTCTATAGTGTGATTCTACAAGTGCTATTTCTATTGCTAGAAATCCTGTCTCACATAGCAGGACTAAGCACATAGAAATTAGATATCATTTTATTAGGAATCATGTGGGGAAGGAAGACATCAGTATCGAGTTTGTCCCCACATACAAGCAAGTGGTTGATATCTTCACTAAGTCATTAGATGAAGAAAAGTTCAACACCTTCAAATTTGAGTTGGGTATGTTGAACTTGCCCTAGCTTCAGGCACTCCCTTTTGCATTTTTTGAGGTGCAGGTATTGTTCCTTTTGCTAGAGATACAGACACCCCAGTGGTATCATTTAACTAATGTTTCTATTGAGGGGGAGTAAGTTACTATAGAAGGGTCAGCCCCTATCTGCCTATTCTGCATAAGTCAAAAAAGGTGAGAGAACGTCATAGCAAGGGGGAGAGATGGCAAGGGGGGAGAAGGGCATATCCAATCATCCATAGAAGGACATGTGGTAACTGAGGGACAAGGAGATGATCAGAATGAGATGATCACTATCATGCTGCAAACGCAAGGGGAGAAAGAGCTATTGCCATACATAGGAGAAAGTGATCAAGATACTCAATTAAGGAGAAACACCTTGTAGCAAAACAAGCAGGAAATGAGGTACACTTCCTTATGCTGCTATGTCAGAAGCAGGAAATGAGGAACACTTCCTTATGATGCTATGTCAGAATTAAATATTTATTTTGTTATAAAGGTTGTCTGTGTCATTGACCAAGGAAAGAAAACAATTTGGATAGGGGTTTTACTTCTTCAAATAGTGGGAGATTGTTAGGTCCATTGTTCTCAATGTCCCTGATTTTTGAGAAGTCAAACAGGTCAATGTCCCACACATAAACTGTATTTGTTGTGTATTTGAGGTCTTGAGTGCAGGATAGTTCATATCACATTGATTGGACATGTGGAAACAATAATTGGTTGTTGGACATAACAAAAATTTACGAAGTCCACATGTGTTGAGTGGAGCAAGCTCACTCAACGAAAGAGATAAGGATTCAATATTGTCTAGCTAGAAATTTGTCTATGTCCATAGGCATTGAGTGAGGATAGCTCACTCAATGCCATATAACAAATAGTGCCGAGTCTATCGTAGCCTAACTGATAGATAGCCAAAAATATGGTTGAGTACACAGGCATTGAGTGTAGTCTACTCACTCAACGACATACAACAAAATGCTGTTAGACAGGCTGTGTCAGTCAAAGCCTTGAGAAATAAGCTAAAAATGTGGCTTAGTCCACGGGCATTGAGTGTGGTCTACTCACTCAATGTCATACATCTTTTAGCATTGAGTGTTGTTGTGCATGTCAATGCTATAAAAAATTTGGGAAAACTTTTGACTAAGTCTGTTGGCATTCAGTGCAGCTTACTTACTCATCACCATGACAGAAAAATCTGTAAAAGTAGCAAAGCATTGAGTATAGCTTACACACTCAATGTTATGGAGCAAAAGCATTGAGTGTAGCTTACTCACTCAACTCCAGATAAAAGAGAAGTTCCGTTAAGTAGTTTGGCTTTGAGTGGAGCTTACTCTCTCAATGCCAAGGCTCAAAAAATTTGGTTAAGTCCAAATGCGTTGATAACTTTTACTTTCGTTGAGCTGAGCACTGCATTCGTTGAACCGAGCTCTAAGTTTGTTGAACTGAGCTTTCACTTTTCATCGATCTGAGATCTGAGTTCGTCAAACTGAGCTCTAAGTTCGTCGAACTAAGCTTTCATTTTTCGTCGAGTTGAACACTGAGTTCGTCAAAGTGAGTTCTTCGTTCATTGAAGTCTTTGTTGGCTTTCTCTATGAGGATGGCACAACACTTGTGCACGCAGCGGAATAATATAAAAACATCAAGAAAACCCAAAAGAGATGGGATCGGGCCATGGTAGTTGAATCAAGAAGTTAACATACAACTAGGCAAAAATTACCTCGGTGGTGTTGAGTCACAACTCAACGGAGATGCTCCAAGCTTCGTGTTCTTGCTGGTGGCGAGTTCTACGTGGAATGATATCCATGTCTCTACAAAAATCCACACGAGCGGGAGAACACCGATTTTTCCGTCGCACGGATGATCGGGAAGGAGAATGACCACCCCTTACTTTTCCACGGACTGCTAGGTCCGTGCCAGGAATAGCAACACCAGCGACAATCGCTGGAGAGGAGGAGGTCGAAGCAGCGAGCACGGCGGCGGAACCCTTCCGTTGGAGGGATTCGGGATCGGCGGAACGAACGAACATCGGAATCCGGGATCGAGATCGGCGGAACGAATGAACGGCGGAATCCGGGATCAGGATCGGCGGAACTCCGATTCGATTAGCTATATCTCATTCCCGAAAACCCTAAGTATCCATTTATACCAAAGGCATAAACAGACTTAGGAATATCGTTATCCGTAGACCACCCAGAAAATTAGGGTTCCAGAATCGGCGAGAATCACCTAGGAGATTCGGTGAGAATCAATCGGCGAGAATCACCTAGGATCGGCGAGAATCACCTAGGATCGGCGAGAATCAGTCGGCGAGAATCAGAGTACAATACTCGACGATTCACGTCGAACGTGGGTACAATACTCGTCGACCCGCGGTACAATACTCAGTCGGCGAGAATCAGTCGGCGAGTACAATACTCGTCGACCCGCGGTACAATACTCAGTCGGCGAGAATCAGTAGGCGAGTACAATACTCGTCGACCCGCGGTCGACGATACACGTCGACCCGCGGTCGACGATCGTCGACCTTCGGTCGACTATTCTTACCAATCCTTCAAGGCAACATTTGCCCAACCCGACGATCCTTTAAGGCAACACTTTGCCCATAACCCCATTCAGGTCGGTGATTGGTAACCTTTACCAACACAGTCAATCATCCAACTTCTCCACATCTCTTATGTGCGACCCTGCAGGCTCATATCGCGTTGGCAGTGAGATTACATGTTTGACCACTTCTAGATCACCATGGTAACTCCAACAGTCTCCCACTTGATCTTGAAAGTATCAAACCAAAAACCTCACAAACAATGAGCGGCATCTAGCAATGCATCATTGCTCCCCAAGCAATAAGAGTTTATAACTCATAAGCCTTTATGACCAATGTATCAGCGTTGTCTTTGTCCCTTTGTCCCTTACATCCGGAAAGAACTAGAGGCATGGACCGCGTCACCCTCGTAATAGCTCAATCCAAGTTTCTTGATCCAGGATGGACTTCCAGAGAATGGTGAGTCCAATATCACATATTGACTCAACCAAGCATGGCCATGCATTTCTCAGTCCAGTTCCATCAAGGGGCCCATGGATGCAACTCCTGTCATACAGGAGGACAAATCCCATATCTGCTCACACACAAATACCCAAATGATTCGTAACATGCCCAACAACCACCCTTATCATCAACCTTTCTCAAGGAAGACTTTAGATGGCATCAAAGCACGCTCTTCCTCACTTGATGAATGCTGTGACTTCAGGTCAAAGGACCACAACACCATTGTCAATTGAGACCTACTCGTGACACGATTGGATGACAATCCACAAAGTAGTCTCAGGTTGGGTCTGTCCAGTACAAATTGTTCACTAACAAGTACCCACGTGATGACTTGATATCACAATATCATGACCTGTGAGAACCGGTCATCAGTCAACGCACGTGCTAGCCTTCATGTACCATCATCACCCTTAGCTTCTATGATGATTTTCGACCAGGGACCTTTTAAGAATGAAGCTTCAAATAAATCATAGGCTCTCACATTCAAGTCACGTACTTGATGTCCCATGGAAGCGAACATTCTAAGGGTATCTATTATGTTAACATTTAACTATCATATAGAAAAAAAACTCATAATAAAAGAACTTGCCATTAATTGTAAGAGAAAAACTTGGTACACTGTTCATCATATGAACAAATGGCCAACAAAATACATGTTTACATGCAATCCACAAGATTCTCACTAGAGTTGATCATTTAGGTATTGTATACCCATCGATCTAGTATGACCATCATGCTTTCTATGCGCGAGAGGCTTTGTCAGTGGATCCGCAATATTCTCCTCAGTCGGCACTCTGCAAATGTTCACATCTCCTCGTTCGACAATCTCACGAATAAGATGAAACCGCCAAAGTATGTGCTTGGAGCGCTGATGGGATCTAGGTTCCTTAGATTGTGCAATTGCACCATTGTTATCATAGTAGAGAACTACGGGACCAACAATGCTAGGAACTACATAAAGCTCGCTGATGAATTTCCTAATCCATACAGCCTCCTTCACCGCATTAGCTGCGGCAATATACTCGGCCTCTGTTGTAGAATCAGCAACTATCTCTTGCTTGGAACTCTTCCAGCTCACAGCTCCTCCATTCAGGCAAAACACAAAACCTGACTGAGACTTGGAGTCGTCTCTATCAGTTTGGAAGCTAGCATCCGTGTAACCACTTACAACGAGCTCTTCCTCTCCACCATACACCAAGAACACATCCTTAGTCCTTCTCAAGTACTTCAGGACATTCTTGACTGCAATCCAGTGACACTCACCGGGGTCTGACTGATACCTGCTAGTCATGCTCAAAGCAAAGGAGACGTCGGGTCGAGTACATAACATCGCGTACATGATTGATCCAATTGCCGAAGCATATGGAATCAACTTCATGCGGTCCTTATCTTCACAAGACTTTGGACACTGGTCCTTAGAGAGATTCACACCGTGAGACATGGGCAAAAATCCTTTCTTGGACTCAAGCATGTTGAACCGCTTCAACACCTTTTCGATGTACGTACTCTGGGTAAAACCCAGCAACTTCTTCGATCTATCTCTATAGATCTTAATACCGAGTATGTAAGTCGCTTCACCCAAATCCTTCATTGAAAAGCAGTTCCCTAGGTTGTTCTTAACAACTTTCAGGGTAGGAATGTCATTCTCAATCAACAGTATGTCATCTACATACAATATTAGGAAGACAATAATGCTCCCACTAATTTGCTTGTAAACACAAGGCTCATCTTCATTCTTCTTGAAACCAAACTCTTTGATTTTCTCATCAAAACGAAGATTCCAACTTCGAGAGGCCTGTTTCAGTCCATAGATGGACTTATTCAGCTTGCATATTTTAGTGGCTTCATCTGGGGATACAAAACCCTCGGGTTGTGTCATATACACTTCCTCAAGGAGGTTTCCATTAAGGAAAGCCGTTTTGACATCCATCTGTTAGATCTCGTAGTCATAATACGCAGTAACAGCAAGCAATATCCTTATGGACTTTACCATGGCAACAGGGGAAAAGATCTCATCATAGTCAATACCATGAATTTGCTTGAAACCCTTAGCCACCAGTCGCCCTTTGAATGTCTGTACATTCCCATCCATGTCGGTCTTCTTCTTGAAGACCCACTTGCACCCTATGGGTCGTACCCCTTCAGGTGGTTCCACCAAGTTCCAAACTTGGTTTGCATACATGGAGTCCATTTCGGATATCATAGCCTCAAGCCATTTGTCAGAATCCGGTCCATTCATAGCCTCTTGGTAGGTTGCTGGTTCATCATCATGATCCATAAGCAACACATTACCTATTTGAGACACGAGAAATCCATATCTCTCAGGCTCAAACCTCGGTCTACCAGATCTACGTAGGACTTGTGTTCCTTAAGCAGGTTCTCTAGCTACAACATCTTGTAGTCCTGTCTCAGAATCCAATTCCGGTTCATTCACTACATGTGGTTCTTGAACTTCTTCAAGCTCTACCTTTTCAGTCTTTCTTGATAAGAACTCTTTCTCCAAGAAGACACCAGTCCTTGCGACAAACACTTTGCCCTCAGACGGTAGGTAAAAGTAATACCCTTTCGTTTCCTTAGGATATCCCACCAGATAACATTTATCCGATTTGGGTTCCATCTTGTCAGGCATTTGACGTCTCACGTATGCCTCACAGCCCCAAATTTTAATGAACGGCGTACTAGGACGCTTCCCAGTCCATATTTCATATGGTGTCTTCAGAACCGTTTTCGTTGGAGCGCGATTCCATGTCATTGCAGCAGTCTCTAAAGCAAAACCCCAAAAGGAAACAGGCAAGTCTACATGAGTCATCATCGAACGTACCATGTCTAACAGAGTACGATTTCTCCTCTCAGACACACCATTATGTTGTGGTGTTCTAGGTGGAGTGAGTTGTGATACAATACCACACTCTTTCAGATGATCACGGAACTCATGACTCAGGTATTCGCCACCTCGATCAGATCAGAGTGCTTTAACCCTTTTACCCAACTGGTTTTCTACTTCATTCTTGAACTCTTTGAAATTTTCAAAGATCTCGGATTTGCACTTCATAAGATACACATATCCGTATCTACTGAAATCATCAGTAAATGTAACAAAGTAGAAATACCCACCTCTAGCCATGGAACTCATGGGTCCGCATACATCACTATGTATAACACCCAAGAGATCCTCATCCCTCTCAGTATAACCAGTGAAAGGAGCTTTAGTCATCTTTCCTAACAAACAAGATTCGCATCGCTCAAATGATTCATAATCAAATGAGTCCAAAAGTCCATCTCTATGGAGCTTGGATATGCGCTTCTCGTTGATATGGCCCAGACGACAATGTCGGAGAAATGTAGGGTTCGAGTCATTTGTTCTTAGTCTTTTATTATTTTCTACATTACAGATCAGATGGTACAAGTTCAAAACATAAAGACCATTCAACAATTGGGCTACAGCATAACAAACATCATTCTTAAATATAGAACAACAGTTGTTCTTAATTATAAAAGAAAATCCAATCATGTCCAAACATGAAATAGATATAATGTTTCTAGTTATGGCCGGAACAAAATAACAATTATCTAGTTCTATTACAAGCCCACTAGGCAAAGAAAGACGGTAAACCCCTACGGCTACAACAGCAACTCTTGCTCCATTGCCGACGCGGAGGTCCACCTCCCCTTTACTCAGCAATCTTCTCCTTCCCAGTTCCTGCACATTTGTACAAATGTGAGAACCACATCCGGTATCCAATACCCAAGATGAAGGAGCAGAAAGGTTTATCTCTATAACGTGAACATTTGAAGCGGAAGTCATACCTCCCTTCATTTTCTGCAGACCTTCAATGTACGAAGGACAGTTCCTCCTCCAATGACCAGCCTTGCCACCGTGGTGGCATTTCCCTTCCTTCACCGTGCTTTTCTTTTTCATCAGTGCAGAAGACTTGGGCCCAAGATATGACTTAGGTCCCACCTTCGTCTTCTTAGAGCCCTTGCCCTTGCCCTTGCCCTTATGCACCATCAGTATGGGGCTGGCAGGCTTGGCCTTCTTCATATTGATTTCGGCAGTTCTCAACATGCCTAGGAGTTCGGGCAGTGTCTTGTCTATTTCATTCATGTTGTAGTTCAAGACGAACTGCTCATAACTGTCCGGCAACGATTGCAGGATCAGATCTGTGGCCAACTCTTGACCAAGAGGAAAACCCAGCCTTTCAAGGTTCTCTATATACCCAATCATCTTGAGTACGTGAGTCCCTACTGAGTCTCGAACTCCCATCTTGCACTGAAACAACGCTTTTGTGACGTCGAACCTCTCTTGACGAGCCTGCCCTTGAAACATTTTCTTGAGATGCTCGTCAATCTCCTTGTACCCCATGTTCTCATGTTGCTTCTGAAGCTCAGAGTTCATAGTGGCAAGCATAAGGCATTCGACATCTAAAGCATCATCAGTATACTTCTTATAAGCATCCTTCTCAGCACGGGAAGAGTTCCCGGTCGGCACCTCGGGGGCTTCTTCTTCCAAGACATAGAGCTTTCGCTCTTGCCTGAGAACAATTCTCAGAATCCTGTACCAGTCCATGTAATTAGTCCCACTGAGCTTATCCTTCTCAAGGATGGCTCTCAGAGACAACGTGGAGTGTGAAACACTTGCCATGGAATTCTACAAGAATTTATGCAGAATAAAATCAGTACCAAAATTTCAAATACAATTTATTTTAATTTGGACTTCAATTAAAACACTCCCACTTTTTTATTCGAAATTATAGCCCTCACTAACAATTCGGAGAGTTCATGCGAGCTACTCTCTTAGTGGACAAGATCCGTATTTCACCAACACAATGAGTCAGCTTTGGCTTTCCTCTCACGATGCGGTTATTTAGGTAGGCAATGCTTGCCAATTGCATCCTCATGCAATTCTTGTATGGTTGGTGAATAACTCCTTACTCGCATCCATCATATGGTGCATGCCAACCCTATGCCTCTAGGCACTCAACCTTTGAGGTCACCTAGTTAAGCTGGACCCGATGTCGACAGTGGGATATCACAATTATCCGCTCGCACCCTTACCAAGATAGATTAATGCACCTTGCTTTGGCAAGCCCACACTTCATCGATCGAGGCAGGAAGAGTGTCATCCATCGGAAGACATCCGAACACTTAATATTTGATGAAGGGATTTTGATTATAGGTTAACAGTTAACCATGATCAACATTTGATCAATGTGCACATCCAAAGAAAAACAATTTTTCTAAAACCACATGCATCCCTCATGTGCACAACCTGACACCATCAACATTTGATAGAAGGAAGGGCTAAATCTGAACCTCCAGAAACTTCCAAATCCTCAGATTTACATGCATTGGACAAAAGCAAAGACAACTCAACTTAAAGCAGTAGACAAGCTCATCTCTCTATGTTGGATTCAAAATTCAAAACAATCTCGAGGGATGGTTACTGCTAAAGAGACTACAATTTCTAACAATTAGAAATTTCCACGAAATCCCAGAAGTTCTTGGCGGGGTACCAAGACTAAATCTAGACATTTAGAACACTTCTAAATCCCTAGGTTTACACGCACTGGAATAACAAAACTTCCAATACAACAGTCATGGCCGCAACCTCGCTCTGATACCACTGTTGGGTTTCTCTATGAGGATGACACAACACTTGTGCATGCAGCGGAAGAATATAAAAACATCAAGAAAACCCAAAAGAGATGGGATCGGGCCATGGTAGTTGAATCAAGAAGTTAACATACAACTAGGCAAAAATTACCTCGGTGGCGTTGAGTCACAACTCAATGGAGATGCTCCAAGCTTCGTGTTCTTGCTTGTGGCGAGTTCTACGTGGAATGATATCCACGTCTCTGTAGAAATCCACACGAGCGGGAGAACACCGATTTTTCCGTCGCACGGATAATCGGGAAGGAGAATGACCACACCTTGCTTTTCCACGGACTGCTAGGTCTGCGCCAGGAATAGCAACACCAGCGACAGTCACCGGAGAGGAGGAGGTCGACGGAGCGAGCACGGCGGCGGAACCCTTCCATCGGCGGGATTCGGCATCGGCGGAACGAACGAACGGCGGAATCCGGGATCGGGATCGGCGGAACGAACAAACGGCGGAATCCGGGATCGGGATCGGCGGAACTCCGATTCGATCAGCTATATCTCATTCCCGAATACCCTAAGTATCCATTTATACCAAAGGCATAAACAGACTTAGGAATATCGCTATCCGCAGACCACCCAAAAAATTAGGGTTCCATAATCGGCGAGAATCACCTAGCAGATTCGGTGAGAATCAATCGGCGAGAATCACCTAGGATCGGCGAGAATCAGCTAGGATCGACGAGAATCAGTCGGTGAGAATCAAAGTACAATACTCGACGATTCACGTCGAACGTGGGTACAATACTCGTCGACCCGCGGTACAATACTCAGTCGGCGAGAATCAGTCGGCGAGTACAATACTCGTCGACCCGCGGTACAATACTCAGTCGGCGAGAATCAGTCGATGAGTACAATACTCGTCGACCCGCGGTCGACGATACACGTCGACCCGCGGTCGACGATCATCGACCTTCGGTCGACTATTCTTACCAATCCTTCAAGGCAACATTTGCCCAACCCGACGATCCTTTAAGGCAACACTTTGCCCATAACCCCATTCAGGTCGGTGATTGGTAACCTTTACCAACACAGTCAATCATCCAACTTCTCCACATCTCTTATGTGCGACCCTGCAGGCTCATATCACGTTGGCAGTGAGATTACATGTTTGACCACTTCTAGATCACCATGGTAACTCCAACAGTCTTTTGGTGCTGAGCGAGGGTCATTCACACAATGCCTTTGCTTCTAATGTTTTAATTTTGTCTAAGTCCAGAGATGCTGAGTCATGTTGATGTCACGAAAGTCAAAAGTCAACAAAAATTTAAATGTTGCGGTAATGCTGCCAGAGGCGATGGCGGCCAGCTGTCATCATCCACTGCACTTGGAAAGAAATATTTTCATCTTTAAGTATTGGGGACCACACACAGCAAAGAGCCGTTGAATCAAGAGTAAATGGAAAGAATGTGTTGTATGGCTAAATAACAACCATCAATCCTGGTGGTGGTCCCACTGCTCGATTAGCCGTCAGAGAATAAAAAGAAGCAAATCGGCCATAGCAAATAATCGAATCCTTGTCTAGTTATTCTGAAAATGAAAATGTGGCTGAACTTCAATCTTCTTCCTCGCCTTTCTTGTCGAGCCTGATGAAGTTGTTCTGCACAAAAAACTTAGTTGAGGAAAGTGATAGTTGAAGCAATCACAATTTGCAATAGCAGGTTCAGAAGCAATTTTGAGGAAGCAGATCAACAAGCACTACAAATAAACAATATCTGTTTGAAGAAAGATTCAACTGCCGACTTCATTGTCTTCAACAGCAAAAGCTTGGGCTAATATCTGCTCAGTCCAGGAAGAAGTAGATACAGAGTTGTTTCTTTGGTGTCCAATCAAATCACCTTTTATTTCTTCTATATAGATTCTTTATGAGTCTAAAGTTGTAAGCCTGTGTTACAAAAAGCTAACGTCTCTGTGACATGTGGTTTGGCTTAATGCCGAGTGAAAGGTCTTTGTGACTTGTGGTTTTGCTTAATGTCTAAGTGGTAGGTCTATGTGACCTGCGAGGTCTTGCGGGATCTATGTTGTAAGCTCTCAAGGATCCGAGTTTTGGGTAAAGAGCCTAGTCTAACACAATGTTAGAGATGTGCAGAGGGACAGTGGATGTACTCAAGATTGGGGAACCACTATAAAATTGTTTTGTCGTCTGTGATTGTACTTGAAAGCTAAAACTAACCTAATCACAAAGCACAGAAATCAGCTAACAGGTAAGAAGATTGAAATAGAGACAAAAACCTATTCCCCCCCCCCCCCCTCTAGGTGTTTAGCTAGCCTTGAAAATAAGACTTTCAATATACATATAGAGGTTCTACATGAGTGCTTCATCTAGGGATGTGTGAATAGTGTGAAGTCATTACGCTACCTAAATCCTCACGCATATCTAGAGGCATATTCAAAAGACAATAACAGGTCTAGTAGCACTCAGTAGCTAAGCACCTATAGATTTGAAACATCATGACAAAAATAGACAATGTTCATAGAGATTAACAATCCTAAATCAAATATTGCATGTAATTATTATGCTCTAAGTTCGAGCCATGTGCGTCCTAAAAAAGAATGATCCACTATTTTTTTGTATTTGGGGTTTGTATATTTTTTAAATTTTTTGTTTAAAATAATAAACAAAGCAATAAAAAACGAAAAACACATCAGGTTTTTGGATTTTTTTGGTTTTTTTAAAAAAAAGAGTTAATAAAATTGAACAAAAACAAATGAAAAAACAATGCAAAAATAAATAGGATAGCACGATAGAGTATTATGGATGATATCGATGACCATGAGACATGAAATAATGTGGGTGCTATGCATAGGAACAATCATGAGAGTGCTCAAGACAAAATCGACCCAAGCAATATGTCGTCAGCCAAGCCTCGTACTAAGTGACTGATGGGCGTGAGGAGCTGCACAAGTGTCATAGGGTGGGGGGGGGGGTGGGGGGGGGGGGGGGTAATCCTATATGCACACACGAAAAAATGCTCAACCTAACACTCTTCCCCCCCAGCGCCACACACAGACAACTGGAACCCTTCCCCGGTTAAGGACAAGACGTGGATTACAAGTTAGAATTCTTAATGTACACAAACATATGCACCCGCTATTATGAGACACATCACAGTGAATCTTGTGTTTTCGTTTATCAACTAAAATGCAATTAAGATACCAGCACTGATCGTCGGAAATCACTAAGAAAATATGCTACTGCCGGCGGTAGAGATACCGCGGCGCGGTAGCTCAAAAATATATAAGATCTAGTTCAGGACGAATTCATTCTTCCGTTTCCATTCTCTCTCCTTCGAGTACAGTTCTTCTGACTGGGCTTCCAAGATCGATGTAACACACTCCCCTTTTTCTCTACATTTTCATCTATGACGAGATTAAAAGTGTAATTCATAGTGTTCTAGTCATTTGGGGCATGATCCGCGGTGGTTTCAAAGAGTTTTTGTGTTGGATTTTAGATTTTTCGCCATAGATCTTACTTGAATTCACAGATTTAACTTCTATGAGCTTGTATCTCCTTCCCCATAATGTTTTAAGTGAAATTTGTGGAAAAATGGTGGGTTTTGGCAAAGATCCGCCAGAAGGGGATGAAGGCCGGTCTGTCAAGCTACCGCGCGGCAGTGGCAGATTACCACGCCGCGGTAGTCCCCCAGACACAGTTTTCTCATCCTTTTGAAGAGTTGATTTTTCGTGTTTTGTCAGATTATGGCATCTTCCAGCTCTCAACCATCACGATGAAGTTTCTCCAAGTGATCTCGAGTACCCGCATCCATATTCCTAGCAATAGATGAGGCCACCATAAGTGTGCTGATAGTCATCAATATAGATGACCATTACGCTCACATTTATAGTTACCTGGATCATTCGGGAGTTCTCTCCATGATATCAACTGGTGATCCTTTTTGTCGGTGCTTACTTATGAGTTTTATAACAACCTCAGGGATCCAGCTAACACACAGTTGGATGGAGGAGTGAAATCATGTATTGGTACTGAGATTGTGACTATACTCCACGATGATCTTGAATGGAAGTACATCTGGTTCCTTAGTGGGGAAAGACTTGATATTGTTGAGTCCTTTAGATCTATGCCGGACTAGGGAGAGATCAATGAGGTTCTCCATGGTGTGGAGGTGTGTCGAGATCTCATCGCCATCGTGTACACACTCATGCTGGATTCTTGCATCATCCAGGACATTTTGGGCAACTCCCTAACATTTAAGGCTGGGGACACCAAGAAGATCACATCCCAGCTTTATATGGTAACATTATATATCCTAGCCGTAAGGCACTTTTGTATATCATATCTTATCCTATCAATGATGCACTATATATATCGGCTCAAATCTCCCGACCACCAGCGGTTGAACACTCTACCATTGGGCGGAGTGATCTAGAGTATCCTCATGGAGAAATACCCTGCAATTGATTAGTCGCCATACCTACTGATAGCTGCCCACAGATCTACAGAGTAGGTGAGATTCCTACTACATCATGAACATGACTACCTACTGCACAGCCTCCGTTACCCCATGCAGGTTCCCTTAGGGAAACCAGTCGGGATATCTATGGGATGGTGCAGGGGTAAAGGCGGTAGATTAGGCAAATGGCTACGGAGGTGAAGGACTTGAAGAAGATGCTTTAGAAGATGATGAGCAAGCTCATCATTTCTCTGACCTATTCAGAAGAATAACATCTATGCTTCATCACTTCGTCTTTTGGGGTTCGATTGCGCTGCCACCTTTGTTGTTATTATTATTACTATTATTCATGTTTGTAATAAGACAGGTTGAAACATTTTTCCTAGTAGTTATTCTACTCGTACAATCAATCATGTGTTTAGTTTAATTACTATTGCTAAGCTTTGTGATACTACTCTGCTTAGCAAGATTTTTTATTGTTTTTCTTATTTTTGTGGATATATTTATCGTGCTAGTTCAAACATATAACAAAAAAATAAAACTAAATAGTAGAATAGAAGAAAGAGAAGAAAATTAAACTAGTGAGCATATCGTGAAGTAAGATATAGTGTAGTTCGTTTTGAGATTACTTCATGCAATGGGTGGATGTTATCTGAGAGGTGATTTAGGTATCCAAGTGAGATCGTGTGTGGCGATTCTCCTGGCTACCCAAACACTGCTTCTCAGCTTATGGGTAGGTATTGATGAATGTGCCCTTTCGAGTTATATAAGTGCGTCATTTTTAACTTTGAGTCTACATTCATACTTTGGTTTAAGTTTTTGTTTATATTGCAAATTTCCATTAAGATTTTTACGAGTTTTTATGTGATGATTTTCAATTGAATAATAATGGCGTTGGAGGTTTAGATATATTGAAATTGTTTTCCAAGTTAAAATTCTTTCTCTTAGCATAAGGACTCATAGTATAGTGATTGTTTAAAGGAAATCTAAATTCATTAGCTTTTAGGTAAGGAGTAGTTTGTTTTTGCAAGTGAGGGTAATTTCTATAATTAGGAATTTCACTTACTTTAGCTAGAGGTTTCATACTCCCTTTGATTGATTTAGTAATTCCATGACAATTTATATTCAACATGCTTTCGGGTTTTGTGTGAAGCTTATGAGTTGTGTTTTGCGAGTTCTTAACCATAATTTCCTTAATCATGTTGATTTTTGTTACTATTTCTTTATTTTTAGTTTTAAAATTATGTCTAGCTTTTTTATACGCGATTCTGCTATCTTTGAGAGTGGAGATTACTTATTCGATATGAGCTTCATACTTATTTCTATATTCCTCAAATGTCTCATCCATCTCTTTAATTTCAATTCTATAATTCTTGCACCCAGCACAATCACTTCTCAACAATGATTTCTTTAAACATAATTTATCATTTTGTTCTTTTGCAAAGCGAAGCACTTTTTCAAGAACCTTATATTTTTCTTTTAATTCATTATAATCAAAACAAGGTGTAGTTGTGTCATCTAAAGAGCATGTGAAAAAGCTAAGCACACCACTAGTAGATTTTTCATTGTCATTTGCTTTCAACCTCTTATTTTCTAAACGTAATTTTGAGTTAATACTCATCAACTTTTTAATTCTACGTTTAGCATTGTTTAGCACACGTAATGTAGAGATGGAATTACAAAAGAAGAGAGAATTTGACTGTCTTACAGTGCACTTGGATGCGGCAAGATTGGAGCATAAGTTTTCTTTGACACCTTCTTTAGTCTCCCCATCTGTAGAAGGAGAGCTATAAGTAGAGTCAATAATTTCCATATATCATAGGTAGTGGAAAGCATGTAGATAAGTTTAAATATTTTTTGACCCAGCACACAAAACAAATTGTTCATAGCTTTAGTGTTTATATGACACTCATAGTTAGTTAAGTTATTTGGGGTCTTAATACAAGTTATGTTCCACACTTCCATGTCTAGTAGTATATGTAATTTCCTCATTAGTGTTCTCCATTCATTATAATTTACTCATGTGAATAGAGGTGGTGCTAATGAATTTTTTCTGTATAATCTTTCATCCCCACCAGGGTTGGCCATTATTCCCATTGGTGAACGGTTTAGGAATAACCTACCTCTAATACCACTTGTAGGATATACTGGCCAACCTCAGACGGGGGGGGGGGGGGGGGGGGGGTAAGATTTTACGGTTTAATTATAAAATCGAATTATTTTGTTCTAGGAAAACTAGTTCTGGAAGATACCGTGGGGCGCTAGCTTGCTAGCACGCAGCGGTAGGACACACACCTCGTTTTCTTGGGCAAATTTCTCCATGGAGAAACACGCACCCTTCAAAGATCCACCGGATAACACCTATGACGTTACAAGCAGAAGTAAGAACACAAACAATTTTATTCAATCAAAATCAAAAGTGTTTTGCAAATACAAATGTTTGATCTTCGTGACGCCGGAGATCGGAGGTGTTGAAAGTCAAATCTCTTTTTGTTTTCTTTACCGACCCACTACCTGGTCCATTTGGCTCTCTCCCTTTTCCTAAAAGAAAGGACAGCGAGCCGGCTCTTCATCTTCATGCAAGGACATGTCTCAGAACCCCTCTAGATCACCCGATATAGACATCCCTTCCCCGATATGATTTCTCACAAAATTCTCCCCGGATTCTGAGGAACTTCACCGGTCGATTTTCCTCACCATAATCACACAGAAAAGAGAAAAATACAAAAATATTAAAGAAGAATTAAGAATGAATCTCCCTCAAGATGTTTCCTCCATTGAGCAATGTATGATTGGTGCTAGCGATCCTCGTTTGGTTGCACTCGATCAACTCCTCGTATTCATTGTAGTCGTTTGCTCGCCGGAGATTTTCATGCGCGAACGGGAGTGAGGAAGCTTTCTCTTCCTTTGACAGAGATAGAGGCACGATGCTTAGAGGTGGCTCCCGAACTTTGAAAGAATTCCTGTCTGTCTCAATTTGTCTGCGTAAGGAATGAGAAAAATGAATGCCTTTTATACATACTTAAAAACCAAGCTACCGCGATGGTAAGGCTAGTGCCTAATGGTAGGTCATTATGCATCTATGTGACATTTGTCACACGTAATTGGAAAAATATTCCGAAAAGATTATTTTCCACTATTTTCATGCTAGTGTGGTGCAATATGTAGCTATCGCCTGGTGGTAGCCCAAGAATCTCGATGAATCCAACTCGATGAACATTGAGCGAGCTAGCACTGTGTGGTTGGTTCCAACATGCCTATTAAGCCTAAATCTAGAAAATTGCGTGGGCGGTAGCGATAGTGCCATGCGGTAGAATCCAGAGCTTTCATTCGAATTAAAATTAAGTTAGCGCTCGAAGGTAGCGCTAGCGCGAGGCTGTTGGTCATAGAATGGAGTTCTTTGCTTCGCTTGAACCTGTAAACATGCACACTGTACCAAACACAAGATGTGATTATTAAAGTTTGGAGGTTTGTATTTTTAGACGGGAGGCTAGTTGTTCAGGCAGTCTGGCGGTTTGTCCAGGCGGTCTTGTTGTCTAGTGGTCTGTCTAAACAGATGCGGTCTGGCGGTTAGCCGCAATTGCGGTTTGGTTGTTAGTCCTGGCAGCAGTCTGATAGTTAGCCGTAACTGCTTTCTAGAGGCAACCCGTAGTTGCGGTCTGGCAGTTTGTCCTGACATTCTAATGGCTACATAAAACAGCAGTCTAATTAGCCGCAATAGCGGTCTAGTCGCAACCCATAGTTACGGTCTGGCAGCCTGCACCAGCAGTCTGGCGGGCTTCCCTAGCAGTCTGGCGGCTTTCCTCTGTTGCTTCTTGGTGATCTCAGTTGTTTTGTATAGTGTGTGGTTTGACCATGTCAAACCGCATAGGCTGCGCAGCTTGTATTTAGTCCCACATTGTTTGTTGTATTCTCTCATCTCTCCCATTTTTTATAAATAAGGGGGCATACCTATGTAATAATTATATTTTTGGAGCAATAAAATTTGTGGCTTATTTACCTCTTTGCTTTTTCTCGCTCATTTTCACATAGTATTAGTGCGAATCAATTCTTTGCACCAATCAGATTACGGTTTGTTCGTTAAACTGTGCCAGCTTCTTCCGGTTTACTTCCCCTGCTGGCTTCTTCCTGTTCGCTTCCCACCCTTCCCTCCCATGCTTGTCGCTCTCCCTCGATTTCTTCTTTGCACGTGTTTTGTTCGCGCAGCTTCCTTTGCTTTGTCGCATTTTATTGTGGTTTCTTAGATGTTCGCTGCTTCTTCTCTTCTCTATTGCGTGTTCAGCATTTTGGTCGCGACATATTCTTTGTTGCTTGTGTGTTGTCACCGTGACCATGCAGATTCGTTCTATTCTGACTTTTTTCTTCTTCTTCTTCTTCTTCTTTGCGACATCTATTCTTGTGGTTGTGGCTTATTTTCTTGTCGATGCAACTTCTCTAACCGTTGCGGGCTCCATATTTTGGTAGCGACCTCTTTTCTTATCGTCGGTGTGGTATCACCATGATCGTGTGGTCTTCCCGCGCGGTTTGTTTGCAACTTGGTCGCTGCGACTTATCTTTTCTCGCGCGGGTTGATTTCTTTTCTTGCGTGGTTTCTTCTTGGTTCACTCCTCTTGGTGTTCGATTCTCTCCGACTTCTTTTCAAACCATGCGGTTTGATTCTCTATCTATTTCGTTTGGTTGCTGGATTTCGGCAACTTGTTTGTTATCCTATTCGAATTGGTTTCTTTTGACGGCTTTTTTCGAACCGTGTGGTTAGTTTTTCTTCCTTCTAGTGTCTATTTTCTTTAAGATGGATTCTCTTCTCTTCTCTACTCTTCGTGCCCTTGTGGCCTCTTCTGGTAAGTGGCTTATTGACTCTGGTTCCACTTGTCAAATGACCAGCAACTCTTGTTTGTTCACCTTTTTTCTTGAGCGGAACAGGTTGTCTCCTGTTATTGCAGATGGGACTTCTACACTTATGCATTATGTTGGTAATGCACATCTCTCTACGTCTTTGTTGCTTGAGGACACTCTTTATGTCCCTACTTTCCATTGCAATTTACTCTCTATTCATGCTCTTTACACTCAGTTAAATTGCATTGTTACTTTTACAGAAACCACTTGTTCTTTCTCTGATTTTGTCTCCAAAGCTGCGATTGCTATTGGGACTGCTAGTGGTGGCCTTTTCTTTCTTGATCACAATGTTGCTCTTTCTGCTTCTTCATCTCTTCAGCAATGGCATCTTCATCTTGGTTATCCTCCTTCTCGCCTCGTTCATCAACTTTTCCAAGACCTTCCTTTAGAGGATTTTTCCTTTGAATTGTGAAGCATGTCAGCTTGGCAAACATCATCGCTCTTCTTTCCCAGCATGAATGGGTTATTGCTCTTCGCATCGTTTTGAACTTGTTCACTTTGACATCTGGGGTCCTGCTTCTACTACTATTATTGGTAGAGGTTACTTATACTTTGTAACTTTCATTGATGATTTCTCACGGTGTACTTGGTTGTATCTCCTGAAAGATCATTCTGAACATTATACTTTGTTTACCGCCTTTTATAATGAGATCTTGAAACATTTTAAGGCGCCTATTCAAGTTCTTTGTACTGATAATTCCAAGGAATATATCAGCCGACAATTTTATAATTTTTTTGCGAACCATGGTTTGCTTCAACAAAATTCTCTCCCCTATACCCCTCAACATAATGGCGCCGCTGAACGCAAAAATCGTCATCTCTTGGATGTTGCTCGTAGTCTTCTATTACAAATGTGTGTTTCTCAGTCCTATTGGGATCATGTTGTTCTTCTCTCCTGCTATCTTATTAATCGGATACCCTCATCTATTCTTCAGGGTAAGACTCCATTTTCTATTTTGTATCCCGTTGCCGATCCATTTCCTTTGCCTCTTAAATTTTTTGGATGTACGACATTTGTTCATGTACCTTCTCCTAGTCGTGACAAACTTTATTTCCGTTCTGTTAAATGCATATTCCTTGGTTATTGTCCGACTCAGAAGGGATATCGCTCTTTTGATCCTATTCTGCGCAAATAGTATGTGTCTGCTGATGTTACCTTCTTTGAAGATACACAGTATTTTTCTCCTGCTTCTTCTCCCTTTCCTTCTGATACTTCTTCTTCAATGCCTATTATCTCGACACCTTTGCCGGAACCAACTCTTTCCACAACTAATCATGTTGCGTCGTCTCTTTCTCTCGAGACAGATTCTTTGACCTTGGAGCCTTTTGTACCCATTATCGGGACACTTCTTTCTTATGTCAGCGAATTTCCTCCTTTGGACAATAGTGATCTTGATCTTCCCATTGCCCTACGGAAGGGCGTTTGATAATGCACTAAGCATCCTATTGATGCAGTTGTCTCCTATGCTCAAGTTTCCACAGATGGCAAGTGTTTTTCTCTTGTTATCTCTTCTACAGTTATACCGGCTACGTATCAAGAAGCTCTTGACATTCCAGACTGGAAATCTGCTATGGAAGAAGAAATGAACACATTAACTGAGAGAGGTACTTGGACTCTTGTTCCCCCACCTCTAGGCATTGACGTGGTTGGTTGTCGATGGGACTTTATTATTAAGTATCTTCTAGATGGTTCAATTGATCGCTATAAGGCGAGGTTTGTGTCAAAAGGTTTTACTCAGACGTATGACATAGATTTCTTTGATACTTTTTCTTATAGGTTGTCGAGATCCCAGCGCGGGAATGATTTAATATGTGTGATTGTAGACCGACTGACAAAAGTGGCACACTTCCTTTCGAATAAACGGGACGATTCCGTAGAAAGTTTGGCAAAGCTTTATGTTGAGCAGATTGTACTGCTACACTGTGTTCCTAAGAGCATTGTAAGTGATCGTGATGGGCGGTTCACATCGAGTGACTGGAGGCTAATCAATCAGCTGTTGGGCACAAAATTGGCATTCAGTACGGCATTTCATCCCCAAACAGATGGCCAGACTGAGAGGACCAACAAAACCATGGAAGATATGCTTCGAATGTGCGCCCTAGACTTTGGGAAGAGATGGGAAGATCATCTCTATCTGGTAGAGTTTGCCTACAATAACAGCTACCAAGCGAGCATCGGTATGGCACCATTTGAAGCTCTGTATGGCCGGAAGTGTCGTGCACCGTTGGCTTGGGCGGAAGCAGGTGACTCCAAAGTGTATAAGCATAACGAAGTTAAGGAAGCATACTCGACAATATGCACTATCCGAGAGCGGCTACTGATAGCCTAGGATCGTCAAGCGAAATACTACAATGCCAAGCACCGAAACATGGAGTTCACGGTAGATGATTGGGTATACTTGAAGATCAAACCCTTCAAAGGCATATCCAGGATTCGGTGACTGAAAAAGTTGAGTCCGAGATATCTTGGTCCGTTCTAAGTGGTAGAGCGAGTTGGGGAAGCTGCATATCGGCTAGCTCTTTCGACATACTTGGGTGGATTACAAGATGTGTTTCACATCTCGGTGCTTCGGAAGGCCGTTAAAGATCCAGCTCATATGATCGAGACTGATCAAATGCTGGTGGAGTATGGGTTAACGACGAAGGTTAGGCCCATTCGGATTGAGGATCGTGCAGATAAACAATTGCGGAATAAGGTGATCGGGATGGTCAAAGTCTGGTGGGACAATTGTGGTCGTGAGGAGCTGACATGGGAGCAAGACCAGACCATGCGAGCTGAATATCCCGAGCTCTTTCTGTAACTGTTATGTGGTGGATACCGAGTTGTCATGAACGTTTGTGGAATAAAATCCATCTATTTGAGTTCGCTACTTTCTATAGATTTTGGGGATGAAATTTTTGTAAGGAGGCGAGGGTTGTAACACCCTAAATTACAGAGTTGGGAAAAATTGGGTGACACGGCCTGGGACACGGGCGTGTCCCACGGAGTGTCCTGCTCGGGTGAGCCGTCGATGAGTGTTAGACGAAAATTCATTCGACAAAGAATGAGGGCACACGCCCTTTGACACAGGCGTGTCAGAGGCCGTGTCCTTTGCGGGTCGACAAATATCAGCTCGACAAAAGTGAGCTGGGGCCTGTCTAGTGTCATGTATGGGCACACGACCTGGGACACGGGTGTGTCACAGGCCGTGTCCATTGCGGGATGTGCCCAAGGCATTGAGGCCTGGTGAACACGGGCAGGACACGGCTGTGTATTAGGGTACACATCCTATGACACGAGCGTGTCACTGTCCTTGTCCCGATTGGGTTGATCTCGATTTTGTGCATCGTGATGCACACGGCCCCAGACACGGGTGTGTCTACAGGCTTGTCAGGTGACACAGCCCGTGACACGGGCGTGTCACATGGGCGTGTACTGGACTGGATAAGTTAGTTGAGCACCGCTTGAGGTACACGGCCTGGGACTCGTGCGTGTCATAGGCCGTGCCAGGCAAAAAATATGATTTGTGGCGAAATATTGACCGTTCCTTTTCTCAGCTGGGATCCAATGGCTGAGCTTCCTCCCTGTGTCCTTAATGCCGGGAAATGAGTTGGAAAAGCTCATTTGAGCTTTGGCATTCATCTTTCTAAAACTTAGAGAGAGAGAGAGAGGAAGAAGGAGGAGGAGGAAGAGGAGTTGGCCACCGGTGGTGCTGTGGAGTTTAGGCTAGAGATCCGAGGCCAACGTTGTGGAGGAAAAGCCATTGCGGTTCTTTCCATCAAGCTAGGAGCTCCTAGCGCCGAAGCGGTCTTCAAGGGTAACGACCTTTCTTCCTAGCCATGTGAAGGCTTCCTTTTTGGCATGTCATATGATTCCCCCACCAGAGGGTGGCGTGTTATGGGAGTCTCTTGGGTTGATTCGTGGAATCCCCATTCATTTGGCATATAGATCCGGAAAAGAAGTACGGAATAGGCATGTTGTGTGAAGCCCATCCGGACAGGTTTGTCTGGATTGGTGATGTTGCATATACGCACCGGAGAAGACTCCGTGATAAATGTGTAGTTTAGGAGTCGATGGGTTGACCTGCAAAGGGCAGTAGCAGGAAGTACTGGAGTGGTAGTATAGGAAAATACACGTATAATGCTTGTGTTGTTGGGTAATACCTGTGAAGGGGCATAGCAGGAAGTACTGGCGTGATAAGCCAGGAAATACCCTTGATTCTTGGAATGCTTGGTGGGTTGTGCCTGTGAATGGGAGTAGCAGGAAGTACTGGTTGGGCTGTACAGGAAAATACCCTCAAGTCGATGCTATGATGTACGGTTAAGCCTAGGGATGGAAATTGAGTTTTGTCGCTAACGCGAAGCGTGGCTCCTAGGTAACCGAGGAATGTGAAGCCAGTTTCGTGAGAATGGGTTGGTTGTGTGTGAACTGATTAGTTCACCTAAAGGAAATAGGCAAGGTGAAACCTACCCGCGCCTTTTATGTAGTCGCGAGTATGTCGTACTCGGTGATGGAAAACCGACTTGAGCAACGGGGGGGGTGATCCGACCTGCGCTATATCCGTCCGACGTGAGACCTGAAAGTGGGGACTGTTGGAGCGCATAGCAAGAGTCTTAGGCATGCGCACCATGACATAATGGGGGGATACGGGCCAATCCCGGTGCATTAATACTAAAGTCTCCGGCTGCACGCCATGGATCAAAATGCTCAAATTACCATTGGGTTGCGACCCTGATATAATGGTGGGACCCTAGTTCGCCGGTACAGCAAGAATGTGACCTGAGTGCACGGACCGTCGGGCCGCGTGGCTGACGGTTGTGATGGAATGTATGTGTGTGAGAGCACAATATATGAACATACATATATCTGCCTGTGAAATGCTAGCCTGCAGGGAAGGAATACCACTGCCCCGGGAAAGGAGTGGGGTCGTTATAAAATTGATCAGCTGAATGCTGACCGTTGCCTTGTTTACCACCGTTGGGTGGGCTGTCCCTGTGTAGGTGCTGGAGAGCCAAGCGGGACAAATAAAGGCTGAAGTCCTTGCTACTACTGTTGCTGCTGCCGCCACTAGCCCTTAAAGGCTAAACTAAAAATGCTTTGTTTGTTTATTCGTGGCCGGCCTGCGCGTCAATGTTTGAGGCTGTTATTGTGTAAAGCCTTGTAAGGCCATAAGGCCAACTGACTTTGTATTTGGACATTTATGTTTTATATAAATGCGGAGCTATTATATGGTGGACATTCATGTGTGTGAGTTCAGCTTCGTGTTATAGACTTCCGCTAGAATGTAATGAGTTAGGATGCGCAACTCTGGTATTACTCCGTGACTTCACCGCCTGTTTTATGGTATATGTTGTGGGGCCTCGGTCGGATGTTCTAGTATATACCTGTGAATGAATGGAGTCGTTACATTGAGGTGATCCTTGGGGTATTGGGGATCGAAGCCACCCATAAGGGGAGCTTCCAAACCATGTACTGAAGGAGAGTCACCTAGACCTCCCAGCTCACCCCCCTAGGAAGAAAAAAAAATCACTTTTTCAGCAAAGGACATTCCTGACTACGAAGACCCATTCTGTGATTCCTTGGTGATCCAAACGACAGTAGAGAATTTCACGGTCTCCAAGATTCTGGTAGATAATGAGAGCTCCATGAATGTGATCTTCAAAAAAAACTTTTGATGAGATGAAGGTGGAGGCTCGGAGGGTTCTAGCCTCGGACGGACTGTTGTTTGGGTTCTCGGGGGAGCTGAAGGAAGTTGAAGGAGGGGTGGGGATGTATGTGACGTTGGGGGGTGTCGAGGAACTAATGGTTCGTCATCGTTGATGCTTCGAGCAGTTACAATGCGATCTTTGGGCACCCTCTCATCAGCGCCTTTCGTTGCGTCTCATCCTCGTTTCATATGTGTCTTAAGTTCAGTAGTGGAGGAGTGCAGGTCAGGATTAGGGGGGATCCAAAGGTGGCGAGGTAGTGCTATGTGACTGCCTTCAACACCATTACCTGGATGGCAGAGACCGAGGAGCTATAGAAGGATATGGCAATGCATGGAGAGCTGCGGAGGAGGAAGTGGTGAACCTAGGAGAGGCTGTCGAGATGATAACAGGGGAAGAAGAGGTCAGCCTAGGTGTGGCTGAAGAGAAGACTGCAGGGGAGCAAGGGGTAGATGGAGAAGCTGGGGTGAGGCCCTAAGGGGTGGAGAAGTAGAATTGCCAGGGGTGAGCCCTTTAGAGGCAATGGAGGTTGAGAAGGAAGGAGGAGAAGAAGAGTCGAGAGAGGAGGAGGAGAGAGCCGGCAGGGAGCAGTACCGGCTGGAGCCGACAGAGGAAGTAGTGCAGATGGAGGTCTTCACCAAGGTGAGAAATATAGAGAGGGTAAGGGTCAGCGACAACCTGAGCCTTGAAGACCAGGCAAGGATGCAGGAGTGCATCCAAAAGAACATCGACATTTTTAACTGGAGCGCGGCAGACATGTTGGGCATTGATGCGGATTTGGCATGCCACCATCTGAACCTGGATGCCAAGACGCATCCCATTCGCTAAAATGATGAGGACACACTCCACCAAGCTGGAGGAGCCCATCCGCGAGGAGGTCAAGAATCTTCTCGACACAGGTGTGATCTAGGAAATCTAGTATCCAGGCTGGGTATCCAATGTGATAATGGTAAAAATGGGGATGGGAGGTGGAGTATGTTTCTAAACTTTTCTTTATTAAATAAATCATGCCCTAAGGATTTCTACCCCTGCCTTGGATCAACACACTGGTTGATTCAGCCATCGGTTTTTCTATTATGAGTTGTTTGGATGCTTTTTCAGGTTATCACCAGATCCGAATGCACCCCCTTACGTTAAAGGTGTCTCTTTAATCATCCGGGAGGGGTGATTTAGCTATAAAATGATGCACTTAGGGCTAAAGAATGTAGGGGTTACCTACCAGCGAATGATGGATTGGGTGTTCAAAAATCACAGGGGTAGGAACCTGGAGGTCTATGTTCATGATCTCATGGTGAAGAGTGGGGATGTTAGTTCACACCTACTTGACCTGGAGGAGACATTTGCGACCTTGTGGATGTTCAAGGTGAGGCATGCTCACCGGGTTGAGTCAGTTTCTCTCCCGTGCCGGGGAGAAGTGTTCACCCTTCTTCAAAACGCTTCGGGGGAACCAAAAGTTTGAGTGGATGGAAGAATACGAGGAGGCTTTCTGGGCATTTAAGGCTCAACTATCCAAAGTTCCGCTCCTTCAGAGCCCGAAGGAGGGAGAGTGTAATACCCCAATTTTTTTAGCAGGCAAATTATTGGGTGATACGGCTTGGGACACGGGCGTGTCCCATGGCATGTCCTGCTCGGGTGCGGAGCCGTCGCGAGTTCAATGAAAGACGTTCGACGAAGTGTGCATGAGGAACACACCCCTTGTTACGGGCGTGCCCTAGGGCGTGTCACCCTGTGACATAGGCGTGTCCAATCCGAGTACTCGAGTAGTTGGTTTTCTCTCGAGTAAGTCCTCTCGAGTAGGTCTCGAGTGGGTGACACGCCCCCTGTCACGGGCGTGTCGGTCATTTGACACGGGCGTGTCTGATCCGAGTACTCGAGTAGTTGGTTTTCTCTTGAGTAAGTCCTCTCGAGTAGGTCTCGGGTGGGTGACACGCCCCCTGTCACGGGCGTGTACCCTGGGCATGACCTGTTTCGGGATAAGGCTTGACAGTCGGTTTGTGCGCCGCTTAGTGTGACACGGCCTGTCACAAGGGCGTGTCACAGGGCGTGTCAGACCCGAAATAAGATTTTGTGTATTTTCGTGGCTGTCCATTCTTCTTCAGCTGGGATCTAACAGCTGAGATCCCTCCCTGCTTCCTTAAGGCCGAGAGTTGAGAAAGAAGTCTCATTTTTATTTTTTTCCTTCATCTTTCTAAACTTCTAGAGAGAGAAAGGGAAAGGAAGGAGGAAGAAGAAGAGGGGCTGATCTCTGGTAGAGCTTGAGAGTGTCAAGCTGAGATTCGAGGCCATCGTTGCGGAGGAAAAGCTTTTGTGGTTCTTTCAAGCTAGCTAGGGTTCATGGCACCGAAACGGTCTTCAAGGGTAACAACCTTTCTTCTTAGCCATGTGAAGGCTTCCTTTTTGGCATATATATAATTCCCCCACCAAAGGGTGGCTGATGTTGGGAGTCTTTTGGGTTGATTCGTGGAATCCCCTTTGTGGGCATATAGATCCGGAAATGGAGTACGAAATAGGCATGCTGTGTGAAGCCCATCTGGACAGTTTGGTCTGGATTTGTGATATTTCATACGAACCGGAGAAGACTCCGTGATAAATGCGTAGTTTAGGAGTCGACAGGTTGGACCTGTGAAAGGAAGTAGCAGGAAGTACTGGGGTGGTAGTCCAGTAAAATACCCATAGAATGCTTGTGATGCTTGTGCTGAAGGGTTTGACCTGTGAAAGGAAGTAGCAGGAAGTACTGGATTGGAATTCCAGGAAATACCCTTTTGTAAAGCTTAATGTTCATAGGGAGTCCACCTGTGAAGAGAGTAACAGGAAATACTGTCGTGGTAGCCAGGAAATACCCCTGACATTTGTGTTATTTGCGGTGTCCACCTGCAAAGAAAGTAGCAGGAAGTACTGGTGTGCCCAGGAAAGACCCGCTAATGTTGTGAGCGAATGGGTGTAAGAGTTATGCCCAGGCTTGAATGCCAGAACAGGATCGGTGAGACCTACCCGCGGCTTTATTTAGCCGCGAGTACGCAGTACTCGGTGATGGCAAGGCGATTTGAGAAACGGGGGGTGGAGGATCCGACCTACGTTATGTCCGTCCGACGTGAGACTAGAAAGTGTGGTCTGTTGGAGCACATTGCAAGAGTCTTATGCCTATGCGTCGTGATATAATGGGGGGCTATGGGCCAGTCCCGGTTCACTAAGACTAGAAAACTCTGGTTGCACGTCTTGGAGTAAATGCTCAAGTGAGTTGCCATTGTGATGTGACCGTGATACGGTGGTGGGCAACTGGTTTGCTAGTACGCCAAGAATGTGCCCTGAGTGCACGGACTATCGGGTCGTGTGGCTGATAGTTGTGATGGCATGTGTGCATGAAAGCACATTAGATGAGATATATATATATATACATGCTTGTGATATACTATGCCTGCAGGGAAGATTACCGCTGCCCCGAGAAAGGGGTAGGGTCGTTATAAGTTGGTCAGCTGAATGATGACCGTTGTCTTTATTTGCCACCGTTGGGTGGATTGTCCCTATACAGGTGTTGGAGAGCCAAGCAGGAGGAAAAGGGTTGTTGTACATGCTGCTTTAGCTGCTGATGCTGTTGTTTTCCCTCGAAGGCTAATTTAAATAAATGTTATGTTTTCTTTTGATGTGGCCGGCCTGCGTGCCAATGTTTGGCCACTGTTTGAAAGCTATGTAAGGCCATAAGGCCAACTCTTTAAGTTTGTTGTAAGACATTCCTATAAGGTATAAAATGTGGAGTTTTTATATGTTGGACATTCAAGTGTGGAGTTAAAGTGTAGTGTTACAGGCTTCCGCTAGAATGCAATGTGTTAGGTGCGCTGCGTTACTCTGGTATCACTCCGTAGTTTCATCGTCTGTTTTGTAGTATATGCTGTGGGGCCCCGGCCAGACCTTCTAGGATATATTATATGAATGGATGGGGTTATTACATTTTTGCTATCAGCTGTCTTGGTCTTTCCCTCTCGAAGTTGTGGTCGACTTCTTTTGTGGGGTGGTGAGCACGTGTCTGTGCAAACCACGTTAACACGTTTGAACTCCTGAATCTCCACGATAGGAATGCAAATTCTTGTGGTTGAGGAACCTGCGCATTCCTATTGTGTGCTGTTTGCTTGTGTAAGGCCGCTAATGTGTGTTTCTTGTCCCCTTTAGGTGACTCGGAGTGGTGCGGGGCAATCGGAGCCCCAGCGTTCGGATGAAAGTACGGCACCAACTGAGGTGTCTACACCTCCGCCGTCTGCAGAAACTGTGCGACAAATTGCTGAGGCTTTGTTTGCTATGGTTCAAGGACAGCTGGTTGGGCAGGCGCAAGGGCAGGCGTAGCTGGCCGTGAGGCCAGAACAGGTGGAGGGAAGGCCAGAACCTGTTGTGGCTGTGGATCCTCGAGCCGCTGAGAAGCAGTTGACACAGTTTATGATTTTTCACCCTCTGGCATTCTTGGAGTGGGAGCTCCTGCACAGGCTGAGGATTGGTTATCGCGCATCAGGCGGATCATGACGGTGATTGGAATGGAGGAGCATTAGAAAGTCACCTTAGCTACCTTCCTTGTTGAATGAGAGGCTAGACTGTGGTGGGACGAGATGGAGCTGCATCACTTGGCGGGTCGTCCCTTAACACAAATATCGATGGAAGAATTCTCTCGACTCTTCCTAGCGAAGCACCTTCCTACGGCGCAACGGATTGCCATGGATAATGAATTCCAAAGGCTGACACAAGGTGATGGCAGTGTTGATGCGTACCTGCATGAATTTACATGCTTGGGGCGGTATACATGTTCGATTTTTACTGATGAGCAAAGGAAGACGAATAGGTTCTACGAAGGACTGCGGGACGAGTTGAGATTCCTGCTTTCTAGTGTTGTGAACCAAGGCTTCCAGGCGTTAGTCGACACTACAAGCGCGTTGGAAAAAGATATGAAAAGGGTGCAAGGGAAGAGGGCATTGGCTGTGTCACATCCGGAGTTTAAAGTGCCCCGACCGACGAAGTCATTTTATAAGAAGAAATGGGGCAAGATGCCCAAGATGGCGGGACAAGCTCCTTCTTCTGTTGCATCGGGAGCAACATCAGGGGCCACTTCAAAGCCAGATACTTATACGTGCTTCAATTGTAGACTGGTGGGGCATATAGCTCGAGATTGTCGGGTGCGGCCAAAGAGTGAAAAAGAAGGCGGGAGCGTCATATGCGGATAAAGGAAAGGCGGTGGTGGAATCCTCTGCCTCGCAGTCGCAGCCCCGGGTCTACAATCTTGGCCTGCAGGAGGCCATCAAGCAGAGTGACGTCGTCACAGGTATGAGTTTCGCGTTTGCATATTTTATTGCTTGTATGTTTTGCTTAATGCCTATGTGTATTCAGCTTGTGTGTGTGACATGATTGTCACAGGATTTGTGATGATTCGGGACACGCTGACGCAAACACCATTTGATACAGGTGCATCATATTCTTTTTTGTCTAGCGAGTTTCTAGCGCGGCTTGGGATACCTAGTCGTGTGAAGACAGATAGCGTCAGAGTAGTGTTGCCGAATGGTTGTTGGATGCTTGCGGATCAAGCTTGCGATGTAGCGGTCCAAATAGGAAGTCGGGATTTCAGTTTGACTACATCTGTATTGCCGATATCGGAATTCGACGTGATATTTGGTATGGATTGGCATGCGGAGCAGCATGCCTTGATTGATTGCCAGTCCAAAGAGATCACGTTGGGCGAAAATACTGAATAGGAGACAAAGTTCGCGGGTATGCGAGGGGTGAGCGGGAGGTTGTTGTCTGCACTCCAAGTCTTGAAGGTTGTTCGGAAGGGTGCAGAGTGCTACTTCGCCCTGATTCAGGCTGTTGAGCCTATGCCTGTGTGGGTGATGTTCCGATTATGTCGGAATTTGCAGATGTATTTCCCAAGGATCTCCCTGGGCTACCACCCCAGCGAGAGATTGACTTCACGATCAATTGGTGTCAGGTGCGAAACTTGTGGCCTGCTCACCATATCACGCCGCGCCAAAGGAAATGGAGGAGCTGAAAGTCCAACTGCAGGAATTGATGGAGCAGGGGTATATACGCCCAAGCATGTCTCCTTGGAGTGCCCCTGTGCTTTTTGTGAAAAAGAAAGACGGTGGCTTGCATTTATATATTGATTACCGCTAATTGAATAAGCTGACCGAGAAGAATAAATATCCGATTCTGCGGATTGGTGAACTGTTTGATCAACTAGTGGGATCATCCGTCTACTCAAAGTTGGACTTGAAATCTGGTTATTACCAATTGAGGATCCGAGAAGAAGATATTCCCAAAACCGCATTTGAAACAAGGTACGGGCACTACGAGTTCACGGTTATGCCGTTTGGGCTGTGTAATGAGCCCTCAGTATTTATGGACTTGATGCACCGAATATTCTGCGAGTACCTGGATCTGTTCGTGATAGTGTTCATTTATGATATCCTGATGTACTCAAGATCGGAAGCCGGCCATGAGAAACATTTGCGGTTGGTGTTGAATACATTGAGGCAGAATCAGTTCTATGTCAAGTTCTCGAAGTGCGAGTTTTGGCTATCATCGGTGGATTTTTGGGCCATGTGGTGAGTGGAGCTGGCATAGCTGTGGATCCAGCAAAGATAAGGGCCATACAGGAGTGGCCAGAGTTGTCTTCAGTGGTCGAGGTCAGGAGCTTCCTTGGACTAGCAGGCTACTACCGAATATTTGTTGAAAACATTTCGCGGATTGCTTAGCCGCTAACCACGCTGACCCGAAAAGAACAGAAGTTCGTTTGGTTGCCAGAGTGCACGCGAGAGTTTGAAGAGCTGAAGCTTCGGTTGACCACGGCGCCTGTGTTATCATCGCCATGTGGTACCGATGGATTTGTAATCTACAGTGATGCTTCAGGGAGAGGCTTAGGCTGCGTGCTTCTGCAAAATGGAAAGGTGATTGCTTATGGCTCATGCCAGCTGAAAGTGCACGAGCGGAACTATCCCGTCCATGATCTTGAGTTGGTGGCGGTGATCTTTGCAGTAAAGCTATGGCGACACTATCTTTATGGTGTGAAGGTGGAAATCTATATAGATCACAAGAGCTTAAAGTACATATTGGAGCAGAAGGACTTGAATATGGGACAACGAAGGTGGTTGGAGTTCCTCGGGGACTACACCTTTGAGATTCACTATACTCCCGGGAAGGGGAATGTTTTCGCGAATGCCTTGAGTCGGCGGACTCCGGCAAGAGCAGCTTGGTTGCAAAGGCATGATGAACATCTTATACAGGAGCTGGAAGCGTTAGAGATTTCTTGTGTTGACAAGAATGCCACTGTCAATGCATGTTTGAGCTGGACGGAGGTGCAATGTGACCTAGCGGACCGAGTTCGACGGGCAACGGAGTTGGATGAAGATCTCCTACGTTATGCGAAAGCTGGGCCAGAAGGGAAGTTCTCCTGGGATGACGGTCTTTTGCGGAAAGAAGGCCATTTGTGCGTCCCAAATGTAGGTAAATTGAGGGAAGAACTGATGTATGAAGCGCATTATATGAAGTACTCAATCCACCCATGTAGCACAAAGATGTTCAGAGATATGAAAAAGCTATTTTGGTGGCCAGCGCTAAAGAAAGATGTTGCTCTTTATGTGGCCAAATGCCAAACCTGTGCTATGGTGACGGCAGAATGCCAGAAACCAGACGGTTATTTGAAGTCGTTGCCGATTACAGAGTGGAAATTTGACGATATTTCCATGGATTTCGTGCACGGGTTGGCGAGATCTCAGCGAGGGAACGATTCCATCAGGGTGATTGTCGATCGGCTGACAAAAGTAGCACACTTCCTCCCGAACAAACGAGATGATTTGGTAGAAAGTTTGGGAAAGATGTACGTGGAACAGATTGTACGGCTTCACGACTTTTCTCGGAGCATCGTGAGTGATCGAGATGGGCGATTCACATCAAAGGATTAGAGGCTAGTTCACCAGCTATTGGGAACAAAGTTGACTTTCAGTATGGCCTTTCATCCCCAAACGGATGGCCAAACTGAACGAACCAACAGAACGATGGAGGACATGCTCCGAATGTGCGCCCTCAATTTTGGAAAGAGATGGGAAGATCATCTCTACATGGTGGAGTTTGCTTATAATAACAGCTACCAAGCGAGCATCGGGATGGCACCGTGTGAAGCTCTTTATGGAAGGAAGTGTCGTACTCCCTTAGCTTGGGTAGAAGCGGGCGAAGCTAGAGTGTATAATCGTAATGAAGTCAATGATGCAAACTCAACCATTCGTACTATTCGAGAGAGGGTACGCATAGCCCAAGATCATCAAGCGATGTACTACAACGCCAAGCACTGGAACATGGAGTGCTCGGTAGGCGATTGGGTCTACTTAAAGATCAAGCGCTTCAAAGGTGTATCCAGGATTCGACGTTTGAAAAAGTTGAGTCCATGATTTTTGGGTCCATTTGAAGTGGTTGAGCAAATCGGAGAAGCTGAGTATCGGCTAGCTCTTTCGGCAGACTTGGGTGGACTACATGATGTGTTTCACATCTCGGTGCTTCGGAAGGCCGTTAAAGATCCAGCTCAAGTGATCACGGATGATCATGTGCCGGTGGAGTATGGGCTAACAACAAGAGTTAGACCCATTTAGATCGAAGATCGAGCCGAGAAACAATTGCTGAACAAGACGGTCGGGATGGTTAAAGTCTGGTGGGACAACTTTGGTCGTGAAGAGCTTACATGGGAGCGAGAGAAGACCATGCGATCTGAATTTCCCGTGCTAGTTCTGTAACTGAATGGATAGTGAATAATTATTGTAACAAGAGATTTTGATGTGATAACTTTTTTGTTGTTGAGTGTCTTCTTGTGTGCAAATTTAAAGGACAAAATTTTAAGTAAGAAGGAGAGGGTTGTAACAACCCAATTTTTTCAGCAGGCAAATTTTTGGGTGACGCGGCCTGGGATACGGGCGTGTCCCAGGGCATGTCCTGCACGGGTTTGGAGCTGTCGCGAGTTCGACGAAATACGTTCGACGAAGTGTGCGGGAGGAACACGCCCCTTGTCACGGGCGTGCCCTAGGGCATGTCACCCTGTGAAACGGGCATGTCTGATCCGAGTACTTGAGTAGTTGGTTTTCTCTTGAGTAAGTCCTCTCGAGTAGGTCTCGAGTGGGTGACACGCCCCCTATTATGGACGTGTCGGTCATCTGACACGGGCGTGTCACCCTGTGACATGGGCGTGTCCGATCCGAGTACTCGAGTAGTTGGTTTTCTCTCGAGTAAGTCCTCTCGAGTAGGTCTCGAGTGGGTGACACGCCCCCTGTCACAGGCGTGTACCCTGAGCGTGACCTGTTTCGGGATAAGGCATGAAAGTCGGTTTGTGCACCGCTTAGTGTGACACGGCCAGTGACACGGCCATGTCACAGGGCGTGTTAGACCCGAAATAAGATTTTGCGGATTTTCATGGTCGTCCATTCTTCTTCAGCTGGGATCTAACAACTGAGATCCCTCCCTTCTTCCTTAAGGCCGAGAGTTGAGAAAGAAGTCTCATTTTTATTTTGCATTCATATTTCTAAACTTCTAGAGAGAGAACGGGAAAGGAAGGAGGAAGAAGAAGAGGGGCTGATCTCTGGTAGAGCTTGAGAGTGTCAAGCTGAGATTCGAGGCCATTATTGCGGAGGAAAAGCTTTTGTGGTTCTTTCAAGCCAGCTAGGAGTTCATGGCACTGAAATGGTCTTCAAGGGTAACGACCTTTCTTCTTTGCCATGTGAAGGCTTCCTTTTTGGCATATATATGATTCCCCCACCAAAGGGTGGCTGATGTTGGGAGTCTTTTGGGTTGATTCATAGAATCCCCTTTGTGGGCATATAGATCCGGAAATGGAGTCCGGAATAGGCATGTTGTGTGAAGCCCATTTGGACAGGTCGATCTGGGTTGGTGTTGTTGCATACGAACCAGAGAAGACTCCGTGGTAAACACGTAGTTTAGGAGTCGACAGGTTGGACCTGTGAAAGGAAGTTGCAGGAAGTAGTGTGGTGGTAGTCCAGGAAAATACCCGTAGAATGCTTGTGCTGCTTGTGCTGAAGGGTTTGACCTGTGAAAGAAAGTAGCAGGAAGTACTGGATTGGAATTCCAGGAAATACCCTTTTGTAATGCTTAATGTTCATAGGGAGTCGACCTGTGAAGAGAGTAACAGGAAGTACTGGCGTGGTAGCCAGGAAAGACCCCTGACATTTGTGCTATTTGCGGTGTCCACCTACGAAGAGAGTAGCAGGAAGTACTGGTGTGCCCAGGAAAGACCCGCTAATGTTGTGAGCGAATGGGTGTAAGAGTTATGCCCAGGCTTGAATGCCAGAACAGGATCGGTGAGACCTACCCGAGCATTTATTTAGCCGCGAGTACGTCATACTCGGTGATGGCAAGGCGATTTGAGCAACGGGGGGTGGAGGATCCAACCTGCGTTATGTCCGTCCAATGTGAGACCAGAAAGTGCGGTCTGTTGGAGTGCATAGCAAGAGTCTTAGGCCAATGCGCTGTGATATAATAGGGGGCTACGGGCTAGTCCCGATTCACTAAGACTAGAAAACTCCGGCTGCATGCCATGGAGTAAATGCTCAAGTGAGTTGTCGTTGGGCTGTGACCCTGATACGGTGGTGGGCAACTAATTTGCCAGTACATCAAGAATGTGCCCTGAGTGCACGGACTATCGGGTCGGGTGGCTGATGGTTGTGATGGCATGTGTGCGTGAAAGCACATTAGATGAGATATATATATATATATACATGCTTGTGATATGCTATTCCTGCAGGGAAGATTACCGCTGCCCTGAGAAAGGGGTAGGGTCGTTATAAGTTGGTCAGTTGAATGCTGACCGTTGCCTTTGTTTGACACCGTTGGGTGGATTGTCCCTGTACAGGTGCTGGAGAGCCAAGCAGGACAAAAAAGGGTTGATGTCCATGCTTCTTTAGCTGCTGCTGCTGCTGTTAGCCCTCGAAGGCTAATTTGAATAAATGTTATGTTTTCTTTTGATGTGGCCGGCCTGCGTGCCAATGTTTGGTCCACTATTTGAAAGCTATGTAAGGCCATAATGCCAACTCTTTAAGTTTGTTGTAATACATTCCTATAGGGTATAAAATGTGGAGTTTTTATATGTTGGACATTCAAGTGGGGAGTTCAAGTGTAGTGTTATAGGCTTCCGCTAGAATGCAATGTGTTAGGTACGTTATGCTACTCTGGTATCACTCTGTAGCTTCATCGTCTGTTTTGTGGTATATGTTGTGGGGCCCCGGCCGGACCTTCTAGGATATATTATATGAACGGATGGGGTTATTACAGAGAGGGCCTAGCCTTGGAGAAGTGTTCACCCTTGTTTTTGTACTGGTAAGGGAAGAAGGGAAGAAATGGCTACCAATCTGCCACGTTAGTAGGATCTTGAAGATGGCAGAGCTCCGCTACCCCATCCTAGAGAAGTTGGCTTTCTCTCTAATCATATCGGCCTGGAAGCTCAGGCCATATTTCCAATCTAATTCAATCAAGGTGGTGACGAACCATCCATTGCACAAGATTTTTGCGGGGGTGGAGCACTCAGGGCGGTTGGCCAAGTGGTCCATCAAGCTCAGTGAGTTTGACGTCTCTTTCGTACCACGACACTCCATCAAGGCACATGCAGTGGCTGATTTCTTGACTGACAACATCGTAGAGCTTGAGGGAGAGGAACCACTGCCAAGGGAATCGTGGAAGATGTTCATTGACGGAGCCTCGGGGAAGCACTCCCTTGGGGGAGGTGTGGTATTGGTAAGCCCTCAATGGGTCACCATAGTGCAAGTAGTGGCGCTGCACTTCCTGGTCACAAATAAACAAGCTAAGTATGAGGTCGTCATAGTTGGTTGCGGCTGGCTAAGGAGCTCGGGATTCATGACGTAGAAGTTCTTACAGATTCACTAGTGCTAGCGTTGCAAAACAGGGGTGAATATGAAGCATGGGAGCCCACCCTCCTGAAGTACTTATCCAAGGTGAGAGTGATTATTGGTGGGCTTCGAGCGTTCTCAATCCAACATGTCCCCGGGGAGGAGAATGAAGTGGCTAACCGATTGGCCAAGTTTGGACCCCGGGGCGGGGGAAACTTGACCGAGTTATTTCATCCACCGATCGAGGAGGGGGAGTTGATGGAAGTGGATCGACGACCCTCATGGTTGGATCCCTTCATAACCTTATTCACTATAGGCAACCTTCCTGAAGGGACCAAGGAAATGAAAGGCTTTCGGCACAAAGCGGCACACTACTTCATTCATGAAGGAGGGTTACAACGGAAGATGCTGTCAGGTCTCTTGGCACGATGTGTGGCAGAGGAAGATATCCCAAGGATTCTGGAGGAAGTGCACTCTTGTGAATGTGGTAGCCATTCAAGGGGTAGGACGTTAGAAGCAAGGGTCGTTAGGCCCTCCCTGAGGAAGGATGTGGCAGAGTTTGCGAGGAGGTGCCAAAAGTATCAACTATACGCCCCCTCCAACTCTTGCCCGCTCAATAGCTGTGAAGCATCACGACGCCATGGCCTTTCTCCATCTGTGGAATGGACTTGGTTGGACTGTTTCCCCCAGTGGGTAGGATGAGAAGTTTCCTTTTGGTCTTGATCGACAACTTTTCAAAGTGGCTAGAGGTCAAGGCGTTGGCCAAGGTAACCTCCCAAGTCACCCGAAACTTCATTTCGGGAGATATCATCTGTAAGCATGGACTGAATCAGGCCATCATTACGTGCAATGGGCCACAGTTTTCCAGTGAGGAATTAATCAGCTTCCATGCCCAGCTAGGGAGAGACCTCAGGTTTGCCTCCGTCCACCACCACAGGAGCAATGACCAAATGGAGGCACCAAACAAGATCATTGTGAACCTTCTCAAAAAGAAGGTGGAAAACTTGAAGGGTGGGGGGGGGGGGGTTGGGTGGAGCAACTCCCCTCGGTGTTGTGGACTTCGCAGACAACCCCAAACATGACCACTGGAGTGAATCCTTTCAAGCTCTCGCATGGTTGTAAGGTGGTCCTGCCTATGGAGTTTGAGGTTCTATCCCCACGAGTTGCGGCCACCAGCAAAGGAGACGAAGAATGGAGGGAAGAAAATGAGGGGGAGCTGCGGCTATCGATGGACATGATCGAGGAGCTCCATGACGTGGCCGCCATCAGGCAGGAGGAAATTAAACCATGGATGTCCAAGTACTTCAATTAGCATTTCAGGATAACGAAGTTCAAGGAGGGTGATCTGGTCTTCAAGAAGGTCGATGCCGCCGGGAGGTCGACAACCATTGGTAAGCTCAACCCCGATTGGGAAGGATCCTACATTGTAGAAAGGGCCTTGGGGTCTAGAGGATACCACCTCCAGAATGTGGAAGGGGTATCCATGAGTCATGCTTGGAGCGACGATGATCTGAAACGCTTCTACCCATAGGAGTGGTAAATTCGTGTAATTTATACCACTATAATATGTTATTTTAAGAATTGCTTCTTTGCAGGTCATGGAGTATTTCTGGTTTTAAGACCGCGAGAGGATTCTGCAGCTCTGGCTCTCATTAGCTGACAGGGCTGAAGGGCGCACTCAGCCCCGAGTAGATCCACTATCAGGTTCTCACTAGCTGGCAGGGTCGTAGGCTCGCTTGGGATGAAAGGTAAAGAGTTTGGTAGTTTGTAATACCCCGAGAGGATCCCACTGTGTAGGCTCTCATTAGCTGATAGGGCTGGAAGGCGCACTCGGCCACCAGTAGACCCGCTGTCAGGCTCTCACTACTTGGTAGGTCGGTAGTCTCACTTGGAGGGGGGGTAAGGGAATACCCCGAGAGGAACCCGCTGCTTAGGTTCTCAATAGAAGGCAGGGATGGAAGGCACACTCAGCCCCGAGTAGACCCACTGCCAGGATCTCACTAGCTGGCAGGGCCATAGGCTTGGTTCGGGGGAAAGAGAAAGAGTTTGGTAGTTTGCAAGACCCCGAGAAGATCCCACTGCGTAGGCTCCCATTAGCTGGCAAGGCTGGAAGGCGCACTCGGCCCCGAGTAGACCTACTTCCAGGCTCTCACTAGGTGGCAGGGTCGTAGGCTTGCTTGGGGGGTAATGAAATACCCCAAGATGATCTCGCTGCTCAGGCTCTCATTAGCTGGCAGGGCAGGAAGGAGCACTTGGCCTCGAGTAGACCCACTGCCAGGCTCTCACTAGCTGGCATGGTCGTAGGCTCGCCTGGGCGAAAGGGAAAGAGGTTTGTAGTTTGCAAGACTCTGAGAGGATCCTGCAGTGCAGGCTCCCATTAGCTGGCAGGGCTGAAAGGCGCACTCCACCCCGAGTAGATCTGCTGTCAGGCGCTCACTAGATGGCAGGGGCATAGGCTCGCCTGGGTGGGTAAGGGAATACCCCGAGAGGATCCAGTTGCTAAGGCTCCGATTAGCTGGCAGGGCTAGAAGGCTCACTCAGCCCCGAGTTGACCCACTGTCAGGCTCTCATTAGCTGACAAGGTCGTTGGCTTGCTTGGGGGGAAAGGGATATAATTTATGGTTTTTGGTGGCACCAGGTAGGCCTAGTTACTGGGCTACCATCAAGCCGGTCAGGCTGAAGGCTTACTCGGTAATGAATCAAAAAGGAAGAATAACTAATTCAAGGTCCACTCGCGTCGTCGGGCTCTCACCTAGCTGACGGGGCAGCTGGACCCAGGACAAACATTGCAAAGAGCCGCACTAGCAAGGATTGCAGATGGATACCACCAGTCAAAGTTCAGAGGGGAGAACTCATGGCCTCTCGGCATATAGCCTCTCGACAAACGCTTCCAAGCAAGTCTACTCATCCCTTCTCGGTGAAATTAACTTAGTTAATATATGCAATGAACGAGCCACGGTCATCACCTCAGAGCATAGGGTCCAAATATGGCCGCGGAAGCGCTTGCGAGCAATAACAACAAAACAATCAGACGAACAAGGATTAAGGGCCTTTCGGTGAAATGCAAAAATCAAACTTTTTATGTACATGTATCCCAAAAAATTGCATGTTCTTAGGCATCTTGCCCATTACATAAAAACTCAAAGAAAAAAGAATGACAATTACAAAGTAAGAGGAGGAGTTGGGCGAGAGGCCGTCAGCCAGAGCCGCTGGAAGTCCTGCTGGAACTCTCACTGGAAGCCTTCCTAGAGGACTCACCACCGGACCCGTTGCTCTTGCCAAGGTCTAATGCCCCATCTCCGCCTCAAGATTCTTCCTCCCCGGCAGGCTTGGGGATGGGTTCGAACAGCCATGGAAGGACCTTGCACGCAGTGAGGATCTCGCCACTTTCGTTCAAGAAGCTGGATTCCCGCAGCATCTTGATCACCATCGCCATTACCTTCCGTGCATTCTCCTACATCATCACTTCGATCTCGTACTCCAAGAAATGATGGCTTTTGAGCCTCTCATCCGGGGAGGGAGGGGCCGGTGCCTTGGCCCCTTACGCAAGCTTGAGCTCTGTCTTCAACAGCTTGTTCTCTCATTCGAGGCCGACCACCCTCGCCCGCAAAAGCTGGACCTGGGTGGAATCCTGCGAATATTTTAGGGTTAGAACTAGCATGAGATTACCGTAAGATGAAAGGCCTTTGAAGGTTCACATACTTCAGCCATCGGGCGAATTGCGAAAAGCAGCTGGGAAGCCGCCAGTTCGGCCTTCAGGGTAGCCGTCTCGGCAATGACGGATTCACACGATTTGATCGCATCAACAAGGTTGTGCTCGAAGGTGATGTCATGGCATGCAGTCTTGTGCGCGAGCACAAATTCCTGCATCTAGTCTCTGACAGTATCATAGGCGAGAGACCGGGTAAGCTCCTGGTTGAACATGCGGGCATCCTTCCGGTTGTAGAACCCAAAGCCTGGCACAAAAACCTCGCCAGTGACCTAGTGCCGCTCTGCGCAGGAGGGGAGGACTGACGAGATTGAAACCCGGTTGGCTTCTGGGGCCTACCAGAGTAGGGGCTGACCCTCTTCATCAACAAACTTCCAGCCGATATCGAAGTTCTCATGCCCTTTCGGCACTGGCCAGGCAAGGGCCTCGGCGAGGATCTCGGCAGCTTCCCCTACGACGGGGATGTCAACAACTTCCCCTACGACAGTCGCAGCGCCAGCAGCAGGAGGGGTCTCGGTCGGGCTCTCTGTGATGGACTTGCCCTTGTCCGTCGCACTTATTTTCTTCCTGGAGGGAGCCAGAGGAGGGGAGTTGGGCTTTCGCTTTCGGCCACTTGGCACAAATGAGGAGTTGGGATCCTTTTGGTAGGCTTGGGTCAAGGATTTGGCGAGAGCCAGGGTGCTGGCGAAATCCCTGGCCTCATCGAAGGTCTGGCAGATGGGAATTTCCCGTTCACCTGCGAAGGCTTTAATGATTAAAAATTCATAATCTATGATGAAGTATTGCGAGAACAGACTTAAAAGTACCTTCTCTGGGATAGACTGGCAGAAGAGAGTTTAGGCCTCGTCGAAGGAACTGGACGTCGAAGGCCTTCGACCCAAAGAACTTGACAAGGGAACCCTGTCTCCCCCAAGCATGGGAGGCTTGTAGGTCATCTCGTCATACTGAACGGGCACGAGGGGAATCTTGCCGAAAGGCATGGAAACGAAGACGAATTTTTGGGCCCAATGGTGGTTCTTGTGGGCGAGACCTCCAGTCTTCACTGATTGAGCATAGAAGAAGACTGCTCCACATTTAGCCTTGAAGTTGAACATCTTGCTAAAAATGGACAGGCTGAACTCGATCCTTTTAGCCTGCATGTAGCAGGCGAAAGCTACCAGGATGGAGACGGAGTTGGGGTTGAGTTGGCTGGCACTACCCCATAATAGCACAGGTCCTAGTGCACCTCTGGCAGAGGGGTAGGCAGAACCCTACCTCAAAGTGTTCTAAGGGGATATCGAGCTCCCCTTCTGGCACAAGGTTGACCCTATCATCATTCCCAGGGTTTCGTGCAACAAACTCCACCGGGATGAAGTTCTCGGTTATCGAGAGTTATTCCGCCTGCGTCTACCGGCAAGGCGGGAAGTTGTGGTCTAGGATGGTTTGTGTGCACTTTCAGTGGCCCTCGGCCTCGCTAGGCATCTTGATGAAAGGTGGGAAGAGAAATGGTTAGTAGGTGGGAGGCTCTGAATTGTAGAGGGCAGCGCAAGCGGGGTAAAGAGAATGACGAAGGCGCGGAATCAGAAAGAAGTAAATGCAGTTGGTGGACTTGCCTCTTTATAGAAAGAGAAGTAAACATTATGGATCTACTGGGTTGCGGACGTGTGGTTAGCGAATTTTGATAGTTGTCTCTTTGTATTCCACTCCGCCTCGCCAACGTCTCTCGCACCTGCAAATGACGGAAGCTTCCGAGAGCGATCCCATGTAAGAGCAAGACAACATATGCATATAACATAAAAAGGGGCACGAGAACCAGGCACTCGGTAGGATAGATAAAACAGCCAAGTATATAAAATTGAGTATCAAGGGCGTCTCGCCAGGTGAGAGCCTTAAAAATAATAATAATAATAACAATGTTTTGGGGTACAATGCGGGAAGGGTAGGATGAGAGGTTGGGGGGTAGGCAATGCGAGACCCTACGAAGTTCAATACTACAACAAAAGCAATCGGCCCCGACCTCGCCTTCCTGATCTCTGCGGGACCCGCTAGTAGTGATGGGCGGTTAGTGCGGTGTGCCCAAGGTTGGCCAAGCACAGTTGATCCCGGACTCGTGCGATGTGCCTTCCAGGGGATGTCTCCTCGCACTCGACCTGGTGCTCCTGTTCACCGAGAAGGTGAGTGTAGTCCCTCTCGATCACAAACAACAGCCACTCAACTGACTTTTCAAGTCTCGTCAATGCCAGTGAGTCGGCTTGGCGCATCGCAATGAGCTTTGTCAGGAAATCCGTTATCCACTTTCGTCGAGTTTGGCTGCTCTCGTCGGCGTTTAGTATTCCTCCATATCACTGAGATAATGCAGGGGCGAGATCGTCCCCTCTTCTTCTTCGTCTTTCGCCTCCATAGCCGCCTGATATAACCGAAAAAATTTAGTCAAAATCAAGCAAGGGAGAAAAGACTAGACAAGGACAACTTACCTATGATAGGGGGTGCGATCTTGACAGCAGATTGGCGCGAGGGGACTAGCTTCCCTTCCGCATTTTTCCCAAAGAGCAGATGTATGGGTTTGCCCCATCCCGGGGGGTGCCTCACGGGCTCCAGGGTATTGCTCACGGCCAACTAGAGGGCGGCGGTGTCTTCTTCCACTGGCGACCGAGACTCTGGTGCGGATACATTTGGTGAAGTTATAAACCTCCCGGGCGAGAGGGGGAGATCAGTTAATCCATTATCGGGATCATTGGGATCGGGAATCTGGGGCTCCGGTGGGTGATCCTTGCACTGTTAGTGGTGGGAGCTGCAAGAAAACAAATCAGCAAAAAAAAGGCAAGCCATGCAAGATTAACAGGAAACGTTATGAGGATGGATCGCGGGCTGGACTTGGGTAGTCGGGGGAGCGGCCTCCGAGACCAGCGACAGTTTCTCGATGATGGGTTGAACTAACTTAGTATTCATCGGAGGGTTCTCGGCGGCAGTTTCTGGGACCTATCGGTGAGAAGGGAAATGAGTCAGATGCAGTAAAGTGGGATTACACTGAAAGGTGAAGCGAGAGGAGTACCTTCGGCGCGGAAGATTGGTTCTCGACACTATTGGGAGTCAGGGAGGGTGAGGCAAGAGCCTTCTTTGAGTGGTCTCGCCTGACCAACTTAGCCTTCCTCTTCTTCGGCCGAGAAGGCGTGCTGGCTAGACACTCGCGCATGAGCCAGGGGGGACCCAACATAGTTTGCATGGGCTCGCCTGAGCCACGACGAGACGGTCTTGGAATTCTTTCGAGAGTGGCATCTCACTATGCTTGGCATACATCTTGGCAATCTTGTGGGAGTTAAAGTAGATAATGATTGCCACAATGGTGCACTGAGAACTGGTCGAGCAACACATATATCAGACCAAGGTAGGGCCCACCCAAGATTCCCTTCCAGGTCAGGAAGTACCTGGCAAATATCTGGGGTTGGACGTGTCTTTCCGAGTGCAGGGCTAGCTCATAAAGAGCGGGGATTCTGTACAACCCCATATTCGATGGGTGGAACCTTGATTCCCCAAGGACTAGGGTTGGGCTATCCTGTGACTATAGATTTAGGCTAATAGTCGGGTCACTAATAGACGGGCAAGTGGGTTCTAGCACACGGCAGGCAAGAGGGTTCCTGCCCATGGCGGGCGAGAGGGTTCCCGCCCATGTCGTGCGAGAGAGTTCCCGCCCATAGCAGGCGAGAGGGTTCCTGCCCAGGGCATGCAAGAGGGCTTGTGCCCGGGTAGGCGGGATCTCCTCAAGGTTGGTATGGGGGCAGGCAAAAAACTTGTAGAGAGGCGGAAAGACTTCCTCCCAGTGCGGTCCGATGGTAAACTTACTAGATTATCCTCTTGTAAAATTACCAGATTACCCTCTGGTAAAATTACCAGATTACCCTCGAGTAAAAATATAAGAATACGCTTGAGTCTGTAGGTAGTCTTTTTGAACATCGGAATTACTCTATTGGTAGACCAGATACTGAAAATCTACAAGTAGACGCACAGGATACCTCAGAATGCAGTTTTTTCCACACTTTCTAGAATTCCTTCTAGTGCTCTCTGAGGTAGTCCTAGCCCAGCAATTGGCTTTGGAGAGGAAGCCCTCAAAGAACTTCTGGGTTAGAGGAGGGACCTCCCTTTCGAGGCTTAGTGTTAGTTCTAGGTTCTTCATCACTAGTCAGGGGTCAAGGTTTGGGAGAAGTAGGTGTTAGCTGCATCTCAAGGTCCGAACTCTCGTTGAGGCCAGTTTTTGCTTCAACATATATAAATAATTTTTGCATGTATTCAACATAGAGTTTTGATTATTTTTTATAGACCTAAAATGAAATCATTAAACATTTTGAAATATTTTTTAATCTGATTGATTTTAAGATCTAGTGAAAATTGAGATGCATGCAAATAATTGTAAAGCTTATTCATGCACCAAACATAATATCAATATCCAGTCTTATGATTCATAATTCTTAAGTGTGGTAGAAATAGTCTATTTATGATTAATTCTTAATATATCATAAATTGTGATATATCATTAAAGTGAATTTAAGAATAGGATATTAGTTTAATCGCAATAGATCAATGTAGTGTATGTGAAATCATAAATTTTTAATAGATAATTTAAAAACTTGTGGATTTTAGCTTTTGGTTTAAAATAATTATTTATAAGCAGAAGATTTCAAAAATGATTGTGAAAAATGGTTATATTTTATAATGAATTAAATGTTTAATATATAATTCTTTTTTGCTCAAATAAATCCATTTTTTAAAATGATTTCATTAAACTTGATAATATCACTTAAGAGATTCAATGTTCAATTTATAATGATATTATAAGACAATTATTGGCAATGAATTTAATAAGTATGGATGCTAGACAATAAGATGGATAAGACACTTGAAATTTGAAAATAATATGTCTTGTTATTTAATTTCATTCAATTTGATTTATTAGAAAATTTAGGCTTAATAAGTGAAAGTCATATATCAAAATATATAAACTGACCAAAATATGTGTTGGCTCAAAAACAAAAACAAAAGTATGCAAAGAAAAAACAAAAATATATTTGTATTTTTAACATTTTAGCATATTGTAAAAGTAGATTTTTATGTATTTCATTTTAGATTGATTTCTACTTCACACAAGTGAATGTATATTAATGAATAAGAGATTTATGTATCCAAATACATCCGAGTGTGCTGGTTCCTTTGGGTGCCCAAATATAAAGTGTTGGCTCATGGAAAGACAAGTATGAATAGGCCCTTTCTAGTGTAGTTGATGTGTCATTTTTAATCACGGGTCTCCATTCATACCATTGTTTAATATTTTTATAATTAAATTTTCCATGATGATTTTTATAATTATTATTTATAAGAGACTTGTTAACATTTAATTTGTGTTGGAAGAGGATTGCTTTTGTAAATCATGTTGATAGTTATCTAGAATTTGATTTACAAACAAAAGGTATTTTACAATCACTTTGTTTTCCTTTGGCAAAATATCAAAATTCCTATTCAACTTGCTTTTGGATTTGGCTTCATATTATAGATTTATGCTTTGCCAATTTTTATTTTTAATTTCCATTAACAAGTTGATTTTTGTTTCCAATTCTTTATTTTTAATCTTGAGATTATGTCTAGCCTTATTATAAGCGAGTGTGCTATTTTTAAGAATTATAGTTATAAAATCTTTATGAATTTCATAATTATTTCTCAATTCTTCATCTGTTTCATCGATTTCCTAATTTTTAATTTTATAATTTTTGCACATAGCACAATCACTTTTCAAAAAAATGATTTTGTAAATATAATTTTTCATTTTGTTTTTTTATAGAAGAAAGCTCATTTTCAAATACCTTGAATTTTTTTAAAATATATTACAATCAATACAAGGTGTAGATATTTTAACTAACAAGCAAGAGGGAGAACTAGACATATCAAAATTTGATTCTACATTACCACTTGCTTTTAAACTTATATTTTTTAAACATAATTTTGAATTAGCATTTTCCTACTTCTTAATTTTATATTTATCAATTTCAAGCATGTTATATGATGAAATAGAATTTGTAACAAAACGAGAAAAATTAGATTTTCTTATGACACTTTTGGATGAGGCATGACTTGAACATATAGTTCCATTGACATCTTCATCGTCATCTTCCATTGATGAGATTCCATCTTGCCTTTTGCTTGATGTATTCTGTTCTTCCTTTTTATTTGATGTGCACTCATTGGATCCTTCAATGGAGGAGATTTCTTGAATACTTATGCAAGCATGCATATACTCCATGTCTTGTACTTGTGTAATTACTAGAGATAGAGAATCATACGTTTCTTCAAGAAATTTTTGAATTTCCTAAGCAGTAGAAAACGAATATTTAAGTTCAAAAATATGTTGATCTACTGCACAAAATAAACTATTTATAGATTTAGTATTTAAAACCATTTCATTTTTTTAACATACTTGGGCAGGGGGGAGGTCAATAGTAATATTCCAAACTTATTCATCTAATGATTTTAGAAAATTTTCCATTAGAATTTTCCACCCTTTATAGTTTTAACCCATAAACATTGGTGGTGCTAAAGATTTTTCATTTAGTAAAATTCCAACACCTTTAGTGGTTGTGAGACCATGAAGCGTCATTATTCCCGATTGTGAAGGCGTTTTGGAATAACCTCGCTCTAATACTACGTGTTGGATCTTATGATGACCTTAAAGGGGATGAATGAGGGCTTTATGGAATTTAATTTTTAGATAAAAATATCAGTGTTAATTAATGAAGTTTCAGAATATTTTATAGAAAATTATATTTTAATATACTAAAAAATATTATATTGATGATTACTTTAGAAATAGTCGAAATTTAGTATTTCTTTACTACTACCGGAATTAAGAGTTTCTGGCAGGCATTAACTTATTGATAATCAATTTAAGATTTTCTATCTTGCAAAGATGAACCTTTCAATATAATTTGTGTTAAAGCTTTTGGAAAATATAATTCAGAACATTTTATGAAATGAAAATAAAATCAAAATAATGAGACAAAAGAAACAAGATTTTATTTCATTTCCCAAAGGAATACGAAGCTGACTTAGCCAATGTTATCGGTTGGCAAGTCATGGCCCAAGGTCACGCCCGTGACCCTGAGGCATGTCGAATTTGTTAAATGAATTAAAATGAAATTTGTTGATTGGGGAATAGGTTCGAGACAGGTAAAAGATCCCCGGTTAGTCACGCTCATTGTCACTCTCGGTAACTATGCTATGGGTGTGACCTTGGTCGTGACTCCCCAGAAATCTTAACCTGGCCCATGAGATCAAAATAAATAATCCAGGACAGTCACAGACATTCTGAAAATTTTATTAAATTTTTTAGGTCATGCTAGTGACCAAGGGCGTGTCAGCCCTGTTATGTACATTGGAAAATGTGTACCAGATTTCGAGAAGCCTCACCTAACTCAGTGATATGCATCAAGTTGTATTTGATGTTGTATTGAGTTATCATGTGCAGGTTAAGTAAATAGAAGAAATATTTTTTTAAGTACAAGTGTCGACACTTGGGAATGGATGTGTCGACACCAAGGGCCAGATTATGTCGACACCCAGAATTTATGTCGACACACAGAAAATTTGGCGACAACGCCGTGTCGACACCAAGGGCCAGATTGTGTCGACATCAACAGGACTTGTGTCGACACACAGAGAAGCTGTCGACACATTCCAGAATTCTGTCGACAACGACTGTGTCGACACACAGAACTTACGTCGACACACACCAGAATTCTGTCGACACCCAGAAGTTATGTCGACACTGAAAGCAGATGCTGTGTCGACACCCAGAAGTTATGTCGACATTTGAAGCAAAAGTTGTGTCGACACACAGGACTTGTGTCGACACATTTAACAGATGTTGTGTCGAGTACCAGAAGAATGACTATGTCGATACATGGAGTGTTGTGTCGACATCATCAAGACTTATTTCAACACTTATTCTATTTGTGTCGACACATGTGAAGCAGTTTATTGAGTGGTTCATGCTGAGTTGGAAAACCTTAACCAACAGGTCTGACACTCTTGTCAGAACTGTCAGAAGACTGTTACAAACCGGATCAGCCGGTAATCAGGAGGAAACTCTATATAAAGGACTGGCTCAATACAACATACAATCAATTAATCAAGTGTAGAAGTGAAGTAGTGAAAAAATACAGAAGAGAAGCAAGGAACACAATATTAAAAAATTGAATTCTTCAGAGAGAAGTATTCTACAACAGGAAAAGGGGAAACCCTTATGAAGGCAAATCCAGATCAGTCTGCAAGGAAGATTCAAATTTCATTCTGAATTTAAGAAGGAAGCTATATGAAGATCAACTTCTACATCAAGTGAAGATAAACCTTATTTTGTTCTATCAAGAAGCTTTGAAACGGCTAAGTCAGGTTGGATCTGAAGATCAGTCCATTCAAGAACTGATCAAGAAGCTCACCAGTGAAGAGATTCATCTGGTGTTATTTCTTTATCACATTATCAAATTATTTCTGGTAGGATCTGTTGTTAGATCCGAGTTGTAAGCCTGTAATTATAAAGGCTGAGGTAGGGCTTTTGCCTGAGCTGTAGGAGTGGGGTGTCACACTGAGTTGTAGTCTTGTGAAAGAGGTTGAGGTAGGGCTGTTGCCTGAGTTATAGGAGTGGGGTTTCACTCTGAGTTGTAGGCCTGTGAAAGAGGCTGAGGTAGGGCTTGTGCCCAAGTTATAGGAGTGTGGATTCACTCTGAGTTGTAGGAACCATTCTTGGTTCTGAGCTGTAAGATCTACGGATCTGAGAAGTGGAAGGAAGTTAGGCCGAATCCAGTTCATTACTGGATAGGCGAAGGGGGAAAGTGGATGTACCCAGACCTTGGGGAACCAATATTAATCTGGTGTATGCTGTGATGTGTTCATTATTCTGTGATTTGAATTGTTGTAGTACTGAGATAAATTTTGTTATTTTCCTAAAGTTTTTGAAGAAAAATTTAGAACTTATTCACCCCCCCCCCCCTCTAGGTGTCTAGGCTCTTGAAATCAAGTCTTTCAAGTGGTATCTGAGGGAGGTTACTCAAAGTTTGACCTAACAGTCTGAGTGAAGATCCAAGGCAAATAACAGATTTCAAGAATGGGGTCAATAGAGAATCAGAAGGAATTTGGATCTATGAAACTGCCTATCTGCAGGAAATAATGCTTTGGCATATGGAAGGAAAGGGTCAGGTTGTTTATGGAAGTATCTGATCCAAGAATCTACATTACAGTACAAGAGGGTCCTTTCATTCCAATGAAGGTATCAGTTCTGGATGCAAATGTTAAAACCCCTAAGAGCTATTCTGAAATGACTAAGGATGAGATCATCCTGGCAACATTAGACAAAAGAGCACAAAACATTATAGTAAGTGCTATAGATGATGCCACATTTCAGAATCTGGTGCACTGTAAAACCTCCAAGGAAATGTGGGACACCCTGATTGTCTACATGGAGGGTACAAAAGAAGTCAGAGAGAACAGGAAATATATGCTGAATCAAGAGTATGAGAGCTTTAGATAAGCCAAGACTGACAACATAGTTGATTGTTATAAGAAGTTCTTCAAGATTGTCAATGAGCTGATGACTTATGGAAGAGTCTTCAGCACATATGAACTGAATGACAAGTTTCTCAGGTCACTAACAAAGGACTGGGACACAAAGATATGTGCCATCAGAGAAGTGGCCAAGCTTGCTGATACACCTCCACCCACTTTATTTGGAAAGCTGCTATCATATGAAATGCTGCTCACTGCCAGAAAAGAGGCGGAGAAAAATAGTAGGCCTGAATACAAAGAAAGGTCTATAGCCTTTAAGGCTTAAGGCATAAGAAAGGGTTGGAAAAGGTCTTCTTCGCCACCCAGAAGGAGTGCTGAGGCTGAAGAAGAAAATCTTGACAACAGCACAGAAATTGCCACACCTCTGATGAGGACTTTGCTGCCTTTACAAGACAATTCCAAAGGTTTATGAAAAAGAAGAAATGGAGAACGAAGCCATCAACATCTTTTTCTAAGGATAAGTATTACAAGAAAAAGAAGACTCCCAAGGAGGACAGGTATGCATCAAAACCTAGTAAACAAACTAATCCTAAGATTCTGTGTTATTGTTGCAACAAGCCAGGATATGTCATAGCTGACTGTCCAGACAAGAGGACTGAATCTAAAGATAAGAAGAAGCAGCAAGTGAGAGGCAAGAAGGAGAAATCCCTTGTTGCTCAGAAGCAGAAGAGTTGGACATACTCTTCATCTTCAGGATCAGGAGATGATGATAATGCAGAAGCATATGTTGGGCTAATCTCAACAAAAGAGGATTGTAGGGAACTAGAATTTATATAAATACTGGACTCCATAAATGGAGTAGAAGATTATTGCTATGGAGGGTTGATGGCTCTATAAGAAAATGATCAGTGCCCAGATCAGCATGGTCCTAGTAAGGTATACAGCTCTCCCTCAACTTCAGATTACTGCACTGCATCAGATTCAGAAAGTTCTGCATCAAGAGATGTGGATGGTTCTGAATCAGAGGGGGATGTGCATCAACTCATTAATTTGTATGGTGGATTGCTACAAGCTCTGAAGAGGAGCAAGTTTCTTGTTAAGGAGCAGGCCAAAGAGATTGAGTCTCTGAAGCAGGCTGCATCAGATACAACCTTGTTGATAGATTCAAAACTAAAGGAGATTGCCAAACTGAAAAACATTACTGTTATTCAGATGGGCACAATCTCTTTCAAGGAGAATCACATCAAGAAACTAGAGGCAAAACTTCAGCAAGAAAGAGAGTTAGTGGCTAAATTCTCTAAACCAAATTCATTCTTGCCCATAATTGATAATTTCATTTCTCATAAAGGGAAGACTAGTTTAGGTTTCAAGGGTATAACTAGGGCCACCAATTTTCATAGAAAAGGTAAGACCCCAGCTCAGCCACTAGCTTCTAAGCCCCCTATTTTCTTTAGGAAACTGATGTAACCAACAAACAGGTATGATCATGATAGTACTCATGGTCACTGTGAGGATGAAGGTCTCATGGGCAAGGGTATAAATGCCCATAAATCACACTATAGGCAAGCCCATCAGGTTCAAGAGGAAGTCTTGGGGTTTACTGCTCCAGCACCTACACTCAACAGAACTGCTGGCAACAAAGTAGTAAAGTCTGTACCTAAGAGAAGGTATAATATGTTTGAGTGTTGGTGCTGTGGCAAAGTGGGCCATTTTGCAAGGGATTGTTGGTTCAACACAAGTGTTAAAACTAAGAGTAGTTTACCAGTCAGAACAGCTGCTGGATTTCAACCTAACAATGACCTAGGACCCAATAACAATTTGGGTTCTAAGGGTAAGTGATTCTGTATTTGATGCAGGTGACTCCAAGTGACCATACCTCTATATGGTACTTGGATAGTGGATGTTCCAGACACATGACTGGAATAAGGAGAATGTTGAGGGACTATATACCCATAGAGAATGGACCCAAACTAATCTTTGGTGGATCAGAAAAAGGAATCATCAAAGGATTTGTTCTTCAGTTAGTTATATAGGTCTAACAGACAGGCTGGACAAGCTGACCATCAATGAAGAAGTACCTGCTAGGCTGGATGAAGATAAAGATGCTTGCTGTCCAGGGGGAGAACAAGTCTCTCTGGATGAAGAAGATAATGAGGAGCATCGGGTTGAGGAAAATGAAGAAGACCATGAGGTTGATAGATTTCCTCCAGCCAGAATACACTTGAAGGATCATCCAGCACACCAAATTATTGGTGATGCAAGTCAAGGTGTTATCACAAGAAGCAAAAGTATGAACTCAGTCCTATGTTCTAGCTTCTTGTCACAAATAGAACACAGAAAGTTTAAAGAAACAATGCTAGACACAAACTGGATTGATGCTATGCAAGAAGAGCTGACTCAATTCAAAAGGTGTAATGTATGGGAACTGGTTCCTAAACCAAAGGATCACAACATCATAGGAACCAAGTGGATCTACAGAAACAAACTAATTTAAAATGGCACTATAATCAAGAACAAGGCCATATTGGTAGCAAAAGGCTACAGGCAAGAGGAAGGGATTGACTTTGATCAAACCTTTTCCCCAGTGGCAAGGTTGGAGGCTATAAGATTGTTCTTGGCCTATGCTATCTATCAAGGGTTTAAAGTATATCAAATGGATGTAAAGTCAGCATTCCTGAATGGTGACTTAAAAGAGGAAGTCTATGTTGAACAACCCTCAGGTTTTTAAGACTCTCATTATCCTGATTATGTGTATAGGCTTAGGAAAGCTCTATATGGTTTAAAACAAGCCCCAAGGGCTTGATATGAAACCTTGTCTGCTTTTCTTATTGAGAATAAGTTCTCTAGAGGAAAGATAGACAAAACTCTATTCTTTAGGGAATCTAAAGGAAGATAATTCTAGTCCAAATATATGTTGATGACATTATATTTGGTTCTACTGAGAACAATCTTTGTAGGAAGTTTGCCAAACTTATGCAAGGAAAGTTTAAGATGAGCAGTATGGGTGAGCTGAAGTTCTTTTTGGGACTTCAAGTTAGACAGACTGATGATGGATTGTCCATATCTCAGTCTAATTTCACCAAGGAGTTGATTAAGAAATATGGTATGGACTCGGCCTCCACCATGAAAACTCCTATGGGAACAAGTATGCCTATAGGCAAAGATGAGGCAGGGAAACCTGTTGATGAGTCTTTGTATAGTGGGATAATTGGCTCCCTACTTTATTTGACTACTAGTAGACCTGACATCATGTATGCAACATGTGTATGTGCTAGGTACCAAGCTTGCCCAAAGGAATCTCATTATACTGCAGTTAAGAGAATTTTGAGATATCTTAAGGGCACACCTAATCTAGGCATTTAGTACCCAAAGAATAGAGATTTCCTACTAATAGGTTTCTCAGATGCAGACTTTGCAGGATGTAAAGAAGACAGGAAAAGTACAACAGGAACCTGTCAATTCCTAGGAGGAAGGCTGGTGTCATGGTGCAACAAGAAGGAAACAAATGTAGCTATATCAACAGCTGAGTCTGAGTATGTAGTTGCAGGTAGTTGTTGTGCACAACTGTTGTGGATAAAGCACCAACTAGAAGATTATGACATCAAGGTATGTGGAATTCCATTGTTTTGTGATTCTACCAGTGTAAATTCTATTGCTAAGAATCCTGTATCATACAGTAGAACCGATCACATAGAAATTAAATTTCATTTCGTCAGAGAACATGTTGAGAAGGAAGATATTAGACTAGAGTTTGTGAACACAAATAATCAATTAGATGATATATTTACAAAACCTCTGGATGAAATTAAATTCAATTATTTTAAAATTTAATTAGGTATGTTGAACCTAGAATAGGTTAGCACAAACTTCTCTAAGAAGAATTAGTAAGTACAAAATTTCTCAGGAAATTTGTCTAAGTACAAAGTTTGTGTCGACACAAGCAACATTGTGTCGACACACTCAGTATATCGTGTCGACAAAGAATAAGGATGTGTCGACACAGAAATAGTATCTGTGTCCACAGAAGAATAAGTGTCGACACAACCTTGTCGAGACCTTATATCTAGAGATTTTTTTTTATGTGTCGACTTTAACACAAGTATGTCGACACCTAGTCGTGTCGACTTATCCTAAGCTTTGTCGAGACTTAGGTCATCTTTGTTGACACATGTAAAAGTTTTGTCGACTAAGGCCCATCTTTTGACCTGCCCTTTACGCTAACACTATAAATAGGTCAAGCCAAATTTTGTTCGACAACGCTTTCAAAATCTAGGCTCCGCACCTTGTGTCGACAAAGACCTTCTCTTCTTTTCTCTTCCATCTCTCGACAATGGCGCCTCACCAAGATGATAAGGTGAATGAAGGATATGAGCTGGTTCATGGAGGATTCACGACAGCTTCACAAGAAATCCAGGATGTCGTTACCCTAGTTTCTGATAATGGGTTAGAGTCCTTGGTCTCAGAACCAACAAAAATTTGGAAAAAGGAAGTCATGGAATTTTATTCATCTGCTACTGTGGACCCAGAAGGGAAGAAGATCAAGGCCACAGTTCAGGATTCCCGAGTTAGACTAACTCCAAATAATATCAGGAAATCACTCCAACTCCCAATGGCTAAGGATGATGATGAAATTATACCTTCCAGGACTAAAGAAGCACTAAGTTGGCGCGGGCTGGATTCTAATACCAAGTTTGGACCATCCATTGCCCGTAAAGGGATGAATTCCCAAGGAAATTTTCTGTCAGAGATAGTAGGAAAATTGATACTGTGTAAAACTGGTGGACATGATAGAATTTCAGTCCACATGTTCAATCTCATGATAAGGATCATTTTCACTATAAAAACAGACTGGGCATCCATAAATTTTGACAAAATTCAAGGAGTAAAGAAACCTAATCTGGGAAGGATTCTAAGTTTATGTCTCACTGCAATAATGCCAGATGTTATGAACCAACTCTCAGGAACCAAAATCAACCACATGAGAAGAATGGATGTGAAGATTCTATCTAGATGGGATAGAGTGTTGACAAAGGAGGTATCTACTCCACAAAAAGCTGTTAAGAAAGATAAACAGCAGAAAAAGGCTATTCCACAAGCAGAATCCTCCAGTGATTCTGAAGAAGTGGTCTTCAGTTCAGATGAAGAACAACAAGAATCAACAAGGAGATCATCTGCCACTGAGAATGTAGGAGATGGTCAGATGCAGGGGGAGTATGTTCCAGAGAGCACCATCACACTAGATCAAGGTCAGGATGTTCCTTCTCTAGGGGGAGCCAATGAACATTCCCTAGTTCAACAAGAAGTCTTGCCTCCAGAAAGTGCTCCAGAGAAAGAGCAAGCTGCCTTAAAGAGTGAAACAGCCACTCAAACAATCTTGAGGTAATAGATGAAATTAATCAAACTATACTAAATACTGAGCCAGATGCACTAACTGTGCTTCTACCTGATATTGAACAGACACATCATGACAACAACCTTGCACATGATGTATCTATGGAAAATACATCTGCATTAGAAGACACTCAATTAAATGTACAAGATACAGCTATTCCTCCTGTTCAACAACAACAAGAATTCACTCTTGAGGAATTATTTCCTGATTTACAAGAAATAAGAACTGAGGAGATAGTGCCAAGGACTGAGGGGGAGGAGCAAGGGACTCAGGGGGAGTTACCAAGATCTGACAAAGAGCTGCCCACAAGTCCTAAGGACACAGTAAATCTAGAAAGTTCTTCTGAATCTGATGATGGAGAAGCCCTAAAAGCAAAGAAGAGAAAAATGATGGTTTATAAGAAGAAAAGCTCAACTTATAAGAAAGCTTTACAGACAGCCTCACAACCCTCAGCACCATCAGTTGATTTCAGTTCAGTGTTGGTGGCTCTGCAAATTAAAATGGATGAGCAAAGAGCAGCCATGGAGAAATATATGGATGAAACTCATAAAGATTTGCAATTCTCCTTGGCTCAAGATATAAAATCAATCAGATTTGAGGTAAACCAGAATAAGAAAGAGATAACAGATTGCTTCCATAAAGGAGGTAATACTGTAGTTTTTCTGGCAAAACATCAACAAGAGGCAAGGACACAAATTGATGACATAGTAGTAAAGCAAGGATATGTTCTGGAAAATCAGATTAGAATGAATGATAATCTTACTGAATCACATAATGTGATTGTCACTGAATTAAAGAATACTACAACTGCACTGACTGAGGCAAGGGCTAAAGAGAAATCAGAGTTTGATAAGAAACTTCAAGAGGATTTAGCCACTTTCCAATCTACCCTTCAAACCTCTCAGAATATTATCTCTGCTCAGCTACAAAATTTTAAAGCCTATTATACAGAGGGAACAAATTATCTGGTTAATCAAATAAGGTTCCAAAATAATGATCTCAAGGATCATATTGAAAGAGAAGTCATAAAGGGGGAGAGGTTTGAAACACCACAAAATTTGAGAGAGGGTCGGCCAACGTTTTCTGACCAAGTTTGGTTTCTGGAAGGGGGCACACGGCCTGGGACACGGGCGTGTACCAGGGCGTGTCGGGCCCCAGTCAACATTTTGGTCGGGAGGTCGACGATTTTCGCTCGACGATGTGTCGAGACAAGGCACACTGCCTGAGACACGGGCGTGTCTCAGGGCGTGTCGAGCCCATGTCAACGATCGGTCCGGGGAGTCAATGATTTTCGCTCGGCGTTATGTCGAGACAAGGCACACGGCCTAGGACACGAGCGTGTCCAAGGCCGTGTCAATCGAGTGTCGAGAGTTCACTCGACGAAGTTCACTCGACGATGTGTCGAGTGTCAAGACTGGGGTACACGGCCTGTGACACGGGCGTGTCACTGGGCGTGTCCCACTTGGTCGACGATCTTCGGTCGAAGTTTTTCCGCGGTGTCGACACAAAGGCAGTCGATGAGTGTCGATACTTCGCACATGGCTTGGGACACGTGCGTGTCCCAGGCTGTGTCCTTCTCGGGTTGTTTTCGGGGCTGTGTCGATGGAGGCACACGGCCGTGTCATTCGGGACACGGGCGTGTCGGGTCGAACACAGGCGTGTCGGATGCCCGTGTGCTATTCTAGGCGCGTCGATTTGTGACAGCGAATAGGGGACACGGCCCTGGACACGGGCGTGTGCCAGGCCGTGTTCGGCCCAGGTGTTTTATTTTTCAAACGGATCGTGGCCATTCCTTCCCTTATTTTGGGATCTGATTGTTCAAGACTGCTCTTGGGAAGTTAAGTCCGAGAATAGGGTTGTAAACCCTCATTCTTCTCCAAGCTTTCTCTTACTAAAATTCTAGAGAGAAGGGAGAGCAAGGAAGAAGGTGAAGGAAAGTTTGGGTTGTAGGAGAGGCTTCGGTGCTCCAAATCGTGAGCCGAGGTCCAGATCCGTGGAGGCTAGATCTTTGCGAAGGTTTTCATCCGGCTATTTTGCCATGGCAAGGAAGAGGAGTCGGAAGGTAACGACACTTCTCCTCTCGGTCTTAGGATGCATGTCTTTAGCATCATTTCTTTTCTAGGTTTGGGCACCAAACACTCAAATGAGAGGGGTTTTGGGTCGCCAAGGTTCAAGAGGAACCTCCGGGTCGATTTAGTCCGTCCCCGACATGATTTGCATTAGAGATCCGCTCCGTTAGTGGATTAGGCATGGTGGGTGAAGCCGTAGTCGCGACCGTTTGTCCGACTCAGTGATGTTGCATACGAACTTTAAGGATTCGTAGAGTTTCCGTTGCGGCAAGATGCTGTTTGTGATGTGGTGATGTTTTTCCCCTTTTTCTCGAGTGAGTACGTGTAGTCAGAACCGGCCAAGGTTAGCTCTCATGGCGGTAGATGGTTTCCTTGGTGGACAAGGTTAGCTCTACATGAGTTGTTGATGGTTTCCTTGGTGCGCGGGAACGCTGCAGTACAAATGAGGGACTCGGGTGGAATTGTCTTGGTTTATGATGTGCCAAGGCGTGGCTGTGTCTCCATGGTCGGCTGGCTATCCCGTGACGTTCACGTCATGTGTGGAGAGTGTCTCGGCGAGACTAGTCCCCTTCTGTGAGATTGACAAGAATGCCAAGCATGGGGGCAAGCCCGGGCAATGAGGCCATGAGCGGGTGGGGTCCGGCAAGGCTTCTTAGAGTCGGTTAGTTTGTGTTTGCTGGAATCCTGACATGAGACGTCAGAGCTTGTAGGCAAGCCCGGGTCTAAGACCTTGAGCGGGTGGGGCCTTTGCGAGAGTTCCATTTGGCGGCCTGTGTGCCGTTGGGGGGAAATTGTTTTACCCCCCTTTATTTGTGGCTTTATGCCAATGGGGAAACTATGAGTACCCATGTGATGTGATGATGTGCTAGATGCATACGAGATAGGGTGCCTTGGGTGAACCCGGGTTATTGCATACATGTTGCATAAGTAGGCCATTTTTATTATATGCTCAACCAGTAGAGAACATGTATGATGTGTGTGACATCCAAGCCTGTTTCTGTAGCTGCTTTTTCTTGCTTATGAATATTGCATACAAAGTGCTAACTTGCAGGTTGGAGGAGTACCCCGGGGTCCGTTAGGGGCGGCCGGGAGGAGATGTGTTTGTTACACAGTTTGAGGTCGGCCTTTGCTGACCCACGTTACTAATAAATTTTATAGGGCAAGGATCGCATGCAGGAGCTAGCTCGCCGCCAGAAAGGCCTAAGCTTCATGAAGTGCTTCTCTCTTTTGTAGCTCTACTTATATGATGTTGTATGTTTGAGACTCATGTTGTCCGGCTTGCATGCCGAGGTAGACTAGGGGTGCTATGCACTTTCTTGACTGTTGTACTATTTGAGTTTGGACACTTGTTGTAAGGACCATAAGGCCATTGTTATTACTCTTCTAGTAGTGGATAACTTCTTGTCTTGCTAGTGTTTCCGCTGTGTTGTGCAAAGAGTTTTGAGTGTGGGTAGTTATATCATCTTATAATACTAAAGTTGTGGCGTCCGTATGTTGTGGGGCCTCGGCCGGACCCATATTATACGGTCATTACAGGGGAGGTGTTACAATTTGGTATCAAAGCGAGGTTAGATTCAAGGTCAATGCGTAAAGAAGTTATCCACATAAGAGTAACGCTGGACCATGAGTGTCCTATTGTTTAAGTTTTGAGTTTAAAGGCTGATCCCTTATTTCTTGTTTCTTGAAGAGTGCAAGCAACGAGGCAGGAACGTCGAGAGCAAGAGAAGAGCTTTCGGCGAGCAGTGCTACTGCTCCAGGTCTTTTGGGCACGGGGGTTAACCCGGCCGATTTCTGTTGCATGCTTGCAGAAGCGTTGGTGGCAGCCCAAGCTGCAGCGGCAGCCCAGGTAGCAACCCCTGCTACACCAGATACAGCGACGGCTGTGCCAGGAGGAGAAGCCAGGCGAGTGGAGCCTTTGGAGGAAAGGGTGGTTGTCGGACATGGAGACCGACACATGAAGTATTTCCTGAGTTTCCATCCCCCGTCATTCAAGGGAGTTGGTATGCCAACGGATGCGGAGGGCTGGTGGGTTCGAATTCAAGAGCTTTTGAGGGCGGCAGAGACGCCAGAAGAAAAGGAAGCTGAGTATGCGGCTTTCATGTTGGAAGGAGACGCCAAGTTGTGGTGGGTGAGCCATAGCGGCCGCCAGTTCCCTGGACGCACCCCGTCGATGGAGGAATTTGGCGATGCTTTTCTAAAGAGGTACATTCCCGTTTCGACACGGTTGGCCCTTCAGAGACAGTTTCTGCATTTAATGCAGCGAGACAAGACGGTGGATGAGTATGTGCAGGAGATCACCTGTTTGGGTCGGTATGCGGGAACGACGATGGTGGATGATGTAGAGAGGGATAACCTCTTCTACCAGGGGCTGAGGGAGAATCTGAGGCAACCCCTCATTTCCATAAAGGGGGCTGGTTTTAATGAACTAGTTGAGGCTGCCAGGATATTGGAAAGTGATCTAGAGCAAACCCAATGTCATAAGGGTTCTACTCCCAAGCAAGGGGAAGGGAAGCCTTCCCAATCCCATGGAAAGTCTGAAGGGAGTAGGTGGAGGAATAAGCCTCACATATCCAGGTCCGGTGAGAAGAGCAAGTGGACGCCTGGAGGTTCTCACTCTAGGGGACCGCCGACGTGTTACAACTGTGGTAAGGTGGGGCACATAGCTCATGTTTGTCCCCAAGGAGGAGCGGGGCAAGAGGCAAGGCAGGAGCAGACTGTGTGCTCCGGCCCCAGTACTGCAGAGAAAGGGAAGATGGCGGAGTCGAGCGCTTCTCGGTTCCAACCGATGTAACCAAGGATTACAACCTTGGACAGCAAGAAGCGATCCGCCAAACCGATTTGGTGACAGGTATGAAGAAAATTTAAGTTTAAATTTTGTGCTTCATACTATTAGACCCTTTTTGTGTGATGTCTATGTTGTAGGCTTCGTATTAGTTTCCGGATACCCCGCTAGGGTATTGTTCGATACGGGAGCATCGCACCCCTTTCTTGCGGAGAGCTTCATCCGGAGAATAGGAGTTGAGTCTTTCTCGGCGGACACAGAGTTGAAAGTGCTCATGCCCAATGGGTCATCCATGAACACCGGGGCCAAAGGGCGCATCTGTTGGGAGCTCGACGGAGTTGACTTTGTTTTGGTAGCAGCGATTTTGCCATTGGTTAAGTTAGATGTCATTTTGGGCATGGACTGGCTTGCTGATCAGCACGCTAGTATTGACTGTCTATCTAAGATAGTGACCCTAAGGAGCAAAGGGTAGACGGAAGTCAAATTTGAGGGACTTAGTGGGGTGGCCTGTTCCCTGATTTCGGCCATGCAATTGATGCGGGCGGTTAACCAGGGTGGTGTAGCGCTGGTAGCGTTATTGGAGGTTCGTCTCTCCCAGTTGTCTTTTGAGGAAGTTCCCGTAGTGGCAGAGTTCAAGGATGTGTTTCCAGATGAACTTCTTGGAGCGCCTCCTCGGCAGGAGATCGATTTCTTGATCGAGTTAGTGTCGGAGGCTAGGCCGATGTCACGTCCTTCATTTAGGATGACACCAAAGGAGTTGGCCGAACTCAAAGTACAGCTACAGGAACTGTTGGAGCAAGGGTATATTAGACCTAGTTCTTCACCGTGGAGTGCATCGGTGTTGTTTGTAAAGAAGAAAGACGGTAGCATGCAGCTATGCATAGACTACCGAGAGCTGAATAAATTGACCGTCAAGAATAAGTATCTGATTCCTCGGATAGATGACTTGTTCGACCAATTGGTGGGGTCAGTGGTGTATTCAAAATTGGACTTGAAGTCATGCTATTATCAGCTGCGAATTCTGGATGAGGACATACCCAAGACTGCCTTTGGTATAAGGTATGGACACTTTGAGTTTATGGTAATGCCGTTCGAGCTGACGAACGCACCATCTGTGTTCATGGATCTTATGAATCGAGTATTTCGGGAATACTGGATTCTTTTGTGGTTGTCTTCATTGATGACATCTTGGTGTATTCCAAATCAGAAGTGGAGCATGAGACCCACTTGAGAGTGGTCTTGCAAGTGTTAAGGGAGAATCAGTTGTATGCAAAGTTCTCCAAGTGCGAGTTCTGGTTAGAGAAGGTGACATTTTTGGGCCACGTGATTAGTGGGGATGGGGTGGCAGTGGATCCAACAAAAGTGGAGGCCATCAGAGATTGGCCAGTCTTGAGGACCGTGGCGGAAGTCCGAAGTTTTCTTGGACTAGCCGGGTACTATAGGAGATTCGTGGAAAATTTCTCGCGGATAGCTCTACCCCTCACCTCACTCACTCGCAAAGATCATAAGTTTGTGTGGACTCAAGAGTGCAGTCAAGCATTTGAGGCATTGAAGGAGAGACTGATGATGGCTCCAATCCTAAGTCTACCGCAAGGGACCGAGGGATTTCAGATTTTTAGTGATGCATCGGGATGCGGTTTGGGTTGCGTTTTGGTGCAACATGGCAAAGTGATAGCTTTTGGGTCTAGACAGTTGAAGCCTCATGAGAGGAATTACCTCGTCCATGACTTGGAGTTGGCGGCGGTAATTTTTGCGTTGAAAATTTGGCGACGTTATGTTTATGGTGCAAAGGTGGAGATATTCACGGATCATAAAAACCTGAAGTATCTCTTGGATCAAAAGGACTTGAACATGCGGCAACGCAGGTGGGTTGAGTTTCTTAGAGACTACGAGGTGGCGATTCAGTATACGCCAGGTAAATCCAATGTGGTGGCGGATGCCTTGAGTAGAAAGTACTCGGGGCAAGGGAATTGGATCGAAGCTCATGATGAGCAGTTGGTACGGGAATGGGAGTCCCTTGGTTTGGAATGTGTTGCAAGAGGCGAGTCCAGCGTGGCTCGGTTGAACTGGATTGAAGTGTAAAACGACTTGACCGATCGCATTCGGGAAGAGACTCAGTTGGATGTGGAGTTTCAACCATTTGTGTTGGAGGCTCAAACGGGCGAGAGCAGCGCCTGGGTGATGATTGATGGGATTCTGAGGAAGGACGGAAGGGTTTGTATACCGCAGTTCGGCAAACTCCGTGAGGAGTTGATGTTTGAGGCTCACTTCACAAAGTACTCCATTCACCCGGGCAGTACAAAGATGTACTTGGATTTGAAGAAACCCTTTTGGTGGCTGGGGCTGAAGCGGGACGTAGCTTTGTATGTGAATCGTTGCCAAACTTCCGCCTTGGTGAAGGCCGAATGTCAGAAGCCGGGCGGGTTCCTGAAGCCTCTTCCAATCCCAGAGTGGAAATTTGATGACATCTCCATGGATTTTGTACATGGTTTGCCTAGATCACAGCAGGGTAATGATGTTATTTGAGTGATCGTGGATCGCCTAACCAAGGTGGCTCACTTCATCCCAAATCGGAAGGACAACAGCGTGGAGAAGCTAGTGGAGTTGTATGTTCGTAACATTGTGCGATTGCACGGAATTCATAAGAGTATAGTCAGCGATCGAGATGGACGGTTTACGTCCAACGACTGGAGACTGGTTCAAAAGAGTTTGGGCACGAAGCTAAAGTTCAGTACGCCATTCCATCCTCAAACTGATGGGCAAACGGAAAGAACGAACCATACTATGGAGGATATGTTGAGAATGTGCATTCTTGACTTCGTCAAGAAGTGGGAGGATCACCTCTTCATGGTAGAATTCGCATACAATAACAGTTATCAAGCAAGTATAAAAATGGCGCCATACGAAGCTTTATATGGGAGACGGTGTCGAACACCGATGTCTTGGGCAGAGGCAGGAGACACCAAAATTTTGGGAAAAGAGGTGGTAGTTGACGCTTGTGAGTTGGTGCGGACCATTCAAGAGCGTATGAAGGTGGCGCAAGACCGGCAAGCAAAATACTTTAATTCCCATCACAGGAAGTTGGAGTTTGTGGTAGGTGATTGGGTCTATTTGAATATCAAGTCGTTCAAAGGCGTCTCACGGATTCGCCGACTCATGAAGTTGAGTCCAAGGTTTGTGGGGCCTTTTGAAGTTGTTGAACGGGTGGGAGAAGCAGCCTATCGGTTGGCGCTGCCCGCGGAGCTGATTGGTTTGCATGACGTCTTCCATGTCTCCGTCTTGAGGAAAGCTTTGGTGGAGGCTAGTGTGGTGATTGAGCCGGCATCGGTGCCGATAGAGGAAGACTTGAGGACGCAAGTCCGTCCAATTGCTATAGAAGATTCGGAGACTCGGTAGTTGCGGAATAAAGAGGTTAAACTCGTGAAAGTCCGATGGGACAACTGCGGTCGTGAGGAGTTCTCTTGGGAACGAGAATAAGCCATGCTAGAGGAGTATCCAGAACTCTTCATTTCAGGTACCATTTAAATTGTGTTCCCTTTTGCTTTGTAATTTCGGGACGAAATTCTGTTAAGGGGGGAGAGTTGTAACACCCCAAAATTTGAGAGAGGGTCGGCCAGCGTTTTCTGACCAAGTTTGGTTTCTGGCAGAGGGCACACGGCCTGGGACACGGGCGTGCCCCAGGGCGTGTCGGGCCCCAGTCAACGTTTTGGTCGGGAGGTCAACGATTTTCGCTCGACGATGTGTCGAGACAAGGCACACGGCCTGAGACACGGGTGTGTCTCAGGGCGTGTCGAGCCCGTGTCGACGATCCGTCTGGGGAGTCGACGATTTTTGCTCAACGTTGTGTCGAGACAAGGCACACGGCCTAGGACACGGGCGTGTCCAAGGCCGTGTCAGTCGAGTGTCGAGAGTTCACTCGACGAAATTCACTCGACGATGAGTCGAGTGTCGAGACTGGGGCACACGGCCTGTGACACGGGCGTGTCACAGGGCGTGTCCCGCTTGGTCGACGATCTTCGCTCGACGTTTTTCCGCGGTGTCGACACAAAGGCAGTCGACGAGTGCCGAGACTTCGTACACGGCTTGGGACACGGGCGTGTCCCAGGCCGTGTCCTTCTCGGGTTATTTTTGGGGCTGTGTCAATGGAGGCACACGGCCGACCACACGGCCGTGTCATTCGGGACACGGGCGTGTCGGGTCGAACACGGGCATGTCGGATGCCCGTGTGCTGTTCCAGGCGCGTCGATTTGTGATGGCAAATGGGGGACACGGCCCTGGACACGGGCGTGTGTCAGGCCGTGTTCGGCCCAGGTGTTTTATTTTTTAGACGGATCGTGGCCATTCCTTCCCTTATTTTGGGATCTGATGGTTCAGGACTGCTCTTGGGAAGTTAAGACCCAGAATAGGGTTGTAAACCCTCATTCTTCTCCAAGCTTTCTCTTACTAAAATTCTAGAGAGAAGGGAGAGCAAGGAAGAAGGTGAAGGAAGGTTTGGGCTGTAGGAGAGGCTTCGGTGCTCCAAATCGCGAGCCGAGTCCAGATTCGTGGAGGCTAGATCTTTGCGAACGTTTTCATCCGGCTATTTTTCCATGGCAAGGAAGAGGAGTCGGAAGGTAACGACACTTCTCCTCTCGGTCTTAGGATGCATGTCTTTAGCATCATTTCTTTTCTAGTTTTGGGCAACAAACACTCAAATGAGAGGGGTTTTGGGTCGCCATGGTTCAATAGGAACCTCCGGGTCGATTGAGTCCATCCCTAGCATGATTTTCATAAGAGATCCGCTCCGTTAGTGGATTAGGCATGATGGGTGAAGCCGTAGTCGCGACCGTTAGTCCGACTCGGTGATGTTGCATACGAACTTTAAGGATTCGTAGAGTTTCCATTGCGGCAAGATGCCGTTTGTGATGTGGTGATGTTTTTCCCCTTTTTCTCGAGTGAGTACGTGTAGTCGAAACCGGACAAGGTTAGCTCCTCGTGGCGGTAGATGGTTTCCTTGGTGGACAAGGTTAGCTCCGCATGAGTTGTAGATGGTTTCCTTGGTGCGCGGGAACACTGCAGTACAAATGAGGGACTAGGGTAGAATTGTCTTGGTTTGTGATGTGCCAAGGCGTGGATGTGTCTCCGTGGTCGGCTGGCTATCCCGTGACGTTCACGTCATGTGTGGAGAGTGTCCCGGCGAGATTAGTCCCCTTCTGTGAGACTGACGAGAATGCCAAGCATGGGGGCAAGCCCGGGAAATGAGGCCATGAGCGGGTGGGGTCCGGCAAGGCTTCTTAGAGTCGGTTAGTTTGTGTTTGCTGGAATCCTGACATGAGACGTCAGAGCTTGTAGGCAAGCCCGGGTCTAAGACCTTGAGCGGGTGGGGCCTTTGCGAGAGTTCCATTTGGCGGCCTGTGTGCCGTTGGGGGGAAATTGTTTTACCCCCCTTTATTTGTGGCTTTATGCCAATGGGGAAACGATGAGTACCCATGTGATGTGATGATGTGCTAGATGCATACGAGATAGGGTGCCTTGGGTGAACCCGGGTTGTTGCATACATGTTGCATAAGTAGGCCCTTTTTATTATATACTCAACCAGTAGAGAATATGTATAATGTGTGTGACATGCAAGCCTGTTTCTGTAGCTGCTTTTTCTTGCTTATGAATATTGCATATGAAGTGCTAACTTGCAGGTTGGAGGAGTACCCCGGGGTCCGTTAGGGGCGGCCGGGAGGAGATGTGTTTGTTACACAGTTTGAGGTCGGCCTTTGCTGACCCACGTTACTAATAAATTTTACATTACAAGGATCGCATGCAGGAGCTAGCTCGCTCGCCCGAAAGGCCTAAGCTTCATGAAGTTCTTCTCTCTTTTGTAGCTCTACTTATATGATGTTGTATGTTTGAGACTCATGTTGTCCGGTTTGCATGCCGAGGTAGACTAGGGGTGCTATGCACTTTCTTGACTGTTGTACTATTTGAGTTTGGACACTTGTTGTAAGGACATAAGGCCATTGTTATTACTCTTCTAATGGTGAATAACTTCTTGTCTTGCTAGTGTTTCCGCTGTGTTGTGCAAAGAGTTTTGAGTGTGGGTAGTTATATCATCTTATAATACTAAAACTGTGGCATCCGTATGTTGTGGGGCCCCGGCCGGACCCATATTATACGGTCATTACAGGGGAGGTGTTACAAGGTTGATAGTCAATGCCAGCTCAGAGCATGCCAAAGGGATAACAAATGCTGTTAGATCAACTCTGGGATATACACCCCTATGTGATGATGACAACACAACTGAGTCAGGAATTCAAGCTGCAGGACATGAAGGGGGTAATCAGGAAGTAGCTCAAATCATATATCCCCCTTCTAACTTTAAGGAAATTCAACACCTGGTTCATCAGATGTACAGCCCTCCAGAGGCTACTAAGAATGTTATCATTGAGAAAGTGGAAATGTCAGAGGCAGCTTTGCATAAAGAGCAAGAAGCTCAACTCTCAAAGAAAAGATTTAGAGAACATGCAGAGTTGAAGCCTGATTTTGAGCAATGGAGTCCTACTTCCAGCAACATTATATTGACTGCCTAGAAAGCTGTGAAGGACAAGACCCATGAAAGGGGTAAATGGTACACTGAGCAAGAATGGAACAAGTATGAAGCCAGGAAGGAAGCCATTCTTTAATACAGAAGGAAAGCAAAAGCTGGGAAGTTACATGCTAATGCTCTGGAGCATAGCAAGTACTTCCCCAAGCCTTTTCATTATTTTGAAAGGCAAATGATAAGGAATAAAGAACACAAAAAGAAAGAACTCAAAGGCAAGAAGCCAGCTGAAGATACTGAAGCTCCAATACAAGCAAAGATCCAGTCTGGAAAAGGTATAGTGATCAAGGAGCCTGATCAGTCTTAGGATAAATTGACTAGATTCTTATAACATTGTAATCTTCAGTTTTTAACTCCATATAATCTGTTGACAACACACTTTTGTGAAGTTTATACAAAACAATGATTTGTGCTTATTGAGTTAGTATCATATTCTGTGATGATATTATTTACCTGTTTTGTTTATATGTTATCCTGCCATTGAATGCTTTTATACATCATATTATTATTTTATTATAAGTGATGTATATCATTGACTAAGGGTTATGACTTCTCCAAATAGGTGAAGATTGTTGGGTACATTGAAAAATGTGCACCAGATTTGGAGAAGCCTCACCTAACTCAGTGGTATGCATCAAGTTGTATTTGATGTTGTATTGAGTTATCATGTGCAGGTTAAGTAAATGGAAGAAATATTTTTCAAGTACAAGTGTCGACACTTGGGAATGGATGTGTCGACACCAATGGCCAGATTGTGTCGACACCCAGAATTTATGTCGACACACAAAAAATTTGTCGACAACGTCGTGTCGACACCAAGGGCCAGATTGTATCGACATCAACAGGACTTGTGTCGACACACAGAGAAGCTGTCGACACATTCCAAAATTCTGTTGACAACGACTGTGTCGACACACAGAACTTGTGTCGAAACACACCAGAATTCTGTTGACACCCAGAAGTTATGTCGACACTGAAAGCAAAAGTTGTGTCGACACCCAGAAGTTATGTCGACATTGGAAGCAAAAGCTATGTCGACACACAGGACTTGTGTCGACACATTTAACAGATGTTGTGTCGAGTACCAGAAGAATGACTATGTCGACACATGGAGTGTTGTGTCGATATCATCAAGACTTGTGTCGACACTTAGTCTATTTGTGTCGACACATGTGAAGCAGTTTGTTGAGTGGTTCATGTTATGTTGGAAAACCTTAACCAACCGGTCTGATACTCTTGTCAGAACTGTCAGAAGACTGTTACAAACCAGATCAGCTGGTAATCAGGAGAAAATTCTATATAAAGGACTGGCTCGATAAAACATACAATCAATTAATCAAGTGTAGAAGTGAAGTAGTGAAAAAATAGAAAAGAGAAGCAAGGAACACTACATTAAAGAAGTGAATTCTTCAGAGAGAAGTTTTCTACAACAAGAAAAGGGGAAACCCTTATGAAGGCAGATCCAGATCAGTCTGCAAGGAAGATTCAGATTTTATTCTGAATTCAAGAAGTAAGCTATCTGAAGATCAACTTCTACATCAAGTGAAGATCAACCTTATTTTGTTTTATCAAGAAGCTTTGAAACGGCTAAGTCAGGTTGGATTTGAAGATCAGTCCATTCAAGAACTGATCAAGAAGCTCACCAGTGAAGAGATTCATCTGGTTCTATTTCTGTATCACATTATAAAATTATTTCTGGTAGGATCTGTTGTTAAATCTGAGTTGTAAGCCTATAATTATAAACGCTGAGGTATGGCTTTTGCCTTAGCTGTAGGAGTGGGGTGTCACTCTGAGTTGTAGGCCTTTGAAATAGGCTGAGATAGAGCTGCTGCCTGAGTTGTAGGAGTGGGGTTTCACTCTGAGTTGTAGGCCTGTGAAAGAGGCTGAGGTAGGGCTTGTGCCCGAGTTGTAGGAGTGTGGATTCACTCTGAGTTGTAGGAACCATTCTTGGTTCTGAGCTGTAATATCTGCGGATCTGAGAAGTGGAAGGAAGTTAGGCCGAATCCAGTTCATTACTGGATAGGCGAAAGGGGAAAGTGGATGTACCCAGACCTTGGGGAACCACTATAAATCTAGTGTATGTTGTGCTATGTTCATTATTTTTTGATTTGAATTGTTGTAGTGCTGAGATAAATTTTGTTATTTGCCTAAAGTTTTTGAAGAAAAATTTAGAACCTATTGACCCCCCCCCCCCCCCCCGCTAGGTGTCTAAGCTCTTGAAATCAAGTCTTTCAAGCCCAATTCCACCTCCCAGGCTTAACACTATGATATTCATCATTTCATGATGATTTTTCTTAAGTCATGCCTGTGACACCTATGTCTCACACAGGTCGCTGTGATCATGCCCGTGATCACAACAATATTTTCATAATATAATGATATTTTATCAACACAATTATGTTTACCTAAGTCATGTCTATGACCCTTAGGCCACGCACGTGTACATGACTTTATATCATAAACACAACAATATTTACATAGTATGGCTAAATCAGACTTCCACTTTTTAAAGTTATTCGTGGTTAAGAGTTCAATACCCAGACCTCTTGCATAGTTCCCTTCCATTGCAGTAACCTTGGTTAAGCTTTCAGAAGCACAGAGCACAACATAAGTTGATCACCACTCAAGCAACTGAACCTGGCTCTGATACCATGTTGAATTTTCTCAACTTGGTCAACAAGATAGTCCGACGCCAAATTAATATTCTCAGAACTATCAAGATCACGCCTTGATCATGCGGAAACTAGGAAAACAAGCTCAACAACCAAAAACAACCACAGGGGCAAGCAGATCATATATTTATTTCTTCGTTACAGAGCGAGGTATACATGGCAATACATGATTTCGCCAGTACATAGGAACACAGAAAAATAAATTACAAGTAAAAAAATTCGAGCGGACAGAACTGGAGACCGCCGAGACCGCCCAGTCCGCCAAAGTCGTCGAGGCTACCCGAACTACTGCTGCTGCTAGAAGACGCATAGAACACGGAGTCCGCCGAGACCGCGAGGTCGCGCGGAGACGCCGTTTTTCGCTGACTGCTACAAGCTGCTGCTGAACTGAAGAACAGACCTCCTACCCGCCCGAGTCCAGTGGACAGGTTACTGACCTTGGAAAAGCTGAAGCAGAGAAAACTGACAAGCCGCAGAAGCGACCTGCTAAGACCGCCGATTGAAATCGCAAACTACACTGATGCTGACTGCAGTCAAAGCCAAACTCCTGGCTCCTTAGTGTTAGTCACGCATCCTACAAACAGCAAATAGTTATCTCCTCAACCCGCGCGGACAGGAAAAACCACACCACAACACTTAACCAAGACTCAACTTACTGTTCACTCAGTTAGTGTAGATGTGTCATGAGTGTCTATTTATAGGCGATATGAGGAGTGTGGTCACCACCCTATTGAATAGAGACATAGACCCAGCCTGTGTGCTAACACATCCCAGCCCGCCAAGTCCGCAAGGACATGGCCAGACTTTAAACCACTCGCCAGGTGCCAGGTCAAAGCCAGTCCGCCACCATGCAGACATAAATGCCAGTCCGCACAATACAAGCACAACCCCAGTCTTCCACTCAACACAACATGCAGGCAGCCACAACCCATGCTGCATCAGTCCGCACATTATACGCGGACAAGGCAGCAGTCCGCACAGCTCGAGAACAACACTACAGTCCGCCACGAGTCCACGACCAACAGGCAGTCCGCTCGGTCAACAACGAACTATGCAGACACATGCGAACACCATGGACTTGTCATAGAAAATGACCAAGTCCAGCAGCCCATCAAGCAACTGGCGCGAGCATGGCGGACACAAAAGAACCAGACCGCCAATCATCAGGAACAGTACGCCATAAAGATGTGGCTAACATCTATCGCATCACCGAAAAGCTTGGCAAAAACCAAAGCCCATCTCCAAAGCCAGTCCGCAAAGGCGGACTCTGCCGATGCAAAACAAGTTCGCTACAACACCGCGGATACAACTTCCAATCCTCCTGGTTACCCCAAGAACTGGCTAACTGTAAGGCCACAGATCAAGCTGAGTACCGCCAACAGACCGCTAAACATAGTCCTCTCAGGCCGCTCCACTAGATGCCCAAGCCGCTAAGACTTCCTTGGCCATATACCATCCAAGTAGTACACCAATCCGCCTAGGCCCAAATACAGGCTGCCCAGACCACCCAACCTGTCTATCACCCAATTTCACTTCACAAATTTCAACAGAGCACTCCAAAGTCTTGTTTACCCCCTTCTTGATGAGGAATAGTGACTCTAACTCGCTCTTCCTCTTCTTTGAAGTGGTGAACCTCTGTAAGAACCCCCGACGCAGGTCCTCGAAGCAGTAGATGGAACTGGTCGAAAGCTGGTGGAACCAATCTCTCACCTTCTCCTTGAGGGTGATGGTGAAGAGCCTGCACTTAAATACATCTAACATCTGTCGGATCTAAACCATATCCTGAACCATTGGATGTGTTGAATTGGGTCATCCTTTCCAGTGTAGTAGGACATCTCAGGCTCATGAAACCCCTCTGGAACTGGGCGGATGAGACTAACTCACTGAAGGGGATACCATCCCCTGATAGGCGAGCCGGGTGATCTCGCGCCTCCTCCTCGCTGATTCAACCTGCACTTGCCGAGCCAGAGAATAGAGTTCTCCCCGACAGATCTCGCTCACCACCTTCCTCTACTACCTCCTTCCCCAGTCGCCTGACAGTAGCATTCTCGCCCAGGGCTGGGGCTATAATAACTACGGCATTTGGTGTCGAGCACTCAGCGCTAGTGCCGCGTGAGAATATGACGAGGTTCCGCATATCTTGCTGGAAATCCTCAAACATGCCAAGAGTGGAAAGAGGGGGAGGGGTGGCCAGTCGGCCTGGTCATAACCTTGCCCTTTGCCTCCAGTCATCGAGCTCGCTAAAGTTTTTGGTGCTGATCACTCTCCATGGTCACCGCACCGAAAATGTTGAAATCGGAGAACAGCTTCTGTTCACTTTGAACCCTTAGGGAAGGGGTGACCGCACACTTACTTTTCATAGCAAGCTTTGCTGACTAAAGAATTAGAACATGAAACTGACCCAAGGCTCCAGCACGAATGTCCCACCACACACTCGGAAGATCTTAGAGCGCTTCCCATCCTTAGCTTTTGCTGAGCTAAGGACACCTCAGAAAGCACTATAAGACAACAGAGTGAGAGAACTGTAAAGCTTGCCTTCTGAGGTACCCCCTTGGGTCTAATTATAGTTTTTAGAACTTGTCCTGCAAATAGCGCAACTCCGTTGTTCTGGATGGCTATTTGCAGCCAAAAGTGGTCTGCCAATAACCAAACTCTGTTGTTTTGAGGAGCTAAATGCAGACCTAATCAAATTTGGCAGATCAAATTATGCTTAACCACATGATACATGCACCTCACTCATAGGGGGAAATCAGGGCCAACTCGCCACTCAACTGAGCAGGCGCGACCTGGCTCTTGCAGCTCGCTCCTCTTTTTAGGCGAGCGCGAGCAGGGTTCCTGTGAAATACCAACCCCTTGTGTGGAGGATGTCCTAGAGGCAAGCGTGAGCCGGGCTGGTCAAGTTGGCTCCTGCTACTCGCCCTCCTGCCTGGCAGACCTAGAGGAGATGTTAAAGCCAGAGAAGCTGAGAAGAAATCTAGGTAAGTTCAAAAAGCATCGACATGGCGAGCTTCACTCAACGCCTTAGAAGATGGAGTCGACAGGGCGAGCTTCACTCAATGCTCTAGAAGATGGCATCGACAGGACGAGCTTCACTCAATGCTTTAGAAGATGGCATCGACAGGGAGAGCTTCACTCAACGCCTTAGAAGATGGCGTCGATAGGGCGAGTTTCACTCAACGCCTTAGAAGATGGTGACAGAAAATCTATCTTGACCCGCTCTCTCGCCTGTCTCGCCCGCCTGGTGGTCCCACTCAGCGAATGCGCGGTTGTACAGTTTGATTGCATGTTATTTTTTTATAACTAAACGAAGCTGCATTTAGCTTTGACACATAGCATCCTTCAATCTTTATATAAATCTACTTTAATGAATATAAAAGTCTTTTCCTTTACTTTTACTAAATTTTGTATCACACAGTATGACAGAGAATATTGAAATAAGATATCACTTCATAAGAGAGCATGTTGTGAAAGAAGATATCAACCTTGAGTTTGTCCCCACAGAAAGACAAGTGGTTGACATCTTCACTAAGCCTCTTGATGAAGCCAAGTTTATTTTCTTTAAGTTTGAATTATAGATGTTAAATATGAAGTAACTAGAAATTTTTAATGGCTATAAACTTCTATTGCCATTAAATATAGAAATTTTCATATGTGCTTTTGGAGGTTAATCATTTTTGCAGGAGAACTTAAAGAAGAAAAGGTCAATTTACTTGGTATTTAATTAAGTGTTAGGCGTTGAGTTAGCACCAGGCATGGAGTGAGGCATTCAGACGTCGAGTGGACACCTTAGGCATCGACTGGACTCGACGCAAATATTCTGATGGGTCGGAAAGCAACAAATTTATCAGATTAAATCACAGCCATCCAACTAAATTATAAATCACGCCAAGGAGGTACGCCCCTCTCCACCTTCTCGAGTAGAGTAGGGCATAAATAGAAATCATGCCTAGAATAAACTCTACTATTCCATTACCCTTTCAAAATTTTTCATCCCGTACCCTGGATTTCTCGCACTGTCTTATCCTCCTCACTCAATCTCTCAAAGTCAATGCCTCCCAAGGGTCCAAACTTCTTATTTGAGGGATACGAACTTGTGCGAAATGGATTAAGAGATGCTCTAGAAGATATTCAATCAGTTATTCATCTTCTATCAGCCGTTGAAATTGAATTTATGCTGTCAGAACCATGTGTTATTTGTAAAAGAGAAGTACTAGAATTGTTTTCCAATGCCAAAGTGGACTCTTTCTGTAGAAAGATCAAGACCTTCACTAATGGAGAAAAGCTTAAAATTATAGCAAAAAAGATATACACGACACTGAAGCTCCCCAAGCTCAGCACTAGTGAAGAGAAAGATGAGTTATTTCTAGAAGATATAAAGTCTGTCTTAAAATGGTGTGGTCTTAAAATGGTGTGATCTATACTCAGGAAAGACACGAATTTGAAGGGTAAGTTCTTTGAAAATATCAATGGAAAATCCTTGATATGCAAGACTGGGTCTCATGACAAAATCTCAAGGAAGATGTTTGAACTAATAGCCAGAGTGATTCTCTCCAAGAAAACCAATTGGGGAAAGGTAGCATTTAATAAGGTAATTGAATGCATCCCTGATCCCAATATGGGAAAGATTTTGTTTCAGTACCGCCTCAATATTGTTCCAGGAATTATAAATATGAGGCTAGGTGCAAAGATCCATCACATGAGAAAAATGGGCATCAAGATGTTTGAAAGATGGTATAGGGTGTTGATCAAACACCCTCAACAATCAGAAAATAAAAAGAAAAGGAAGTTGAGTAAGTTGCAGTAGAAAGCACCAACAGTAGCTCTTCAAACAGCAGGAGTACTGAACCAAAAGACCCTCACTTGTCAAGTTCAAGTGATTCTGAGAGAATGGATGTGAGTGCTCAAGTTGCAATTTCATCTGAGATTGCTGCCAAGGATGTTACCAAAGGAGTATCTCCTACTGATTTTGAAGGAGACAGAGTTATGGAACTTCTTGAAGATCTAGTGACAACTATAGTGGATAGGATCTGTGCTAATACTGAGGGGGAGATTCTAGAAAAGGATGATCATGTTGAGGGGGAGAACATCATAGTATGTACTGCTGTTTCGGGGGGAGATCAACATAGTTAGTACTAATATTGAGGGGGAGACTCACCCCGAGCTCCCTGCTCAAGATGATGAAGATAAGGTGGAAGTGTCTGTAAGAGAAAATAAAGAAGATGAAGTCTTATACCTTGCTGAGGAGCATGAGAAAGAGGAGTCTATCCTTGTTACTGATATTCAAGAACTCTCCTCTGAATATGAAATAGTTGATTCTGAAATGGGGAGACATGTAAGTGAGAGACATGAAGAAGTTAACTATCCAACATCTACTCAACTGAATGATGAATTTCCCACTTCTTTTATGTCACAGCTAAGAGGGCTCCTTGATGAGCAAAGGAGAAAGATTGAGATATATGTGGATGATTCAGTCAAAGAACTGAAGAAAGATCTTTCCACTGAAATTACTTCCATCAAATTTGAAGTTAACCAGCTGAGAGAAAACACAGTCTAATTCTTCAAGAGAGCTGCTCTAGCTGCAGATTATACTGCACTTCAACTTCAACAGATTCAGCAGAGGCAAAATGATATCATTCAAAACCAGCGCACTACTTTTGAAAACATGCAAATAGTTCATGGAGTGACAAAAACCAACACGGAAGAGCATAAGAAGATTAATGAAAGGATAATGGATGCTTGCACCCAAATCCTAAATTATCATATATTAGAAGTCAAGAATCATGTCACAGCTAGTGTCAAACACTTGGTTAACAAGATAACCTCCCCCAAGGACTCCTTGAGCAATCTAGTTACTGAAGAAGAATAAAGGGGGAAAGGTCAATGATAAGAGTAAGTGGAGACCATGTCATCTGGACGTCCAATGTAATCAGGGAAGCTCTAGGCCTAGATCCCATCCAGTATGATGAGCTTGTTCCTAAAGATGGAGTTGTAGCTGGTGTTGAAACTAATATTATAGCTACAGCCTGTAATGATTAACTTGCTTTCAACCCCACCTCTTAACATCTATTAAAGGGCAAGGGCAAAGAGGTTGCTGATGAGGAAGAGGATGTGAGGTTAAGGGAAAAGAGGCATAGAGAAGAGCTGGAAATAAGACCAGATTATGTGTAGTGGAACCCAACCTCCAAGATAATCATACTGGATGCCTGGAATCAGATTAAAGAGAACAAGTAAGATAGAGCCAAGATATATTATTCTATGGAATGGGCTAAGTATCAAAAGAAAGAAGTGGCAAGAAAAAAGTTCAAATAGGACAAGCTGACTGGAACTATACCAGTTGATGCTCTAGAACCCTACAGATATCATCCTAAGCCCTACAACTGCTTTGAGACTCTGAAAGGCTTGTTTTCAAGGCTAGCTAAACACCTAGAGGGGGGGTGAATAGGTTTCTGTCTCTATTTGATTTTTCAAACTTGGTTGCAGATTTTTATGGTTGGTGATTAGGTTAATTTTTGCTTTCAAGATCAATCACAGAAGACACATAAATTTATAGTGGTTGCCCAATCTTGGGTACATCCACTGTCCCTCTGCGCATATCTAACAGTGTGTTAGATTTGGCTCTCCCTCCAGAACTCAGCTCTCCCTCCAAAACTTAGCACTTCAAGAGCTTACAACATAGATCTCATAGGACCACATAGGTCACACAGACCTACAACTTAGGCACTAAGCCAAACCCAGGTCACAAATACCTTTCACCTGAAACAAAGCCAAACACAGGTCACTAAGACCTCAGCCTTTATAATATATGCTTACAACTCCAGATTCACAAAGAATCTTTACAGAAGAAGAAATAAAGAGAGAGATAATTAGACACTAGAGCAAGATCTCTGTGTCTTCTTCTTCCTGGACTGAGCAGATATCAGTCCAAGCTTTTGCTATTGAAAACAATAAGTAGGCAGTAGAGTTTTCTTCAACCAGCTTTCTTTTCTCCGCAGAACTTATAGATCTGCTTCCTCAGAATAGCTTCTGGTCCTGCTATTGCAGATGGTGATTGCTTCAGCTTTCTCTTTCCACAGCAAGGTTCTCTGTGCAGAAAAACTTCTTCAGGCTTGACGAAAATGGCAAGGAAGAAGATGAAGTTCGGCTGCACTTTTCGTTTTTAGAAAACCTAGACAAGGAAAAACCAATCGATTGCTCTGGCCAATTTGCTTCTTTTTATTCTCTGAAGGTCAATTGAGCAGTGGGTCCAAGGACCAGGATTGATGGCTGAGATTGAGCCATTCAGCGCATGCTTTCCATTTAATCTTGATTCAACGGCTCATTGTTGTGTGTGGGCTGCAACACTTAATGTTAAAAATATTCCTTTGAAAGTGCAGAAGATGATAATAGCAAGCTGCCAACATCTCTGGCAGTATTTCCGCAACATTTGAATTTTGGTTGACTTTTTAACTTTGCTGACATCAGCATAACTCAGCATCTCTAGACATAGACACAATTCAATCATTAGAACCAAAGGCATTGAGTGAGTAGGTATCACTCAACGCCACAACACTTAGACAAAATTTTATCTATCTAGGTATTGAGCTCGACAAATGCTGAGCTCCATTCAACGAACAGCAAACGCAGCTTGAAGAAAGCAAAAGTTCAGTTTGATGAACTGTAGACTTAGTTCGACGAAAGGCTGAACTCAGTTCGACGAACTCCAGGCTCAGTTTGACGAATGCTGAGCTCAGTTTGACAAAGCTGAGCTCGACAAAAGTTAAGCAATCCATGTATTTAGACTTAGCCAAATTTTTGCTTCAAGGCATTGACAGCGCTGAGAGTGTTGAGTGAGCTTGCCTCACTCAATGCTATTTGCCTTAGCAAATATTTCTGCGTCTTGGCGTTGAGAGAGTAAGCTCCACTCAATGTCAAACTACTTAACAGAAATTTTTTGTTATCTGGCATTGAGTGAGTAAGCTACAATCAATGTCTGTGGAATTGGTGAAAATTTTGCCCAACTTTTATATGAGTTGACTGGCACAGCAACACTCAACGCTAAAAGTTATATGGCATTGAGTGAGTAGACCACACTCAACGCCTGTGGATTTGGCCACATTTTCAGCCAATTTCTCTAGGCTTAGACTGACTCAACCTGACTCATAACCTTTGTGTTGTATGGCGTTGAGTGAGTAGACTATACTCAATGCTTTTGTACTTAGCCAAATCTTTGGCTATCTTTCAGTTAGGTTGAGATAGACTCAACGCTATATGTTATATGCCATTGAGTGAGCTGTCCTCACTTAATGCCTGTTAACTTGGGCAAATTTCTGCTAGACAATAATGAATCCGTACCTCTGGCGTTGCGTGAGCTTGCTCCACTCAATGCCTGTTGACTTAGTCGACTTTTGCTATGTCCAGCAACCAGTTATTGTTTCCACATGTCCGATCAATGCGATATGGACAACATGCACTCAAGACCACAAATGCACATCAAATACAGTTGATGTGTGTGACATTGACCTGTTTGACTTCTCATAAATCAGAGACATTGGGAATAATGGACCCAACAATCTCCCCCTATTTGAAGAAGTCAAAACACTTATCAAAAATATTTTGTTTCCTTGGTCAATGACACACACAACCTATATAGCAAACTAAATATTGAAATTCTAATAAGCTATAAGTAAATGTACCTCAATTCCTATATGTATGGTAAGCATCGCTTACTCCCCCTATTTTGATACAAGGTGTTTGTCCTTACTTAAGTACCATATGTATTTCTTTCCCCTTTGTCATCCCTTCCACTTGCTATGTCTCCCCCTTGCTAGGACCTTCTCTCTTCTCTCCCCCTTTTTGACTTCTGCAGAATAGGAAGATGGGGACTAGCCTTCCATTGGCTAACCTTCTCTCTTCTCTCTAGATTAACTTACTCCCCCTCAATAGAAGCATCAGTGAACCGATATTATTGGGGATTCTATATGTCCAGTAAGTGGAACAATACCTGCTCCAAAAAAATTCAAAAGGGAGTGTCTGAAGCTATGCCAAGTTCAAAATACCCAAATCAAATTTGAGGGTGTTGAACTTTGCTTCATCTAATGGCTTAGTGAAGATATCAACCACTTGCTTGTCTGTGGGGACAAACTCAAGATTGTTGTCTTACTTCTGCACATGCTCCCTAATAAAATGATATCTTATTTTTATATGCTTAGTCCTGCTATGTGAGATAGGATTCCAAGCAATAAAAATAACACTTGTAGAATCACAGTAGAGAGGAGTTCTACTTACCTGAAGGTTGTAATCCTGAAGCTGATGTTGGATCTGCATCAGCTGAGCACGACAGATGCCTGTTGATATATATTCTGACTCAAAGGTGGATATAACCACACTAGTTTGCTTTTTGCTGATCCAAGAAACTAGCCTTCTTCCTAAGAACTGACAGGTTCCAGTAGTGCTTTTCATGTCTTCTTTGCAATCTGCAAAATCTGCATCTGAAAATCCTATTAGATCAAAATCCCTATTTCTAGGGTACCATAGACCATGATCTGCTGTGCCCTTAAGATACCTCAAGATTCTCTTTATAGTAGAGTAATGAGATTATTTAAGGCAGACCTGATACTTATCAGAGACACATATGGCATACATGATGTCAGGCCTACTAGTAGTCAAGTATAGAAGGGAGCCAATTATCCCTCTATATAAATACTCATCAACAAGTTTCCCTATCTCATCTTTGCCTATAGGCATACTTGATCCCATGGGAGTTCTCATGGTGGATGCATTCTCCATACCATACTTTTTGATTATCTCCCTGGTGAACTTGGACTGGGATATGGCCAAGCCATCATCAGTCTGTCTTACTTGGAGTCCCAAGAAGAACTAGAGCTCACTCATGCAGCTCATTTCAAACTTCCATTGCATAAGTTTATCAAACTTCTTACAAAGGTTGTCATTAGTAGATCCAAAGATAATGTCATCGACATATATCTGGACTAGGATAAACTTACCCTTTGATTCCCTTCGGAATAGGGTCTTGTTTATCTTCCCTTTGAGAATTTGTTCTCAATGAGGAAGCTGGACAAGGTTTCATGCCAAGCCCTAGTGGCTTGCTTTAGCCCATATAGAGCTTTCCTAAGCTTATAAACAAAATTAGGAGAGTTAGGATCTACAAAACTTAGTGGTTGATCCACACATACTTCCTCTTTTAGGTCCCCATTCAGGAATGTTGACTTGACATTCATCTGGTAGACTCTGAATCCCTGATAGGCAGCAAATGTAAGGAAAATCATTATGGCTTCCAATCTAGCAACTGGGCAAAGGTCTGGTCAAAGTCTATGCCCTCTGCTTGCATATAGCCTTTAGCCACCAGTCTAGCCTTATTCTTGACAATAATGCCATCTTGATCCAACTTCTTCCTGTAGATCCACTTAGTCACTATGACATTTTGTCCTTATGGTCTGCGGACCAACTTCCAGACCTTGCATCTCTTAAATTGGTCCAGTTCTTCTTGCATTTCTCTAATCCAAAACTAGTCCTTGATTGTATCTTCAAAATTCTTTGGCTCTTCTTAAGACACGAAGCTTGAGTAAAGAGCTGTATTCATGCTCCAGCTTCTAGTCTGGACTCCATGATTTGCATCACCAATGATTTGTTGTAATGGATGGTCCCTTAGATGCCTGGTAGCTGGTGGTAATCTAGCTGTAGCTTGTTGATCTTCAGGGTTTTAGCTAGTTGGTCTTCATTTTCTTCAGGTATGTTTTCCCCTTCCCTTGGAATAGGCAGTCCATCATAATTTTCTTGGACTGTGGGGGTAGCTTCCTTAATAGTCACCTTGTCCATCATCTATTTTGTACTTGCAATACTATAAGAGGAGGAGCTGACAGCTCACAGTTAACCATGTTGGATTCATCAAAATCAATATGCATTGACTCTTCTACAACTTGGGTAGTTAAGTTGTAGATTCTATATACCTTACTGTGAGTGTTGTACCCAACAAAGATCCCTTCATGGGACTTGAAAACAAACTTAGTTAAATGGACTTTTCCATTATTGAGCACAAAGCACTTGCAACCAAAGATCCTGAAATAGCTCAGATTTGGTTTTCCGCCCTTCAAGATCTCATAGGGAGTCTTCTTGTGGCTCTTGGAGATAGAAGCCCTATTAAGGACATAGCATGCAGTGTTAACTGCCTCAAACTAGAAGTATTCTGGGAGGGATGAGTCACTTAGTAAGGTTCTACCAGCCTCTATGAGAGTTCTAATTTTCCTTTCAACAATTCCATTTTGCTGGGGTGTTCTAGGAGTGGAAAATTCTTGATGAATCCCTAGATCTTCATAGAATATTGTCATGCACTCAGACTGAAACTCAGTGCTATGGTCACTTCTGATTTTGACCACAGTGCTTTTGAATTCATTCTAAATTTGATTGAAAAATGTCTGAAAGACATCAGGGGTTTCAGATTTCTTCCTTAGAAAGAACACCTAGGCAAATCTGGAAAAGTCATCAACAACCACAAGGATGTAGGCTTTCCTACCTAGACTATGAATTGGAATAGGACCAAACAGATCCATATGCAAGAGGTATAAGCACCTCACTGAGTTATGGTTCCAATACTCTTGAAGGATGTACAACCTTGGGCTCGTGGCAGGCGGCTCAAGCAGCAGGGCGGAGAAGCTAGTGAGAGGAATTGAAGGGGCGAGTGGGACCATATGGTCCACTCGCAGAAGGCGAGACGGGGCTCGGCGCTGTAGGCGAGACGTCCTATAGGGCGCGGGCTGTCCCTTGAGGGCGAGATGGCTCCCATAAGGCGGGAGGCCAGCGAGACAAGCATGTGGGTTCATCTCACCCGCTGGTCATTTCCCCAATCGCCATATAGATGGAAGGATGTTTTTACCTTCTTACACCACAAGGGGTATTTACTCTTTTACCCTAGGTAATTTTACCCTTCTACCCTAGGAGGTCTACATATAACCCTTCAGAACAGCGGAGTTTGGCTGTTGGCAGACCCAACACAGGGTATTTTGGTAATTTTAGGTCGGTTCAGTATGGTTATTACCAGATCAAACTCAGAGGCCTATAAATAGACCGATAAGGTGCCTTGAACAGGTTGTTGAACCTTTCTGTATTCTTCCTTAGAGGCACCTAACTTAGCATTGGCTAGGGAGGGGGAGAACTTCAGATTCTTCCGCGTAAGAGGTGGGCCCTCCGAGCTAAGACCATCGGTCTATTTTTGGTCCTGTGACTCATGTCGAGAGGGCGGTTCGAGAAGCGTAAGTGTGTGCTGCAGCTTCAGGTCCAAACTCTAGGTGGAACCGGGTGACTGGTTTCAACATTTTTGGTGCGATGAGCATGGATTGCTGCCCCACATAGATGAATCTTGAGCGACCTCATGACAGGAGGTCATGGAGAAGGAGATGGAGACGGGTCAGATAACCCGGGAGGATTCGTTGGAAGGGAGGAGTTCATGGCGTCAATCAAAGCCATTATGGACATGCTGCAAGGGATCTCGCGACAGGGTGATTGTTCGACCCCGCTGCCTCAGGTGCCTGCTCTTGCGCCATAGGAAGAGCTCATCTCAGCAAGAGTGGTAGAAGATGCCCCAGGGAGGAGACTGGGGAAGGAAGTGATGGTGGAAGAAGCCGGGCGAGACATGGCGGGAAGGGAGTTGTTCCCAAGCCCTGCGAGTGCCATCTCGCCAGGGGACGTCATCGCATGAGTGGGGCAGCGAAACCAAGGGCGAGAGGGCCGCCATTCTTCGAGTTGATCTTGTCAGCTCCCATCCTGAAAGGGTTCAGGGAACCCGAGATGAACAATTATGTGGGGAAAGATGATCCCCTCCAGCACCTACAATGGTTCGAGGACGCGGTTTCGATCAGGCCGATGACGGACGCATTAAAGTGTCATCTTTTTGCCATCACTTTAAAGGACAAGGCTAGGGACTGGTTTCATCAGCTCCCGACAGGCTCGATATACAACTTCGAATACTTGAGCAGGAACTTTCAGCTGCGTTTCTCGACTTCAAAGAAGAGGAAGAAGAAGCCAGAGTCGATTTTTCTGATTAAGCAGAGGGCGGGTGAGTCCCTAGCTCAGTATGTAAACAGATTCCAGGAGGAGATCTTGGATATTCATGAGGTGCCAGGATTCTCCCTCCAGATGGCCTTTATCATGGGACTATGGGAGGGCTTCTTCAAGATGAGCCTCACTCGGAATGCGTCACTGTCATTTGAAGGGTTGATGGAGAAGGCCGCGAAGGAAATAGCAATGGAGGCGGCGAATCCATCTTTTGAAAAAAAGCATGCAAGGCTGACGGAGGTTGAATCAAGAGAATCAGGAGGAGGGAGACATCAAGAAGTGAGGAGAAGAGAAGAGCTGAGGGCACCGACATACCAGGACTTGGGATGGAGGCATCAGGGAGGCCCTTCCCTAGGGTAAGGGAGAGTATTTCCCCAGGAGGAAGGAACCAACCAGGAGGACCCAGAAGATTTAACCAACATGGGTGGGGGTACAGTCATATAACACCCCTACCCCCGCCGCAGCAAACTATGGCCATCGGCCGAGGAAGAGGAAGAGGCCGGGAGAGAGTAAGAGCAGGAGCAGGAGTGGGAAGGAGGAGAAACCCTCAGGAGGGGAGACGAGGGGAGGCAGTAGCGTTGCCCTACTGTGACTTCCACGAGGAGGGTCATGCAATGGCTACCTGCCCGGAATTCTTGGAAATGAGAAGAGTCAGGGGAGTAGGAGAGCAGCAAATGCCTGTGCGGATATAGGAGGTGACTTGGACTGGAGAGGAAGACCGGTGTGTGGATCGAGCGGATGTAGGGGATCGAGGGGGAATCGAAGTAATCCATGGGGGTGGGGATAGAGGCTGCTCGAAAGGCAAGCATTCATACCATGTACTGTCGGAGCGTAGCTTCAACGTCACAAGCCCCTCCCCCGGATGAGAAGATCAACTTTTCTCGGAAAGACATGCCAGACCATGAAGACCCCTGCTGTTATGCACTGGTGATCCGGACTGCCATTGAGAACTTCACGGTATCGCGGATCCTAGTCGACAATGGAAGCTCAGTTAATGTTATTTTCAAAAAGGCGTTTAATGAGATGAGGGTGGAGGCCCGAAGGGTGCTAGCCGCGGATGGACCATTGTTTGGATTCTCAGGAGAGAGGAAGGAAGTCTAGGGGGAGTGGGACTCTAGGTAACCCTGGGGAGCTATCTAGGAACTGCTGCTTTGTCATAGTGGATGCCCCCAGCAGTTACAACGCCATTTTTGGCCGCCTCTTGATCAGTGCTTTTAGATATGTTTCGTCCTCTTTCCATCAGTGCCTGAAGCTCAATGTCGGAGGTACTCAAATTAGAGTACGAGGAGACCCAAAGGCAGCCAGGGCATTGCGGTGGAGATGGAAACGGCGGGAGAGAAAGACAGAGAGATGGTGGAGGAATAGGAAAAGGAGTCGAATGAAGGTGGAGGGAGGAGGAAAGAAAAGAGAAAGATGGAGGAAGCAGGAAGGTCACTCGGGGGGAAGCCCGGCTGGAAAAAAGATGAATTTCACTACTGGAAGGAGGGAGCACTAGCGAGCTGGAGATGGAGAAGCTTTGGGAAGAAATGGTGGTGACTATTACAGAGCACGAGAGAACGAGCCAGGATGTCAGAGAACAGGATATGCTGGGAGAGCAGGAGAAAGAAGAGGAGTCGTGAAGGCTAAAGGCAGTCATGGAGGTACTAGAGATGGAGATCCTCACTAGGGAAGGAAGAAAAGAGAAGATAAAGTTCAGCGGCGAGCTCAGCCCAGAAGACCAGGAGGAGATCAAGGCATGCGTGCAGAGGAATATTTACGTCTTCACTTGGAGCTCGGCTGACATGTCAGTGGTCGATGCAGACGTGGCCTACAACCATCTCAACCTCGACCCCAACACTCGCCCAGTGCAACAGAAGAAGAGGGCCATCGCCACTAAGATGGTCAGACCCATTAGAGAGGAGGTTGAAAAGCTGCTTAAGGCAGGGTTTGTGTCTGCTTGCAAGTATACGGGTGAGTGAGCAACGTTGTAATGGTTAAAAGGGGGGAGGGTAAGTGGAGAATGCGTGTAGATTTCTCTCTCTTATATAAAGCATACCCTAAGGATTGTTACCCTCTGCCTTGAATCGACGCGCTGGTTGACTCAGCCGTCGGTTTCTCATTAATGAGTTTTCTAGACGCATTTTCAGGATACCACCAAATACGCATGCACCCTCCGGACGTCAAGGATGTCGCCTTCATCGTGGGGGGTGGATTCTTCTGTTTTACATGATGCCCTTTGGGTTGAAAAATGAGGGTGCGACTTATCAAAGAATGATGGATTAGATCTTCCAAGAGCAGAAAGGGCGGAATCTTGAGGTTTATGTGGGTGACCTGATGATCAAAAGTCGGGACCTCAGATCTCATGTCTTGGATATTGAGGAAACCTTTGGAACTTTAAGAAAATATAAAATGAGACTCAACCCCCTGAAATGTGTTTTTGGAGCCAGTATGGGAAAATTCCTAGGGCATCTCTTTACCCCATCCGGAGTAGAGCCTAGTCCCGATAAGGTAAAGGCAATCCTAGAACTGCAATCTCCTAGGAATACCAAGGAAGTTCAACATCTAACCGGCAAGCTGGCTAGACAAAGCATGTTCCTCTCCCGAGCCGGAGAAAAATGCTCACCTTTATTCCAGACGTTAAGACGTGGTAAGAAGTTCGAATGGACCCCAGAGTGCGAGGAGGCTTTTTAGGCTCTAAAGCAGCAGCTCACCCGGGTGCCTCTACTCCAGGGGCCGGGGGAAGGGGAGGTCTTGTTCTTATACCTAGGAGTTGGGACCGAGGACATGAGTTCGGTTCTTGTACGGGAGGAAGGAAAAAAGCAATTCCCAATCTATTACGTGCGCAGGGTTCTAAAAAAGGAGGAGCTCGAGTACCCCATCCTCGAAAAGCTAGCATTTGCTCTCATCATATCGGCAAGGAAGCTTTGGCCGTATTTTCAGGCCCATTCGATTCATTTGGTGATGGATCACCCCCTCCGTCACATCTTGGATGGGGTGGAGCACTCTGGTAGGTTGGATAAATGGTCGATAGAGCTCAGTGAATTCGACCTCGCCTTTACTCCTCGGCTTGCCATCAAGGCACAAGCGATGGCCGACTTCCTAGCGGACTACGTAGTGGAGATCCAAGAGGCTGAAGCACCTCCTCGAGCGGCTTGGAAGATGCTGGTAGTTGGAGCATCAGGAAAAAAATTCTTTCGTAGGGGGAATGATCTTATTAAGTCCAGAGGGGACCAAAATCGAGCAGGCTTTGAAGATTCACTTTGCAATCACCAACAACCAAGCGGAATATGAGGCGATCATCGCATGGCTCAGGTTGGCTCGGGAGTTGGGCATACAATACATTAGGGTCTCCACAGACTCTATGGTGGTTGCGGGCCAGATTAAAGGGGAGTTCGAAGTGAGGGAGCCACCCTCCAGCTGTACCTGGGGAAGGTCAAAGACATCATCAAACAGTTCCGCAGTTTTTCAGTACAGCACGTCCCGAGGTATGAAAGCGCTCAGGCTGACCAACTCGCAAAATACGGCCCTCAAGCCGGAGGAACGGTGACGGAGCTTTTCAGGTCATCCATAAAAGAGGAAGAACTCATGGAGATAAACCATCAAAGGTCTTGGATGGACCCCTTCATCACTTTCTTGACCTCGGGACAGCTTCCCGAGAGTGATCTCGATAAGAAGCGTGTCAGGTATAAATCGGCGTACAATCTGATGAAAGATGGGGCATTGTACCGAAAGACGTTATCGGGTCTGCTGGCTCGATGCGTATCTGAAGAGGAGGTCCCAAGGGTCCTGGAAGAAACTCATTCAGGGGAGTGTGGGAGCCACTCAGGGAGTCAGACTTTAGAATGGAGAGTGTTGAGGCAGGGTACTTTTGGCCTACCCTCTGGAAAGATGCAGAAGAATTCGTGAAAAGATTCCAAAAGTGTCAGGAGTTCGCCCCCCTCCAACTCCTTCCCGCCCAGAGGCTACGAACAATCACGGCTCCCTAGCCCTTCGCAATATGGGTACTAGACCTGGTGGGTCCTTTTCCCCAGGCTAGTGGTCAGAGGATTTTCTGTTAGTCATTGTGGATTACTTTTCAAAATGGATGGAGGTGAAGGCGTTGGCTAAGGTGACATCGCAGGTGGTCAAAAATTTCGTATGGCGAGAGATCATTTGTAGGCACGGGATACTGCTGGCCATTGTAACTAATAACGGACCACAATTTGCTAGCAGGGAATTCGTTGATTTATGTATCCGGCTGGGCATAGACCTCCATTTTGCCTCGGTTCATCATCCACGGAGCAATGGACAGGTGGAAGCAGAAAACAAGATCATCGTTAATCTTTTAAAGAAGAAGGTGGAGAACCTAAGGGGGAGCTGGGTGGAACAGCTCCCTTCAGTTCTCTGGGCCTTAAGGACCACACCAAACACCACCATGGGAGAGACCCCATTTAAGCTCTCTCATGGATCAGAGCCCGTCATACCAATAGAGTTCGAGGTCACATCCCTAAGAGTAGCCATTGTAAGAGAGGGAGACGAAGGATGGATGACAGAGAGCGTAGAAGAGCAAAAACTCTCTCTGATCTCGTGGAAGAACTCAGGGACTTGGCGTTGATCCGGCAGGACGAGATTAAGCGCTGGATGGCAAAGTACTTTGATAAGCACATAAGGATCAAGCAGTTCCTAAAGGGTGATTTGATCCTCAAGAAGGTGAACGCTGCAGGCAGACGGGCATTAGTAGGGAAGCTTAATCCTAACTGGGAAGGTCCCTTTATAGTGAAAGAGGTCTTGAAGTCAGGAGGGTACCACCTCCAGGATGTGGACGTGGTACCCCTCGATCGTGCCCGAAGTGGCGATGACTTAAAGGGATTTTATCCATAATACTTTTTCTTCATTTCATTTTTCGTCGTTCAATACTTGTAATTTTGATGTGGCCTTCTGATATGATGAAACCGCAGGTGTACTTTTTCATGGCATTAAGAGTGAAGTGGGTGCATGTAGACCCCAAGCAGACCCGCTGACTAGGCTCTCATCTAGCTGGCAGGACTGTAGGCTCACTCGGTGGTTAGAGATGGTTTGGAGAGGAGACCCTGAGCAGACCCGCTAACCAGCCTCTCATCTAGCTGGCAGGACTGTAGGCTGACTCGGTGGTTGGAGATGGTAAGAGGTAGGACCTCCGAGCTGAGACCATCAGTCTGTTTCTGGTCATGTGACTCACGTCGGGAGGGCGGTTCGAGAAGAGTAAGTGTGTGCTGCAGCTTCAGGTCTAAACTCTAGGTGGAACCGGGTGACTGGTTTCAACAAAGGAGGTCTTAGTATATTTGCCCTATTGGCATGTAGAGCAGATACCCTCCTTAGTGCATATATACTTAGGCTCATTTCTAACCAGCTCATTGTTGAACAGCTTGTCTATGGTCCTATAATTTAGAAGGGCTAGTCTCTTGTGCCGCTGGACACAGGAAAAGGATTTCTCATCTGCAACTAAGCATATAGGTGAGTCTTTGCTAGAGCATAGGAAATCTAAACAGTACACATTTTCACTCCCAGTGCCTCTTAATATGACCTCTTGGTCACTTAACCTCCTAATTTGGCACTCATCCTTGTATAATACTATGTCATAGCCAAGATCACAGAGTTGACTAATGCTTATCAGGTTGTGTTGCAACCCTTCCATATAGGATACTTTAGTGATAATGACTATGCCATTAGAGATCTTACCATAGCCTCTAGTCACCCGTTTTTCTGTCCTACCAAAGATAACCTTTGGTCCATTCTTTACTGGAGCATAATCCTTTAGCATGCTCCTTGTTCCAGTCATGTTCCTGGAACATCCATTGTCCAAGTACCATATAGGGGTATGGGCACTTGGACTAACATGCAAAACACAAATCAGTTAACCTTAGGACCCCGATTTTTATTGGGCTCTTTGTGCATGTTAGTCAGAAAATAATTATGCCTGCCTGCAAATTTTTTGACAGGAAAGCTGACATTTGCTCTCTGCACACTATGATTGTGCTAGCAATCAATAGCAAAGTGGCATACCTGGCCACAACACCAATACTCATGGATGTTGTACCTTCTATTTGGAGCGGGTCTAGTGGTTGTGTTAATAACAACTTTGGGTCTAGAAGGAGTAGCAACAGTCTTGTTCCATGGTTTTCCAACCCCAGTCTGACAAGTGGTCGGTCTGGCGGTAGAAGTGCTCGAGATATCTTGAGCCCTTCTAGCAGCAGCTTTCTTTTCAGAAAGCATACTCTTAAAAGCCTCGGATATGCCCAGGTCTGGTCTACTGACAGCCTTACCCTTTATCTTAGAGTGGGTTGGAGGAATTTGAGAACAGTCAGCAGCTTTACCCTTGACTGAAGGGGTTGTTGCACCAAACACAAATGGACCATTTGTATTTTCTCATTGGCACTTGCAACTTTGTTGTAACTACCACCATACTGTGGAACATCTTTGTTCACACAAGATGTTCTAGCATGATTCCAGTGACCATAAATACTCTCATGGTCATGGCTGTTAGAAGGAAATTGCACTCTATTAAATTTCATAGGAGGCTTAGAGGCTAGTGACTCCACTTGAGCTTTGCCCTTTCCCTTGAGATTAGCAGCTCTTGTCCTTTCCTTGAATGCCAACCCTTTCTTTCCCTTTTGGGAGGAGAATGAGTCTATCAAGAGCAACACTGTGTTAGGCTTGGAGTAGCTAGCCACTAGTTCCCTCTCATTTTTGAGCTTTCCTTCAAGATTCCTGATATGGTTATTCTTGAAGGTTATGGTGCTCATCTGAAGGATTGTTACATTCTTCAGCTTTCTAACTTCTTGAGTCTTCAGATCCAGCAATTTTGTTGATTCTAAAGCAGCAAGCATTAAAGAGACAATTTCATGAGCCTGTTATTTGGCCAGGAGCTTGCTTTTATTTAGAGCCTGCAGAAGTGCATCATAATTATCAATCAATTGATTGATGTCTCCCTCAAATTCTGAGCCATCATCATCACTTGATGCAGAAGCACGAGAATCTGGAACTGATTCATAATCTAAACAAGCAGAGCTAGTAATAGAAATTACCTTGCTTGGACCAGGCTGATCCTGGATGAGTTCTTCATCTGACCTAGCCATCTGCCCAAGGCAGCAGCTGTCTTCTTCAGAATCCACCTCTGAAGCACCATCAGACTATGATAGAGGGGCCCTATCTTCAATCGTGACAGCAGAATGAACCTTCTTAGCTTCTTTTTCTAAAGCAGCCAGCCTTTGATGTAGTCTGCTTCAACAGCTCCTTCTTCAGTAGAGTACAGCTCAATGTAGGCTTCTTCTTATTCTGACTCTGATGAGGAGTCAGTCCAGCTTCTTTGCTTCTTGGCAAAGAGGGATTTTTCCATCTTGCCTTTTTGCTGGAGGTCCTTTTTCTCATTGTATTCCTTTCTTTTGATTAGGCAGCCGACTATCACATGCCCAGCTTTTCTGCAATGATAACAGGTCATATTAGAGGAAACCTGTTTACCAATTTTGGAACCATACCCGTCCTCCTTAGAGGATTTTCTCCTGCCCTTGTAGTAGTTATCCTTGGGATGTGAGGAGGAGGAATGCCTGCCTCTCCAGTTCTTCTTCTTCAAGAACTTCTAGAATTGCATGGTGAAGGCAACAAAATCTTCATCTGACCATTGGCAGTCTGATGTGCTTTTCTTTGATTTTTCAGAATCAAATTCAGCATCTCTCCTTGGTAGAGAGGGAGACTTTCTTCTGCCTTTGATGGAGCCTTCAACTTTGAATACTACAGACTTGTCTCTTGCCTGAGACTTGTCCTGGTTCTCCTCTTCTCTCCTTGCAGCCAGCTGCATTTCATATGACAGCTGCTTCCCAAAGAGTGTGTGAGGAACGGTCTCACCCAGCTTTGCCACTTATCTGATGGCACTGATTTTAGTGTCCCACTCTCTAGAGAGAGATCTAAGAAACTTATCATTCAGTTAATAGTTACTTAATACTCTTACGTAAGTGTTCAGCTCATTCACAATTCTAAAGAACTTTTCAAAACAGATGGTTATGTTGTGCCCATTGGATTGCCTGAAAGCCTCAGACTCTTGGTTGAGCATGGACTTCCTATCATCTCTAACATCATCTGTCCCCTCCATATAGATCACAAGTGTTTCCCACATTTCCTTTGTAGTTGAGTAATGGATAGGTTTTGAAGAGTAGAGTCATCAACAACACTCATAATTATGTTCTTTCCTCTTGTCTATTAAGGGCAAGGCTAACTCATCCTTGGTCATCTCATCATATGTCTTGGGGTTCTTGACATTAGCATCCAGTGCTGATACATTCATTGGGATGTATGGTCACTCTTCAACTGTAATATACATCCTAGGGTCAACATCCTCCATGAACTGCCTCACCCTTGCTTTCTAGATGCCAAAATCTTCCTTCCTATAGATTAGAAGTCTCACAGCACTCAACTCCCTATTGGTCATTGCCGAACCCATAGAGACAGACTTCTAGCTAACCTTGGAGATCTACTCAGACTGTTAAGCCTTTAAAGAGCAACCTCCCTCTAATACCACTTGAAAGTCTTATTTTCAAGGCTAACTAAACACCTAGATGGGGGTGAATAGGTTTCTGTCTCAATTTGATTTTTATAACTTGGTTGCAGATTTCTGTGGTTGGTGATTCGGTTAGATTTTGCTTTCAAGATCAATCACAGATGACACAGCAATTTATAGTTGTTCCCCAATCTTGGGTATATCCACTGTCCCTCTGTGTTTATCTCATAGTGTATTAGATTTATCTCTCCCTCCAGAACTCAGCTCCTCAAGAGCTTACAGCACAGATCCCGCAGGACCACACAGGTCACACAGACCTACAACTTAAGAACTAATCCAAACCCAGGTCACAAAGACCTTTCACCCGGCACAAAGCCAAACATAAGTCACTAAGACCTCAGCCTTTATAATACAGGCTTACAACTCCAGAGTCATCAAGAATCTTTATAGAAGAAGAAATAAAGAGAGAGATAATTAGACACCAGAGCAAGATCTCTGTGTCTTCTTCATCCTAGACTGAGCAGATATTAGTCCAAGATTTTTCTGTTGAAGTTAATAAGTAGGCAGTAGAGTTTTCTTCAACCAGCATTCTTTTCTCTGTAGAACTTGTAGATCTACTTCCTCAGAATAGCTTCTGATCCAGCTGTTGTAGATGGTGATTGCTTCAACTATCTCTTTCCCCAGCAAGGTTCTCTGTGTAGAACAACTTCTTCAGGCTCGACGAAAATGGCGTAGAAGAAGATGAAGTTCGGCCGCACTTTTCATTTTCAGAAAACATAGACAAAGAAAAACCAATCGATTACTCTGGCCGATTTGCTGCTTTTTATTCTCTGAAGGCCAATTGAGAAGTGGGTCCCACCACCTGGATTGATGGCTGAGATTCAGCCATTCAGCGCATGCTTTCCATTTAATCTTGATTCAACGACTCTTTGCTTTGTGTGGGCCCCAACACTTAATGTTGAAAATATTCCTTGGAAAGTGCAGAAGATGATAACAGCTGGTCACCAACGTCTCTAACAGCATTTCCGCAACATTTATATTTTGGTTGACTTTTTGACTTTGCTGACGTCAGCATAACTCATCATTTCTGGACTTAGACAAAATTCAATCATTATAACCAAAGGCGTTGAGTGAGTAGATATCACTTAATGCCACAACACTTAGAAAAAATTCTGTCTATCTAGGTATTAAGCTCGACGAATGATGAGCCTTGTTCGACGAACAGCAAGCTCATCTCGACGAAAGCATAAGTTCAGTTCGACGAACTGTAGACTTAGTTCGACGAAAGGCTGAACTCAGTTTGACGAACTTCAGGCTCAGTTCAATGAACGCTGAGCTCAGTTCGACGAAGCTGAGCTCGCCGAAAGCCAAGCAATCCATGCATTTGGACTTAGCCAAATTTCTGCTTCAAGGCATTGAGAGTGTTGAGAGCCTTGAGTGAGCTTGCCTCACTCAACGCAATTTGCCTTAGAAAATATTTCTACGCCTTGGCATTGAGAGAGTAAGCTCCCCTCAACGCCAAACTACTTAGCAGAATTTTTCTGTTATCTCGCGTTGAGTGAGTAAGTTGCAATCAACGGCTGTGGACTTGGTGAAAATTTTCCCCAACTTTTCTGTGAGTGACTGGCACAACAACACTGAACGCTATAAGTTGTATTGCTTTAAGTGAGTAGACCGCACTCAATGCCTGTGGATTTGGCCACATTTTCAGCCAATTTCTTTAGTCTTAGACTGACTCAGCTTGACTCACAGCCTTTTTGTTGTATGGCGTTGAGTGAGTAGACTACACTCAATGCTTTTGTACTTAACCAGATTTTTGGCTATCTTTCAGTTAGGCTGAGATAGACTCAACGCTATATGTTATATGGCGTTGAGTGAGCTGTCCTCACTCAATGCCTGTGGACTTGGTCAAATTTCTACTACACAATATTGAATTCATACCTCTGGCGTCTAGTGAGATTGCTCCACTCAACGCCTATGAACTTAATCAATTTTTGTTATGTCCAACAACCACTTATTATGTCTACATGTCTAATAAATGTGATATGGACAACTTGCACTCAAGACCTCAAATGCACATCAAATACAGTTGATGTGTGTGACATTGACCTGTTTGACTTCTCACAAATCAGGAACATTAGGAACAATGGACCCAACAGGCGCAAAGATAGAAAAATGAGGTCGAGGAGAAGACTGCAAAGAAATCTGGAGGGGGCATTATAATTAGGAAACCGTAATCATATCAATGCAAAAAAAATTTAGGCTCCTAAGGGTCATTGAATGTGGGATGTTTATTATAGGCTTACTTAAACATTTAATATTATTTATGCTATCTAAGATATTTTGTCTTACTTGTCTGAGTGTTTGCACATTTTGAGTTGATCTTTATTATCTGTTTTTAAATTGTGTATATCATCGACTAGGATTCTGACTTATTCAAATAAGTGGAGATTGTTTGGAACATTGACAACAATGACCAAGATTTGAGGAAGCCCCCCATAAGTTACAATATACACAAGCATGTATTTGACATTTCTCTAAGATTACATGTGTAGGTAATCAGTATTTGATTGACTAACAGCTTGAGAGCAAGTCAACACACTCCAGAATTGAAGAATATTTGCTAAGTACAAATGCGTCGAGTCATCCCACATCACTCGACGCTCATGGTCTGTATGCGTTGACTCAATGATAATCACTCAGTATAACAGAAGAGAAGCATATAATCTGTCTAAGTTCAAATGTGTCGAGCCATCTCACATCACTCGACGCTCAAGTTTAATTTGCGCTTACTGAATGATACTCTCTCAATGCTTTAGCAAAATAGCAATTCAGACCAAGTACAAGTGCGTCGAGTGAAGGTCTTTCAATAAATGTCTCAGTAAAAGAGCTGAGATTCAGACTAAGTACTAATACGTCACGTGAAAACCATTCACTCAACGCCTTAGTAGTGAAGCTGAAAAACTATCAAAGTACAAATGCGTCAAGACATAAGATTTGACTCTACGCCAAAGTTATTTGCACTGAGTTAACTCCAGTCATTCGATACCTCTTCAAAAAGGCTTCACTCAACGCTTTAGTAAAAGCAGAAAAGTTGTCAACGTACAAATGCGTTAAGGCACAAGAGATCACTCAACTCCTAAGTAGAATGCGCTGATTTAAGTTTTGTCTCTCAACGCTTTATCAGAGTTCAAGTATTTGTCTGAGTTATGTTGCTTCCAACACTCAACGCATTTATAAAAGATAAAAAAAATTTTGAAGTCCATTGGCGTCGAGTCTGTTCTGCTGACGACATACATAATTCAAATCGATGCAAATTGCGCGCTAAAAGATGAAAACTGTCGTATTTCTCTGACACACAATCTTGGGATGATTCAACCATTAATGTCGGTCATGCCGCTTACCTAAAATGGATTATAGGCATTACAAATGCCCAGGTATAAAAGCTAAGTGAGGGAGACTTTTACAAGAACGTTTTGGAGAACTTTTTGGGAAAAACTTTCGAAAACCCTAATTCGCAAAAAATTATCGCCAAGAGAGAAGGAAAAAATTTTCATTGTCTTCAAGCTTGGTAATTGATGAGTCCAATTTATATAGTGTTTTTCGGACTCATCTGTGCTAGTTTTCACGCACTTGCACTTCACTTTTAGTATTGTGGAAACCACCCATCACCACACATCTTCCCAAAACCCCGAGGTAGTAGGAAGGGGGGACGGGGGTACATAAACACCAAGGACCACCCGCTGCAGGAGATGTGGGACTAATCCATCCACGGGATGGCGGGGATATTCCGCCATACGGGGGCCCACCGGGGTCAACACCCAGACCTGGAACGCGATGGGGAAGCCCAAATATGCGGTCCCACACACACCCAATCCCGCTGGACCTTTGTTCTCAACACACCCCCGCAGCGGGATGGCTCTGATACCATGTGGAAACCACCCGTCACCACACATCTTCCCAAAACCCCGAGGTAGTAGGAAGGGGGGACGGGGGTACATAAACACCAAGGACCACCCGCTGCAAGCGATGTGGGACTAATCCATCCACGGGATGGCGGGGATATTCCGCCACACGGGGGCCCACCGGGGTCAACACCCAGACCTGGAACGCGATGGGGAAGCCCAAATATGCGGTCCCACACACACCCAATCCTGCTGGACCTTTGTTCTCAACAAGTATGTTATCGTTGATATTTCATTTATACAACTTTTCATGCTAAGTGCATTGTTTTGGCCCATGGGAGTGCAATTGCGCATTCTGTTGTTGGGGTTAAGCACATGGTGCTCCCTAGGGGCTCTTTCCAGTTTCTTTTGTTGCTTTTCTACTTTGCTGGAGGGTCCTGTTTGCTTTTATTTGTTTGTATGTAGGTGGTGTGTTTTCCCCAAGGCTGAAATACAGGTTTGAGGAAAATGCACGGTCGTGCGTTTTCTTAGCACATTGTTCTTTGTGATCATGCGTTTTGTTTGTGCAGGAGAAACGTCAAGAGGAGCTCGACGAATTTCGTTGAGCTGAGCTCGACAATCTTAACGCGCGGTTGACGCACGGTTTCATCGTAACCATACGCGAAGTAAATGCACGGTTTTCCTGTAGCTTCTTTTTTGTTCCATTCTGTGGTTAATCGTGCGATTTGTTCACGCACGGGCGGCAGCACTCGTGCGCAAGTAAAATGCACGGTTTCCCTGTATTATCTTGATTTCATGCGCTCTTTGTTTACCCATGCGATTTCCTTCACGCACAGGCGGAATCTCCCATGTTCGAGTAAAATGCATGGGTCAAAGCATCTTCATCCGCAAGCATGGCCTGGAAGTTAATAACGCACGGTTAGCACACTGTCGTGTGCCAAACCGTGCGTGCCTATTTTTCTGACATGCTTCTTTTAAAGTGCAGATCTTTCTCCATTGGGGACAAATTTTCTCCCCCGCCGTTTTACACCTACAAGGAAGGGTTCCACCATTTGCCTTCATCTTCCACCTAGGGAGGTGCTCCGGGCAAGCTTTCAACGCCATATTCAAGCCGGAGCTTCCTCTCGGCCTCCTCCTTCATCCTTGAGCTTCAAGAAGAGTTAGATCTAGCTTTCTCCATCAAGCTAGGAGAAGATAGTGCCATCCTCCACCGGATCATGACACGAAGAATACGGGTCCATTGGGAGTTATTAATAGCCTCCTCTACCACAGACGCAGTTGAGGAGCGAGCTAGGACGCGGATTGACAACCCAGCGATTCCTTCCGTGAATCCTCTACAAGACTTCAGATTTGGTCGATTTTGCACATTCTCTTCTTGTTTTGTTGTTGATAGTGTAGTTTGATCTCTTTGTACTTGATGAATTATGTTTAATATAATACACGTATGTATACAATCATGTCTATGTGATTTTATATTTTCATTATTTGCTTGAGGTGCACCTTTATTTTCCATCCGCCACCACATCTGGTTGTATTGCACTAGTAATTGCTAGTGGCATGCGTAGCGAAGAGGTGCTCTTGACCCTCATTCCACCATTCTCACCAACTCATCCGCAAGCCTGCTCGTCCATCCGTCCAGCGATTCGGTGCATAGCGGCCCGTGTAGTGTTCCATCCCGCCTGGCGAAGCATCGCATAGCGGCGTTGTATAGGAGTAGTTTGTGAGCGTTTTACTTTATTTTTCCACGACCATCAAAACCCCCCTTCGTTAACTCCGACCTAAGGACTTCAATCTCAAGTCCTTGAAATTAACTCCACCTTACTGTATTCCTTGAAGAGATCGATACTTGGGGACATTCGCCCATTTTATATTACTTGTGCGATTGGTACACTTGTCGTCCAATGCATCAGTAATCTACACAACAATTTTTCTAAAGCTTGAAGAAGAATATGATATCTGCAAGTATTCACCACATCACTGCCTGTTTCGAATCTAAATTTTATTTTTTGTTGATGTGGTGAAAAGAAGCTATCTGGTGATACAGCTAAAAAAGAAGACTCCAGAGCTTTTGTTCTAGTCATTGTATTACTCTTTATATCTCTGTTTCAAGATCTCTCTGAGATCTGAGTGTAGATCTATGTTATAAAGGCTGAATGTAGGACTTTTTCAAAAGTCTGTGGTGGGATTCCTGTAGAGAATTTGAGGTGGGCTTGTGTTATAAAGGCTGAGTTAGCGCTTGCTTGTGTGCACGAGGTAGAAGACTTGTTGTTGTCTCTGAGGTAGGACTATTAGTAGTCTGAATTGTAGGAGTGGAAGCCACTATGAGGTGTATGATCCTGGGAAGGGTCCGAGGTGTAAGATCTATTGATCTGAGTTTTGGAGTTGACCGAATTTAGTTCACTACTAGATAGGTGAATGGGGAAAGTGGATGCACCCTAAATAAGGGAACCACTATGAACTTCTTGTGGGTTCTCTGTGTTCTTGAATGCTACCAACCTAACAATGTAATGCCCCGAAAATCATATCGAGCTGGTCATGTGCAAGAGTATTTTTGGTGCCTGCATCGGGGTACACGGCCTAGGACACGGGCGTATCCAAGGCCGTGTGATTGTTTGTGTTGGCAGGCTGTGTCCAGAGAAGGTCACGGTAGGAAACACGGAAGCGTGACACGGGCGTGTCAAATGACACGGGCGTGTCAAATGACACGGGCGTGTCAAATGACACGGGCGTGTCAAATGACACGGGCGTGTCAAATGACACGGGCGTGTCAAATGACACGGGCGTGTGCATACCCGTGTCACCACCCGTGTTCCCAAGAGTCATGTCGGTTGGCGTGGCGGTTACTGGTTACTGGTGACACAGCCCTAGTACACGGGCGTGTCGGAAACCGACAAGGGCGTGTCAGGTTGAGACACGGGCGTGCCCGTGTCTCGACCCGTGTCAGTTTCTATGCTCGACGATCGTGCCTGTATCGAGGCACACGGCCTGGGACACGGCCGTGTGCGAGGGCGTGTTCGGCCCAGGTTTGATATTTTTTGGCCGGATCTGAGTCATTCATTTTCTTTAATTAAGATCCAACAACCCAGATGTGTTCCTGCTCTGATAAGGCCGGGAATGGAGGTTTAATTCCTCATTTTCTTCAAAGTCTTCTCTTTCAAAGGAGTTAGAGCAAGGAGGAAGAAAGAGGAGGATTCTGACCGTCGACGGAGCATCGGAGCACTATTTTGAGAACCGAGAGCGAATCCGCGGAGGAAATTCCATTGCGAAGCCTTCTAACTGTATAGTTTTTCCATGGCGCAGTAGCGTACTATAAGGGTAACGATTCTCTACTTGAGCATGTGAAACTCTCCTTCTTTTGCAAAAGGAAACCCGCTCTCGCGAGTGTGGGGTGAGTGTGTGGTGTTCCTTAGGTTTGACAGGAATAGTCCCCCTTGTGTTGCATATAGAGTTCAGAAGCAAAGTACAGACATAGGCATTATGTGTGAAGCCTACCCGGACATGTTGGTATGGATCGATGATGTTGCATTTTGTATGATTTGCCGAAGAAGATTCCGTGTTTTGTGTTTTCGGGTTTCTACACGGTAGATTGCAGCAGGGATCCATGGGTATTAACTCCAAGGCGCACACGAAAAACTGAGCAAAAATGTAATTCTGCTATTTTGGCGGCCTGGGAGCCGGCCATGTACATAACTGGGTTATGTGTTGTTTGGTTTGTTGCGGGATCCGAGAGAGGCTTGGCTTGTGCGTACGTCTTAAGGTGTACTACGCGTTGTGAGCAACTGGCAAGTGGAATTGGATCCGGACTATGTTGTTCGGTGCGAGAGACCCATAGAGGGACTGGCCGTTGGCATAGTCAGGAGCCTTAGACATTGGTCAAAAAGGCTAAAATGCTCACGTTGTTGCCATCCTGGGGATGGCGGTGAAGCCACAAAATTGACTGAATTCACCGTTAATGTGCCCTGAGTGCACGGGGTGTTTCGGTCGTGAGAGCCTACACATGTGGAATAGTATACTCGCACTTTTATTGTTTAGCTGGGCTAATGAATTGCAGGGAAGGAGCACCGTCGTCCCGAGTAAGGGGAGGTGTCGTTATAATTTGGTCGGCTTTGGCTGATCGTTGCTTTGTTTTCCACCGTGCGGTGGAATGTTGCTTGCAGGTGCTGCAGAGCCGAGTGCTAAATAGCGGGTTGAAGCCCAAGTTGCTGAGCTGGACCTCGAAGGCCAAAGTGAATAGCTGTATTTTGTTTTGTCATGTGTGGCCAGCCTGCGAGCCGTTGTATGGAAAACATTGTTTTGTTAAGTGAAACTCTTGTAAGGCCATAAGGCCAAATACTTTCTTTGTATGGGTTATTTCATTCTTGTGGTAGTTATGGACATTCATGTTAGTTGATATATCAATTATGGATTCTTTATAACTGTTTAAAAGCTTCCGCTAGAATGCTCTGTGTAGGACGAGTAGTCTTAGTTGTATGGTTTTGGTATTCTTATGTAACCCTTTCGACTGTCCGTGGTATATGGCATCGGGTTCCAGCTGGACCTTCTGTTATATGTCATACGACGGATGGGGGTGTTACAATTTGGTATCAGATCCCGGTTCCGGTCAACATAAATGAATTCATGGATGAATTCTTTTAAGGGGTGGTGAGCACATGTGTGTGTCATCATTATAACATCAAAAAGATCCCATGAATGTCCACTTAGGAATGAAAATGCACATGTTTTGTGGAATCTGAGTGTTCCAATGATTGTTTTTTAGCAATCTGTTTGTCGTCTAATCAAGGGTCTTTGCTATTATAGGCGGCTAGGTGCGGTGCTGGGCAATCGTAACGCCCACAATCGGCAGAAAGTAGTGCATTGAGGGACGTGCCTACAACACCTCCTTCAGCGGAAACCATCAGATTAGTTGCTGAAGCAGTCTTTGCTATGATTAATGCCCAACCTGTAGGGCAAATGCACCATGTACCACATGTTAATGAGCAAGAACCGATTAGGGGGGCAGGGCCGGGAGTTGTAGAGCGCGCAGTAGTAGATCATGTAGCACCAAGGAGAGCTACGGAGAAGCAGCTCAAGCATGTAATGAGCTTTAATCCTCCAAGGTTCGACGGGATTGGAACGCCAACTCAAGCTGAGGATTGGCTCTCTACGACAAAGAGGGTTTTGACGGCCACAGAAACTGTTGAGTGGCAGAAGACCACCATAGCGGCCTTCCTATTGGCTGGTGAGGCGAGGCTGTGGTGGGACGAGTTGGAGGTTCATCTTGAAAGTGTAATATTAGATCAGGAATACTCTAGAGGGGGGTAAATAGAGTATTCAGGGTTTATAAAATTTTCTTCTAATTTAATCTAGTGCAGGAACAAAATAAAATAGAAATCCTAACAAACAGCCACATCACAAAAAACAAAAACAAAAGAGCAATCCAGACAACACAAGAATTTATAGTGTGTTAGAAACGAACAAAAACAAACCGGAAGTGGTTTAACAGAAACTTTATTATCCCAAAAAGGTATCAATTACAATGGTATAGCCTCCCTTTTATAGAATGGAGGAGATGATAGAGATTATAAATAAGCAATGTGGGACTAAAAATTTACAAGTATATGCGGCTTTACAAAAAGACAAACTGGACAAGACGTGCGGTTAGACAAACTGGCTAACCGCCCGACCACAACCAGGATGAGAGAACAAGCACCCCAGAGAGCAAGTAGTCACAGGAGACCGCTAGACCGCCCGGTTTCTAAGTCATCTAAGACAAGCCTCCTGACCGCTGGGACACCAAACTGCAACAGCCCAGCACACAGACCGGCTAGGAGAAACCGCCAGACCGCCGGTCTCCGAACAGCAACAGACCGCCCGGTCTCCATCCTGCAATACTCCCCCTCAAGCTGGAGCATAGATATCAATCATGCCCAGCTTGTCACAGATGTAGAAAAAGGAAGCGGACACCGGCTTGGTGAAGACGTCTGCCAACTCGTTGTCGGAAGTGACAAGCGGAGTGCAAATCTGCTTCATCAATATCTCTTCCCGAATAAAATGACAGTCGACTTCTATGTGTTTTGTTCTCTCATGAAAGACCGGATTTTTGGAAATGTATATCGCGGCCTTGTTGTCACAGAACATAGGAAGAGGATAGTTGTAAACCTCTCCTAAGTCAAGCATGAGAGCCCGCAACCATTTCAACTCATATGTAGTCGACGCCATACTGTGATATTCCGCCTTTGCACTAGACTTGGAGACCACAGACTGTTTCTTGCTCTTCCAACTCACAAGATTGCCTCCAACAAACGTGCAGAAACCTGATGTAAATTTGCTGTCCCCTTTGTCATCAGCATAACTTGAATTAGAGTACGCTTCAACCCTTAGGTGACCATTCTTCTGAAAGAGGATTCCTTTCCATGGTGCTGATTTAGTATACTCTAATATCTTCAGGGCAGATTGTAGATGACACTCCCTAGGAGCTTGGATGAACTGGCTCACATTGCCAACAGCATAAGCGATGTCGGGCCTGGTTACCGTGAGATAAATGAGCTTGCCCACCAGACGCCGGTACCGCGTAAGATTGGATAGAAGAGGCGAGTCATCTGTCCAAGTTTTGTCTTCTCCAGCAGCCATAGGACAACGGGCAGGTTTAGCACCAGTCAATCCTGCCTCCTTTAAAAGATCAAGAGCATACTTTCATTGGGAAAGGACCATGGAGTTGGGCTTCCTAGAGATTTCAATCACCAGAAAGTATTTCGGGGACCCCATATCCTTTGTGATCAGGTGTTGACGAAGGCGTTTCTTTGTCTGCAATACCCCATCATGATCATCGCCAGTAAGAAGAATGTCATCAACATAAACCGCAAGAATAACTAGACCAGAGGCGGTTTTACGAACAAACAAGGAGTGATCTGCTGAGCTTCTCGTAAAACCAATGGCCGCAACAATGCCACTGAACTTGTCAAACCAGGCACAAGGACTCTGCTTGAGGCCATAGATAGCCTTCTTTAGCCGGCATACTCGTGTCTCCCCTTGAGCAACATACCGAGGAGGTTGCTCCATGCAAACATCTTCCTGCAGATCACCGTAGAGGAAAGCATTCTTAACATCCAGCTGTGAAATGAGCCAATCCCTGTTGACAGTGACGGAGAGAAGGACCCTAATGGTGCTGAGACAAGCCACATAAGATAAAGTATCAAAGTAATCAACACCATATGTCTGAGTAAAACCTTTGGCCACCAGGCAGGCCTTGTAGCGATCCACGCTACCATCAAGATAGAATTTCACAACAAATACCCAACGGCAACCAACAACATCCATGCCCAAAGGTGGGGGAACCAGGGTCCAGGTCCCCCATTTAGTGAGGGTAGCCATTTCCTCATCCATATCAGTCTTCCAATGAGGAATAGTGAGAGCCTCCTGGTAGGTGCGGGGAGAGGCGGTCTCAGAGATAGCCAATGCAAATGTCCTGCGGGAAGGAGTCAGACGATCATATGAAATAACAGCAGCCAGCAGGTGCTGGGTACATGTCCGCACCCCATTGCGAAGAGCTATGGGTAGATCCAGGTCGGCATGTTCCTCAGCAACCGGAGAATCCGTGGCGGAGAGAGCTGGCCTGGGAGGAGAGAGCGACAGCGTCGAAGAGGAGGGAGATGGGGGAGAAGAGGCGGGAGAGGGTGGAGATAGTGGAGATGGTGGAGATGGTGGAGGTGGCAGAACAGTAGTTGGAGCAGATGGAATTGTGTGGTTATGGTGAGAGGTAGGATCAGCAGGAGTAGAGGAGGAAGAGGAAGAGAAGTAAGATGCATTTTCAAAGAAGGTGACATCCGCAGAGACAAATTGCTTGCGGGTAACGTTGTCAAAGCAACAATAACCTTTCTGAGTGGGAGAGTACCCCAGAAAGACACATTTAGTGGACCGCAGGGAGAGTTTGTCGCGGGTGGCAGAGGGAGCATGCATAAAGGCTGTGCAGCCAAAGATACGTAGAGGAAGAGGAAAGGGTTCTTTGCCCGGATAGAGAATGGAGAAAGGAGTTTGACCACGGAGAACGGTGGAGGGAATGCGATTGATGAGATAGCAAGCGATGAGAACAACATAGCCCCAGTAGGACCGAGGGACATGCATTTGCGTGATCAGAGTGCGAGCGACATCGAGGAGGTGACGATTTTTGCGTTCCGCTACTCCATTTTGTTGGGAGGTGTAAACGCAATTGGTTTGATTAATAATCCCATGTTGCGTGCAGAAAGAGGAAAAAGCGTGACTGAGATATTCTTGTGCATTATCCGAGCGTAAGATTTTAATGGAGACATCAAACTGAGTTTGAATGGAATGGTAAAAGGATGTCCATACATCAAAAAGTTCAGAGCGGTCACGTAAGAGATATACCCAAGTAGAGCGAGAAAAGTCATCAATGAAAGTAACAAAATAGGAACTACCCTGACCAACGGTAAGGGTAGGAGCAGGACCCCAGATGTCGGAGTGAACAAGATCAAACGGACAGGTAGAACCACGATCTTGCTTTGGAGGAAAGGAGGAGCGGTGATGCTTGCCAAGTTTACATGTGTCACAATTAAGAGGAGGATGATGCGGAGGGAGGTGGGGCAAAAGTTGGCGAAGAAGCCGGGGAGGAGCATCACCAAGGCGAAGATGCCATTGGAGAAGATCTGTAGAGGAGGAGAAGGTGGATAGAGTAGAGACGTTGTCGAGGAAGTAGAGGCCGCCGCTCTCAGTCCCAGTAGCAATCGTCCATTGGGAGGCCGGATCCTGAAAAGAACAAGAAGTAGGAGTGAATGTGATGGAGCACTGTAGTTGTTTGCATAAAGAAGTAACTGATAATAAATTGTAAGGAAATTAGGGCACATAGAGTGTAACGCCCCGAAACTCAAAGGAGCAAAGGGGGACGATTTGGGCCAGTTTGGGTTCTGGCTGTAGGCACACGGCCTGGGATACGGGCGTGTCCCAGGGCGTGTCAAGCATGTGCCGACACTTAGTCGCGAAGTCGTCGAGATTTTCTCGACGATTCGCTGAGAATGGGCACACGGCCTGCGACACGGGCGTGTCGCAGGGCGTGTCGACCCGTGTCGACACTTAGCCGCGGAGTCGTCGAGTTATACTCGACGAATCGTCGAGAATGGGCACACGGCCCGCGACACGGGCGTGTCGCCGGGCGTGTCGACCCGTGTCGACGATCGTCCCGGGGAAGTCGTCGAGATTCGCTCGACGATCGTCGAGACAAGGCACACGGCCTAGGACACGGGCGTGTCCAAGGCCGTGTCATCAAGTCGTCGAACTGCACGCGACGAAATGTCGAGACCATGTACACGGCCTGGGGCCCAGGCGTGTCAAGGTGACACGGGCAAGGACACGGGCGTGTCCTAGAACCCGTGCAGTGCTCGGGTTGAAAATGGGGAAAAATCATGGGGTACACGGCCGGCTACACGGCCGTGTCAGCTGGAACACGGGCGTGTCAGCTCGAACACGGGCGTGTTCGATACCCGTGTTATGGTCCAGGAGATTCGATTTTGACGGCGAATGCGGCACACGGCCCTGGACACGGGCGTGTGCCAAGCCGTGTTCGGTCCAGATTGGGCATTTCATCCCCGAATCAAAGCCGTTCGTTTCCTTAGGTTGAGATCCAACGGCTGGGGGTTGTTCCTGAGAGGGTATACCCGTGAGTTGACTTAGAAATCCATCACTTTCTTACCTTATCATCTCTCCAAGTCCTTGGAGAAAGAGGAGAGCCATTGGAGGAAGAAGAACTAGATCCCGCCATTGGAGGAGCTTCGGAGCTCCGAATCGCGAGCCGACTCCGGATCCACGGAGGCAACGCAAGTGCGGTGATTTCCATCCGATTACTTTTCAATGGCGCCAAAGAGGAACTTAAGGGTAACGATCCTCATCTTGAGCACGAATAGCACTCTTTCCTAGCATAGGAAGCCCGCTCTCGCGAGTTTGCGGAGAGTTGGAGGCGTTCCTTCGGGTAGATATGTGAAGTCCCCGTTGTTTAGAGTCCGTATGCGAGAACGGACATAGGCATGATGTGTGAAGCCTACCCGGACATTTTAGTCTGGATCGGTGATGTTGCATTGCATAAGGCCGGAGAAGACTCCGTGCTATTGGTTGTTTTCGGGTTTTCTACGCGGTAGATTGCAGCAGGGAGCCTTGGGGACTAACCCAAAGGTGCACCCGGAAAACTGGGCGGATACGAGATCTTGCCAACTTGGTGGCCTGAGAGCCAACTTGAACATAACCGAGTTATGTGACTTGCGATAGAATGGGACTCGGCGAAAGTTTGACCCGCGCAAATGGCTTAAATTGTCGTTGCGATGTGAGCACGGGTTAGATGGAACTGTACCCGCTCTATGTCGTTCGGGTTAGAGAGACCTAAGGTTACGTGGCACTCGCCGTTGGCATAGATGTGAGTCTTCGGCAGTCAATGGCTTAAACTGACGTGACCCATGCCAAGAAGACAAATTGCTCATAGGTTTGGCCGTCTAAGTGGCGGTGGTGAGTCCGGAATGTTAATGGCTTTAATTGACGTGACATCGACCGGTTCACCGAGAATGTGCCCTGAGTGCACGGGGCGTGTGGCCGTGCGAGCCAACGTCTGTGTTGAAATGGCTATGGATATATACATTGCTCGCTTATGCTAATAAAATGCAGGGAAGGAGCATCGCCGCCCCGAGTTGGGGGCGGGATCGTTATAATTTGGTGAGCATTGCTGACCGTTGCCTTGTTTTGCCACCGTACGGTGGTTTATTGCTTGCAGGTGCAGCTGGACCAAGCGGTCAATAGCGGGCTAAAGCCCTTTTTGCGAAGCTGGCCCTCGAAGGCCCAAGTAGAAGTGTTTACTGCTTTATTCATGTATGACCGGCCTGCGTGTCCGTGGTTTGTAAAACATGTAATTTTCAAGTGAAACACTTTGTAAGGCCTTAAGGCCGGTTTTGGGTATTTTTATATAACATTCCTTTTGGTTTTAGTGGACATTCATGCTCCTATGTTGGGTTCTTGTTTACAATTCTTATAAACTGCTTCCGCTAGAATGCTCTGTGTAGGACGTTGAGATTGGTTGGATGGTTTCCATACGTAACCACCCGGTCTGTCTGTGGTATATGGCGTCGAGCCCCGGCCGGACCTACTGCTATATACTATGCGACGGATAGGGGGTGTTACAATTTGGTATCAGACTACTGGTTTTGGTCGGACTTAAGCTGAATTCGTGGACGAATTCTTTTTAAGGGGTGGTGAGCACATTGTGTGCGTCATCGTTATAACGGTAAAAGAACCCATGAATGTCCACTTAGGAATGAAAATACTCGTGTTCGAGGAACCTGCGTGTTCCTATAATTGCTATTCGCAATTTTATTTGGTCGCTTGACGGTGTTTTGTACCACTATAGGTGACCGGAAGCGGTGCTGGACAGCCAGAATGTCCGGTTTCTGAGGAGCATAGTGCACCCGGTGAGGTGTTTGAGCCTCCTCCTTCGTATGAAACCGTTAGAAGGATTGTAGAAGCGGTGTTCGCTGTGACGGGTGCACAGCTAGGAGGAAATGTACAACCCTGCGCCCCTGTTGTGGCTTCAACGCCGGTGGGCGTGAAGCAGCAGATGACCTTTGGTAGACCGTTGGGGCAGCAGCTGAATATGCATTTAGTGCAGGGAGCGCACACGGTTGAGGAATATTTGCAAGCATTTCTTCTGATAAGTCGCTACCCATGCTTCGAGTTGGATAACGAGCAAACTACAATCGATAGATTTTATAATGGCCTGCGTGCCGAGTTACGAGTTCTACTACTAGGACCAAAGTTATTGGGGTTCCGAGCCTTGGTGGAATCAGCTAGATCTTTGGAGGCAGAGTTGAAGAAGACCCTCCCGATGCCAGCGACCACGGTATCGAACTATACAAACCCCATAAGGGCTGCATCCAGCAGAATACTGGAGAAAGGGGTTATGAAATCGACTAGTAAAGCTACTTACACTTGTTATACTTGTGGAAAGAAAGGGCACTTTGCCCGAGACTGTTGGAATGGTGCTCGGAAGGGTAAGAAACCTATGTCAGGAGCAGTCAAGGATGTCAGTGCAAAGGAAATGGCATTCAAAGTGCCGAACACCTCAAAGTCGGCATATCGAAAATGGTATAAGAAGCATAGGACTTCGTGTCCAGCTCCTTCTGGTACTTCTGGGGCGACTACGGGTCAGACCCCGGCCACATGTTTCAGCTATGGCGAGCCAGGGCATTATGCTCGTGAGTGCCTAAAACCCTGGTGGAAGCACGTTGTCGTGACGACAGGTATGGTTTAAAGATAGTTTTGCTTTAAATACTTGTTATGCATATTAGCTTAGGACTACTGTGCTAAGCTTTGTTGTGACTTTACTTTATCTGCGAGAGCACCGTTCGTTTAGGGAGCTTCGCTTTCCTTTATTAGAAATTTTTTTGTGCCTTGGAGTACCTCCTTCGATGGTAAGAGATAAATTGGATGCGTTATAGTCCAATGGTGCTCTTTCGGCGAGGGTAGAATTCGTTGCTCTTAGTTTGTGGTTTGGGAATTAGGAGTACGATCTGCAAGCGTCGTTACTTCCGTTGGTGGAGTTCGACGTTATATTTGGCATGGACTGGCTCTCGGAGCAGCAAGCCTACATAGACTGCGGTAGCAAGGAAGTCAACTTGGGAGCAAGTCGTGAGACGACCCTTATGAGCTCAAAGAGGTCGAGCAAGGCGATGATGGCCGCTCTTCAGGTGGTGAAGGCGGTTTGTGCTAGTGTAGAGCTGTTATGTACACTAGTGGAGGTTGTAAAGCCGAAGCCCGCGTTGGATTGTATTTCAGTGGTATTGGAATACCCTGATCTGTTCCCCGCAGATCTTCCTGGAGCCCCGCCTCAGCGGGAGATAGATTTTACGATCGAGCTAGTGCCAGGTGCAAAGCCTGTGTCACGATCCCCGTATCGGCTAACGCCTAAAGTAATGGCGGAGCTGAAAGTTCAACTGTAAGAGTTGTTGGAGCAAGGGTATGCGCGTCCAAGTCCTTCGCCTTGGAGCGCACCGACCCTCTTTATTAAGAAGAAGGATGGAAGGTTGAGGCTGCGTATTAATTATCGGGAGGTCAACAACTTGACGGAAAAGAGCAAGTACCCAAGCCCAAGGATCGATGATCTTTGTGATCAGTTGGTAGGGTCAACAGCGTACTCTAAATAGATAAGGGAGAGTGATATCCCTAAGATAACGTTCAGTACAGGACACGGGCGCTACGAGTTTACGGTCATGCCGTTTGGGCTGACTAATGCGCCGTCAGTGTTCATGGATTTGATGAACAGGACGTTCAGGGAGTACTTGGACCGTTTCGTGATCATCTTCATCGACGATATTTTGGTGTACTCGCAAAGTGAGGAAGATCACTTCAAGCATCTTCATTTGGTGTTGAAGACGCTAAGGAGAAATCAGTTGTATGCCAAGTTCTCGAAGTGCGAGTTTTGGCTATCCTCAGTGGCGTTCCTCGGGCATATAGTGAGTGGAGAGGGTATTGCGGTGGATCCGGCGAAGATTGTTGCGATACGAGAGTGGCCTGAGCTGGCTACGGTAGCGGAAGTCCGGAGTTTGCTGGAGCTTGCCGGCTACTATAGGCGCTTCGTGGAGAACTTCTCGCGGATAGCATTACCTCTCACTACTTTGATGAGGAAGGAGCATAAGTTCTTTTGGACGCCAGAGTGCGCGCGAGCTTTTGAGGAGTTATAATGTCGGTTGACTACGACGCCTGTGCTGACTTCGCCAAGTGGAACCGAAGGCAATGAGATTTTTAATGATGCGTAGGGCAGCGGTTTGGGTTGCGTGCTACTGCAACACGGAAGCGTAATAGCGTATGGCCGTGAGTTTTGCCTTGAAGCTATGGAGGCATAATTGTATACGGTGTGAAAGTGGATCTCTACGCCGGTCACAAGAGCGTGAAGCATCTGATTGATCAGAAGGATCTGAATATACGACAGCGTAGATGGATGGAGTTCTTGGGAGACTATACATTCAAAATCCACTACGCGCCTGATAAAGGGAATGCGGTTACTGACGCGGTGAGTCGCCAAGCCCCAACTCGAGCCCATTGGCTATCGGTGCAAGATGAGCGGTTGGTGCGAGAGTTGGAGGCGTTGGGGATCGTTTGTATGGACAAGCAATCAAGTGCTGAAGCAGTTCATGGTAGAGGCTCTGGATGGGCCAAATTCCCAATTCGTCGTGGAGGACGGATTGCTTTGGAAAGACGGTCGATTGTGCGTCCCAAGTGTGGGCAATTTACGGGTGGAGTTGTTGTACGAGGCACACCATACCAAGTACTCGTTTCACCCGGGGAGCACAAAGATGTACCGTGATGTGAAGAAACTGTTTTGGTGGCCGGGTTTAAAGAAGGATGTGGCGCTATACGTGGCGAAGTGCCAAACTTGCGCCTTGGTAAAGGCGGAGTGCCAAAAGCCGGGAGGATTTCTTAAGTCCTTGCCTATTCCGGAGTGGAAATTCGACGACATCTCTATGGACTTTGTGCACGGTTTGCCAAGGTCGAAAAAGGGGAACGACGCCATTTGGGTGATCGTGGATCGATTAACGAAGGTGATACATTTTATTCCGCATAGGAAGGATGATCCGGTGGAGAAGTTAGCAAAGCTTTATGTGGATAACATTGTACGGCTTCATGGTGTGCCCCGCAGCATCGTGAGTGACCGAGATGGGCGGTTCACGTCCAATGATTGGAGGCTGGTGCAACAAATGTTGGGAACAAAGCTGAAATTCAGCACAGCCACCCATCCGCAAACGGATGGGCAGACCGAGAGGGTCAATAGAACCATGGAAGACATGCTCTGCATGTGTGTCTTGGATTTTGGGAAGCAAAGGGAAGACCACCTTTATTTGGTGGAGTTCGCATACAACAACAGCTACCAAGCGAGTTTTCAGATGGCGCCCTTCGAGGCCCTATATGGTAGAAGATGTCGCACGCCGTTGTCTTGGTTAGAAACGGGTGAGTCAAAGTTGTATAAGCGATCGGAAGTGGAGGAGGCTACTTCTTTGGGGAGAACCATTCGGGAGAGGTTGCTTATCGCTCAGGACCGAAAAGCAAAGTACTATAATGCCAAGCACAGGAATGTGGAGTTCGCTGTGGGCGATTAGGTATACTTAAAGATCAAGCCGTTCAAGGGTGTCTCGCGGGTGCGACGAGTGAAAAAGCTAAGCCCGAGATACCTTGGGCCGTTTGAGATTCTGGAGCGAGTTGGCTAAGCGGCCTATAGGTTGGAGCTAAGTGGTTTACATGATGTATTCCATATTTCGGTGCTTTGGAAGGTGGTGCAAGAGCATACGCAAGTGATCGCGGTTGATCAAGTACCGGTGGATAGTGGGCTAACTACAAAGGTCAAACCCGTGTGGATTGAGGACTCGGAGGTCAAGCGGCTATGCAATAAAGAGATCAGGATGGTCAAGGTCCGGTGGGACAATTGCGGTCGTGAGGAGCTCTCTTGGGAGCGAGAGCAGACTATGCTTGACGAGTATCCGGAGTTGTTCCGCTCAGGTACAAATTTTGTTTTTGTATGTCTTTCCTTTATGTAATTTCGTGGGCGAAATTCTTTTAAGAGGGGGAGAGTTGTAACGCCCCGAAACTCAAAGGAGCAAAGGGGGACGTTTTGGGCCAGTTTGGGTTCTGGCTGTAGGCACACGGCCTGGGACACGGGCGTGTCCCAGGGCGTGTCAAGCATGTGCCGACACTTAGTCGCGAAGTCGTCGAGATTTTCTCGACGATTCGCTGAGAATGGGCACACGGCCTGCGACACGGGCGTGTCGCAGGGCGTGTCGACCCGTGTCGACACTTAGCCACGGAGTCATCGAGTTATGCTCGACGAATCGTCGAGAATGGGCACACGGCGCGCGACACGGGTGTGTCGCCGGGCGTGTCGACCCGTGTCGACGATCGTCCCGGGGAAGTCGTCGAGATTCGCTCGACGATCGTCGAGACAAGGCACATGGCCTAGGACACGGGCGTGTCCAAGGCCGTGTCATCAAGTCGTCGAACTGTACGCGACGAAATGTCGAGACCATGTACACGGCCTGGGGCCCAGGCGTGTCAAGGTGACACGGGCAAGGACACGGGCGTGTCCTAGAACCCGTGCAGTGCTCGGGTTGAAAATGGGGAAAAATCATGGGGTACACGGCCGGCTACACGGCCGTGTCAGCTGGAACACGGGCATGTCAGCTCGAACACGGGCGTGTTCGATACCCGTGTTAGGGTCCAGGAGATTCGATTTTGACGGCGAATGCGGCACACGGCCCTGGACACGGGCGTGTGCCAAGCCGTGTTCGGTCCAGATTGGGCATTTCAGCCCCGAATCAAAGCCGTTCGTTTCCTTAGGTTGAGATCCAACGGCTGGGGGTTGTTCCTGAGAGGATATACCCGTGAGTTGACTTAGAAATCCATCACTTTCTTACCTTATCATCTCTCCAAGTCCTTGGAGAAAGAGGAGAGCCATTGGAGGAAGAAGAACTAGATCCCGCCATTGGAGGAGCTTCGGAGCTCCGAATCGCGAGCCGACTTCGGATCTACGGAGGCAATGCAAGTGCGGTGATTTCCATCCGATTACTTTTCAATGGCGCCAAAGAGGAACTCAAGGGTAACGATCCTCATCTTGAGCACGAATAGCTCTCTTTCCTAGCATAGGAAGCCCGCTCTCGCGAGTTTGCGGAGAGTTGGAGGCGTTCCTTCGGGTAGATATGTGAAGTCCCCGTTGTTTAGAGTTTGTATGCGAGAACGGACATAGGCATGATGTGTGAAGCCTACCCGGACATTTTAGTCTGGATCGGTGATGTTGCATTGCATAAGGCCGGAGAAGACTCCGTGCTATTGGTTGTTTTCGGGTTTTCTACGCGGTAGATTGCAGCAGGGAGCCTTGGGGACTAACCCAAAGGTGCACCCGGAAAACTGGGCGGATACGAGATCTTGCCAACTTGGTGGCCTGAGAGCCAACTTGAACATAACCGAGTTATGTGACTTGCGATAGAATGGGACTCGGCGAAAGTTTGACCCGCGCAAATGGCTTAAATTGTCATTGCGATGTGAGCACGGGTTAGATGGAACCGTACCCGCTCTATGTCGTTCGGGTTAGAGAGACCTAAGGTTACGTGGCACTCGCCGTTGGTATAGATGTGAGTCTTCGGCGGTCAATGGCTTAAACTGACGTGACCCATGCCAAGAAGAAAAATTGCTCATAGGTTTGGCCGTCTAAGTGGCGGTGGTGAGTCTGGAATGTTAATGACTTTAATTGACGTGACATCGACCGGTTCACCGAGAATGTGCCCTGAGTGCACGGGGCGTGTGGCCGTGCGAGCCAACGTCTGTGTTGAAATGGCTATGGATATATACATTGCTCGCTTATGCTAATGAAATGCAGGGAAGGAGCATCGCCGCCCCGAGTTGGGGGCGGGATCGTTATAATTTGGTCAGCATTGCTGACCGTTGCCTTGTTTTGCCACCGTGCGGTGGTTTATTGCTTGCAGGTGCAGCTGGACCAAGCGGTCAATAGCGGGCTAAAGCCCTTTTTGCGAAGCTGGCCCTCGAAGGCCCAAGTAGAAGTGTTTACTGCTTTATTCATGTATGACCGGCCTACGTGCCGTGGTTTGTAAAACATGTAATTTTCAAGTGAAACACTTTATAAGGCCTTAAGGCCGGTTTTGGGTATTTTTGTATAACATTCCTTTTGGTATTAGTGGACATTCATGCTCCTATGTTGGGTTCTTGTTTACAACTCTTATAAACTGCTTCCGCTATAATGCTCTGTGTAGGACGTTGAGATTGGTTGGATGGTTTCCATACGTAACCACCCGGTCTGTCTGTGGTATATGGCGTCGGGCCCCGGCCGGACCTACTGCTATATACTATGCGACGGATAGGGGGTGTTACATAGAGGGTATCTGCCAGGCACAGTGAGGGAGTGACTTGAACCATGCCCGCCCCATTGACCGGGGAGGGAGAGCCTTCATCAACTATGACCGGGGGCAACCGATCATGTGTTTCTAGATGAAAGAAAAACTGAGGATTGCCTGTAATATGATTTGTAGCACCAAAGTCGATCAACCATCATCCACGAGTAACAACGTGGGCACTACCAGAAGAGGTGACCACCAAGGAGGACAGCTTGGAGGTGGAATCCATTGAAGAGAGACGATGAGAGAATAGGAAGCAGCGGCGACAACAACAAGTCGCAAGCCGGGCGAACAGAAGCAGAACGCGCGGCTAGGAAGGCCGCAGGCAGGAGAAAACAGGTCGGACGACAAAAGAGAGGCCGCAACGACTAGTAAGCAGGAGCAGCTAGAAGGAAACATGTTGAGGCGAGGAGCGAAGGCGGTTAGGAGAGGAGCAACAAGGTCGCAGAGACTACCAAACAGGTCACGGCGACTAAGTGGAGGAGAGCGGTGAGAACAGGTCGCTGCGACTTAAGGACTGGTCGCGGAAATAAAGAAGAGCATCTTGAGAAGAGAAGCAAGGAGAAACAAGCCGCGCGAATAGGGCAGCGGTTAGAAGAGAAGGCAAGCAGCGAAGATAGGTCGCGAAAAGCAGAAACAAGCCGCCCGAACAGGTCAACGGTCAGAGGAGGAATCAATCCGCGAAGACAGGTCGTGGAAAGAAGAATCAAGCCGCGAGAATCAGAGAGCGCACACAATCAGGAGGAAAAGACCGTTCCCTCTGATACCATGTTAGAAATGAACAAAAATAAACCGGAAGTGGTTTAACAGAAACTTTATTATCTCAAAAAGGTATCAATTACAATGGTATAACCTCCTTTTTATAGAACGGAGGAGATGAGAGAGATTATAAATAAGCAATGTGGGACTAAAAATTTACAAGTATATGCGGCTTTACAAAAATACAAACCGGACAAGCCGTGCAGTTAAACAAACCGGCTAACCGCCCGACCACAACCAGGATGAGAGAACAAGCACCCCAGAGAGCAAGTCGTCACTAGAGACCGCTAGACCGCCCGGTCTCCAAGTCGTTTGAGACAAGCTGCCTAACCGCTGGGACACCAAACTGCAACAGCCCAGCACACAGACCAGCTAGGAGAAACCGCCAGACCGCCCAGTCTCCGAACAGCAACAGACCGCACGGTCTCCATCCAGCAACATAGTGGTTCCCCTAAACTTGGTTACATCCACTCTTCTAACACCCTAGTAGGAATCCACTCAGATTTTTTATCAGGTGCCTGACACCAATGAGCTTTTGATCAGGTGCTCAAAAACCAATGTTCAAGTCTTTTGATCAGGTGACTTGCAACCAGGAATAACTTTTGTAGGGAGTTATAACCCTTTATACAGTGGGGGGGGTGAGAGATGATGGTGTCTTCTCTTTCTCAAGATACAACTGAGAAGACTTGTGGATATTTGATTTTAGCACAGGCTCCCCTTGAGATATAGAATGGTTCAGGTAGAAGAAGCCTTGCTGTAGGGTGATAGGCCTTCAGTGGTACAACCTTGATCAGCAGCTGTTCAGGAACTTCTTTGAAAGATAGTGATGTAGTTGTCCTTTGAAGTATCCTAGAGTGTTGATGACAGAAGACTCTTGATTTTGATTAGGTGTTCTTCTTCTTCAGATAGCTGATGATCTTCAGGAATATGGCTTCTTATTGTGTCAGAATTTTGTGTTGACAGACAGCAATGAATCTCTTGTTCCAGACTGACTATTTTTTGTATTGTGTATCTTGTTCTGTCTATCTATCTATCTTCTGTTTCTCTTTTTTGGAAGAAGAGAGAAAATCTATTTTATATTTCCTGTCAAAAATGCTTTGGAAATTTTGAAATCCTCCGCAATCAATGCCGACAGCCTTGAGAATAAACGACATTGAATTATTTCCCCAACTATCCCATGGAAAAATGGCAGGCAATAATCCTGGAGAAGACCTTAATCAATGCTCTGTCTAACGGTTATATTCCAGAGAATATTTGAGCATTAATTACTCGGAAATTATTGCACTAAGAAGGGGACAAAAGGATGGAAAATAACTAAGTCTGGATTCGTCGAACTGATAACAGAAATCGTCGAGCTGAGTTCACAGTTCGTCGAGCTGAGTTGCTGAGTTTGTCGACCAGATGACTTCTGTTCGTCGAGCTGAGTTCCAAGATGGTCGAGCAGAAAGAAGAACAATATTCTCTAGAAACTTTGCCTTTTCTGTGTATGGAGTTCATCGAACTGATATATGGTTTCGTCGACTGATGTTCAGCAAAATATTTCTGGACTTAAAATAATTTCAGATGCTTCTGGATGAAGGTGTTGAAGTGAAGTATCCAGAATTTGTCGACCTAAGAATTGGTTTCGTCGAGCTGAGGACCACTTAACTGCTGCTGGATAACTCTAGCTATTGTGGTCACAGTTCGTCGAGCTGAGAATCAAGTTCGTCGACCAAAGTCTGACTTTGGACTTAGAATAAAGAGATGTTTTCTGATCTTAAAGTGTTGAAGTATAGTGTCCAAAGTTCGTCGACCTGAGTACCAAGTTCGTCGAACTCAGCTCAGAGAATTTACTCTGAGATCGTCGAGCGGAGCACGACTATCGTCGACCTAAGTTCGACGAACGTCGAACTCATTTTACTTGGTCTTTAGAAAAACTCTAAGTCTTGAGTCTTTGACAGTCTTGTTGATAGCCGGTCCATGTGATGTTAATTCTAAGGACTTGGCCTAGACTCTAGGACACAACCATGACCCTGGCTATACATTGTGGGTCATATGATCCTAAATTAGTGAACCTAGCCCAAATCTTACTAGGGATCCAACAATCTCCCCCTATTTGGGTGAGGTCACTAATTATAGACTCAAATCAAAATTGAAAATCATAAGGCAAGAAAGCATATATCTGGCAGAGATCAATAACACATGCAATATATATATATATATATATATATATATATATATATATATATATATATATATATATATATATATATATATATATATATATATATATATATATATATATACATAAGCTTTGTTCAGAAATAGAAAGCAGTTATAAGAACATAATAGAAGTAAAGCAGTTCAGAATTACTTCTTTTGTTTCTTCTCTTTGGTCATTACTTCTTTACCATTATCTCCAGGATTGGTAAAGATAATTTCTCTATTTGGATCTGAAGCTTGCACTTTTGTCATGGTCACATCAGCAGCCCCTATAATCTTCAAAGATCTGGCTCTTGGGACAACTGCTTCTGGGTGCAACTTCATGTAGTCATCAACATTGAAAAACTTGTTTGCTTTCTCAAACTTTTTAAGCTCTTCTTTCCTGTACTTAGACATTATGGAATACCTAGAATGATCCTTTCCTTCAGCTTTGGGCTTGTTAATCATAGAAAGGCCTACAAGTTCTTGGAACCTGGTCATTCTAGCCGTATTAGCTGTTTTAGGATCTTCAAAAGGAACAGGAGGAGAGTTTGGTCTTTTAGGACTTTCATCTTTCTGATCTGTAGGGAATGATAGTTGTTGTTGATGTTGCTACTGTGGTTGATGCTGAAATTGATGTTGCTTGCCTGAAGAGTAATGCCTATGCTGGCTGCTTTCAGAAGAAGATCTCCCTTGATGTCTCTGATATATTTAGAATTGGGTAGATCTTTGGGAAGTTGTGCCTGAAGCACCAGCAACTGGAGGAGGATGTGGGGGTGGATCTTTTCTATATTTCTGAGATGAAGGAGGAGAGTATCTTCTGCTTCTCTTCCTCTCTTTTTGTTGATTTTTAGATAACCACATCAAAGCTGGCATCCCTTTATATGGAGTTATCTTCTGGAGAATATAGTAGGGAGTGTCATTAGCTGGATTTGGTTTGGGAGTAGGAGGAGGAGGAGATTTTCTCTTTTTAGATACTAGCTTCTTCTTTTTCTTAGCATCCTCATCAGATTCCTCATCATCCTCATCATCATCATCATCACTGTTATCCTGTGGATTATCATATAAAGCATCTAGCTTTTTCAGTGTTTCATCAGATATAATGGGTTTCTCAATTTGGGATGGAGCTGGAGTAGATGCTAGAGCTGGAGCTAGAAGAGAAATTTCAAGAGGAGATGGAGAAATAACTGGGACAGTGCTTTCAGCAGCTGCCTTATTCTCTTCTTCAATGTCAGCCCTGATTAACTCATCCAGATCAGGCAAGGGTGAGTCATCCATTACAAAAGTTGGGACTAAAGGGGAAGAGACTATTGTGGAAACAACTTTAGGAAGAGGTGAAGTAGGAACCTCTTGAGAAGCAAAGTTGTCCTTAAGTTGCTTAGCCACTTTAGGGCTTATTGGAGAGGTGTATGGGATAATAGCCAAGGATGGCTTAGTATGCTCTGTTGGAAAGAATCTCAAGTATGCAGTATCAAAAATTCTTAACAAATTAATCAAATCTACTGTGGGATTTAAAATGAAATCAGCAGCAGTAATTAACTCTTCTGGGACTGCATCTTCCATATCCATGTCAGTCTCAATAAATTGAATTAAATCAATTAAATATGTATTTGTAAGCTCTATATCTACTGCTATTGGTACTGCCTCTGCATCTACTGGAGCTGGAGGTTCTGCTGCTGGAACTGCTGTTGCTACTGGAGCTGCTACAGCCTCTTCATCAAGCATCTCCCCCTTCCTGGTTTCAGTAATAATTGGAGCTAGGCCCCTAAATGAAGAGGGGGCAGCAGAGAGGGCAGAGATTTGAGCAGATATGGTAGATATGGAAGTAGAAAGAGGTGTAATGTCCTTTGCTATTAGAGTTTTGAGGATGGGTGTGATGAGAGTAATGATAGATGAGATGGCGGAGTGATCCAGTGATGAAGTGGCAGATGGAGTTATAGATGGTGGTTGAGGACAAATAATTGGAGGGATAGTAGATGTTGGTGAGGATGGGGGGATGGGATCTTGCATGTGGTCATCCTAGATGGATTGATTTAGAGGAGGAGGAGTATTGGGAGGAGATGTCAGGAGATTTAAGGATGGTATGGAGGATAAGTGTGGTGGAAGAGGAGATGAAGGTGGTGTTGGGGCTGGTAAATCATTTGTTGATTGGGGTGATTGAGGTGGAGTGGGTTGATGGTATTCCTGAATAGGAGATGAGGGGATGTTGGTAAGATCTAGGGGTGGAGAGGTGGCAGAAGATGTAACTGTAGTAGGGACATGAACTTGTTGGAGTTATTGTTGGAGTTGTGGATGTGGTTGAAGAGAGGGAGTTTGAACTGTGGAGGGTGATTCTTGTTGAGTTGCTGGAAGGGATGGAGGTGTAGGGATGATCTCTTTAGCAGGGTGGGGAGTGGCTCTAACAGCCCTGGTGCTTTCAGAAGCTGGGGTGGAAGAGGTTGAAGCCTTGGATGGCTTAGTTATGGTCCGTGAGACCATGGATTCAGCAGCCTTCTCCTTCAGGAAGATCCTCAGGATCCTTCCAAAGCAAACTTCTTTCTTATTATTCTTTTTCCTTATCAGATCAAAGATGATCTGTGCCCAATCCACTTTCTTCTTATTGGCCACTGTACACATGACCAAAAATTGATGTCTGGTGATGTAGTCATGGGCAGTTTGCTTACCCAGCAAGACTTTTCCCACTATATCTGCCAGAAACTTATATTCTGCAGATAGGGGCTTCTTCAACAGCTTATTTAGGTTATCTCCAGCATAACCCATCATACTCAACATCATATCATATTCTTCAGAATCTATATCCAGTTCTTCTTCTCCATTTATCAAATCAAAAATTTTAGTCAAAACTCCGGGAGTCAAAGAAATGGCATTACCCGCGATTTTTCCTGTCATGGTGTTTTCCTCTGATGTAGATGAAGTATAGACCCATTTTCTAATTTTTGTTCCAGCCAGCTTTATTCTTGTTTTCATCAGGTGTTTCAAATTCTGTTCTTCCAGTAGAGTCAGAATGTTCAAAAAAATTGAATCAGAGTGTTGAAAGGAGTCGAAGTCGACATCAAATCCTGTGTCAAACTTCATAGCGGCTAGGGCTCCTGCTTGAATCACCATGAAATCACCTGCAAAAGGGAGAGAACCGGCGATCAAGTGCAAAGGGAACAGTAAGCGTGGGACGGAGGTCGAAGAAAACCTAGTTATAAGGTTTTCTGGAATATGAATCGACAAACTCCGTTCCACGAAAAATAAGAAATTCTTCGACCTGAGATCGACGAAATAATTGATAGTGAAATAATTAGTCGAGCTCAGCTGGAAGAGTTGAAGACTTTTCGTCGAGCTCCATTCGATGAAAGTTTTCTAAAGCGGATTCGTCGATCTCCATTCGATGAAAACAACTTCACTCACAGAGAGTTCGTCGACCTTCGTTCGATGAATATCTCCCGAACTATCCCTAGTTCGTCGAGCTCCGTTCGACAAACTCTGGATAATTCGTCGAGTGCAGGCAGAAACTAAACCAAATCTTCTTCATTAATCATTCCAAGCTGATTTATAAAGAATATGTGATTTCTCTCATCCATAGGTTTGGTGAATATATCAGCTCTTTGTAAATTAGTGTAGATATAGACAAGATTAATTCTATTTTTGTCTACACACTCTCTAATGAAGTGATGCCTAATGTCTATATGCTTAGTCCTACTGTGATGGATGGTATTTTGTGCTATTATTATAGCACTTGTGTTATCACAAAAGAGAGTTGAATTATTTAAGTTGAGACCATAGTCTAGGAGTTAGTTTTGGATCCACAGCATCTGAGAACAACTTCCTGCTGCAATATATTCTGCTTCAGCAGTTGAGGTGGATACAGAAGACTATTTCTTGCAAAACCAAGATACCAACCTTATACCAAGGAACTGACAAGTCCCTGAGGTGCTTTTTCTATCAACCCTGCATCCAGCAAAGTCAGCATCTGAAAATCCAGTTAAATAAAACTCTGACTCAGCTGGATACCATAGGCCTAGACTAAGAGAACCCTTTATATATCTCAAAATTCTTTTTAAGAAAATTAGATAAGATTCTTTAGGGTTCACTTGGAACCTAGCACAAAGGCATGTGGCAGACATGATATCAGGTCTGCTTGCTGTTAGATATAGTAGGGACCCAACAATGCCCCTATATAATTTCTGATCCACAGGTTTCCCATCTGCATCAGAGTCAATCACAACATTAGTAGCCATAGGTGTCTTCTTTGCTGAAGCATCATCCATCCCAAACTTCTTTATAAGCACTTTAGCATACTTAGCATGAGAGATTAAGATGCCATTAGGCAACTGCTTCACTTGGAGACCAAGGAAGTAGGAAAGCTCACCCATGCTACTCATTTCAAATTTCAAATGCATGAGGTCAGAGAACCTCTTGCATAATTTAGAATCAGTATACCCAAATATGATGTCATCCACATATATTTTGTAAGACCCCCCTCCCCCTTACCAAGGAGGGCTCCTGGGTCTTATGCTCAGAACCGCCGTCTTACGGTGGCACTAATGCACGGGTTAGTCGATACCACAACACGCCGATTCTGCCGGCTATTATGATCATATAACCTGTAGGCCAAAATGAGAAATAGAAGAATAGCAGTATAACTGTAACGCCCTGAAACTCAAAGGAGCGACGGGGGACGTTCTGAGCCAGTTTTGGGTTCTAGCAGGAGGCACACGGCCTAGGACACGGGTGTGTCCCAGGGCGTGTCAAGCTTGTGTCGACACTTAGCCGGCAAAGTCGACATTTTTCTCTCGACATTGTGTCGAGACTGGGCACACGGCCTGCGACACGGGCGTGTCGCAGGGCGTGTCGACCCGTGTCGACACTCAGCCCGCGAAGTCGACACTCTGCGCTCTACGAAGTGTCGAGACTGGGCACACGGCCTGCGACACGAGCGTGTCGCAGGACATGTCGACCCTTGTCGACACTCATCCCGGGGAGTCGATGAACTTTGCTCGACGATGTGCCGAGACAAGGCACACGGCCTAGGATACGGGCGTGTCCAAGCCCGTGTCGTGAGGTCGACGATCTTCGCTCGACGAAGTGTCGAGTGTCGAGACCATGTACACGGCCTGGAGCCCAGGCGTGTTGAGGTAGACACGGGCAAGGACACGATCATGTCCTAGAACCCATGCAGTGCTCGGGTTGTTTTGGGGAGAAATCGATGGGGGTACACGGCCGGCCACACGGCCGTGTCAGGTGGAACACGGGCGTGTCAAGTCGAACACGGGCATGTTTGATGCCCGTGTGTTTTTCCAGGCGAGTCGATATTGACGGCGAATGAGGCACACGACCCTGGACACGGGCGTGTGCCAGGCCGTGTGCGGTCCAGATTGGGCATTTCAGTCCCGAATCAAAGCCGTTCATTTCTTTAATTGATGATCCAACGGCTGGGGGTTGTTCCTGAAGGGATATAGCCGGGATTGGGCCTTAGAAACCCTCACTTTTCATGAGTGGTTGTCTTTCTAAATCTTAGAAAGGGAGGAGAGCCAAGGAAGGAAGAAGAAGCTAGATCCGGCCATTGGAGGAGCTTCGAAGATCCAAATCGCGAGCCGACTCCGGATCCACGAAGGCAAAGCTAGTGCGGTGCTTTTCATCCGCTTACTTTTCCATGGCTCCAAAGAAGAACGCTAGGGTAACGATTCTCTTCTTGAGCATGTGTAGCTCTCCTTCTTTGCATAGGAAGCCCGCTCTCGCGAGTTTGCGGTGAGTTGGAAGCTTTCCTTCGGGTAGATATGTGAAGTCCCCGTTGTTTAGAGTCCGTAAGCGAGAATGGATATAGGCATGATGTGTGAAGCCTACCCGGACTGTTGGTCTGGATCGGTGATGTTGCATTGCATAATGCCGGAGAAGACTCCGTGCTATTGGTTGTTTTTCGGGTTTTCTACACGGTAGATTGCAACAGGGAGCCTTGGGGATTAACCCAAAGGTGCACCCGGAAAACTGGGTGGAGGCGTGATCTTGCCAACTTGGTGGCATGAGAGCCAGCTTGAACATAACCGGGTTATGTGAATTGTGATGGAAATGGGACTCGGGAGAAGTTTGACCCGCGCATATGGCTTAAACTGTCATTGCGATGTGAGCACTGGTTAGATGGAACCGTACCCATTCTATGTCATTCGGTTAGAGCCATTGGCATAGATTAGGGTCTTCGGTGGTCAATGGCTTAAATTGTTGTGACCCAGGCCAAGAAGACAAAATGCTCATAGGTTTGGCCGTCAAAGTGGCGGTGGTGAGTCCGGAAAGTCTATGGCTTTAATTGACGTGACATCGACCGGTTCACCGAGAATGTGCCCTGAGAGCACGGGGCGTGTGGCCGTGCGAGCCAACGTCTGTGATGAAATGAAAATATTATATTGCTCGCTTATGCTAATGAAATGCAGGGAAGGAGCATCGCCTCCCCGAGTTGGGGGCGGTATCGTTATAATTTGGTCGGCAATGCTGACCGTTGCCTTGTTTTGCCACCGTGCGGTGGTTTGTTGCTTGCAGGTGCTGCTGGACCAAGCGGTCAATAGCGGGCTAAAGCCCTTTTTGCGAAGCCGGCCCTCGAAGGCCTAATTGGAGTGTTTACTGCTTTATTCATGTATGACCGGCCTGCGTGTCGTGGTTTGTAAAACATGTATTATGAAGTGAACAATTTTTGAAAGGCCTAAAGGCTTGTACTGGTGTATTTATAACATTCCAATTTGGTATTAGTGGACATTCATGCTTTAGTGCTGGGTTATTTATTGCAACTTTTATAAAATTGCTTCCGCTAGAATGCTCTATGTAGGACGTTATGATTGGTTGGATGGTTTCCATGAGTAACCACCCGGTCTGTCTGTGGCATACGGCGTCGGGCCCCGGCCGGACATACTGCTATATGCTATGTGACGGATATGGGGTGTTACAAAAACAAATCCACTAGTCAACAAGTCACAGAGTACATATCATATATATAAATGAAGTGTACAGAAACATAGTCCACAATGAGTACAAATGGAAGAGTAATAAGGGCTTATACCCAGTACATCATATCAACTCTCTCTCTCAAATCAAATCAAAAGCTAATCTAATACATCAAATTTCGTCCAACCTGAGGACGCGCAGTAGTAGTAGCCTGCGGTAGCGGTATCTGCTCCTCAAGTCCTGTCTCCTCGGCGTGCTGGTGCTCCATCTCCACGAGCTCCTAAAATAGTGTGGTCACCGACCATTAGTAAAAAAGACTAAGTCGTTTCCTCCGCACCTCGCCCCGCAGCTCATAGGCACCGAGCTGAAGGACGAAGCCAAGGACAATAAGGGGTAGCAAAAGTGGAAGCAGGTGACAAGAACAAACTAGCAGTTGTATGGATATTATTATTCTACTCTAGCAGTTCTAAGTATATAGTACAAGTAAGTAAAGTGCAGTACTAGTAAAGGAAGTAAAGAACAGAAAGTAAGAGTAGAAAAGTAAAGTAAGGCTGAAAGGTAAAGCTATCTACCATCACAAAAGTACATTAACTTATAAAAATGCCTATATAAATTTATAAGTTAAGATTTCCAGGAAATTTAACTTATCATATAAAAGTGCCCATACTAATTTATATGATAAGAATCTATGAAGCGTATGACCTAATATGAATGAATGTTATGATGCAATTTATGCACAGGCAAGTGCAACTCACACACAACAACTCTGTGATCACAGACCTTTAGTTCCCACTTTTTGAGAGCTAGCATCACTCTCGGGTACCACCATTGTGGCTACGGGAGCAGCGGAGCGGGCGTCTCCACTTCTAGGCCGGTATGCACACTACCAAACCTTAGACCCCTCCCATACGCCTCTGTACACGTCCAAGGTGTACTCTAGAGTCTCTACGTACGTACTTTGCTGACAACCCATCAATCTCGTTGGGTCGGATGTGCGTTATCGGGGATCATCCTCCAGACTGCAGTGTAAAACAACCCACTAGCCCCTCTAACCCTCACACCCGCCTGGTGCACCGTACTGCCATTGGTGTGATGAACGGCCAGTACCGTATACCCCGCCACTAAATTTATGCTCATGCAAGTATTTCATTCCGAGCCTCCAGCTCGCAGGACCAACCCGTCCTGAATCCCTCAAACCCTACACAGGTGAGCATTTACCACAATCCCTCCAACTCTACACTGGTGAGCATTTATCACAATCCCTCCAACCCTACACGGGTAAGCATGTATCACAATCCCTCCAACCCTATACGGGTGAGCATTTATCACAATCCCTCCAACCCTACACGGGTGAGAACGCACATTAGTACCTTTATTCCAACTCCCTCAAACTTGTCATGGGCGAGAATGAATCACAATGTCCTAACCTAATAGACTACTCTTGTCTACGAGTTATTATACTTAGCGGTTTAAGGTTATTCTCAGGACTGCCCAGGGTATACCCGTTGAAGGGCTCTCGGGGGAACTAGGAACAATGATGGGATTATGCCCAAAGTTCCCTTTCTCAAGGATAATTACTTTTATTGGTGTCTACCCAGGATTTATACCCCAACTCTCGTATTACATTAGAACGACCCGAAAGACTTACGGTGTTATTAGGAGCGCGACGGTCTTCCGCCGGTCCCCATTATTGTTTCTGTCACGGGACTTGCACTCTTCCACACATGGTTAAGGAATCCTCTAGGAGACCAACCAGGGTTAATTCCTCCACTAAGATCCTCACTTTACTAATTATTCAGATTCCTCCCCTGGTGGCCCTACTAGTACGAACATCGGTGCTAGACCCTAACCCATGGCCCGATACCACCCACAAATGTGACCTTCAAGTTCCTCTGGCCATATGCCTCAAATTATTTATCATAGGATGGTATGGACCTATATGATGACTATGATGAATTTCCATAATTTTCCAATTACTTACATCATTAAATTAATTTCTTTAAATGAAATCCCTAGTCATTTTGCACATGAAGTATTGTGAATATTAAACCTACTGTCCTAGGAATTCTTCCAGGTATATAATATGACAATTAATGGGGCCTACCAAATATCATGCTTTTTCAATTCAGATTTATAATTAATTCCTATTTAATACTATATCCACAAATCTAGCATTTTCCAAATGAAGTACTTAAAATATTATCTCAAAAATTCTAATTACATTATAGAGCCTTGATAATAATGAAATAATACTATGTCCAGATTTACATTTACATCTAGGTTGAAATGGCCTATCCATGATCAATTTGATTTATTTACCAAAATGCTATTATGGGGCCTAAGTACATTATTTATCACTCCAACAATTCTGACATAATTGCACGAGGTATAAAACATAAAATTACAGCAATATAAACTTTTTCCGATTTTTTAAAGGAATATACCCATCATTTCTACACAAAATTCCATAAGGGTAAAATGGTCATTTGCTCCTTAAACTACCTAAACTTCATCCAACAGAGATATAAATTATTTTTAGTGTTTATTATGTCACTCCTTAGTCCTCAACAGAAATTGAATATTTTATGATAAGGGAAAACCTATTTTTAAATTTATTTCCTCAAACGGACCAAATTTTTAGAAATTCAAAATAATGGGATTTTTGTTCCCAAAACTCCCACCATTGCTATGAAAGGTGTATTACACCCTCATGTGTCTCTATAATGAAATTCATGATTTTTAAATGTTCCAAGTTGGCTGAATACACATTATTTCATTTTAGGCTAAATGCACACCAAGCCTATAACATGCCAACACATGCAAGTGGGTTTACCCACCATGAATTGGTCCCAATTGTCTGAACTTTAACATATACACTTATAATGTCCCTAAGGACATGCCACTAAAATTTGGGGCCATTTGGAGTCCCACAACTCCAAATATTTCATTTATTTCATTTTTGGTATTTTAGTAAAAACTATAAACAAATTTTTCCAAAAAATTCTCATTTTTGTACAGGGATTAACTAGTCCCTAAACATGCATGCACCCAAAATGTGGGGCCATTTGGATGACTGGTTTGACTTGGGCATCATTTTGAAGTTCTGCCCTAACTAAGGACCAACCTTAGCAAAATGGTGCTACAGGTCAGACCACTAGACCAAATCTCAAGTTAAGGGTGGCAATTTAAAGTTAACACAAACGGCTACATATTTCATGTTCATTTCACCCTCTGTAAATTGATCTAGGAGCCCTATATTTGACAAGCAAGATGAATGAATTAAAGTGACAGGAATGAAATTTCATTTCATTAAAATAATAACAGAAATAAATTCATTTTAATACAAATGCAGCACGAATCTTAAATCTAGATTGGACGGCATCCTTTCATCTTCCCCAAGTGTTCAACGGCTGAGATCGAGCCGACCTGGGGAATATTGTGGGGCAATTTCCGACCACCTGAGGCGGCGATACCCCCGGCCAACGATGCCATCAACTTCACGGTGGTGGTGGCTATCATTTGCCGGTGATGAGGCGGCGGGAGACGGCGGTGACGGAGATCCCGAGCGGTAAGAAAAAGGCTTGGAAACTCTCCATATCCCCATGGTATCAGGCTCAATTGAGCCTGATATCTCTCCTAGTTGATCTAGGATTCTAGTACGGGTAGAGGTACGGTGAAACGGACCTGAGTTGGTGGTTGGCGGGGAGGATGGAGGCGGGTGGCCATTCCCGACCTTACTCCGGCAACACCTTTCATATTCATGGTTCCTGCACCGTTTCCTTCACTCCAGCTATCGGGTTCTACTCTCTTCTACCCTCTGAAGTTAATGGAGTCGATGTTTCTGGCTGGGAGGGGGTATATGGAAAGATAAGAGCAAGGGGCTCGAGTTGAGCTTTGGTTGCTCCACCCATGGTGCCAAGTAGCCACCATGCTCCAAATTCCTCTGGACATTCTCTGAGGAAGCCAGCCAGCACAATTTTTGGGCTGATGGAGCCAAGGCCAAGTGGCCTCTACCTCTTTAATTCTCCTGCTGCATCAAGCCAAAATCTACCCGAGAAAGACCACTCGACGATCGTCAAACGGGCAATTTCGTCGATCGTCGAACGCAGGTCTAAATCGTCGAACGGAGATCCAAATCGTCAAACGCAGCTTGCTGGGGACAATCATCAAACGTAGATCTAAATCGTCGAACGGAGATCCAAATCGTCGAACGCAGCTTGCTAGGGACAATCGTCGAACGCAGATCTAAATCGTCGAACAGAGATCCAAATCATCGAGCGCAGCTGCTGGGGACAATCGTCGAACGCAGATCTAAATCGTCGAACGGAGATCTAAATCGTCGAACACAGCTTGACACAGTGGGACACGCCCTATAACACGCCCGTGTCACAGGCCGTATACACCTACCCGACGATTGCCACTCGACGATCGACGATCTACACTCGACGATCGTCGAACCAAGGGGACACACCCCCCGTCACGCCCGTGTCGTCTGGCGTGTTTCCCCTACATGGCGGCAGACACGCCCCAGTTAACTTCATCGAACTGAGTTCTTCGACCATAAGGAGACATGCCCTGGGACACGTACGTGTCCCATGCCGTGTCACCCAAAAATATTTCCTGCTGAAAGGTTGGGATGTTATAATTCCCAATAAACAAGAAAATAATTTCGTCCCCGAAATTCAATATCGGGTCTACGGGGATCCTACTAGCAAGAGTTATAAGAAATTTAAAATAAACTAAAGTATACCTAAAGTGAATAGCTCTGGGTGTTGCTCCAACATCAGGTCCCTTGGCTACCAGGTGTGTTTCTCCCATCCATGGTTGGACCACAACACCTTCACGAGAGAGACCTTCTTCTTCCGCAACACACAGACATTTGTATCATCAATCCGGATCGGCTCCAATCAGATGGATCTGTCTGGCGCTATCGGACCGGCTGTAGTAGTAACATGCTGCTCTGGCCATAGGAGAGATCTTCGCAAGGAAGAGACATGGAAAACGTCGTGTAGGGCACCCAACTCCGGTGGCAGCTGCAGTAGGTAAGCTAAGGGGCCGATCCGCTCCAGGATCAAGTATGGCTCCATGTATCGAGGACTGAGCTTCTTGTGCCTCCGCACCCGAGAGACACCATGTACCGGATGTATCTTCAAGAAAACCCTATCTCCAACCTGGAACTCCACCTTTTGGTGTCGAGCATCATAATACTTCGCCTGTCTGCTCTGGATCTCTAGTAGCCGATCCCTAATCAAATGTACCTGAGCCTCTGTATCCTTCACATAATCAGAGCCAAGAGCCTTGGTATCAACATCCTGAACCCATGACAGCATTGTCCGACATTTCCTCCCATAAAGTGCCTCGTAAGGAGCCATCCTGATGCTAGCCTGGTGGCTGTTATTGTAGGAGAACTCGATCAATAGTAGTAGCCTCTCCCAAGGCTTCCCCGTATCTAATATGCAAAGGCAGAGTAGATCCTCCATGGTCTGGATGGTCCGCTTGGTCTGTCCGTCGGTCTGCGGGTGGAAGGCGGTACTGAAGGTAAGCCGAGATCCCAAGTAAGCATGCACGGCCCTCCACTCGCTCGAAGTGAACCGACCATTACGGTCTGAAACAATCGTCATGGGAATGCCATGGTATCTGACAAACTGCTCCACGAATAGTCTCACCAAAACTACAACTGGAGTATCCTTCCGGACTGGAATAAAGTGCGCTACCTTGGTCAGTCTGTCTACTATGACCCATACAGAATCATGCCCAGAGTGGGTGCGAGGTAGTCCGTGCACAAAATCCATAGCAATGTCCTCGAACTTCCACTCTAGGACTAGCAGTGGCTGTAGTAAACCTCCTGGGCTCTTACATTCTGCCTTCACGCACTGACAAGTCTCGCAATGTGTCACAAAATATGTGATATCCCTCTTCATCCCAGGCCAGTACATGGTCCTCCATAAATCTGCCGAGATCTTATTGATGTCGGGATGCACTGAATATCTGGAACAATGAGCCTCTCTGAGTATGTCATCCCGGATACTGCCCCCTGCTGGTATGTAAATGCGTCCACGGAATCGAAGGAGATCATCCTACAGCGTGAAGTCCTCGACCTTGCCCCTTTCCAGGGCACTGAAAATCGGCTCTAATGCAGCATCCAGCCTCTGATGTGTTCGGATGCGCTCCTGTATATCATCACCACTGATCACTGAGCTCAAGTACTCTCGATATACCACTGGTTCGAACTCATATACCATGGTAATATGCATGTCTTCCATCATTTGTATCAACTCTATAGACATCAAATGAGGCTCCGGTCCAGAAGTGCCGGCTCTCCTACTCAAAGCATCTGCTACTGTGTTTGCTTTCCCTGGATGATAGCGGATCTGGTAATCATAGTCACAGAGGAACTCCAGCCATCTCCTCTATCACAGGTTCAAGTCCTTCTGCATTTCGATATATTTAAGATTCTTGTGATCTGAATAGATAACACAATGAATCCCGTATAAATAATGTCTCCACATCTTTAGGGCAAATACCACAGCCCCGAGCTCTAAGTCATGTACTGGATAGTTATGCTCATGCTTCTTCAACTGTCTTGAAGCATAAGCAATAACATGTCCATGCTGCATCAGGACAGCACCCATCCCCTGGTAAGAGGCATCTGTGTAGATCTGAAATCCTTCACTCCCGGATGGGAGTGCAAGAATAGGGGATGAGGTGAGTCGGTCCTTCAACTCCTAAAATGTCGTCTCACACTGCTCTGACCAAACAAAATCTGCATCCTTCTTCGTCAAGGATGTGAGGGGGAGGGCTATCCCCTCCCTCGATAATCCCTCCACGAACTTGTGATAATAACCTGCTAACCCCAAGAAACTGCGAATGTCGGATGTTGTCTTCGGCCATGGCCAATCCCTCACTGTCTCTATCTTGGATGGATCCACTGCTAATCTAGCTCCACTGATCGTGTGCCCCAAGAAGGCCACCTCCTGTAGCTAAACCTGGCACTTTGAAAACTTTGCATATATCCGGGACTCCCTCAGCCTCTGCAAGACCTGTGTCAAATGCTCTGTATGCTCCTCCCGAGTCCGGGAATAGATCAAAATGTCGTAAATGAACACAATCACGAAGCGGTCCAAGAAGGGCTCGAATACACGGTTCATTAGACTCATGAATGCGGTATGGGCATTCGTGAGCCCAAAAGGCATCACCGTGAACTCGTATAACCCATATCGTGAACTGAATGTCGTCTTCGGTATGTCCTCTTCCCGGATGCAGAGCTGGTAGTAACCGGATCGCAGATCTAGCTTTGAGAACCAGAAGGCTCCCTGCAGCTGATCAAATAGCTCGTATATCCGAGGCAGTGGATAGGTATTGCAGACCGTTAACCGGTTCAGCTCCCGGTAATCTATGCATATTCATAACGACCCGTCCTTCTTCTTCAAAAAAAGTACTGGCGCTCCCCACGGCGATGAATTGGGTCGTACAAATCCCGACTCAACTAGCTCTTGAAGTTGAGTCCTGAACTCTGCCAACTCTCTGGGAGCCATCCTGTAAGGTGCCCGGGACACTGGCCTCGCTCCCGGTACTAGCTGAATCCTAAAATCCAAGTCCCTGGCTGGTGGTAGCCCAGGTAATTTCTCCGGGAACACGTCGGAGAAATCCCGAACCACCGGAATATTTGAAATAGAAGTCTTTGCTCCCACCATCTCAAAGCAGATAAAGTAAACATCATCTCCCTGCTCGTGGGCCTTCACAGCCTGTACAGAAGATAGTAATAGGTGGGTGATGGGTCTAATACCTTCGATGATGACATGGGAGTCTCCATACCTTAGTGTGATCCTCCTTGATGGGCAATCTATCTGAGCATGGTTCTGATGTAACCATGTCATGCTGAAAATCAAATCGAAGTCATGCAGCTTCAGATAAGTTGCTGGCGCCTCAAATGCCTTGCCGCCAATCTCAGCCTCCATATTGCAATGGGCAGTGGTCCGCAGTTCTGACCCATCGGGTAGATGCACCCTCATCTCTAGTGCCGGAAATCTTTCCACACCTTCAAGTTCGTCTATGAAGGCCTCAGATACGAACGAGTGCGAAGTACCCGTGTCAAAGAGGTTATGTGCGGGCTTGCCGCTGATCATAACTATACCTGAGATTTATTTGAGGTATGATGGAGGTTATTTCTTTGGTTTTCGAGGCACTACTAAGGTTGAAATTTCTAAATTAAAACAATTTAAGTACCTGTAATCACCTCCTCGGGGTTCCTCTGCTCCGTGAGGTCCAAAGCATATACCTGCTCCTGATTGCGTCCCCTGTCGTGATATCCCTAGCCTCGGCCTTGTCCTCGACCTCGTCCTCGGCCTCGGCCCTGCTGTACTGGGGCCACTGGAGGTGGAGGAGGAGGAGGATGGAATCGATGCGGACAGTCCGATCTAATGTGCCCGTGCCGGCGGCATCCGTAACAAACTACCTGCCGGTGGCCGTAGTCATCCTACCTCCTCGGATCATGCACCTGTAGAGGTGGGGGAGCTAATGTTGGAGGAGGTCCCTGCTCCTGCCTGTAGTTGGGGCAACGACGTCCCCCACCCCTCTTGTATCCAGTAGTCCTGCCTCTCTGAGAGCCCCTGCGGCTCTATCCTGATGTCGACCCATCATACGGTCTCTTCTCTCTGCCTTGCACCATCAGCTGGTCAGCCTCCAGCTTCTTCGCTATCTCGATAATCTGGGTGGTCGTGCTGTGAGAAATGAACAACAAAGCCTGCCTCAAATCGTCCTTGATGGCCCGGTAGAACCTCTTGGCATACCTCCTATCATCAGTATCCTGTATCCCTATGAACCTGGCAAGGTGAGAGAACTCCCTCTGGTACTCAATCACTGATCGGCTCCCCTGCCGGAGGTTCAGAAACCTCTCCTCCAAAGCATCTCTGTCCGTAGTAGAGACGAAATGATCCAAAAATACGTCGCCAAACTCCTCCCACGATATGTCTAACAGCTCCCAGTCCGCAAATGTAGACTCCCATACTGATTTCCACCATCTCTTCGCATGAGCCTCTAGTGCAGAGGTGGCTAGAGGTACTGCCTCGCCGACCGGGCAGCTGATGCATGCCAAAATATCGTGTATGGCCTCCAGCCATTCCTCCGTCTTTACCGCATCCTCTGTCCCACGGTACATCGGTGGGTACAGGCTCTTGAAGCCGCTCAACCATCTTGACATCGGGTTTGGCTGCAGAGCCGGGACTTGTTGGGCTTTGAAGGCATCCAGAATTGCCGTCAAAGTCTGCCCCATCTCCATCTGTAGAAATGGAGTGGCCGCTGGAGGGGGAGGAGCCACATTTTGCGGCGCGGCGACCTGTGGAGGTTGCATAAATGTAAGGTAAACGTCAAAATTGGCCTAACTCATTGTATTTAGTGGACTGTTTTTTGTGAATTTTTACACATGGGCACACCACTGCTTCCGCTGCATAGTTTGTCCGCAAACTAATGCTCGCATGGGGTGGTCCAGTGTTGTGGACTTCTTTCTCATATGATCGTTTGTTCAAGTGATAACAGTTTGTAAGACCCCCTCCCCCTTACCAAGGAGGGCTCCCGGGTCTTATGCCCAGAACCGCCTTCTTACGGTGGCACTAACGCACGAGTTAGTCAACACTGCAACACGCCGATTCTGCCGGCTATTACGATCATATAACCTGTAGGCCAAAATGAGAAATAAAAGAATAGCAGTATAACAAATCCATTAGTCCACAAGTCACAGAGTACATATCATATATATAAATGAAGAGTACAAAAACATAGTCCACAATAAGTACAAATGGAAGAGTAATAAGGGCTTATGCCCAGTACATCATATCAACTCTCTCTCTCTCAAATCAAAGCAGAAGCTAATCTAATACATCAAATCTCGTCCCACTTGAGGACGCGCAGTAGTAGTAGTAGCCTGCGGTAGTGGTATCTGCTCCTCAAGTCCTATCTCCTCGTCGTGCTGGTGCTCCATCTCCACGAGCTCCTAAAATAGTATGGTCACCGACCATTAGTCAAAAAGACTAAGTCGTTTCCTCCGCACCTCGCCCCGCAGCTCCTAGGCACCGAGCGGAAGGAAGAAGCCGAGGACAACAAGGGGTAGCTAAAGTGGAAGCAGGTGACAAGAACTAACTAACAGTTGTATGGATATTATTATTATTCTACTCTAGCAGTTCTAAGTATATAGTACAAGTAAGTAAAGTGCAGTACTAGTAAAGGAAGTAAAGAACAGAAAGTAAGAGTAGAAAAGTAAAGTAAGGCTGAAAGGTAAAGCTATCTACCATCACAAAAGTACCTTAACTTATAAAAATGCCCATACAAATTTATAAGTTACGGTTTCCAGGAAATTTAACTTATCATATAAAAGAGCTCATACTAATTTATATAATAAGGATCGATGAAGCGTATGACCTAATATGAATGAATGTTATGATGCAATTTATGCACAGGAAAGTGCAACTCACACACAACGACTCTGTGATCACAGACCTTTAGTTCCCACTTTTTGAGAGCTAGCATCACTCTCGGGTAGCACCGCTGTGGCTACGGCAGCAGCGGAGCTGGCGTCTCCTCTTCTAGGCCGGTATGCACACTATCAAACCTTAGATCCCTCTCATACGCCTTTGTACACGTCCAAGGTGCACTCTAGAGTCTCTGCGTATGTACTTTGCTGACAACCCGTCAGTCTCGTTGGGTCGGATGTGCGTTATCGGGGATCGTCCTCCAGACCGCAGTGTAAAACAACACACTGGCCCCTCTAACCTTCACACCTGCCTGGTGCACCGTACTGCCATCGGTGTGACGAACGGCCAGTACCACATGCCCTGCGACTAAATTTATGCACATGCAAGTATTTCATTCCGAGCCTCCAGCTCGCAGGACCAACCCGTCCTGAATCCCTCAAACCCTACACAGGTGAGCATTTACCACAATCCCTCAAACCCTACATGGGTGAGCATTTATCACAATCCCTCCAACCCTACACGGGTGAGCATTTATCACAATCCCTCCAACCCTACACAGGTGAGCATTTATCACAATCCCTCCAACCCTACACGGGTGAGAACGCACATTAGTGCCTTTATTCCAACTTCCTCAAACCCGTCACGGGTGAGAAAGAATCATAATGTCCTAACCTAATAGACTACTCTTGTCTACGAGTTATTATACTTAGCAGTTTAAGGTTAATCTCAGGACTGCCCAGGGTATACCCGGTGAAGGGCTCTCGTGGGCACTAGGAACTACGATGGGATTACGCCCAAAGTTCCCTTTCTCAAGGATAATTACTTTTATTGGTGTCTACCCAGGATTTATACCCCAACTCTTGTATTACATTAGAACGACCCTAATGACTTAAGGTGTTATTAGGAGCACGGCGGTCTTCCGCCGGTCCCCGTTATTGTTACTGTCATGGGACTTGCACTCTTCCACACATGGTTAAGGAATCCTCTAGGAGACCAACCAGGGTTAATTCCTCCACTAAGATCCTCACTTTACTAATTATTCAGATTCCTCCCCTGGTGGCCCTACTAGTACGAACATCGGTGCTAGACCCTAACTCATGGCCCGATACCAGCCACAAATGTGGCCTTCAAGTTCCTTTGGCCATTTGCCTCAAATTATTTATCCTAGGATGGTATGGACCTATATGATGACTAGGATGAATTTCCATAATTTTTCAATTACTTACACCATTAAATTAAATTCTTTAAATGAAATCCCGAGTCATTTTGCACATGAAGTATTATCAATATTAAACAACTGTCCTAGGGATTCCTCCAGGTATATAATATGACAATTAATGGGGCGTACCAAAATATGATGCTTTTTCAATTCAGATTTATAATTAATTCCTATTTAATACTATATCCACAAATCTAGCATTTTCCAAATAAAGTACTTAAAATATTATCTCAAAAATTCTAATTAAATTACAGAGCCTTGATAATAATGAAATAATGCTATGTCCAGATTTACATTTACATCTATATTGAAATGGCCTATCCATGATCAATTTGAGTTATTTACCAAAATGTCATTATGGGGCCTAAGTACATTATTTTTCACTCCAAAAATTCTGAAATAATTGCACAAGGTATAAAACATATAATTACCATAATATGAATTTTCTCAGATTTTTCATAGGAATATACCCATCATTTCTACACAAAATTCCATAAGGTTAAAATGGTCATTTTGCTCCTTAAACTACCTAAAATTCATCCAACAGAGATATAAATTATTTCTAGTGTTTATTATGTCACTCCATAGTCCTCAACATAAATTGAACATTTTATGATAAGGGTAAGCCTATTTTTAAATTCATTTCCTCAAAAGGACCAAATTTTTAGAAATTCAAAATAATGGGATTTTTGTTCCCAAAAATCCCACCATTGCAATGAGAGGTGTATTACACCCTCATATGTCTCCATAATGAAATTCATGATTTTTAAATGTTCCAAGTTGGCTGAATACACATTATTTCATTTTAGGCTAAATGCACATCAATCCTATAACAAGCCAACACATGCAAGTGGGTTTACCCACCATGCAATGGTCCAAATTATCTGAACTTTACAACCTACACTTATAATGTCCCTATGGACATGCCACCAAAATTTGGGGCCATTTGGAGTCCCACAACTCCAAATAATTCATTTATTTCATTTTTGGTATTTTAGTAAAACCTATAGACAAATTTTTCCCAAAAATTCTCCTTTTGTACAGGGGTTAACTAATCCCTAAACATGCATGCACCCAAAATTTGGTGCCATTTGGATGAATGGTTTGACTTGGGCATCATTTTGAAGTTCTGCCCTAGCTAAGGACCAACCTTAGCAAAATTGTCCTACAGGTCAGACCCCTGGACCAAATCTCAAGTTAAGGGTGGCAATTTAAAGTTAACACAAAGGGCTACATATTTCATGTTCATGTTACCCTCTGGAAATGGATCTAGGAGCCATATATTTGACATGCAAGATGACTGAATTAAAGTGATAGGAATGAAATTTCATTTCATTAAAATAATAACAGAAATAAATTTATTTTAATACAAATGCAGCACGAATCTTAAAGCTATATTGGACGACATCCTTTCATCTTCCCCAAGTGTTCAACGACTGAGATCGAGCCGACCTGGGGAATATTGCGGGGCCATTTCCGGCCACCTGAGGCGGCGACACCCCCGACCAACGGTGCCATCACCTTCACGGTGGTGGTGGCTATCTTTTGCCGGTGATGAGGCGGCGGGAGATGGCGGCGACGATGATCCCGAGCGGTAAGAAAAAGGCTTGGAAACTCTCCATTTCTCTCATGGCATCGGGCTCAATTGAGCCCGATATCTCTCCTAGTTGATCTAGGATTCTAGTACGGGTAAAGGTACGATAAAACGGACCTGAGTTGGTGGTTGGCGGTGAGGATGGAGGCGGGTGGCCATTCCCAACCTTGCTCCAGTGACACCTTTTGGATTCATGGTTTCTGCACCGTTTCCTTCACTCCAGCGATCAGGTTCTACTCTCTTCTGCACTCTGAAGCTAATGGAGTCACTGTTTCTGGCTGGGAGGGGGTATATGGAAAAATAAGCCCAAGGGGCTCGGGTTGAGCTTTGGTTGCTCCACCCATAGTGCCAAGTGGCCACCATGCTCCAAATTCCTCAAGACATTCTCTGAGGAAGCCAGCAAGCATAAATTTTGGGCTGATGGAGCCAAGGCCAAGTGGCGTCTGCCTCTTTAATTCGCCTGCTGCATCAAGCCAAAATCTACCCGAGAAAGACCACTCGACGATCGTCGAACGGGCAATTTCGTCGATCGTCGAACACAGGTCTAAATCATCGAATGGAGATACAAATCGTCGAATGCAGCTTGATGGGGACAATCGTCGAACGTAGATCTAAATCGACGAACGGAGATCCAAATCGTCGAACACAGCTTGCTGGGGACAATCGTCGAACGCAGATCTAAATCGTTGAACGGAGATCCAAATCGTCGAACGCATCTGCTGGGGACAATCGTCGAACGCAGATCTAAATTGTTGAACGGAGATCTAAATCGTCAAACGCAGCTTGACACAACGGGACACGCCCTGTGACATGCCCGTATCACAGGCCGTGTACACCTACCCGACGATCGCCATTCGACGATCCACGATCGACACTCGACGATCGTCGAACCGAGGGGACACGCCCCCCGTCATGCCCGTGTCGTCTGGCGTGTTTCCCCTACACAGCGGCAGACATGCCCTAGTTAATTTCGTCGAACTGAGTTCGTCAACCACAAGGAGACACGCCCTGGGACACTCCCGTGTCCCAGGCCGTGTCACCCAAAACTTTTTCCTGCTGAAAGGCTGGGATGTTACATATTTACACTAACAATATTTGATCCTTATGATGTCTAGTGAAAAGTCTTCTATCTACTATGCCTCTAATGAATTTATGCTCTATCAAAAAGCTAGCTAGGGTCTCATACCAAGATCTCAGAGCTTGCTTGAGACCATAAAGAGCTTTATGCAATTTGAAAACATGATAAGGGTGAGTTGGAGAGACAAAACCTGGAGGTTGTTCAATATAAACCTCTTCTTTAAGTACTCCATTCAGGAATGCACTCTTCACATCCATCTGATACACCTTGAATCTCTTGTAGGCTGCATAGGCCAGGAATATTCTGATTGTCTCCAACCTTGCCACGGGTGCAAAGGTTTGGTCATAATCTATTCCTTCCTCTTGCTTATATCCTTGAGCAACAAGCCTAGCCTTGTTCCTCACTATTGTACATTGGGCATCCAATTTATTTCTGTATACCCATTTGGTTCCAATGACTGGATAGTCTTGGGGTCTTGGAACCAAATCCCAAACTCTACATCTCTCAAATTGATTTAATTACTCCTGCATTGCAATGATCCAGTGGGTATCTTGCTCAGCATCATGGATGGATAGAGGTTCAACCTGAGAGAGAAAGCAGGCATGCATCAAATCTTGGTTGAGTTGATGTCTGGTCTGTACACCTGCTGATATGTCTCCAATCACTTGAGATATGGGGTGATCCCTTAGTGTGACAAAATCAGTGGGTGGAGTTGGTTCTGCAACAGCATTAGGAACTAATTCCTCTTGTGGAATTATGTGTGTTGTTGAGGGAATGTCAATCCCTTCAGTGCCTTCATATCCACTTTCTTCAATGACTTGTGGAGAAGGATGTGTTGGAACCTCTTGGGTGAGGTTTAGTCCATCCAAGCTCTCACACAAGTGAGGTACCTGCAAGGTTCTATTGGTAGAAATCTCATTCTCCTTGCAAGACATGTTAGTTTCATCAAATGTAACATGAATAGGCTCTTCAATTTTTAGAGATGATTTATTAAAAACCCTATAGGCTTTGCTTACTTGGGAATATCCTAGAAAAATTCCCTCTTCTGCCTTAGCCTCAAACTTTCTAATGTATCTTTTGTTGTTGTTGTGAATATAACATATACATCCAAATACTTTAAAATAGTTGATTTTAGGTTTCTTCCCTTTAAGTAATTCATAGGGAGTCCTATTTTTTAGTTTGTGAATTAAACTCCTGTTCAAGACATAATTTGTTGTGCTCACAGCCTCTGCCCAAAGGGTTAGGGGCATGTAAGTATCTACAAGCAATGTACCTGCAGCTTCAATGATTGTCCTATTTTTCCTTTCAGCTACCCCATTTTGTTGAGGAGTTCTAGGAGCTGAGAAGCAATGCCTGATACCTTCCTCCTCATAGAACTCATGCATAAGAAGAGACTCAAATTGTGTGCCATGATCACTTCTGATCAATGTAACATGAGTAGAGAATTCAATCTATATGGTCCTGAGAAAATCTGTAAGAAACTTAAAGTATCTGACTTAGATCTCAGAAAGGATACCCAAGTGAACCCGGAGAAGACATCCACAATAACTATGGTATAGGATTTCCCTCCTAGGCTTTATACATCAATGGGTCCAAAGAGATTCATATGTAGCAAATACAAAATCCTAGGTGAATCAATTTTATTAACAGATTTAAAGATAGATTTAGTTTGTTTGCCTAGTTGACAAGCCCTGCAAAGGCCTTCCTTCGTGTAGGGAACAGAAGGTAAACCTCTAACAAGGTTGTATTTTAATAACCTAGCAATGTTTTTCAAGTTTACATGACCTAGCCTTTTATGCCATAAATCATTCTGATTACTAGTAATATTAAGTAAGCAGATATCAGAATTGGCAGATAGAAAATCAACTAAATATATGTTGCCTTGTCTATTTCCAATTAAAATAGTTTGATTTTCCTTATTAGAAATAATACAAGAAGATGAGTTGAAGTGTACCGGATAACCTTCATCACATAACTGACTTATGGAGATGAGGTTACGCTTGAGTCCTCTGACATAAGTTACTTTCTTGAAAGTAACAGCTCCAATCTTCACTTCTCCAAAACCTTCTGACTGGCCACATTTGGAATCCCCAAAGATAACCTTTGGCCCTAGCTTGGACTTGTATTTGTTAAGATGTCCTTGCTACCAATCATGTGTTTGGAGCACCCACTGTTCAGGTACCATGTTTGATTATTTGCTGGACAGCTCTTCACCTGCAGTGAAATATAATTAATTGTTCTTGACCCAGGTTACCTTGGGTCCTTTGTTTTGCTGGTATGAAATGTAACACCCCCATCCGTCGCATGGCATATAACAGAAGGTCCAGCTGGAACCCGACGCCATATACCACAGACAGTCGGAAGGGTTACTAAATGAATAAATCAAACCATCTAATTAAGACTACTCGTCCTAATCACAGAGCATTCTAGCGGAAGATTTTTAAAGTTGAAAGAACCCAAAAATAAATCCATCAATATGAATGTCCACAATTACAACAATAGGAAAGAAACCCCAAATACACAGAAACGGGTACATGGCCTTATGGCCTTACAAATGTTCACTTCATAAACAGTGTTTTACGTACATCGGCTCGCAGGCCGGCCACACATGAAATATATAAAAACAGCTATTCTACGGCCTTCTAGGGCCAGCACAGCAACATGGGCTCCAGCCCGCTATTTGGCGCTCGGCTCCGCAGCACCTGCAAGCACATACCACCGCACGGTGGCAAATAAAGCAACGGTCAGCTAAAAGCCGACCAAATTATAACAACCCCGCCCCTTACTCGGGACGGCGGTGCTCTTTCCCTGCAAAACATTAGCCCAATAATATATATATTGCAATTATAATTCGCCACAGGCGTAGGCTCGCACGGCCAAACACCCCGTGCACTCAGGGCACATTCATGGTGAACCCTGACAAATCAGTGCATTCACCACCATCCCCAGGATGGCAACAACATGTGAGCATTTAGCCTTTCTGACCACCGTCTAAGGCTCCGACTATGCCAACGGCCAGTCCCCGTCTTCGGGTCTCTCGCACCGAACCACATAGCCTAGGTCCAATTCCACTTGCCCGTTGCTCACGCCGCATGTCCAATTTAAGGAATTTTGCGCGGGCCAAGCTTCTCTCGGATCCCAAATTTTCCAAAACAATCTCATAACCCAGTTATGATCAAGGCCGGTTCCCAGACCGCCAAGTTAGCAGAACACGTTTCCGCTCAATTTTCCGGGTGCGCCTTGAAGCTAACCTTCAAGGATCCCTGCTGCAATCTACCGCGTGGAAACCCGAAAAATCCAAAGCACGGAGTCTTCTCCGGCAAAACCATATCAAATGCAACATCACCGATCCAGACAAAACACGTCCGGGTAGGCTTCACACACAATGCCTATGCCCGTACTTACGATTCCGGGCTCTACATGCAACACAAGGGGGACTATTCCCGTCAACCCCAAGGAACACCACGCACTCACCGCATACTCGCGGGAGCGGGATTCCTTATGCAGAAAGAAAGAGATTCAAGCACTCGAGTTGAGAATCGTTACCCTTGTAGTCCGTTTTGGCGCCATGGAAAAACTACGCGGTTAGAACTCTTCGCAATGACCTTCCCTCCACGGATCCGCTCTCCGATTTCGAAACGGTGCTCCGATGCTCCGCCGGCGGCCGGAAACCTCCTTCTTCTTCCTCTCCTCTCTCACTTTGGAAGGGGAGAACTTTGGAGAGAAAATGAGGGAATAACTCCCTATTCCCGGCCTTAACAGAGCAGGATTTAATCTGGGCCATTGGATCCTAATTAAAGAAAATGAACGGCTCGGATCTGCACAAAATTCCCCAGACCTGGGCCGCACACGGCTTGGCACACGGCCGTGTCCAAGGCCGTGTGCCTCGATCCAGGCACGATCGTCGAACTGAGAAATGCACACGGGCCAAGACACGCCCGTGTCTGACCTGACACGCCCGTGTCGGGTTCCTCGACACGCCCGTGTTCGTGGGCGTGTCACGCATAACCGCCACGGCAACGGACACGACCCATCAGGACACGGGTAGGGACACGGGTTGGCACACGCCCGTGTCGTATGACACGCCCATGTCATCCGGCCGTGTTCCTGGCCGTGTCCTTCTCGGGTTGGAAACGGCCAAAAATCACCAGCCAGACACGGCCTTGGACACGCCCGTGTCCTAGGCCGTGTACCCCTACAGGCACCAAAAACTCTTTTTCCGTGACCGACTCGCACACAAAATTCGGGGCGTTACAAATCTCCCCCACTTAAGGAATTTCGTCCCGAAATTAAGCAAAGGTACAAAAGCTAAATGATACCTGAGTGGAATAACTCGGGGTATTCCTCCAACATAGCTTGCTCTCGTTCCCAAGAAAGCTCCTCACGTCCGCAATTATCCCAACGGACTTTAACCATTCTGACCTCCTTGTTGCGGAGTCGTTTGACTGCAACATCTTCAACTCGTACTGGTCTGACCCTTGTTGTCAACTCATAATCAACCGGTACCTGATCGTCTGCAATGATCTGCGAAGCCTCTTGAACTGCCTTACGCAACACCGATACGTGGAATACGTCATGCAGCCCACTCAACTCCGTCGACAGCTTTAATCTATACGCCGCCTCGCCAACACGCTCCAGGATTTCAAATGGTCCAAGGTATCTCGGACTCAGCTTCTTCAAGCGTCGAACCCGCGATACACCCTTGAACGGCTTGATTTTTAAATATACCATGTCGCCAACGTTGAACTCCACATTTCTATGTTTGGCATTGTAGTACTTTGACTGTCTATCCTGAGCAATCTTCAGCCTTTCCTGAATTGTCCGTATCATTGAAGTGGCATCTTCCACCGCTTGACGTTTATACAACTTTGATTCGCCTGCCTCCAACCAAGACAACGGCGTACGGCACTTCCTCCCATACAAAGCTTCGAAAGGCGTCCATTCCAATGCTTGCCTGAAAGCTATTGTTGTACGCAAACTCCACCATGTACAGGTGATCCTCCCAATGCTTCCCGAAATCTAGGACGCACATGCGAAGCATGTCCTCCATAGTTCTGTTGACTCTCTCGGTTTGGCCATCTGTCTGCGGGTGAAAGGCTGTGCTGAACTTTAGCTTAGTACCCAACAGACCATGCACCAACATCCAGTCATTTGACGTGAAGCGTCCATCACGATCACTAACAATACTGCGAGGCACACCATGCAGTCGTACAATATTATCCATGTAGAGTTTGGCTAACCTTTCTACTGGATCTTCCTTTCTCATTGGGATAAAGTGTGACACCTTTGTCAATCTATCTATGACCGCCCAAATGGCGTCATTTCCTTTCTGCGACTTCGGCAAACCGTGCACAAAATCCATAGATATATCGTCAAACTTCCATTCTGGGATAGGAAGTGATTTCAAGAAACCTCCGGGCTTCTGGCATTCCGCCTTCACCAATGCACAAGTACGGCACTTGGCCACATAAAGCGCCACATCCTTCTTCAAACCCGGCCACCAGAATAATTTCTTCATGTCTCTATACATCTTCGTGCTTCCCGGGTGGATTGAGTATTTGGTATGATGAGCCTCATACATCAACTCCTCCCGAATATTATCCGCACTAGGAACGCATAGACGACCGTCCTTCCTTAGCAACCCATCTTCAACCACAAACTGGGAATTTGACCCATCCAAAGATCCATCTAGAATTTGCTTCATGCTGGTATCCTGAACCAAAGCCCGCCGAACTCTATCCGCTAGGTCACACTGCACCTCTGTCCAAAACAGTTTCGCCTCGGCACTAGACTGCTTGTCAACGCAAGATATCTCCAATGCCTCCAACTCTTGGACCAATCTCTTATCATGCACTGATAACCAGTTGGCTTGTGCGGGAATCTTACGACTCAACGCATCCGCCACTACATTTCCCTTCCCAGGCACATAGTGAATCTTGAAGGTGTAGTCCCCTAAGAACTCCATCCACCTCCTCTGCCTCATGTTCAGATCCTTTTGGTCCAATAGGTACTTCAGACTCTTATGATCGGTGTAAATATCTACCTTCACCCCGTACAGATAGTGCCTCCAAAGCTTTAGAGCAAAAATCACGGCCGCTAACTCTAAGTCGTGGACCGGATAATTCCTCTCGTGAACCTTCAATTGTCGTGAACCATAAGCTATCACTCTCCCATGCTGTAGCAGAACACAGCCCAAACCACTGCCTGAAGCATCACTATAAATCTCGAACCCTTCGGTTCCACTTGGCGAACATAAAATAGGCGCCGTGGTTAACCGCCTCTTCAACTCTACAAAAGCCTGTTCGCACTCCGGAGACCACACAAACTTCTGATCCTTTCTTGTCAACGTCGTGAGTGGTAGTGCTATCCGCGAGAAGTTCTCTACGAAGCGCCTGTAGTAGCCAGCAAGTCCCAGAAAACTCCGGACCTCTGCCACCGTAGTCAAAGTAGGCCACTCCCGTATCGCCACTATCTTCGCCGGATCCACAGCTATTCCTTCTCCACTGACAACATGACCAAGGAACGCTAGCGAGGATAACCAGAATTCACACTTGGAGAACTTTGCATATAACTGACTTTTCCTCAATGTCTCCAACACCATGTGTAAATGCTTGTAATGATCCTCCTCGCACCGCGAATACACTAGAATATCATCGATAAATACTATCACGAACTGATCCAAATATTCTCTGAACGTCCTATTCATCAGATCCATAAACACGGATGGAGCATTCGTCAACCCAAACGGCATGACTGTGAACTCAAAATGCCCAAACCGCGTACTGAATGCTGTCTTTGGAATGTCGCTCTCCCTTATCCTCAGCTGATAGTAACCAGACTTCAAATCTAACTTCGAATATACAGTTGATCCAACCAGCTGATCAAATAGATCGTCAATCCTCGGGATCGGATACTTATTCTTCTCCGTAAGTTTGTTCAACTCCCGATAATCAATACAAAGCCGCAAGCTCCCATCTTTCTTCTTAACAAAGAGAACTGGTGCGCTCCAAGGCGACGAACTTGGACGCACATAACCTTGCTCTAGCAACTCCTGCAGTTGCACCTTCAACTCTGCCATTTCTCTTGGGGCTATCCGATAGGGGGAGCGTGACACCGGTTTGGCACCCGGTACCAGCACTATAGTAAAGTCTATCTCCCGCTGAGGAGGGGCTCCTGGGAGATCATCTGGAAACACATCAGGATACTCGGACACAACTGGGATGTTGCCCAAACTAGGTTTAGGCGTCGAAGTCTGCACTAGAGTGACATACAGTTCTGCCCCAGACCGAACTGCCTTAAACACCTGAAGGGCCGATATCAGAACTTTCCTTGACCCCTTCATGCCCGCAAAAGTAGTCTCCCGATCAGTGTCCAGACCCAACTTGACTTCTTTACGGTTGCAATCAATGCATGCACTCTGCTCCGAGAGCCAATCCATACCGAAGATTACATCGAACTCCACTAATGGTAGAACCAACGCCCGCAAATCAAACTCCCGGTCTCCAATCCGAATCTTTACAACACAGATCCTATCCGCACGCATTGAGCACCCATTAGGCAACAACACATCCAACTTGTTTTCTGCCATCGAGAATGGAACTTCGATGCGCGATATAAACTTTTCAGACAAGAAGGAATGTGATGCTCCCGTATCAAAAAGGGCTCTCGCCGGAAACCCAAAGATCAACACAAAGCCTAGCACTAACAAACGTAAGCTAACAAGTACAAAAGTAACAACTATAAAAGTTAAACCACTATAATTTAACTCATACCTGTCACCACGTCTGCTTGCTTTATGGCCTCCTGTAGACCAAGATTGTAGACTCTAGGCTGGGCTGGAGCATGATGGGATGCGGTTGACTCCACCGCCTTCCCTTTCTCCTCATAAGTCGCTCCAGGTCTCCTCTCGGACTTTGGGCGTCCGCTCCAACACTCCCGAGCAAAATGCCCCATCTTCCCGCAGTTGTAGCAAGCCCCGGGGACTCGACTCGTAGTTGCCCCCGATGCATCAGCCGAAGGGGCTGAGTTTGAAGTCCTCCGCTTCTTGTTCCATCTGCGGAAACCTGTCTTGTTACTTGGCACCTTGAACTCGGTCTTCCTTTCTCCTGGGTCCCTCTTCTCTTGAACTTTCTTCGCAACCTTTTCCAACGATCGGGCCGAATTGACCAAGGCTAGGAAGCCCTGCGCCTTAGGCCCAGCAAGGAGTAACTGTAAATCGCCACGAAGACCCTCATAGAATCGGTTGGTCTTCCTCTCTTCTTCAGAAAACATAGCACCAGCATAACGACCCAACCGTGTGAACTCATGCAGATATTCGTCCACGCTTCTGGATCCCTGAGTCAACCCAAGAAATTGATTCTCCATTTCCAACTTCTGAGCAGAAGGTACAAATCTGGCTAGGAACAATCTTGAAAATTCTTCCATCGGCACATCCGCAAGTTGCCTTCCCACTAGAAGATGAAACTCCAACTCGTCCCACCACAGCCTCGCCTCACCTTCCAAAAGAAAAGTCGCTATGGTGGTCTTCTGCCACTCTCAGTCATTGTGGCCGTCAACACCCTCTTTATGGAAGAAAGCCAGTCCTCAGCTTGAGTTGGCGTTCCAACCCCATTAAACCTCGGAGGATTAAAGCCCATCACGTGCTTTAGCTGCCGCTCCGTAGTTCTCCTCGGCTCTACTAACTCAACTGCTGCGCGTTCAACCACTCTCGGCTCTGCCGCCCTAACCGGTTCTTGCTCATCCGCAGGAGGTGCGCGATGCATTTGCCCCGCAGGTTGGGCATTTATCATTGCGAACACGGCTTCAGCCACCATCCTGATGGTTTCCGCTGAAGGAGGTGTAGCAGGCACGTCCCTTGGTGCACTACTTTCCGCTGATTGCGGACGCTCTGACTGACCAGCACCGCTCCTAGCTGCCTATAAAAGCAAAGACACACGATTAGACGACAAACAAATTGCTAAAAGCAATCATTGGAACACTCAGGTTCCACAAAACAAGTGTATTTTCATTCCTAAGTGGACATTCATGGGTTCTTTTTAATGTTATAACGATGACGCACACATGTGCTCACCACCCCTTAAAAATATTCGCCCACGAATTCATTTAAGCATGACCGTAACCAGAAGTCTGATACCAAATTGTAACACCCCCATCCGTCGCATGGCATATAACAGAAGGTCCAGCTGGAACCCGACGCCATATACCACAGACAGTCGGAAGGGTTACTAAATGAATAAATCAAACCATCTAATTAAGACTACTCGTCCTAATCACAGAGCATTCTAGCGGAAGATTTTTAAAGTTGAAAGAACCCAAAAATAAATCCATCAATATGAATGTCCACAATTACAACAATAGGAAAGAAACCCCAAATACACAGAAACGGGTATATGGCCTTATGGCCTTACAAATGTTCACTTCATAAACAGTGTTTTACGTACATCGGCTCGCAGGCCGGCCACACATGAAATATATAAAAACAGCTATTCTACGGCCTTCTAGGGCCAGCACAGCAACATGGGCTCCAGCCCGCTATTTGGCGCTCGGCTCCGCAGCACCTGCAAGCACATACCACCGCACGGTGGCAAATAAAGCAACGGTCAGCTAAAAGCCGACCAAATTATAACGACCCCGCCCCTTACTCGGGACGGCGGTGCTCTTTCCCTGCAAAACATTAGCCCAATAATATATATATTGCAATTATAATTCGCCACAGGCGTAGGCTCGCACGGCCAAACACCCCGTGCACTCAGGGCACATTCATGGTGAACCCTGACAAATCAGTGCATTCACCACCATCCCCAGGATGGCAACAACATGTGAGCATTTAGCCTTTCTGACCACCGTCTAAGGCTCCGACTATGCCAACGGCCAGTCCCCGTCTTCGGGTCTCTCGCACCGAACCACATAGCCTAGGTCCAATTCCACTTGCCCGTTGCTCACGCCGCATGTCCAATTTAAGGAACTTTGCGCGGGCCAAGCTTCTCTCGGATCCCAAATTTTCCAAAACAATCTCATAACCCAGTTATGATCAAGGCCGGTTCCCAGACCGCCAAGTTAGCAGAACACGTTTCCGCTCAATTTTCCGGGTGCGCCTTGAAGCTAACCTTCAAGGATCCCTGCTGCAATCTACCGCGTGGAAACCCGAAAAATCCAAAGCACGGAGTCTTCTCCGGCAAAACCATATCAAATGCAACATCACCGATTCAGACAAAACACGTCCGGGTAGGCTTCACACACAATGCCTATGCCCGTACTTACGATTCCGGGCTCTACATGCAACACAAGGGGGACTATTCCCGTCAACCCCAAGGAACACCACGCACTCACCGCATACTCGCGGGAGCGGGATTCCTTATGCAGAAAGAAAGAGATTCAAGCGCTCGAGTTGAGAATCGTTACCCTTGTAGTCCGTTTTGGCGCCATGGAAAAACTACGCGGTTAGAACTCTTCGCAATGACCTTCCCTCCACGGATCCGCTCTCCGATTTCGAAACGGTGCTCCGATGCTCCGCCGGCGGCCGGAAACCTCCTTCTTCTTCCTCTCCTCTCTCACTTTGGAAGGGGAGAACTTTGGAGAGAAAATGAGGGAATAACTCCCTATTCCCGGCCTTAACAGAGCAGGATTTAATCTGGGCCATTGGATCCTAATTAAAGAAAATGAACGGCTCGGATCTGCACAAAATTCCCCAGACCTGGGCCGCACACGGCTTGGCACACGGCCGTGTCCAAGGCCGTGTGCCTCGATCCAGGCACGATCGTCGAACTGAGAAATGCACACGGGCCAAGACACGCCCGTGTCTGACCTGACACGCCCGTGTCGGGTTCCTCGACACGCCCGTGTTCGTGGGCGTGTCACGCATAACCGCCACGGCAACGGACACGACCCATCAGGACACGGGTAGGGACACGGGTTGGCACACGCCCGTGTCGTATGACACGCCCGTGTCATCCGGCCGTGTTCCTGGCCGTGTCCTTCTCGGGTTGGAAACGACCAAAAATCACCAGCCAGACACGGCCTTGGACACGCCCGTGTCCTAGGCCGTGTACCCCTAGAGGCACCAAAAACTCTTTTTCCACGACCGACTCGCACACAAAATTCGGGGCGTTACATGAAAAGCTAGAAATGACAAAAAATTCTGGTTGGGATTTGTCTCCTAAAGGGTGATATCTCCTAGGTGGTATAACTCAATCAGCTATAGGATTAAATGGTTTCCTGGAATTATTAGATTTGCTATTAAGATTACAGTTTTGGTTAAGTCTTTCTGGGTTCGATGAATTTCTGTGAGTTTATCGGCCAGAGTTCGACGAATTGGGTTGAGATCGTCGATCTCTACCCAGAGAATGAACATATTAATTTTCTGTTCCCCACGTTCATCGACCTCTACTCGATGAACCATACAGAGTTCGTCGATCGCAGTTAGACGAATAATTATAACTATAGTTTTCGTTCAGAGTTCATCGATATGGGTTCGACGAACTGGCTGCATTTCGTCAATCTAAGTTCGATGAATTCTGCTGAACCTTGTTTTTACTTAAGGTTTTCTAATTTTTGGTTTTCAGACCTATTGATTTGGGAACATTTTCTATTGTTTGTTTATTGTTTATTTTCACTTTCCCTTTTTCAGAAACAAATTTAATAGGGGTAGTCAGAATATTTTTCTTGAGGATGGGGGACAAACCTGATGAAGCACCCAAGCCTAGCTTGCCATTGAGTCTAGCATTTACAGTGCTTGTGATGTCCATCAGCTTGAGGCTTCTTCCATTAAGAGTTTCCTCAAGTTGTTTAGCCTCACAAAGCTCAATCTTTAACATTACTATTTGTTTATTAGCTAAGGTTAATTCAACTTTTAACCTATTGTTTTCAGAGTTGACATTCTCTAGGTTTACTAATTTTTTCCTAAGAGTTTTAATCTCCTTTTCTGAGTTTATTAAGTCTATACACATTGTTTTAAATTCAAATTTGAAAGAATCAGAATTGTAATCAAAAGAACATAATACCTTGTCAGCTTCAGAATCTGAAACTGCTTCATTGTTTGAGTCCTCTTCTTCTGAATGGCTGTTGGAAGCATCAATTGCCATGAGGCAAACTTCCTTGGCCCTTGACTCTTCCTCATCTTCACTGGATCTAGAAGATGTTGATTCTTCTTCAGTCTCACTACAGGTTTCAGCCACAAAACCCTTCTCCTTCTTCTTATATTTGCTGGAAGAAGGTCTGTTATTGTGTTGTCTCCTGGTATCTTTCTCTCTTCTCTTTTCTTTCTTCTGATTCTTTGGACACTCAGAGATGAAGTGCCCAGGCTTCCTGCATCCAAAACACACAACTTCTTTGGTTGGTGTGTTATCATATTTAGGCTTGTCATCCTGCCTTGATGACTTCCTCCTGAAATCTTTTCTTGCCATTTTGTAGAATCTTTTGGCAAATAAACTCATCAGTTCTTCATTTGTCGAGGGAGTCTCTGTCTCATCAGCAGCTTTGAATGCTATGCTTTGTTCTTTTCTAGCTGCAGGGGGTGTTCTCTGCTTAGCTGTCTCCCTGAATTTAATCAGCTATTCATAGGACTTAAGTTTGCCTAATAGAGATTCAGTGGATATCTCATTTAGGCTTCTGGCTTCTTTGATAGTCCAGATACTTGAATCCAATGAGCTTGGGAAGCACATTAGGATCTTGTCATTCACCTCAGTGAGGGTGATGTCCTTGTCCAAAGTTTTTAGCTCATTGATGATTGAGCTTAACCTATTATACATTTCAGCTACTGACTCAGCTTCCTCTTTCTTGAAATTCTCATATAAGGATATGAGATTAGATCTCCTATCCTTTCTTTCATCTGCTAATACAGCCACCATTTGGTTTAGGGAATCCCAGATGGCTTTGGCTGAAGTGCATTCAGCAACCTTTTGGAAGATATCATCTGACATAGTCTGTGCCAGTATGTTTATTGCCCTGGCATCAACAACCTTAGCCTTCTTCTGAGCCTCAGTCCACTCAGGTGGTGGAACTGCATTTGTGCTTGTGTCTACTGTAGATGTAGAAGCAGTGGCTTGAGGAGGACCTGTCAAGATGGAATGATAGATATCTTCATCAATAGAGTTCATATACAATTTGATTATTGCCTTCCAGATGGCAAATCTATTTAGGTTGCAAACTGGAGGTCTGGTGCTTGCATAGACTTTATTCTGTGCCATTGTTGTGTATATAATCTAAATAAAAATAAAGATAAAAGATGAAATCTGATCTAACACAGGATCTTTGGTTCAAGGGTTAGCTTGTGTACAACAAGGAATCCAAGCTCTGATAGCAATTGAATGTGAGTTGTTAGATCAGGAATACTCTAGAGCTGGGTGAATAGTGTATTCAGGGTTTATAAAAATTTTTTCTAATTTAATCTAGTGCAGGAACAAAATAAAACAACAATCCTAACAAACAACCACAACACAAAAAACAAAAGAAATGAGCAATCCAGACAACACAAGAATTTATAGTGGTTCCCCTAAACTTGGGTACATCCACTCTTCTATCACCCTTGTAGGAATCCACTCAAATTTTTGATCAGGTGTCTGACACCAATGAACTTTTGATCAGGTGCTCAAAAACTAATCCTCAAGTCTTTTGATCAGGTGACTTGCAACCAGGAATAACTTTTGAAGGGAGTTATAACCCTTTATACAGTGGGGGGGTGAGAGATGATGGTGTCTTCTCTTTCTCAATATACGACTGAGAAGACTTGTGGATATTTGATTTTAGCACAGGCTCCCCCTAAGATATAGAATGATTCAGGTAGAAGAAGCCTTGCTACAGGGTGATAGGCCTTTAGTGGTACAGCCTTGATCAGCAGCTGTTCAGGAACTTCTTTGACAGATAGTGATGTAGTTGTCCTTTGAAGTATCCTGGAGTGTTGAAGACAGAAGACTCTTGATTTTGATTAGGTGTTCTTCTTCTTCAGATAGTTGATGATCTTCAGGAATATGGCTTCTTATTGTGTCAGAATTCTATGTTGATAGACATCAATGAATCTCTTGTTCCAGACTGACTATTTTTTATATTGTGTATCTTGTTATGTCTGTCTATCTATCTTCTATTTTTCTTTTTTGGAAGAAGAGAGAAAATCTCTTTTATATTTCCTATGAAAAATGGTCTTTTGAAATTTTGAAATCCTCTACAATCAATGTCGACAGCCTTGAGAATAAACAACATTGAATTTTTTCCCCAACTATCCCATGGAAAAACGACAGGCAATAATCCTAGAGAAGACCTTAATCAATGCTCTGTCTAACGGTTATATTCCAGAGAATATTTGAGCATTAATTACTCAGGAATTATTGCACTAAGAAGGGGACAGAAGGATGGAAAATAACTAAGTCTGGATTCGTCGAACTGATAACAGAAATCGTCGAGCTGAGTTCACAGTTCGTCGAGCTGAGTTGCTGAGTTCGTCGACCAGATGACTTCTGTTCGTCGAGCTGAGTTCCAAGATCGTCGAGCATTAAGCAGAACTATATTCTCTAGAAACATTGCCTTTTCTGTGTATGGAGTTCGTCGAACTGATATCTGGTTTCGTAGACTGAAGTTCAGCAAAATATTTTTGGACTTAGAATAATTTCAGATACTTCTGGATGAAGGTGTTGAAGTGAAGTATCCAGAATTCATCGACCTAAGAATTGGTTTTGTCGAGCTGAGGACCACTTAACTGCTGCTGGATAACTCTAGCTATTGTGGTCACAGTTCGTCGAGCTGAGAATCAAGTTCCTCGACCAAAGTCAGACTCTGGACTTAAAATAAAGAGATGTTTTATGATCTTGAAGTGTTGAAGTATACTGTCCAAAGTTCGTCGACCTGAGTACCAAGTTCGTCGAGCTCAGCTCAGAGAATTTACTCTGAGATCGTCGAGCTGAGCACGACTATCGTCGACCTGAGTTCAACGAACGTCGAACTCATTTTACTTGGTCTTTAGAAAAACTCTAAGTCTTGAGTCTCTGATAGTCTTGTTGATAGCTGGTCCATGTGATGTTGATTCTAAGGACTTGTCCTAGACTCTAGGACACAACCATGACCCTGGCTATACATTGTGGGTCATATGATCCTAACTTAGTGAACCTAGCACAAATCTTACTAGGGATCCAACACATCTCTTAGTGGAAAGGCAACTTGCGGATGTGTCTATGGAGGAATTGTCAAGGTTGTTCTTGGCCAGATATCTACCCTCTGCTCAGAAGCTGGAGATGGAGAATCAGTACCTTGGTCTGACTCAAGGAGGCAGAAGCGTGGATGAGTATCTCCACGAGTTTATGCGATTTTGTCGTTATGCTGGTGCTATTTTTTCGGAAGAGGAGCGGAAGACCAACCAATTCTATGAGGGTCTACGTGGCGACCTACGGCTTCTCCTTGCTTGGCCTAAGGCGCAGGGCTTCCTAGTCTTGGTCAATTCGGCCCGGTCATTGGAAAAGGTCGTGAAGAAAGTGCAAGATAAGAAGGATCCACGGTAAAAGAAGTCAGAGTTCAAAGTGCCAAATGCAAAGTCGGGTTTCCGCAGATGGAACAAGAAGTTGAAGACTTCGAACTCAGCCCTTTCGTCTGGTGCGGCAGGGGAAACCACAAGTCGAGTCCCAGAAGCGTGTTATAACTGCGGAAAGATGGGCCATTTTCTCGTGAGTGTTGGAGCGGACGTGCAAAGTCCAAGAGGAAGCCTGGAGCAACCTACGAAGAGAAAGGGAAGGCAGTGGAGTCAACCGTGTCCCATCATGCTCCAGCCCAGCCTAGAGATTACAACCTTGGTCTGCAAGAGGTCATAAAACAAGCTGACATGGTGATAGGTATGAGTTAAATTATAGCAATTTAACTTTATGTGGTTGTTACCTTTTTATATGTTAGCTTACATTTGTTTGTGCTAGGCTTCGTGTTGATTTTTGATTGTCCGGCGAGAACCCTGTTTGATACAGGAGCTTCGCATTCCTTCTTATCCGAACGATTCGTATCGCGCATCGGAGTCTCTTCTTTGATGGCTAAAGACAAGTTGGATGTGTTGTTTCCCAATGGGTGCTTAATGCGCGCGGATAGAGTCTGTGTTGTTAAGATTTGGATTGGGGATCAGGACTTTCACTTGCAAGCGTCGGTATTGCCGTTAGTGGAGTTCGACGTAATTTTCGGTATGGACTGGCTCTCGGAGCAGCGAGCATGTATTGATTGCAACCGAAAGGAAGTTAAGTTGGGGCTGAATACTGATCGGGAGACTACGTTCGTGGGCATGAAGGGGTCGGGTAAGGTTTTGATGTCGGCCCTATAGGTGATCAAGGTAGTTCGGTCTGGGGCAGAGTTGTTTGTCACATTAGTGCAGACTTCAACGCCTAAGCCAAGTTTGAGTAGTATTCCAGTTGTGTCTGAATATCCTGATGTGTTTCCGGATGATTTCCCAAGAGCCCCTCCTCAGCGGGAGATTGATTTTACTATTGAGTTAGTGCCGGGTGCCAAACCGGTGTCACGCTCTCCGTATCGGATAGCGCTAAGAGAGATGGCGGAGTTGAAGGTACAACTACAAGAGTTGTTAGAACAAGGGTATGTGCGTCCAAGTTCATCGCCTTAGCGCACCAGTCCTCTTCATTAAGAAGAAAGATGGGAGCTTGCGACTCTGTACTGACTATCGGAAGTTGAACAAGCTTACGGAGAAGAATAAGTATCTGATCCCAAGGATTGACGATCTATTTGATCAGTTGGTTGGGTCTACAGTATATTCGAAGTTAGATCTGAAATCCGGCTACTACCAATTAAGGATAAGGGAAAGTGACATCCCAAAGACAGCGTTCAGTATGCGGTTTGGGCATGGTTGACCAATGCGCCATCCGTGTTTATGGATCTGATGAATAGGACATTCAGAGAGTACCTGGATCATTTTGTGATAGTATTTATCGGCGATATCCCGGTGTACTCGCAGTGTGAGGAAGATCACTACAAGCACCTGCATATGGTGTTGGAGACGTTGAGAAGAAATCAGTTATATGCTAAGTTCTCCAAGTGTGAGTTCTGGTTATCCTTGGCAGCGTTCCTTGGTCATGTTATTAGTGGAGAAGGGATAATAGTGGATCCGGCGAAGATAGTGGTGATACGGGAGTGGCCTGCACTGACTACAGTGGCGGAAGTCCGGAGCTTTCTGGGGCTTGCCGGCTACTACAGGCGCTTCGTAGAGAACTTCTCGCGGATACCGCTACCACTCACGACGTTGACAAGGAAGGATCAAAAGTTTGTATGGTTGTTGGAGTGCGAGCAGGCTTTTGAAGAATTGAAGAGGCGGTTGACCACGGCGCCTATCTTATGTTCGCCGAGTGGGACTGAAGGATTCGAAATCTATAGTGATGCGTCGGGTAGTGGTTTGGGCTGTGTTCTGCTACATCATGGGAGCGTGATAGCCTATGGTTCACGATAATTTAAGGTTCATGAATGGAATTATCTGGTCCATGACTTAGAGTTGGCGGTCGTGATATTTGCTCTAAAGCTGTGGAGGCACTATCTGTACGATGTGAAGGTCGACATCTACACCGATCATAAGAGCCTGAAGTACCTGTTGGATCAGAAGGACCTGAACATGTTGCAGCGGAGGTGGATGGATTTCCTGGGGGACTACACCTTCAAGAAACATTATGTTCCTGGGAATGGAAATACAGTGGCGGATGCGTTGAGTCGCAGGGTTCCTGCGCGAGCCAACTGGTTGTCGGTACATGGTGAGAGTTTGGTCCGTGATTTGGAGGCATTAGAGATAACTTGCGTCGACAAGCAGTTTTGTGTCGCGGCGAAATTATTTTGGACAGAGGTGCAGTATGACCTAGCTGATAGAGTTCAACGGGAATTGGTTCAGGATAGCAGCTTGAAGCAAATCTTGGATGAATCTTTTGATGGGTCAAATTCCCAATTTGTTGTTGAGGATGGACTACTAAGGAGGGACGGTCGCCTATGCATTTCTAGTGCAGATAATCTTCGGGAGGAGTTGATGTACGAGGCTCGTCATACCAAGTACTCAATCCACCCGTGGAGCACGAAGATGTACAAAGACATGAAGAAATTGTTCTGGTGTCCAGGGTTGAAGAAGGATGTAGCACTTTATGTGGCCAAGTGCCAAACGTATGCCTTGGTAAAGGCTGAGTGTCAGAAGCCCGGAGGTTTCTTGAAGTCCCTACCCATCCCGGAGTGGAAATTCGACGACATTCTATGGATTTTGTGCACAGTTTGCCAAAGTCACAGAGGGGAAATGACGTCATCTGGGTGGTCGTAGATAGATTGACAAAGGTGTCGCATTTTATTCCGAACAGGAAGGAAGATCCGGTGGTGAAGTTAGCCAAACTCAATGTGGATAATATTGTACGATTGCATGGTGTGCCCCGCAGTATTGTCATTGGCCGAGATGGATGCTTCACGTCAAACGACTGGAGGCTGGTGCATAGTTTGTTGGGAACTAAGTTGAGTTGTAGCACAGCCTTTCATCCGCAGACGGATGGTCAGACCGAGAGGGTCAACCGGACGATGGAGGACATGCTCTGTATGTGCGTCTTGGATTTTGGAAAGTAGTGGGAAGATCACATGTACATGGCGGAGTTTGCATATAACAACTGTTATCAGTCGAGTATTGGAATGGCCCCTTTCGAGGCCATGTATTGGAGAAAGTGTCGCACACTATTGTCTTGGTTGGAGACAGGTGAATCGAAGCTATATAAACGTCAAGCAGTAGAAGACGCCACTTCAATGATACGTATAGTTCAGGAAAGTGAGAGTGCAGCTAGATCTGAAATACTCTAGAGGGGGGTGAATAGAGTATGGTGCTTAAAAACTTTTTACAACAGTTGTTGTAAACTGAGTGAACAGGGAAGCAAATAATAAATCTAAACACAGCAGATAACTAATTACAACCTACAAAAGAAACTAATCACAGATCCTAACTAATCACAAAACAATCACAGCCAGAAACAAAAATAAGGACAAGCAAGCTAGAAGACACAAGGAGCTATAGTGGTTCCCCTAAACTTGGGTACATCCACTCTTCTACCACCCTAGGTAGGAATCCACCGCAGGATGAGTTGATCAGGTGTCCTGGGCACCAATGAGCTTTTGATAAGGTGCTCAAAAACCAAATCAGATTTTTTGATCAGGTGTCTTGCCACCAATGAGCTTTTGACAAGGTGCTCAAAAACCAAGCACAAACTTTTGAAGGGAGTTTGAAAAACCCTTTACAGAGATGGGGATGAGAGAATGATGGAAGTCTTCTCTTTCTCAAAACAGCTGAGAAGACTATGTGGATTTTGATGTTGTCAAAGCTCCCCCTGAGTTCTTGAGATGTTCAGGAAATGAAGCTTTGTTGTAGGGTGATAGGCCTTCAGAAGTTGATCTCCAGCAAATGATGATTTCAGCAACAGCTGAAATGTTAGGTTTCTGGAGTCTTTGAAAGATGTTGGCCTTGAACACTTGAATCAAAGGGGATCTGAAGATTTCAGATTTGTTGATCTCCTTTGGTGTGTGTTCTTGTATGAATCCTTTAGACAAAAAATGTCTACAGCTCTTTCTCTTGTGTAATTGTTGTTGAGAAAGATGTTGTCCCAGAGAATAATTTTTTTTGAGTGTATGAGAGATTCAAAAATCTTTTTTTTATTCTCTGGTTCTGAATAGAAAATGATCCTCTGTCAAGAATAGCCGTTGGCCTGTCATTAATTGCATTCTTAATTGCAAATGTCTTCTGGGGGAAAGTCCAAAGAAACATTCCTTGATAATCCCTTGAAACTTGGTCCAGAATAAATGAAAACGGCTAGAAAATCTTCTGAATTAATTGCTGAATAACTCCTTAACTGTTCTGAATTTGAATCTTGAATAACATTGAATTCTTCAGAAAATCGTCGAACTGAGCTCCACTATCGTCGAACTGAGCTCAGCGATTTGGACTTAGACAACAACAAAAATCGTCGATCTGAGCTCAACTATCGTCGAACTGAGCTCAGAAATAGAGAATCAATACTGAAGTCAAGATCGTCGAACTGAGCTCACAGATCGTCGAATGGAGTTCGACGATTTGTTGAAGTTGAGCTCAGCGATCGTCAAATGGAGTTCGACGATCCGTCGAAGTTGAGCTAGACGATCATCGATTGGAGTTCGACGATTCGTCATACTGAGCTCGACGATATGACTTAGTCTCCAAATTGAAAATCCTTGGTCTTGAGGGCAGCTTCCAAACCTAACTACTAACCCTTAGACTCAATTCTAGTTGACCTTTAGATCTATACAGGAGGTCAAAAACAGGTTTCCTAGAGACATAGTGATCCTGACCCAAATTAGTAATAGGGTGTTCCAACAATCTCCCCCTATTTGGGTTAGGATTACTATTTACAGAACTTGGAAAAATTAAAGAACATCATACAAAGCAACAATACAGAAATGCAATAAGCAGGACATCGCAGAACCATAGATATATATTATCCCAGACAATAATCAGAAATCAGAATGATTGTCACCTTACATAGTTATTCTTTCTCCTTGCTCTTTATAAGTTTGATTTCTCTATTAGGATTGAGGGCTTCCTTCTTTGACCTTCTGTCATCTGCTGCACCTAGAGAAGTTTGCTGTTTGGGCCTTGGTACTACAGCTTCGGGATGCAGCTCCATATATCTATCAGAGTCAAAGAATTTGCTTGAGCCATATCTTTCCAATTCTTTCTTTCTTTGTTCAGACAATGTAGTGATGTTGGAAGAATCTCTGTCTTGCTCTTTAGCTTTCTTAATTTGATCCAGGGCAGCTAGCTCTTTCATCCTGGCAGTCCAAGCAGTTGGATTATTTTCTGGATCTTCAAAGGGTACTGGAGGCTCATATCTGTTAGATGGATTATCTTGAGGAGCTCTGGATGAGACTATTTCTTTTAACTTATAGGGAAAAGGACCTAAAGTTATGTCTGATGAAGCTTGTCCTTCCCTGGAGTAAGGATGTTGCCTTGAATAACCTTTAGAATAAACTTGGAATTCCCTTTGGCTTCCTCTGTAGCTTCCTCTTCTAGATTGAGAACCTCTGGACTGGCTTCCCCTATAATAAGATCTTGCATGAGGCTGTTAGGGGGTTTGGCTTTTTGCAGAAGGTTGAGCAGCTGAGCTTCCACCTGCACCTGCATCAGGAGGAGGTGGTGGAGGAGGATGAGAATGATGAAACTGGGAAGATCCTTTCTCATACTTCCTCTTCTTCTTCATGGCTTTAAGTTGGTTCTTGGAATACTGCATCCAATGCTCAGTAATGGGGCAGTCATGAAGAATGTAATATGGTATGTCATTAGTGTCCTTGACTTTGGCTGGAGGCACTCTTTTCATGGCTTTGCTCCTTGTCTTTCTCTTCCTGGCAATAGTGGCAGAGGAGTCATCAGAATCAGTCCTGAATTCATCACTCTCAGAACTTTGCTCATCATATAGAGCATCAATCTTTTTCATATATTCTTTCTGAAGTTGAGTTGGAGCAGATGAAACAGCAGTAGTGACAGCAGCAGATACAACACTAATAGCAACAGAAGTTGTAGCAGCAGTTGTAATAACAGACACAAAGATTTATGGAGCAACACTCTTAGAAGGTATAGCAGTAGTAATATCAGCAGCAGTTGGGGCAGCAATAGTTTCAGACAAAACACTTTCAGATACAACAACATCAGCAACAGCAGTTTCAGATATAATAGGTTCAGTAGCATCAATATCATTAGCAATAGCAGCAGGCTCAAATTCATATGCCTCTGTCATATGTATATCATCAGAAACTGGAACAACAGCAGCATCATTACTGACAGCAGCAGCAACAGATTCAGCAACAATATTTGCAGCATAAACTGAGTTGACAAAAGAATGAATAATGCTGGTGTCACAACATGAGAAAGGCACAATGTCCTTGGAAAGATCCTCTGATGGCTATACAGCAACTCTCTCTGGAAGACAACTGAAATAGACTGAATCAAACACTGATAGCAGAGACCTGAGGTCTACTGAAAAGATTGCAACTGGAGGTGTTGAAACTGAAGCTTGAGGAACAACAGCAGCAGCAGCAACAACAACAACTGAAGAAACAGCAGCAGGCAATCTCACCACTTCATTAGGCATCTCTCCCTGCCTAGATTCAGAGAATGTTGGATCAAGGCACACTGATGAAGGGATTGCCTGAGAAAATAAGGAGGATAGCCTGGCAGAAAGAGCTGCCACTAACTGAAGTAATGGAGCCAAGGAGGTCTCCAATAGAAGAGATAGCCTGGGGGCTAGTAGTTCATATAACTAGTCAGCTAGGGCAGGAATGTCTACTTGCTCAGCAGTGACTGTAGCATAGGTAGAGAGGGATGGATGAGCAATTGGTGATGGTGGTGGAGAGCTAGTGGATGGTAAGAGTGATGGTTGAGGTGAGGGTATTGTGGAAATGGAGGATATTGGGATTGAGATAGAGGGTGTGAAAGTGGGTTGATCAATAATTTCTTGCAGAAGTTCCTGGTAAGATGTTGATTAGGATGGCAGCTCAGGAGGAGATGAGGGTGAGTCATCCATGAAGGAATCATCAAGAAGATTGAAGGATGGAATGTTGGATGATGTTTCAATATCTAGTTGAGGGTAGGAATATAATGGATGGAAGATTTCTTCTGTGACTGGTAGAGTTGGAATTGGAGATGGTATTGAGGTTGGAGATGGGCTGGAGATGATGATAGTGGATAGAGTTTGAATGGTGGATGGAACTGGAGGAGATGGAATAGGAGGAGGAGGAGAAGCAGCAGCAGGCAAGTCATCTGCAGGGGCAGAGACTTGAGGGGAAGTGACTATTACAGTCCTGGTGCCTGAAGGTGTGCTTGCAGAGGGCCTGCTGGGCTTGGTTATCTGCCTGTCCCATTTAACAAATAGGGCACAGGACAATCTCTTTGAAGCATTAATATGTATCCCAGAAGATACTAGTAATGCAGGGCATCTGTTTTGCAGAAAGAGCCCAAGGATCCTCCCAAAATTCACAAAGTTCTTATTGAGTTTCTTCTTAATCAGGTCAAAGAAGACATCTCCCCAGTTCAATTGCTTCTTGTCCACAATGGCTCCCATCAAGCACAGCTGATACCTAGAGATAGTATCATGTGCTGAATACTTGGCCAGCAAAACCTTGCCTACTACATCAGCCAAGAACCTGTATTCCACAGCTAGGTTCTTCTTCAGTAGCTTGCTAGGGTTAGCCTCAAAGTGACCCATTCTTGCAAGCAGATCAGCAAATTCCTCTCCAGATAAATCAGCAGAATCTCTTCCACAACTTAACTCAAAAACTTCTGTCAGAATGGTTGGAGTCAAGGGTACCTGGGTTCCAGAAATTGAACCAACTATTGTGTTTTGATTCTGGTTGTGGGCAGTGTAGACCCACTCCTTAATCTCATCAGCAGGCAGCTTGATCCTGGTGGTCATTATGGTAGCAAGTTTCTGCTCCTTGAAGAGTTCCAAAATATCCTGGAAAACTTGATCAGTGGTGCTGAAAGACTCCATGTCAATGTCAAATCCGGCATCGAATTTCATTGCGGCTAGAACAGCAACAGAAACGGCCATGGTTACCTGCAAAAATCAACAAAAAAAACGACCAAGTGTAGAAATTTTTGGAGGGAAAGAGAATTTTTGCAGAGAAATCAAAAGCGCAAAAGGAGAACGACGGCGAAAAATGAATTTTATATTAGGGTTCGACGCAGAAAAGGAAAGATCGTTGAACTCAGTTCGACGATTGGGGCTACTAAAGGAATCTGAAAGGTCTTCAATATTGTCGATCTCCGTTCGAAGATATTGGAGAGCGTCGAGCTCTATTCGATGATCGTTCAGAGAACAAAATCGTCGAGCGTCGTTCGACGATCGTTGACCGGAAGAGATAGTTCATACTATCTGAGAAACGCTGAACTCAGGTCGACGATTTCGGAAATTGTCGATCTTCGTTCGACGATCTGGGCGAAAATCGTCGAGCGCAGTTCAGAGACCAGAAAAACACTCTAGACACTAAGAAAAACCAAGATGTTTGCCTATTCTTGGTCAATTTTTAAACCTTTAAAATCTTGGATATTATTTTAGACTTCCTCCATCTAACATTCCTAACTGATTTAGGAAGGTGTGTTTCTTTTCATCCAAGGGCTTGGTGAAAATATCTCCCCTTTGCAAATCAGTTGGGATATATTGAAGTTCAATTTTATTCTTCTCAACATTATCCCTTAAAAAGTGATGCCTAATTTCTATGTGTTTTGTCCTACTATGGAGGACTGGATTTTGAGCTATAGAAATAGCACTGGTGTTATCACAAAAGATTTTTTGACTTCTCTAAGTTGTAGCCATAGTCTAGGAGTTGGTTTTGAATCCACAAGATTTGTGAACAACAACTGTCTGCAGCCATATATTCAGCTTCAGCAGTTGAAGTTGACACAGAAGTTTGTTTCTTACAAAACCAAGAGACAAGTCTGTCACCAAGGAACTGACAAGTTCCACTGGTGCCTTTCCTGTCAATTCTGCATCCAGCATAACCAGCATCAGAAAATCCAGTTAATTCAAATACTGAATCTTTTGGATACCAGAGATCTAGATTTGGACAACTTTTAACATACCTGAGAATCCTTTTAACTAGTGTTAGGTGTGACTCTCTAGGGCTTACTTGGAATCTAGCACATATGCATGCAGCAAACATTATATCAGGTCTACTGGCTGTAAGGTACAGAAAAGAGCCAATCATTGCTCTATATGTTGTCTGATCAACAGGTTTCCCATGTTCATCAGCATCCAATACAGCATTAGTAGGCATAGGTGTTTTCATGCAAGATGCTTCAAACATACCAAATTTCTTAACCAATTCATTTGCATACTTGGTTTGAGAAATAAAAATGCCTTCAGCATGTTGTTTGACTTGCAATCCTAGGAAGAAGGATAGCTCACCCATGCTACTCATTTCAAATTTAGAATGCATTAGGTTGGAGAACCTTCTGCATAATTTTGAGTCAGTAGAGCCAAAAATAATATCGTCTACATAAATCTGTACTAGTAGGGTTTGGGACTTATGGGTTCTAATGAAAAGAGTTTGGTCTACTCTACCCCTTATAAATCCATTTTCCAGAAGGAAGCATGCTAGGGTCTCATACCATGCTCTAGGAGCTTGCTTGAGACCATATAATGCTTTGTTCAACTTAAAAACATAATCAGGATGGATTGGAGAGATAAAACCTGGAGGTTGTCTAACATAGACTTCTTCTTTGATGTCTCCATTGAGAAATGTACTTTTGGCATCCATCTGATATACCTTGAAGCTTTTATGTGTTGTATAAGCTAAGAAGATTTTGATGGCTTCCAATCTTGCAACTGGTGCAAAATTATGGTCATAGTCTATTCCTTCTTCTTGAGAATATCCTTGAGCAACTAGCCTTGCCTTGTTCCTTACTATTACTCCTTGATCATCCAATTTGTTTTTGAACACCCACTTTGTTCCAACAATGGAGTGATCCTTAAGCTTTGGCACTAGTTCCCAAACTTTGTTCCTTTCAAATTGATGCAACTCTTCTTGCATTGCAATGATCCAGTGTAGATCTTGCTCTGCATCTTGAATGGACTGAGGTTCAATTTGAGATAGGAAGCAAGTGTGCAACAAGTTTTGGTTGACCTGATTTCTGGTTTGCACACCAGCTGAGATGTCTCCAATTACTTGGGAAATTGTATGGTCTCTTGATGTTACTAAATCAACAGGGGGTGTTGATTGTTCACCAACCTGTGTTGTTGTTTCCTCTTGTGGTACAACAACTGGCTCTTCAAGTTGTTTTTCTTCAATATATTGAATGCTTTCTTCATCTTCACTGCTTTCCTCTTTTTGAGTAACCTGCAACTTGTTCAAATCTTCAACAAGAGAATGTTCCTGCAAAGGTTCTATGGTAGAAGTGTTCTTCTCCTTGAAAGACATGTTAGATTCATCAAATGATATATGAACAGATTCCTCAATTTTAAGAGATGATTTATTATAAACCCTATAAGCCTTAATGATCATGGAGTATCCCAGAAACACTCCTTCATCAGCTTTAGCTTGAAATTTTGCTAAATATCTCTTATCATTATTGTGTATATAACAAATGCAGCCAAAAACTCTAAAATAATCAACTTTAGGTTTCTTCCCTTTGAGTAATTCATAGGGAGTCTTTCTCTTTAGTTTATGTATCAAACTTCTATTCAGCACATAGTTGGAGGTGTTCACTGCCTCTGCCCAAAAGGATAGAGGAAGGTGAGCATCTGACAACAATGTAGTGGCAGATTCAATAAGGGTTCTATTTTTCCTTTCAGCTACCCCATTTTGTTGAGGAGTTCTAGGAGCTGAGAAAGTGTGCCTGATCCCTTCACTCTGACAGAACTCTTGCATAAGAAGAGAATCAAACTCTGTCCCATGATCACTTCTGATCAGGGCAATGTGAGTATTGAACTCAGTCTGTATACATTTGAGAAACTCTGTCAGACACTTAAAGTTATCAGACTTCTTCCTCAGAAAGAACACCCATGTGAATCTAGAGAAGTCATCTACAACTAATAAAGTGTAAGATTTCCCTCCTAGGCTTTGTACTGTAATGGGTCCAAAGAGATCCATGTGTAACAGATACAAGATCGTAGGTGAATCACTCTTATTAAGTGACTTAAAACTATTTTTAGTTTGCTTGCCTAATTGACAAGCTCTGCAGAGTCCTTCCTTCTTGTAGGGGCCAGAAGGTAGTCCTCTAACAAGGTTGTACTTGGATAGCCTAGCAATAGTTCTAAGGTTCAAATGTCCTAGTCTCTTATGCCATAAAACATTAGGTCTACAGACAGAATTGAACAGGCAAATATCTACATCTGTTGAAAGAAAATCTACTAGATAGATGTTACCTTTCCTTTTACCTGTCAACACAGGTGTGTTGTCCTCTGACTTGATCTTACATAATACTTTGCTGAAAGTCACCTGGTAGCCTTCATCACATAGCTGACTGATGCTTATCAAATTGTACTTCAGTCCTTCCACATAAGCTACCTTTTTGAATGTCACTGTCCCAATCTGGACTGCACCATATCCTTTAGTTTGTCCAAAGTTTGAATCACCAAAAATAACTTTGGGTCCAAGCTTGGCTTTAAAGGATGTGAGGTTGTCCTTGTTTCCTGTCATGTGCTTAGAGCACCCACTATCCAAGTACCATTGCTGGTTAGATGTCGGATAGGTCTTCACCTGCACATAAAATAATTCATTTGTTTTTGACTCAGTTTACCTTGGGCCTAGGTTGATAACCTTTAAACTCAGAAATAAAAGACATCCCAGGTTGACTCTTATAACCTTCAGGATGATATCTCCTTGGAGGTATTATCCATTCAGTATAAGGGTCAAAGATTTGGGATGAAGGACCCCTAGGATTGGATTTTGATTTGCCCTTGAAGGAATTTCCAGAGCCCTGATCTCTGTTCGACGATCGTGGAGCTGCGTTCGACGATCTTGGGTCAGATCGTCGAGCTCCGTTCGACGATCGACTGTGGCAGAGTTCAGGAATTTGAGATCGTCGACCTGAGTTCGACGATTTTGCCTGAGATCGTCGATCTGCGTTCGGCGATCGTCGAGCTCTGTTCGACGATTTCTGCTAGAACTTAGTTTTCTTAGGCAGATCAGAATTTTTCCTAGCTACCTCTACAACTCCCTTCCCTTTATCAGAAATGAACTTGATTGGGGTTGTTAGAACTATAGGTTGGCTGGATGAAGCACCCAAGCCCAGTGTACTATTAAATCTGGAGTTCATTGTGCTTGTGATGTCCATCAGCTTGATACTTCTCACATTAAGGGATTCTTCAAGCTTCTTGGCCTCAGATAGCTCACCTTTCAGTGAAGCTATCTGCTCCCTACATCACTCCAACTCCTTAGAGAGTTTGAGGTTTTCTGACTTTAAGATATTATGTTCAGATAAATGATTTCTAAGAGAAATAATTTCCTTCTCAGATTTTAGTAGGTCTAAACATAATGCTTTAAACTCAGATTTAAAGTCCTCGGAATTGAAATCAAATGAACTAATTACCTGGTCTTCTTCAAGTTGAGTCTCTGAGTCTGACTCTAACTCTTCTTCATCTGAATTATGTTGAGAGTCATTGATTGCTATCATGCAGAACTCCTTCTCTTCTGCATCATCTTCATCATCACTGGAGCTGGATGAGGCTTCTGATTCCTCTTCAGTTTCACTCTAGGATTCAGCAACAAATCCCTTCCTTGTGTGTTTGTTCTTGCTTGTGGAGGGTTTGTCATTGCTACTTTTCTTGAAGTCCTTTTCTCTTCTTCTTTCTTTCTTATCCCTTCTGTCCTTGTTTTTGCTTTCTGGACAGTCAGGTACAATGTGCCCTGGTTTCCTGCAACCAAAGCAGACAATTTCCTTATTATTTGACTTATCATACCTTAGCTTATCATGCTCCTTGTATGATCTCTTTCTGAAGTCCTTTCTGGCCATCTTGTAAAATCTTTTGGCCAATAGACTGAGCAGCTCACCATTGCCTGTGACTTTGTCTTCAGGCTAATCTTCAGTTGCTTTGAAGGCTATTGTCTTCTCTTTTCTTGTGGCTGGTGAGGCAGCCTTCTGCTCTTCTTCTCTGTTCTTAATGAGCAGCTCATAAGATTTGAGCTTGCCCAAAAGAGCTTCTGTGGTGATCTCATTCAAACTTCTGGCATCCTTGATTGGCCAGATTCTTGAATCCCAAGTGCTTGGGAAGCACATTAGAATTTTGTCATTAAGTACAGTCAGTGATATCTCCTTATCCAAAGTCCTGAGTTCACTGACTATCAGACTAAGTCTATTGTACATATCTCCAACTGATTCAGCTTCTCCCTTCTCGAAATTCTTATATTGAGATATGAGGTGGGATCTCCTGTCCTTTCTTTCATCAGCTGAGCCTGAGACTATTTCAGAGAGTTTATCCCAGATTTCCTTTGCTGAATTACATTCAGCCACCTTTTGAAAGATGTCATCAGACATGGTCTGGGCTAAGATATTCATAGCCTTTGCATCAGCTACCTTCCACTTCTTGATATCAGCATCTGTTCCTGATGGAGGTGGAACAGCATTTGTACTTGAGTTCTCTGGAGGTCTTGGACAGACTGTCAAAACAGAATTAAAAATATCCTCGTCAATAGAATTCATATATAATCTAATCCTTGCTTTCTAAAGTGCAAACTTAGACAGATTGCACACTGGAGGTCTGGTGCTAGCATAATCTTTGTTTTTGGCCATGATTGGTGAAAACAAAATCTAATAATAAACTCAAAAGAAAACAGATCTAACTAGGAATCTTTGGGTTCAGGTGTTAGCCTGTGCAACCACCAAGGTGTGGTATATTTAACCAAACTGGCTCTGATACCAATTGAGAGTGCAGCTAGATCTGAAATACTCTAGAGGGGGGTGAATAGAGTATGGTGCTTAAAAACTTTTTACAACAGTTATTGTAAACTGAGTGAACAGGGAAGCAAATAATAAATCTAAACACATCAGATAACTAATTACAACCTAAAAAAGAAACTAATCACAGATCCTAACTAATCACAAAACAATCACAGCCATAAACAAAAATAAGGACAAGCAAGCCAGAAGCCACAAGGATCTATAGTGGTTCCCCTAAACTTGGGTACATCCACTCTTCTACCACCCTAGGTAGGAATCCACTGCAGGATGAGTTGATCAGGTATCCTGGGCACCAATGAGCTTTTGATAAGGTGCTCAAAAACCAAATCAGATTTTTTGATCAGGTGTCTTGCCACCAATGAGCTTTTGATAAGGTGCTCAAAACCAAGCACAAACTTTTGAAGGGAATTTGAAAAACCCTTTACAGAGATGGGGATGAGAGAATGATGGAAGTCTTCTCTTTCTCAAAGCAGCTGAGAAGACTATGTGGATTTTGATGTTGTCAAAGCTCCCCCTGAGTTCTTGAGATGTTCAGGAAATGAAGCTTTGTTGTAGGGTGATAGGCCTTCAGAAGTTGATCTCCAGCAAATGATGATTTCAGCAACAGCTGAAATGTTAGGTGTCTGGAGTCTTTGAAAGATGTTGGCCTTAAACACTTGAATCAAAGGGGACCTGAAGATTTCAGATTTGTTGATCTCCTTTGGTGTGTGTTCTTGTATGAATCCTTTAGACAAAAAATGTCTACAGCTCTTTCTCTTGTGTAATTGTTGTTGAGAAAGATGTTGTCCCAGAGAATAATTTTTTTTTGAGTGTATGGGAGATTCAAAAATCTTTTTTTATTCTCTGGTTCTGAATAGAAAATGATCCTCTGTCAAAAATAGCCGTTGGCCTGTCATTAATTGCATCCTTAATTACAAATGTCTTCTGGGGGAAAGTCCAAAGAAACATTCCTTGATAATCCCTTGAAACTTGGTCCAGAATAAATGAAAACGGCTAGAAAATCTTCTGAATTAATTGCTGAATAACTCCTTAACTGTTCTGAATTTGAATCTTGAATAACATTGAATTCTTCAGAAAATCGTCGAACTGAGCTCCACTATCGTCGAACTGAGCTCAGCGATTTGGACTTAGACAGCAACAAAAATCGTCGATATGAGCTCAACTATCGTCGAACTGAGCTTAGAGATAGAGAATCAATACTGAAGTCAAGATCGTCGAACTGAGCTCACAGATCGTCGAATGGAGTTCGACGATTTGTTGAAGTTGAGCTCAGCGATCGTCGAATGGAGTTCGACGATCCATCGAAGTTGAGCTAGACGATCGTCGATTGGAGTTCGACGATTCGTCGTACTGAGCTCGACGATATGACTTAGTCTCCAAATTGAAAATCCTTGGTCTTGAGGGCAGCTTCCAAACCTAACTACTAACCCTTAGACTCAATTCTAGTTGACCTTTAGATCTATACAGGAGGTCAAAAACAGGTTTCCTAAAGACATAGTGATCCTGACCCAAATTAGTAATAGGGTGTTCCAACAGAAAGGTTGAAGATCGCTCAGGACAGGCAGGTAAAATACTATAACGCCAAGCATAGGAACATGGAGTTCGGTGTTGGCGACTGGGTGTATTTGAAAATCAAGCCGTTAAAGGGTGTCTCGCGGGTTCGATGCTTGAAGAAGCTGCGTCCGAGATACCTTGGACCGTTTGAAATCCTGGAGAGTGTTGGCGAGGCCACGTTCCGGTTGAAGCTATCAGTGGAATTGAGTGGGCTACATGATGTGTTCCACATGTCGGTGTTGCGGAAGGCGGTGCAAGAGCCTTCGCAGGTCATTGCAGTCGATCAAGTCCCGTTTGTTTATGGGTTGACGACGAAGGTCAAGCCAGTACGCATTGAAGACTTGGAGGTTAAGCAACTCCGTAATAAGGAAATCCGAATGGTTAAAGTCCGTTGGGATAACTGCGGACGTGAGGAGCTTTCTTGGGAGCGAGAGCAGACTATGATGGAAGAATACCCCGAGTTATTCCACTCAAGTAACATTTAAATTTTGTGTACCTTTACATAATTTCGGGACAAAATTCTTTAAGTGGGGGAGATTTGTAACGCCCCTAAAATCATATCGAGCTAGTCGTGTCCAAGAGTATTTTTGGTGCCTGCATAGGGGTACACGACCTAGGATACGGGTGTGTCCAAGGCCGTGTGATTGTTTATGTTGGTCGGATGTGTCCAGAGAAGGACACAGCAGCATGACACGGGCATGTCAAATGACACGGGCGTGTGCATACCCGTGTCACCACCCGTGTTCCCAAGAGCCGTATCGGTTGGCGTGGTGGTTATTGGTGACACGGCCCTAGTGCACGGGCATGTCGGAAACCAACACAGGCGTGTCAGGTTGAGACACGGGCGTGGTCGAGCCGTGTCTCGACCCGTGTCAATTTTTGTGCTCGACGATCGTGCTTGGATCGAGGCACACGGCCTGGGACACAGCCGTGTGCGAGGCCGTGTTCTACCCAGGTTTGATGATTTTTGGGCGGATTTGAGCAGTTCGTTTTCTTTAATTAATATCCAACAGCCCAGATGTGTTCCTGCTCTGATAAGGCCGGGAATGGAGGTTTAATTACTCATTTTCTTCAAAGTCTTCTCTTTCCAAGGAGTTAGAGTAAGGAGGAAGAAAGAGGAGGATTCCGGCTGCCGGCGGAGCATCGGAGCACCGTTTTGAGAACCGAGAGCGGATTCGTGGAGGAAATTCCATTGCAAAGCCTTATATCCATATAGTTTTTCCTTGGCACAGAAGCGTACTACAACGGTAACGATTCTCTACTTAAGCATGTGAAGCTCTCCTTCTTTTTCATAAGGAAACCCGCTCCCACGAGTGTGCGGTGAGTGTGCGGTGTTCCTTGGGGTTGACAGGAACAGTCCCCCTTGTGTTGCATATAGAGTCCAGAAGCGAAGTACGGACATAGGCATTGTGTGTGAAGCCTACCCGGACATGTTGGTCTGGATCGGTGATGTTGCATTTTGTATGATTTGCCGGAGAAGACTCCGTGTTTTGTGTTTTCGGGTTTCTACACGGTAGATTGCAGCAGGGATCCTTGAGAATTAACTCCAAGGCACACCCGAAAAACTGAGCGAAAACATAATTCTGTTATTTTGGCGGCCTGGGAGCCAGCCTTGTACATAATTGGGTTATGTGTTGTTTGGTTTATTGCGGGATCCGAGAAAAGCTTGGCTCGTGCGTACGTCTTAAGATGTACTACGCGTTGTGAGGAACGGGCAAGTGGAATCGGACCCGGGCTATGTGGTTCGGTGCGAGAGACCCATAGAGGGACTGGCTGTTGGCATAGCCGGGAGCCTTAGACAGTGGTCAAAAAGGCTAAAATGCTCTCGTTGTTGCCATCCCGGGGATGGTGGTGAAGCCACGGAATTGACCGGATTCACCGTTAATGTGCCCTAAGTGCACGGAGTGTTTGGGCCATGAGAGCCTACACTTGTGGCGTACTATACTCACACTTTTATTGTTTAGCTGGGCTAATGAATTGTAGGGAAGGAGCACTGCTGTCCCGAGTAAGGGGCGGAGTCGTTATAATTTGCTCGGCTTTGGCTGACCGTTGCTTTGTTTGTCATCGTGCGATGAAATGTTTCTTGCAGGTGCTGCGGAGCCGAGTGCTAAATAGCGGGCTGAAGCACAAGTTGCTGAGCTGGCCATCGAAGGCCAAAGCGAATAGCTGTATTTTGTTTTGTCATGTGTGGCCGGCCTGCGAGCCGTTGTATGGAAAACACTATTTTGTTAAGTGAAACTCGTATAAGGCCATAAGGCCAAATACTTTCTTTGTATGGGTTATTTCATTCCTGTGGCAGTTGTGGACATTCATGTTAGTTGATATATCAATTATGAGTTTTTTATAACTGTTTAAAAGCTTCCGCTAGAATGCTCTGTGTAGGACGAGTAGTCTTAGTTGTATGGTTTTGGTATTTTTATGTAACCCTTCCGACTGTCCGTGCTATATGGCGTTGGGTTCCAGCTGAACCTTCTATTATATGTCATATGATGGATGTGGGTGTTACAAACAGCACATCAAGTATATCTTTAAAAAGGCTCAAAAGACTTTAAAAAACTTATTTACCGTCCTTATAGGTGTTAACTACCCTTTAAAATACTTTCAAGCACTCTCGTTGATACAGAGCTTATATGGGAGCGCTCTTGCGGAGGTGGTTGACGTCACTTAAGGCGTAAGGAAATCGTAGTGCAAGAAGGAGAGCGGAGTGAATCCCTGAGCGGAGAATCAGCCTAAGTCCACGATTTCGCTGGAAAACCTTAGAGTTCTCTATTGCCTCTAGAGTTGTTTGTCTTCAAATGAAGGCATGAAGACCTACTTATTGTTTTATAGAGAGTCACGATGATAATTGCGCCGAGGAGTGATTTGTGCTATTGGATGACGTTGCTCCGTTTTGATCACATGAATCACCATTTTTCCAAAATGACGAAAGTGCCCACTTCTGCCCGAGCAGTTCGGGCAGCCCGGCAAGGTGCCCGAAAGCGACTGCGGCGGCCGTAGGTGAAGGAGGCAGCCGACGGCGGCGGCGGCGGCCAGAGACGGCGGCGGTCGCCGCCGCCGGCGTGCCCGCGCTGCAACAGCGCGTCGTGCGCTCGTGCTGTCTTGACATTCTGGCAGGAGTGCGCGGTTTTGCCCTCTTCTTGGATGTTTTGGGACCTTTTGGAGGAGCGCGGCCTTCTGCGCGTGTCTCTTCTGGTCAGATTAGTTGGCCCCCGTGTTCTTGGACCGAGTCTTTCCGGTTTAACTTAGAAAATTCATGAAACCCCATCAATGATCTCATCAGGATAATCAACATTAAAAATAGTTTAATTTTGTTTTACAATAATATATTTTTTAAAAGAATAGAACTACACACACATAAAACTTACCTAATACCACAAAAGTGGCTCCACACAGAATAAAATAAATTATGTGCATTGTTAAGTGCACCACAGTTTTCGCTATGTGCACTACAAAGTCACTTACTAATAATTCAAACTCCTCCCTAAATTTATAACTAAGGGGCAAACATGTTTGTGCACCGCAATTTCTTCTCTCAACCCTAGCCCCGTTCGCAACACTTCCGCTTGGCCCCGACGCTTCCGCCTGGCCGTGCCCAGTTCTCCGCTTCAACCCTCCCCTCCAGCCCCGACGCCAGCCGCGACGGCAGCCCCGACGCCAACCCCGACGCCAGCCCCGACGCCAGCCCCTACCCCAGCCCCAACGCCAGCCCCGACGCTCGCCCCGACCCCAACCCCGATGCCTTCTGGTTTCTCGATGCCCCCTGCAGCTATTTCCGCCTCGGCGTGCCTCTCCGCTGGTTGGCATGGAGGTTTGCCCCTTCAACCCTAGCACAATACTCTGTTTGCCATTTTTTACAAGTTCTTAGTTCTCCAAAAATGATATTTGTGTTTCCATTAGTTACACATTTGAAGACAAGGGATATACATGTTCTAATATTGTTGTGACTTGTGAGACATCATTTTGGAGCACTCTCGTACAATGTATGCAAACATTAATCGTAAAAAAATTCATTACTAAATTTCATTCATTAAATTTTAATTTTTATGCTTAAAATTGTCGGAATATGAAGAAAACAAGAATCAATGGAAGAAAAGTTTGGACAAATAAAGTGAAAATCTATTTATTTTATTTTGGATTTTCTCATTTTGATGAAATCATATTTTTGTTAATCTATGTTATTTTTTGATCGGCCGTTTTCCAAATTTGAATGTAATCTATGGTGTGTGTTTTATTAATTTTTTATTTTTATGAAAAAATGTTGTGGTTCATTGATATACCAAGTTAATCTTGTTAGTTTGCTATTAACAAAAAAACGGTGCACATAACAATTATGTGTGCACCTATCGTAGTGCGGTGCTCTTAACCAAAAAATACACATAGCGAAAACTGTAATGCACTTAACAATGCTCTAAATTATTGACTGTTTTCACACACTTAAAATACAGAATATAATATGGGTCGGATTATTTTATTGTATGTGATACCTATTTTTTTATGATTCTTAGGTATGGATTAGATGTGTTTAAAATTATCAAAGTTAAAAAAATATAATCGATCATAATATAATAATTTATTGCTATTGATATAATATATTTTGGTACTTTAAACTAAGCAAGCAAAGTTCCACTGCCACAGGATGGAAATAATTTCTAATATATATTTTTTATATAAATGGCTGTGAATTGTCAGTACCAAATCAACAAGGGATGTTTTAATTGTGTGGGACGTATGATATGACTGTTGCGAAAATGAAATAAATATTTGATTATTTTCAACGTACCTCGGGTACTGTAATTGTGTAAGCACGTGTCTACGCTTCCCCACGTGCCACAACTCAGGACTAACCCTACCACCTTCATGGGAGAAATTTATTTACCTCCTAATAATGAAACTGGTAATGAACCGGATCTGCTATAAACAAAAAATAATTATTCAATTAAATTAAAGTAATATTTATACATAAACAAAATAAATATACCTATGTGTATTATAAAAATAAATACTTAAGTGACCAGCATGAGCCTCAAGACCATAAATTGGTCCTATCAACTCGAAAGCCCACGAGAACAATCACAGTTAAGGGGTGCAACTCGGATCGGTTCGGTTCGGTTCGGTTTCACATAAAACCAAGAACCGACCTGTATAGATTCGGTTCCAAATTTTTGAAACCGGAACCGACCCACGGTTCTAAATTATGGAACCGGATCTGAACCGTTCGATTCTGGTCGGTTCCGGTCCGATTCTCGGTTCATAACATTTGTACTTGGGTTAGAGGTACACAAACTGGTTATGCTTGAGGAAGGGGAAGCCATGTTTAGTTAGCAAAAATGAAAAGAAATATGAAATGGAAAAAGGGCATTACAATAGGGATGGAGGTTGATGAGCAAGTTACCTTTTGTAAATTGCAATTGTAGGTTGGAGTTTAGCCAAATATAATGTTTTCTCAAATGAATCTTTAGTGTATCCATGCATTAGCCACAAGGAAAATTCAACACAAAATGATACTTTGGTGAAGTCTCTCCCGAGAGAGTACACTTGTGCATTTTCTTGCACCAATGCTCCAATCAAAATATAAAATGAATGTGAAGTACATCTCTACTAATATAGTGGTTGTTATGCTACAAATAGCGTTTTTTTATCAACCAACAACCATGCATTGTTTGTTTTCATTTTTACCCTTAACACTATTTTTAAACCGAGCAGCTGCTCATTTGCAACCAAGGTATACTCGACTCCAAGCGTCCATCTATATTCTTTTAAGTTTAAATTTGTAATTTATATTCGGTTCGGTTCTCGGGTACCCGACTATCGGAACAGAGAACCGAACCGAACCGTCAGTTTTATATTTTTTTGGAACCGTACCCGAACCGACATAAGTAGGAACCGACCCGAACCGCCCGGTTCAGTTCGGGTTCGGTCCGGTTTTTGGTTCTTCGGGTATTTTTGCACACCCCTAACAGTTATAGGATTATGGATGGAGGTAGCCTGCAAATTGCGAAAGAGAGAAAAACCTTCCTTCTCCAACTCGACGCCCTCCTGATCCTGAACACCGAAGACTCTTTTTAAGTTGCCGCCAACGGGCCACTGAAGCCGGCGACTTGCCCGGAGCCCACTAGCGGGGTCGCAAGGCCCTAGGGAACCCTATGGGGGTAGTTCGGCGGGGTTCCGTCAGGGCCACCACCGGCGGGGTTTCGTCAGGGCCACCACATGCGGGGTTCCGTCAGGGCCACCGTCGGCGGTGGCCCTGACCGTGAGGTCCAGATCTGGGTCCCACGATCAGGGCCACCAATGGCTGTGGTCCTGACGGAGCGCAGCGGGACGACCCCCGGTAGTTCGTTGGGCTAGTGGGTTCCGCCGGCTGCGGTGACCTTAATAATGAGGCGTTTGACAGTTTTTAATTTTTTTTTTAATTTTACTAATTTTCTCAAATATAATAATAATCAATTTAATATATATATATATATATATATATATATATATATATATATATATATATATATATATATATATATAGAAAAAAAATAGAAAAAAAGTTTTAGTTCCTAGTTGGATACTTCAACTTGCACATAGGTTTGTGGGTGATAAACAAGTGCAATATTGTGATGTACCCCAATTTTTTTCTATAATGACTCAAATGGGCGATTGTAGAAATGGCTAACCCTGTCGCTAATAAATGTCCTCGTTGTGCAAAAATGGGCAAAGATATTCTTATGAAGGAATTGGAGCACTACCTTAGCAACATTGGTCGGGAATGCCACTGCTTCAACCCATTTGGATACATAGTCGACTGCCAATCAGGATATATTGTTTCCCATATGACATAGGGAAAGGGCCCATGAAATCAATGCCCAAAACGTCGAATAGCTCACAATTGAAAATGTTTTTGAGCGGCATCTCGTCTCTTCTTGAAATTTTTCTGGGACACTGACAAGGGTCACACTTGAAGACATAGGCATAAGCATCCTTGAAGAGAGTGGGCCAAAAGAAGCCAGACTATTAGGCTTTCTGAGCAGTCTGACTGGGCCTCATATGTTTCCCAGCTTCACCATCATGAAAATGGAAAAGGATGGAAGAGATATCATCATCAAGGACACATTTGCAAATGATATTATTAGCACACATATGAAAAGGGAGCGGCTTGTTGATACACTCACGGCAAGTGTACCGATCGTATTCAAGTAATAATGTGAGAAGTTGAATCCCCAGATATCGATCTATCGAGGAGTGCAAGTAGAGAGTGTGATTTCGCTATTTGACAAAAGGGATTGCAAGTGTTAACATAAACAAAGGGGGTTTTGGTTTGGATTCCTAAGTTAACAACAATAAGAAAACTATTGCGGGTCGCCGTCACCGCGTATCTTTGGTGGATTACGCAAGAGTGTAATACAGAAGATGGATGAGCTAATGAGTATCACGATCACCTCTTCACAACGCGCGCTTCTAGCAATCACTAGAACAGCAGAATCACAACTTAAATAAGAGAAAATCTGAAGTTCAACTATAATATCCAGAACTAAAATATATCAACACTTAGACATGCTGAAATATTCAAGCTATCAATGTTCTTACACATCATTCCAACACCCAAATATGCAGAAAAAGAAATACTACAAGTGAAGAGGAAGAGAAACAACCAAACACACGAAGGGTTTCTGAGATTCACGGTTGGAGTTAAGGGTTGTTAGGCCTTGTCCGGGCTCGGTATATGGATGATGTCCGGTGTACAGAAGGGTTGTCACTTCCTTCCAATAACCCATCTTCTTCGTGAATAATCGCTGGGCCGGATCTATCCGGAGAACTCCACAGATGCAACAGCCTATGATCTTGAAACGGAGCTTGGAGCTTGGAGATGACAATGATGGCCAGAGATGAAGCTTTTGCAAGCTCTTGGAGGAGAAATGGTGGACGGATCAACTCTGCAAGGAGGAGAGAGAAAAAGGTGGCTGGAGGGAAGATTTTCCCGCTCAAAGTAGTAGAAAAGGGTGGCTGGGTCGGACTGGATTAGAATCCTCCGGAATAAGAAATCTGCACTTTAAATAGAAGCAGGTCAGAAAAATAGGCATGCACGGTTTGGCGCACGACCGTGCGCAAACCGTGCGATATTAACTTACAGAACAAGCCTGCGGAAAGAGAGGCATTGACCCGTGCGTTTTACTCGCGCACGGACGATTCCGCCCGTGCGTGAAGGAAATAATACGGGTAGCGACAAAAAGCTGGAATGCAGGGACAAACAGGAAAACCGTGCATGAATGAAACACACGACCGTGCGTTTTCCTCAAAACAGAATTACTTCCTTGGGAAAAACGCACCACCTGCACAACAAATCCAAAACTGGAGCACAAGCTCCCAACAATAAATATACAACAAAGATAACAGCAAGAAAGAGCCTTGGGGAGCACCATGTACTTACCCCCAACAACAGAATGCGCAAATGTACACCCTTGGCCCAAAACAGTGCACAAGATGGTCAAGTGAAGATCTAAGCAAAAATATAATTTTACCAATTGAAAACGTAGTGCACATGCCAGAAAATAAGTCTAGATGAGTCCGAAAATCCCAATAAATATCGGACTCATCCCACCACCAGACTTAAACATTTGCTCGTCCCGAGCAAATCATCTTTCCATGAACTAGAAAATAGCTAGCTGGCTTATTAATTTCTAAATACAATAATGCGAGAAATCAAAAACTGCATTGGCATAAAAATATAATAGATATAATTTTTAATTATGCTACGAAATTTATAAATTTCGACAAGTGTAAATAAGTATTGTAACTACTCAAGAATAGAATACCAGAGAATCGTTCGGTCATGTATAGGAAGAAAGTAGGCATGCCACTAAGGTCGGGGACCATACGCTTACCCGTTCACACACTCTCCACAACGCTAGTTTGACTCAAGCGTGCATCCATAGGACTTTAGGGAAAAAATGAGGTTTGGGTATATACGTAGGTAAGGATGTAAAAGGGGTAAGTATGGTGGCTACACACATCCCCACATGAGCTTAAACAAAAGAAATCCCCTCGCCAACAAAACACGCAGGTGCACTACACCACCAGACTTGAACTTGACAACACGAGTGTGCACACCGCCTAACACAACAAAAATACTATAAACAAACTCTGCATTTACACTTTCTTCTTTTATTTCATCAGCACACATCTATTTTTTTCAGAATTTTTTTATTTTTTTACAATGCACATTCAGCCAAATTTTCAAAATAACTTCACCGCACAACCACATAATAGCATCACAACCACAAAACCAATGGAAGAAGTATCATACTACTACAACGAAATAGGGGTGTGCAACTGGGCAAAGCTTTAAGGCCTTGGTGATCGCGTAGTGGGGCTAAATCTATAGGATGGGTAGGCACAAAATGAGCTAGCAAGGATTATTGTTAGGATAGGTACAAGGCTCAACCGGGCCAAAAAGATGACCTACATCATGCTCACGCTAGACTAACCATGCACCAATGCTTCGAGAGTAGCTTGGGGCAAGTTCTTAGCCACCGAGAAAGATGATCATTCCTCCCGACTCGAGCAATACGAGGCAAGTGGCGGCTACACACATTCCAACACTACCGTTCGATTGCTTCAGATTCCATAGTTTTGAGTAGTACAAATATTATTTACAAATACAGAAAAGCATAAATCTACGAGCATAAAGAAAAATTAAATCTAGCACCCAAAACGAGTTTCACACTACACTATCCTAAAATCCTAAGCCAGCACCACTATCTTAAAGTTAACAATAAAGCAATAAATTAGACTTGGGCCGAGTGCGTGCTTAAGTTTGCGCTCATGCAGTATAGGTGCACAATGCCGTCATGATAAAATAAAAACTGAAAATGAAAATACTCTCGTGGTATGCAAGTGCATGTGCAAAGGTAACTCGCAAAACGTTCCCCCACCAGACTTATACTAAACAATCTATCCATGATTTGCAATAAAAACAAAAAAATAAAAGTTGAGGGAAGAGGTTATCCCATGCTCAGCCAATGAGCATACAAGAAGAATGGTGTTAATTTCAGCAGACATTCCATGACCCAAACGAACTCCACCTGCATAAGAGAATATCTCCAACCACACATACTATAAGCATATAATAACAACAACAAAATTGAGCAAATTAAAAGCGGTAAAATTGGGTTGTCTCCCATAAGCCCTTTTCTTTACCGTCCTTAAGGTAGACCAAATACATGTATTAGCAGTTATATAAATATTATTCAGGGAATAAGTTCAAAACATAATGATAAAGGTCTACAAATACACACAGCAGTACACAAAAAATGAAACTAGAAAAAGCAGCAAAGGTAAACCCCGGAGATCCTTCACTCCTCAGTTGAACGCTGACTTGTGATAGATCCCCCAATCACGCGAGATGACGGCGAGGCGAAGGATTTAAGGCAGAGGAAAACGAGTCTCCCCTGCCCCTAACCTCGTCTTTCTCACGCCGGCGGGCAAAATTCTGCGCCTTGCGCAGGAGCAACTCCTTTCGTTTCAGAACCACAGAAGGGGATCGCCAGGGTGGTATGATCACACCCACCAATTCAGCAGCAAGTTTATCTTTCACATCTGGGGGAATCCTTTCCTCACCCGCAGCGGGTGAAGGATCAGCCCAAGTTACCCGTTTAATGGTCTTACAAACTTTGTTAGAACAAATAGAAGATTTCAATTCTATTTTCTACACGCTATCAACGGACATGCTCAACTCATGTTTCTTCTTAACGGAATCTTGTTTCATGTCACGTGACTCCGTCTCTATCTCTCCCTCAGCTACCGTCAGTTATTCTATCACTTTCTTAACCTGCTCTTGCTCCTTCAGTAGAATACCTATCTCAGCAGCACTAGATACATCATTAGATAACATGTCATTTAATTGCAAAAATTCTCCATGTTCATTTGAACTAATATGGGGAGGTGAAGATAGTAGAGTTAGATTGACCTTAGGAGCCAAAGTGACACCAATCGCATTAAATTGCAGTGTGGCTTCACTGGCTTTTAGGAATGGGACCCCTAATATGGGTTTTGACGTATTTCCCAAGGGTCCTAACACCTGAAAGTCAGTGACTACAGTAGCCCCATTCATTATTACTTCCACATCCTTAATCTCACCATCGGTTTTAACTACCGATCCATCAACTAGCATTAGAGATTTCTGGACATTAGATTCAATAATTAAATTCAACTTTTCAACATCTTGCAAAGCAAGAATGTTGCAGGATGATCTAGAATCGCATAATGCTATCGTCTCTATCACATTAATCTCACATTTAACGGCCACTTCATTTTTCTCGCACTCTTCTACGTCCCCAGCACTCTTCCCTTGCTCATGGGGTTTTTTCTCCGTATCACTTGGGAGGGTACCATGAGTACGCTAGGAGAACACTTGGGCCAATTGCCCCAGTTGTCTCTCTAAGTTCCTCATGGGCACAGTTTGAGTGGCCATACTTGATTGGGTCATCTCAACAAACTTCTCTGAAAGTGAGGTGTTAGATCTGAAATACTCTAGAGGAGGGGGGGGGGGGGTGAATAGAGTATCCTAAAATCCTTTAGAAAACTTTACAACTTTTGTTGTAAATAAAAACTGTAGAATAACAAATAAATAACCACAAACACACAGCAGACCTAGTTAGCACAAACACATCAAGAACAAAAGAAAGGGCAACCAGACAACACAAGAAATTATAGTGGTTCCCCAACCTGGGTACATCCACTCTTCTACCACCCTGGTAGGAATCCACTTAAATTTTTGATCAGGTGTCTGATACCAATGAGCGTTTGATCAGGTGCTCAAAAACCAAACCTCAAGTCCTTTGGTCAGGTGACTTGCAACCAGGAATAACTTTTGAAGGGAGTTATAACTCTTTATACAGTGGGGGATGAGAGATGATATTGTCTTCTCTTTCTCAATATACAACTGAGAAGACTTAAGTGGAAATGATATTAGCAAAGAGCTCCCCCCTGATATGTAGAATGATTTAGGAAAAACTAGAGCTTTGGTTCAGGGTGATAGGTCTTCAGTGTTTATCAGCCTTGACCAGAAAGTATTCAGGAACTTCTTGACAGATGGATTTGTTGTTGTCCTTTGAAGTATCCTGGAGTGTTGAAGAAGGAAGACTCTTGATTTTGATTTGGTGTTCTTCTTCTTCTTCAGATAGCAGATGTTCTTCTGGTCTAGGGCTTCTCTCTGTACCAGAGATCTGTGAAAGAAAGAGTAGAAAATTCCTTGATTTAGACTGATTGTATTTTTTTGTCTGTGTGTCTATGTCCTCTGCAGGAAAATAGAGAAAATCTCTTTTATATTTCCTGTCAAAAATTGTTTTTCGAAATTTGAAATTCTCTGCAATCAATGCTGACGGCCTTGAGAATAAACTGCATTGAATTATTTCCCCAACTGTCGCATGGAAAAACGACAAACAATAATCCTGGAGAAGACCACAATAAATGCTCCTTTTAACGGTTATATTCAGAGAATATTTGAGCATTAATTACACAGGAATTATTGCAGTAAGAAGGGGACAGAAGGAAGGAAATAACTAAGTCTGGATTCGTCGAACAGATAACAGAAATCGTCGAGCTGAGTTCACAGTTCGTCGAGCCGAGTTGCTGTGTTCGTCAACTAGATGACTTCTGTTCGTCGAGCTGAGTTCCAAGATCATTGAGCTAAAACAAAACTGTATTCTCTAGAAACTTTGCCTTTTATGTGTATGGAGTTTGTCGAGCTGATAACTGGTTTCGTCGACTGAAGTTCAGCAAGGTATTTCTGGACTTAGAATATTTTAGATGCTTCTGTGAATGAAGTGTTGAAGTGAAGTATCCAGAAATCGTCGACCTGGGAATTTGTTTCGTCGAGATGAGGATCACTAACTGCTGCTAGATAACTCTAGCCAAAGTGGTCAAAGTTTGTCGAGCTGAGAATCTTGACTTCGTCGACTGGAGATGATTCTGGACTTAGGAAACTGAGAGGCATCTGGATTAATAAGTTGAAGTAGAGAATCCAGAAATCATTGACTAGAGAACTAAGTTCATCGACCTGAGTCTAGAGAACAAAGTATGGACTTAGAATACTGAAGGTAGAGTCCAATGATCTCCGACCAAAGAATCAAGTTCGTCGAGCTCAGCTTAGAGAATTTTCTCTAAGATCGTCTAGCTGAGCATGACTATCTTCGACTTGAGTTTGACGAACATCGAACTCATTTTACTGAGTCTTTGGAAAATCTCTAAGTCTTTAGTCTCTAGTAGACTGATAATGGCCGGTCCATGCAGTGTTGATCCTAAGTACTAGGCCTAGACTCTAGGACACAACTATGACCCTTGCTATACGTGATGGGTCGCAAGATCCTAACTTAGTGAACCTACTCCAAATCAAACTAGTGATCCAACAATATCCCTCTATTTGGGTGAGGTCACTAATTACAGACTCAGACTAAACTGAAAATAAACAAAGCATGAAAAACATATATCTGGCAGAGAAAAATGAACACATGCAGCAGATATATATATATACAGATAAGCTTTTTCAGAAATAAGAAAGCAGTTATAAACATAACAGAAATTAAACAGTTCAGAACTCATTTCTTTTGCTTCTTCTCTTTTGGCTTTTCTTCTTTGCTCTTGTCTCCTGACTTAGTAAAAACGATTTCTCTATTTGGATTTGAAGCTTGCACTTTGGTCATGTTATATCAGCAGCCCCTATAATCTTCAAAGATGTGGCTCTGGGGACTACTGCTTCTGGGTGTAATTTCATATAATCATCAACATTGAAAAACTTATTAGATTTCTCAAACCTCTTAAGCTCTTCTTTCATGTACTTTGACATTGTTGTATATTCTGAGAGTTCCTTTCCTTCAGCTCTGGCTTTGTTAATCATAGAAAGGCCAACAAGTTCTTAGAACCTGGCCATCCTAGCTGAAGTACCTGTTTTTGGATCTTCAAAGGGTACAGGAGGAGAAGGAGGTCTGTTGGAGCTTTCAGCTTGTTGATGTTCAGGGAATTGTTGCTGTTTTTATTTTTGATGTTGCTGCTGTTGTTAAGGTTGGTACTGCTTGCTAGATGGATACTGTCCTTGCTGGCCGCTTCCTAAGGATGAGGACCTACCCTGATGTCTTTGATAAGTTTGAAATTGGGTAGTCCTTTGAGAAGTTGTGCCTGAAGCACCAATAGTTGGAGGAGGAGGTGGAGGAGGGTCCTTCCTATATCTGTGCTTTGGTGGAGGGGAATATCTTCTGCTTCTTTTCCTTTCTTTCTGTTCATTTTTAGATAACCACATCCAGGCAGACATTCCCTTATAAGGAGTAATTTTCTAAAGAATGTAGTAGGGAGTGTTATTTGCTGGATTTGGTTTAGGAGCAGGAGGGGTAGGTGCTTTACTCTTCTTAGATACTTTCTTATTCTTTGGATCCTCATCAGAATCCTCATCTTCATCATCATCATCATCATCTTCAGACTCTTGAGGATTATCATATAAATCATTCAAAGCTTTCAGGGCCTTAACAGAAATAATAGGCTTCTCAGTCTGAGATGGAGCTAGAGGAGAAACTGCAATAGGAGCTGGAGAACTATCTATGACAGTGCTTTCAGCAACTGCCTCATTCTCGTCTTCAATATCAGCCAAGATCAAAGCATCAAGATCTGGCATAGGAGAGTCATCCATCACAAAGCTTGTTGCAGAAAACGTTTCTGGAGGGGATGGAATGACTGTAAGCTCTGGAGCGGCAAAACTGTCTTTGAGTTGCTTGGTAACTGTAGGAGTTATTGGAGAAGAATAGGAAACAATAGCCAAAGATGGCTTAGTATAGTCAGCTGGAAGGAAACTCAAATATGCAGTATCAAAAATTTTCAACAAATTTACTAAATCTACTGTGGGATTTATAATGAAATCACCAACAGTGTTTATTTCATCTGGTAGTGACTCATCCATGTCCATGTCAGTTTCAAGAAAATAAATAAAATCAATTAAATCTAACTCAGCATCTGCATCTGCTGATACTTCTGCTAGAACTACTGCTGTTGGTTCTGCTGGGTCTGCTGCTGCTTCTGCTGTTGTATCTGCTCCTGGTTCTCCTGCAGCCTCTTCATCAAGCATCTCCCCCTGCCTGGTTTTAGTGGGAACTAGAGCCAGGCCCTTACTGAAGATGGGGCAGCAGTGAGGGCAGAAATCTGGGCAGAGAGGGAAGATAAAGAAGTAGCAAGAGGTGTAATGGCCTCTGCTATTATTGTTTTGAGAAGGGGTGTGATGAGGGAAATGACAGAAGAAATTGTGGATGGGTCCAATGGTGGAGGTGCAGAAGGTATTCCAGAAGGTGGTTGAGTGGAGACAGATGGAGGGATGGTAGCAGTTGGTGGGGTTGGAGGAGGAGCATCTGGCATTTGGACATCCTGTGTGGATTGATTTGGAGGAGGAGGAGTAGTGGGAGGAGATGTCAGTAGATTAAAATATGGTATGGAGGATAAGTGTGGTGGAAGAGGAGATGAAGGTGGTGATGGAGCTGGTGAAGCATGAGGAGATTGGGTTGGTGTTCCATGTGGAGATGGAGGAGGTGTGGGAAGATGAGTATGTATTAGATGAATGGGGGAAGATGGAGGTGTGGGAGTATGAATGATGGTGTGGATTGTGGAAGGGATTTGGATTTGGATAGCTAGAAGAGATGAAGGTGGGGGTGAGATCTCTTCAGCAGGGTGGGGAGTGGCTGTAACAGCCCTTGTGCTCTCAGAAGCTTTGGTTCCAGAGGCTGAGGCCTTAGAAGGCTTTGTTATTGTCCTCTCCCAGTTGCCAAACAAGGAACATGTAAGCATTTTGCTGGCATTGATGAATATGGTCTGGGATACCAGTGATTCAGCAGCTTTTTACTTCAAAAAGATCCCCAGGATACTTCCAAAACAAACTTCCTTTTTGTTATTCTTTTTCTTTATTAGATCAAAGATGATCTGAGCCCAGTCTACTTGCTTCTTGTTAACCACTACACACATAACCAGAAATTGATGCCTGGTTATATAATCGTGTACAGTGTGCTTGCCTAGCAAGACTTTCCCGACAATATCTGCCAGAAACTTGAATTCTGCAGATAAGTGTTTCTTCAATAATTTATTAGGGTTATCTCTAGTATAACCCATCAAACTCAACATCATAGCATATTCCTCATTATCCATTTCCAGATTATCTTCTCCATTATTCAATCCAAATATATCAGTTAATACGGCGAGAGATAGAGAAACAGAATTACCCGCAATTGATCCAGTCATGATATTCTCCTCTGTGGTTGAAGATGTGTAGACCCATTCTCTAAACTCAATTCCAGATAGTTTGATCCTTATTGTCATCAGATTATTCAGATGCTGCTCTTCCAGAAGTTCTAGAATATTCAAAAAAATCGGGTCTGAATGCTGGAAAGAATCAAAGTCAACATCGAAGTCGGTGTCGAACTTCATCGCAGCTAGGGTTCCTGCTTGAATCGCCATGAGATCACCTGCAAGAGAGAAAACAGCGATCAAGTGCAAAGGAAATAGAAAGCGCGGGACGGAGGTCGAAGAAAACCTAGATATAAGGTTTTCCAGAATATGAATCGACAAACTCCGTTCGACAAAAATTAAGAAATTCTTCCACCTGAGATCGATGAAATAATTGATAGTTAAATAATTCGTCGAGCTCCGCTTAAAGATCTGAAGACATTTCGTCGAGCTCCGTTCGATGAAAGTTTTCTGAAGTGGATTCATCGATCTCCGTTCGACGAAAACAACTTCACTCACAAAGAGTTCGTCCACCTCCGTTCGGCGAATATCTCCCGAACTATCCCTAGTTCATCAAGCTCCGTTCGACGAACACTGGAAAATTCATCGAGTGCAGATAGAAACTAAACTAAGTCTTCTTCATTAATCATTCCAAGTTGATTTATAAAGAACATATGGTTTCTGTCATGCAGAGGTTTGGTGAAGATGTCAGCGCTTTGTAAATCAGTGTAGATATAGACAAGTTTAATTTTGTTTCTGTGTACACACTCTCTTATGAAATGATGTCTAATATCTATATCGTTAGTCCTACTGTGATGGACTGGATTTTTTGCTATGGCTATAGCACTTGTTTTATCACAGAGTAGAGTTGAATTATTTAAGTTGAGACCATAGTCTAGTAATTGATTTTGAATCCATAGCATCTGAGAACAATAGCTGCCAGCTGCAATATATTCTGCCTCAGCAGTTGAGGTAGACACAGATGACTGTTTCTTACAAAACCAGGATACTAAACTCATATCCAGGAACTGGCAAGTTCCTGAAGTACTTTTCCTATCCACCCTACATCCAGCAAAATCAGCATCTGAGTATCCAGTTAACTCAAATTCTGATTCAATAGGATACTATAGGCCTAGACTTGGACAACTCTTTATATATCTCAAAATTCTTTTTAAGAAAATTAGATGAGATTCTTTAGGGTTCACTTGGAACCTCGCACAAAGGCATGTGGAAAACATGATATCAGGTCTGCTAGCTGTAAGATATAATAGGGACCCAACAATACCCATATATAATTTCTGGTCAACAGGTTTCTCATGTGGATCAGAGTCTATTACAGCATTTGTATCCATAGGTGTTTTCATTGCTGAGGCATCAGCCATTCCAAACTTTTTGATGAGCTCTTTTGCATATTTAGCTTGGAAGATGAAGATGCCATCAGGGAGCTGCTTCACTTGGAGACCAAGGAAGTAGGAGAGCTCACCCATGCTACTAATTTCAAATTTAGAATGCATGAGGTCAGAGAACCTCTTGCATAATTGGAATCAGTAGACCCAAATATGATGTCATCCACATATATTTATACTAACAATGTTTGGTCCTTATGAAGTCTAGTGAATAGTATCTTATCCACTATGCCTCTAATGAACTTATGCTCTATCAAAAAGCTAGATAAGGTCTCATACCAAGCTCTTGGAGCTTGTTTTAGACCATAGAGGGCTTTATGCAATTTAAAAACATGATAAGGGTGAGTTGGAGAAATAAAACCTCTTCTTTTAGTACTCCATTCAGAAAAGCACTCTTCACATCCATCTGATAGACCTTGAATCTCTTGTAGGCTGCATAGGAAAGGAATATTTTGATTACCTCTAACCTTGCCACAGGTGCAAAGGTTTGGTCATAATCTTTTCCTTCCTCTTGCCTATATCCTTGAGCAACAAGCCTAGCCTTGTTTCTCACAATCACTTCTTGGGCATCCAGCTTGTTTCTGTAAACCCATTTGGTTCCAATTACTGGGTAGTTTTGGGGTCTTGGAACCAAACCGCAAACTCTACATCTCTCAAATTGGTTTAATTCCTCTTGCATTTGAATGATCCAGTGGGGATCTTGCTCTGCATCATGGATGGATAGAGGTTCAACCTGAGAGAGAAAATATGCATGCATTCAATCTTGGTTTAGTTGATGCCTTATTTGTACACCTGCTGACATGTCTCCAATCACTTGAGATCTGGGGTGATCCCTTAGTATGACAAGATCAGTGGGTGGAGTTGGTTCTGCAACAACATTAGGAGCTAATTCCTCTTGTGGAATTATGTTTGCTGTTGGGGGAAGATCAATTCCTTCAGTGCCTTCATCTTCACTTTCTTCAATAACTTGTGGAGAAGGATGTGTTGGAACCTCTTGGGTGAGGTTTAGTCCATCCAAATTCTCATACAAGTGAGGTACCTGCAAAGTACTTTTGGTAGAAATCTCTTTCTCCTTACAGGACATCTTAACATCATCAAATATAACATGAATAAATTCTTCAATTTTTAGTGATGATTTATTAAAAACCATATCGGCTTTGCTTACCTAGGAATATCCTAGAAAGATTCCCTCTTCAGTTTTAACCTCAAACTTTCTAATGTATCTTTTATTATTGTTGTGAATATAACAAATACATCCAAATACTTTAAAATAGTTGATTTTAGGTTTCTTCCCTTTAAGTAGTTCATAGGGAGTCATATTCTTTAGTTTATGTATTAAGCTTCTATTCAGGACATAATTTGCAGTGTTTACAGCCTCTGCCCAAAAGGATAGTGGCATGTAAACATCTGTAAGTAATGTACCTGCAGCTTCAATTAGTGTCCTATTTTTCCTTTCAGCTACCCCATTTTGTTGAGAAGTTCTAGGAGCTGAGAAGCAATGTCTGATACCTTCCTTCTCACAGAACTCATGCATAAGAAGAGACTCAAACTCCGTGCCATGATCACTTCTAATCAATGCAACATGAGTAGAGAACTCAATCTGTATGGTTTTGATAAAATCTATAAGAACCTTAAAGGTATCTGACTTAGATCTCAGAATGGACACCCAAGTGAACCTTGAGAAGTCATCCACTACAACTAAGGTGTAGGATTTTCCTCCTAGGCTTTGTACAACAATGGGTCCAAAGAGATCCATGTGTAGCAAGTACAATATCCTAGGTGAATCACTTTTATTAACAGATTTAAAACTAGATTAAGTTTGCTTGCCTAGTTGACAAGCCCTGCAGAGACCTTCCTTCTTGTAGGGACTAGAAGGTAGACCTCTCACAAGATTGTCTTTTGATAGCCTAGTAATGTTTTTCAAGTTTACATGACCTAGCCTTTTATGTCATATATCATTCTGATTACTAGTTATATTAAGTAAGCACATATCAAAATTGGTAGAAAGAAAACCAACTAAGTATATGTTACCTTGTCTATTCCCAATTAAAATAGTTCGTTTTTCTTTATTAGCAATAGTGCAAGAAGATGAGTTAAAGTGTACCTGATAACCTTCATCACATAACTGGCTTATAGAGATGAGGTTATGCTTGAGTCCTCTGACATAAGTTACTTTCTTGAATGTGACTGCTCCAATCTTCACTTCTCCAAAACCTTCAGACTGGCCACATTTTGAATCACCAAAGATAACCTTTGGTCCTAGCTTGGACTTAAAGTTGGTTAAGTTATCCTTACTGCCAGTCATATGTTCGGAGCATCCACTGTCCAGGTGCCATGTTTGATTATTTACTGGACAGCTCTTCACCTGCATTGAAAAACAATTAATTGTTCTTGACCCAGGTTAACTTCGGTCCTTTGTTTTGCTGGTAAGAGAAACTGGATATAACAAAAAATTCAGGTTGAGATTTATATCATAGTGGGTGATATCTTCTAGGTGGTATTACCCAATCAGCTACATGAATAAATGATTTCCTAGAATTATTAGAGTTGCTGCTAAAATTACAATTTTTGTTAAGTCTTTCTAGGTACGAATTATTATGAGTTCGTCGACCAGAGTTCGACGAATTGGGATGAGATCGTCGATCTCTGCCCAGAGAATGAACATGTTCATTTTTTATGCCCCACATTCATCGACCTCTGCTCTACGAACCATACAGAATTCGTCGATCACAGTTAGACAAATAATTATAGCTAAAGTTTGCGTTCAACTTTCGTCGAGTTGGGTTCGACGAACGGTCAACATTTCGTCGATCTATGTTCGACGAATTCTACTGAACTTTGTTTTTACTTGTGGTTTTCTGATTTTTGTTATTTTGACCATTTGATTTTGGAATTTGTTCTATGGTTTGATTATGGTTTATTTTTTCCTTCCCCTTAGCTGAAACAAATTTAATGGGGGTAGTCAGAATGTTCTTCTTGAGAATAGGGGCAAACTTGATGAAGCACCCAAGCCTAGCTTGCCATTCATTCTGGCATTTACAGTGCTTGTGATGTCCATCAGCTTTAGGCTTCTCCCACTGAGAGATTCCTCAAGTCGTTTAGCCTCACATAGCTCAGTCTTTAACAATATAATTTGTTCATTAGCTAAGGTTAATTCATCCTTTAACCTATTATTTTCTGAATTAACATTCTCTAGGTTTCCTAATTTTTCTCTAAGAGTCTTAATTTCTTTTTCTGAGTTAATTAAGTCTATGCACATTTTTTAAATTCAGATTTAAATGAATCAGAGCTGTAATCAAAGGAAGATAATACCTTGTCAGCTTCAGAATCTGAAACTACTTCATTGTCTGAATCTTCTTCTTCTGAATGGCTCCTGAACGAATCAATGGCCATGAGGCAAACTTCTTTGGCCCTTTACTCATATTCATCTTCACTGGAGCTGGAAGATGATGATTCATCCTCAGTTTCACTCCAAGATTCAGCCACAAATCCTTTCTCCTTATTCTTATATTTGCTTGAGGAAGGCCTGCTGTTGTGCTGTCTTCTAGTATCTTTCTCTCTTCTCTTCTCCTTCTTCTAATTCTCTGGACACTCAGAGATGAAGTGTCTAGGTTTCCTGCAACCAAAACACACCACTTCTTTAGTTGGTGTTTTGTCATACCTTGGTTTGTCATCCTGCCTTGACGACTTTCTCCTGAAGTCTTTCCTTGCCATTTTGTAGAATCTTTTGGCAAAAAGACTCATCAACTCTTCATTTGTGGTTGAAGTCTCCATCTCCTCAGTAGCCTTGAATGCAATTCTTTGTTCTTTTTTTGCTGGAGGAGGTGTTCTTTGCTCAGCTGCCTCTCTGGATTTGATCAGCTGTTCATAGGACTTAAGATTTCCTAAAAGAGATTCAGTGGAAATCTCATTTAGGCTTCTGGCCTCCTTGATGGGCCTAATCCTTGAATCCCATGAGCTTGGGAAGCACATAAGGATCTTATCATTCACCATAGTGAGGGTGATGTCCTTGTCCAAGGTTTTTAGCTCATTGATGATTGAGCTTAACCTATTATATATATCAGCTACTGTCTCAACTTCCTCCTTCTTGAAATTCTCATATAGGGATATGAGATTGGATCTCTTGTCCTTTCTTTCGTCTACAGATCCAGCCACCATTTGATTTATAGAGTCCCAGATGGCCTTGGCTGATGTGCATTCAGCCACCTTTTGAAAAATGTTATCAGACATTGTCTGGGCCAGAATATTCATGGCCTTGGAATCAAAAGTTTTAGCCTTCTTCTGGGCTTCAGTCCCCTCAGGTGGTGGAACTGCATTTGTGCTTGAAGCTGCTGTAGATGTAGAGGCAGTGGCTTGAGGAGGACCTGTCAAAATAGAATTAAAGATATCCTCATCAATAGAGTTCATGTTCAATTTGATTCTTGCCTTCCAGATGGCAAACTTATTCAGATTGCATACTGTAGGTCTGGTGCTTGCATAATCTTTGTTCTGTGTCATGCTGTGTGAGAATAAATCTAATGGAAATGAAAAGATAGATCTAACTCAGGGTCTTTGGTTCAAGGGTTAGCTTGTACAACCAAGGGAATCCTGCTCTGATACAAATTGAAAGTGAGGTGTTAGATCTGAAATACTCTAGAGGGGGGGGGGTGAATAAAGTATCCTAAAATCCTTTAGAAAACTTTATAGCTTGTGCTGTAAATAAAAACTACAGAATAAGAAATAAATAACCACAAACACACAACAGACCTAGTTAGCACAAACACAACAAGAACAAAAGAAAGGGCAACCAGACAACACAAGAAATTATAGTGGTTCCCCAACCTGGGTACATCCACTCTTCTACCGCCCTGGTAGGAATGCACTCAGATTTTTGATCAGGTGCCTGACACCAATGAGCTTTTGATCATGTGCTCAAAAACCAAACCTCAAGTCTTTTGGTCAGGTGACTTGCAACCAGGAATAACTTTTGAAGGGAGTTATAACCCTTTATACAGTGGGGGGTGAGAGATGATATCGTCTTCTCTTTCTTAATATGCAACTAAGAAGACTTAAGTGGAAATGATATTAGCAAAGAGCTCTCCCCTGAGATGTAGAATGATTTAGGAAAAACTAGAGCTTTACTTCAGGATGATAGGTCTTCAGTGTTTATCAGCCTTGACCAGAAAGTATTCAGTAGCTTCTTGATAGATGGATTTGTTGTTGTCCTTTGAAGTATCCTAGAGTGTTGAAGAAGGAAGACTCTTGATTTTGATTTGGTGTTCTTCTTCTTCTTCAGATAGTAGATGTTCTTCTGGTCTAGGGCTTCTTCTCTATACCAGAGATCCGTGAAAGAAAGAGCAGAGAATTCCTTGATTCAGACTGATTGTATTTTTTTTATCTGTGTGTCTATGTCCTCTGCAGGAAAAGAGATAAAATCTCTTTTATATTTCCTATCAAAAATTATTTTTTGAAATTTGAAATCCTCTACAATCAATGCTGACGACCTTGAGAATAAACTGCATTGAATTATTTTCCCAACTGTCCCATAGAAAAACGACAAGCAATAATCCTGGAGAAGACCATAATCAATGCTCCTTTTAATGGTTATATTCAGAGAATATTTGAGCATTAATTACACAGGAATTATTGCAGTAAGAAGGGGACAGAAGGAAGGAAATAACTAAGTCTGGATTCGTCGAACAGATATCAGAAATCGTTGAGCTGAGTTCACAGTTTGTCAGTTGAGTTGCTGTGTTCGTCGACCAGATGACTTCTATTCCTCAAGCTGAGTTCCAAGATCGTCGAGCTAAAACAGAACTTCATTCTCTAGAAACTTTGCCTTTTCTGTGTATGGAGTTCGTCGAGCAGATAACTGGTTTCGTCAACTGAAGTTCAGCAAGGTATTTCTGGACTTAGAATATTTTAGATGCTTTTGTTAATGAAGTGTTGAAGTGAAGTATCCAGAAATCGTCGACCTGGGAATTTGTTTCTTCGAGCTGAGGATCACTAACTGCTGCTGGATAACTCTAGCCAAAGTGGTCAAAGTTCATCGAGCTGAGAATCTTGGCTTCATCGACTGGAGATGATTCTGGACTTAGGAAACTGAGAGGCATCTGGATTAATAAGTTGAAGTAGAGAATCCAAAAATCGTCGACCAGAGAACTAAGTTCGTTGACTTGAGTCTAGAGAACAAAGTCTGGACTTAGAATGCTGAAGGTAGAGTCCAAAGATCGTCGACCAAAGAATCAAGTTCATCGAGCTCAGGTCAGAGAATTTTCTCTGAGATCGTCGAGCTGAGCACGACTATCATCGACCTGAGTTCGACGAACGTCAAACTCATTTTGCTGAGTCTTTGGAAAATCTCTAAGTCTTGCGTCTCTTGCAGTCTGATGATGGCTGGTCCATGTAGTATTGATCCTAAGGACTTGCCCTAGACTCTAGGATACAACTATGACCCTGGCTATACATGATGGGTCACAAGATCCTAACTTAGTGAACTTAGCCCAAATCAAACTAGGGATCCAACAATCTCCCCCTATTTGGGTGAGGTCACTAATTACAGACTCAGAATAAACTGAAAATAAACAAAGCAGGAAAAACATATATCTGGCAGAGAAAAATGAACACATGCAGCAGATATATATATACAGATAAGATTTTTTCAGAAATAAGAAAGCAGTTATAAACATAACAGAAATTAAACAGTTCAGAAATCATTTCTTTTCTTCTTCTCTTTTGACTTTTCTTCTTTGCTCTTGTCTCATGGAGTAGTAAAAACAATTTCTCTATTTGGATCTGAAGCTTGCACTTTTGTCATGGTCATATCAGCAGCCACTATATTCTTCAAAGATGTGGCTCTGGGTACTACTGCTTCTGGGTGCAATTTCATATAATCATCAACATTGAAAATCTTATTAGCTTTCTCAAACCTCTTAAGCTCTTCTTTCCTGTTCTTTGACATTGTTGTATATTTTGAGGGATCCTTTCCTTCAGCTCTGGCTTTGTTGATCATAGAAAGGCCAACAAGTTCTTGGAACCTGGCCATCCTAGCTGAAGTACCTGTTTTTGGATCTTCAAAGGGTACAGGAGGAGAAGGAGGTCTATTGGAGCTTTCAGCTTGTTGATGTTCAGGGAATTGTTACTGTTTTTATTTTTGATGTTGCTGCTGTTGTTGAGGTTGGTACTGCTTGCTAGATAAATACTGTCATTGCTGGCTGCTTTCTGAGGATGAGGACCTACCCTGATGTCTTTGATAAGTTTGAAATTGGGTAGTCCTTTGAGAAGTTGTGCCTGAAGTAGCAGCAGCTGGAGGAGGAGGTGGATGAGGGTCCTTCCTATATCTGTGAGTTGGTGGAGGGGAATATCTTCTGCTTCTTTTCCTTTCTTTCTGTTCATTTTTAGATAACCACATCCAGGCAGGCATTCCCTTATAAGGAGTAATTTTCTGAAGAATGTAGTAGGGAGTGTCATTTGCTGGATTTGGTTTAGGAGCAGGAGGAGGAGGTGCTTTCCTCTTCTTAGATACTTTCTTCTTCTTTGGATCCTCATCAGAATCCTCATCTTCATCATCATCCTCATCTTCAGACTCTTGAGGATTATCATATAAATCATTCAAAGCTTTCAGGGCCTTAACAGAAATAATAGGCTTCTTAGTCTGAGATGGAGTTGGAGGAGAAACTGCAATAGGAGCTGGAGAACTATCTATGACAGTGCTTTCAGCAACTGCCTCATTCTCTTCTTCAATATCAGCTAAGATCAAAGCATCAAGATCTAGCATAGGAGAGTCATCCATCACAAAGATTGTTGCAGAAAAAGTTTCTGGAGGGGATGGAATGACTGTAAGCTCTGGGGCAGCAAAACTGTCTTTGAGTTGCGTGGCAACTGTAGGACTTATTGGAGAAGAATAGGGAACAATAGCCAAAGATGGCTTAGTATAGTCTGCTGGAAGGAAACTCAAATATGCTGTATCAAAAATTTTCAACAAATTTACTAAATCTACTGTGGGATTTATAATGAAATCACCAGCAGTGTTTATTTCTTCTGGTACTGACTCATCCATGTCCATGTCAGTTTCAAGAAAATGAATAAAATCAATTAAATCTAACTTAGCATCTGCATCTATTGATACTTCTGCTGGAACTACTGTTGCTGGTTCTGCTGTGTCTACTGCTGCTTCTGCTGTTGTATTTGCTCCTAGTTCTGCTACAGCCTCTTCATCAAGCATCTCCCCCTGCCTGGTTTCAGTGGGAACTAGAGCCAGGCCCCTTACTAAAGATGGGGCAGCAGTGAGGGCAGAAATCTGGGCAGAGAGGGAAGATATATAAGTAGCAAGAGGTGTAATGGCCTCTGCTATTATTGTTTTGAGAAGGGGTGTGATGAGGGCAATGAAAGAAGAAATTGTGGAGGGGTCCAATGATGGAGGTGCAGAAGGTGTTCCAGAAGGTGATTGAGTGGAGACAGATGGAGGGATGATAGTAGTTGGTGGGGTTGGAGGAGGAGAATCTGACATTTGGACATCCTGTGTGGATTGATTTGGAGGAGGAGTAGTGGGAGGAGATGACAGTAGATTAAAAGATGGTATGGAGGACAAGTGTGGGGGAAGAGGAGATGAAGGTGGTGATGGAGCTGGTGAAGCATGAGGAGATTGGTGTTGGGTATATTGGAATATATGTACCTGATTTGAAGAAGCCTCACCCTACTCAATGATATACATCAAGGTGTATTTGATGTGCTTTAAGTTTCTTTGTGCAGGTTAAGTAACTGCAGGTTTGCAGGAAAAGTTTCTAAGTCCATGTGTCGACACCTATAAGAAAAGTGTCGACACTTAAGAAGGCTTGTGTCGACACCTAGAGAAGCAGTGTCGACACTTGGAGTAATTTTGTAGACACTAGGAAGGCAGAGTCGACACCAGAAGGAAAGTGTCGACACATACAGGCAGTGTCGACACATAGTGAAGAATTGTCTAAAGAATCAGTGTCGACACTTAGAAGCAGTGTCGACACCCAGAGGAACTTTGTTGATAGCAGAATGTGTCGACACTAGGAGGCTGTGTCGACACTCAGCAAACTTCAACAAAGTTTAAGTACAAGTGTCGACACAAAGGTGATGTGTCGACACTCAGCAAAGTCTCAACACATGAAGAATGTGTCGACACAAAGGAGATGTGTCGACACTCAGCAAAGTCTCAACACATGAAGAATGTGTCGACACAAAGGAGATGTGTCGACACTCAGCAAAAGTTTCAACACAAGAAGATGTGTCGACACAAAGGAGTTGTGTCGACACTTAGCAGAAATCAACTAAGTATTGAAGAAGAAGGACTTGTGTCGACACACATGATCAGTGTCGACACATTCTTAAGAAGCAGTGTCAAGAAGCAGTTTCTACAACATAAGGAGTTGTGTCGACACCATGAAGGCTAGTGTCAACACTTAGTCTACTTGTGTCGACACTTGGTCTATTTGTGTCGACACATAAAGACTGTCTGTCTCGACACTTTCAGACAGTGACAGAGATTTCAAGAAGTGACTGGATGACTTGACAGCTGCCATTTCAACCGGTCAACTGCTACTATCAGAGCTGTCAGAAAGTTGTTAGAAATAGGATCAGCCGGTCACCATGAAGAAAGCTTATATAAAGGCTTATTCCTTCAACAGAAGGTAATCCGAGGAAGCAATCATTAAAGTGAAAGACAACACAACAAGAAGAAGACCTTCAAGTGAAGATCTAAGAAGTTGGAGAAAGAAAGCTCCTTCTAAGAAGACAGCTATTGAACCAGGCTGATAAGAAAGTTTCAGATTGAGATCTGATTCTCAAGTCAACAGTTGATTGAAGATCATCTGCCTAGAGATACGACCCTACTGTGTTCTAATTCAAGAAGCTTTGAAGAAAGCCAAGGGTGGTTGGTCTCTGCAAAGTTCTTTCAAGAACTCATCAAGAAGCCAGTCAACTCATCTTTCTCAATCAGAGTTGTGGTTATTAATCTTTATACTCTTTATTTTCTGTAGGATCCTTAGGGATCTGAGCTGTAAGCCTGTATTATAAAGGCTGAGTGTAGGAGACAGTGTGCTCTGAGTGTGAGTCTTGTTGAAGACTGAGGTAGGGCCTAGGGCTTGAGTTGTAGGAGACCTTGTTCTCTGAGTGTAAGTCTTGGTGAAGACTGAGTGGTAGGGCTTTTGAGCCTGAGTTGTAGGAGTGGGATCACTCTGAGTTGTAGGAACCTGTTTGGGGTTCTGAGTTGTAAGATCCGAGGATCTGAGGAGTAGTGGAGAAGTTAGGCCGAATCTAGTACACTACTAGATAGGCGAAGGGGGAAAGTGGATGTACCCAGACCTTGGGGAACCACTATAAAAGCTGTGTGTACTCTGTGTGTGATTTATTCTGTGATTTATGTGTTATTTGTGCTGAATTGCTGTACAGAATTGCATAAACAGGTCTAATAATTCAGTGTTTCTGCCTTTAAAGTTAAAAAGATTAAGTGCACATATTCACCCCCCCCCTCTAGGTGTTTAGGCACTAGTTCTTTCAAGTGGTATCAGAGGGAGGTTGCTCAAAAAAGGACTTAACAGTCTGAGTAAAGATCCTATAAGCAGAATCAGTATAATCAAGAATCAAGAAAATGGGTTCAACTGAGAATCACAAAGAGCTAGGATCCATGAAATTGCCAATCTGTAGAAAAGAAATTTTTGGCATATGGAAAGAAAGGGTTAGACTTTTTTATGGAAGCATCTGACCCAAGAATTTACATTACAGTCAAAGAAGGGCCATATGTGCCAATGAAAGTATCTGTTCTACATGACAATCAGAGAACTCCTAAAGACTATTCATAAATGACCAAGGATGAAATAATTCTGGCCACTATGGATAAGAGGGCCCAGAATATTATTGAAATTGCAATTGATGATGCCACATTTCAGAATCTGATTCATTGTAAAACATCAAAATAAATGTGAGATACACTGATAGTCTATATGGATGGATCAGAAGAGGTAAGACAAGACAGGAAGTCTTTGTTAAACCAAGAATATGAAAGCTTCAGACAAGGCAGGTCTGATAGCATAACTGAATGCTACAAGAAATTCTATAGGATAGTCAATGAATTGATGTCCTATGGAAGAGAGTTCAGCAATTATGAATTGAATGATAAGTTCTTGAGGTCCCTGACAAAGTACTGGGACACCAAGATTTGAGCCATAAGGGAAATGACCAAATTAGCAGACATTCCTCCTCCAACTTTGTTTGGAAAACTGTTATCTTATGAGATGCAGTTAATGGTTAGAAAGGAGGAAGAAAAGACTACTAGGGTGGAACACAAAGAAAGAGCTGTGGCCTTCAAGACTGAAGCCACTAGGAAATATAAAAGCAAGTCTCCATCTCCACCTCAAAAAGTTGCTGAGGCTGAGACAAATACTACAGATAGCAAGAAGTCAGAAAGTAGTGAAAGTGATGAAGACTTTGCTGCATTTACTAGGCACTTTCAGAAGTTTCTAAATAAGAAGAAGTGGAGGTCCAAGCCATCCACTTCACAGCCAAAAGATGACTATTATCAGAATAGGAAGTCATCAAGGAATGACAGGAGAAACTCCAAGTCTAGTAAAACTACATCATCAAAAATAGTATGCTATTATTGCAATAGATAAGGACATGTAGTAGCTGATTGTCCAGAAAAGAGGAAAGAGTCCACTGACAAGAAGAAGACACAGTTCAAGGGCAAAAAGGAAAGGTCCTTTGTTGCCAAGAAGGATAAAAGTCTGACTGATATGTCATCTTCAGAAACAGATTCAGAAGCTGAAGCCTATATTGGCTTGTTTACTGAAGAAGAAGAAAATGAGTTCATGCAGCTAATGAACTCAATTTATGAGCAGGAGGACAATCAGTGCAAGGGACTGATGGCCTTATCAGAAGGAGACAAAATCCAGGATCAGCCTGGACCTAGTCAGGTACAAAATTGTTCTTCAAGTTCAATTTCTAGTACGAGTCAGATTCAGATACATCAGCATCAAGTGATGAGAGTGGATCTGAATCTGAAGGAGACATTCATCAGTTAATTGATGAATATAGAGTATTGTTGCTGGCTTTGAAGAAAAGCAAACTCTTGACCAAAACTCAGGATAAGGAGATTGCTAGTCTTAAAGAGGCTGCAACAGATTTTGACAAGTTATTAGATCAGAAATTAAATGAAATAGACAGACTGAAGAATATTACAGTTATTCAGATGGGGACTATTATATTTAAAAAAGATCAAATTAGAAATCTGGAGATTAGTCTTCAGAAGGAAATAAAAATTTCTGCAAGTTTTTCTAAACCAAAATCTGTTTTACCTTTGATAGATGAATTTGTACATCAAAAGGGTAAAACTGGATTGGGGTTTACAAAACCTGCCAGGACAGTTAGGTTCAAGTCTAAGGGCAAAGCCCCAACACTTAACAAAAAGCCTGCTGTAGATACTACAGCCAGGGTTGTATCCAAACAAAGGTACAACAGATTGAATTGTGGTGTTGTGGCAAGATAGGCCACTTTGCCATAGACTGTTGGCATAATTCAAGTGCCAAGGTGAGTAGCAAACTGCCTGCTAGAAAAGCTACATGTAGTTTTGTTAAGAGTCAGACTAACTTGCACCAAGGACCCAAGAATTATTTGGGTTCTAAGGTTAAGTAATCTGTTTTGCAGGTGAGTCCAAGTGGTCATGCCCCTATATGGTACTTGGACAGTGGATGTTCCAGGAACATGACTGGAACAAGGGGATTGCTGAAGGACTATACACCAATCAAGGATGGTCCTAAAGTTACCTTTGGTGGTTCAGAAAAAGGAATCATCAAAGGCTTTGGTAACATTTCTAGTAACCTAATTATAATTACTCAAGTGGCTTATGTAAAGGGTTTGAAACATAACCTCATTAGCATAAGTCAGCTGAGTGATTTAGGATATGACATCTCATTTGTCAAGGATGGTTGTCATATCAGTAGGTCAAGTGATCAAAAGATCATTCTGATAGGATATAGGAAGAGAAATGTCTATTGTCTAGACATTATGTGTGAGAACATTATTTCTCCTGTTTGTCTTGTAGCTGATGAGAAAGTCTCACATTGTGTTAAATGACACAAGAGGCTGGCTCATCTTAACTATAAGATAATTGTCCAACTCTTTAGCAAAGAGTTAGTGAGGAATGGTCCTCAAGTTAAGTGCATAAAGGTTGGGATATGCACAGCTTGTCAGAAAGGCAAGCAGACCAGATCCACCTTTAATAGCATGGAGAACAAAATGCTGTGAGGTGCCTATACCTCTTGCATATGGATCTTTTTGGTCCTATGCCAGTTCACAACCTAGGTAGGAAGGTCTACACATTTATGGTTGTAGATGATTATTCAAGGTTTTCCTGGGTATTCTTCCTAAGGCAAAAATCTGAAACTCCTAGTATCTTTTATAGTTTTGTCAAACAAATTCAGAATGAGTTAGACAGTACAGTGGTCAAAATAAGAAGTGACCATGGTACTGAATTCCAGTCTGATAGTATGACAAAGCTATGTGAAGAGTTTAGGATATTTTAGGAATTTTCCTCACCAAGAACACCTCAGCAAAATGGGATTGCTGAGAGGAAAAATAGAACCTTGATAGAGGCTGGTAGAACCATATTCAGTGACACATCTCTCCCAGATTATTTCTGGGCTGAGGCAGTAAACACTGCATGTCATGTAATTAATAGGGCTACTATCACCAAGAGCCACAATAAGACCCCCTATGAGATTGTGAAGGACAGAAAACCAAATCTATCATATTTCAGGATCTTTGGTTGTAAATGCTATATACTTAACAATGGTAAGTCTTATTTAACCAAGTTTGCTGCCAAATCCCAAGAGGGGATCTTTGTTGGGTACAACAACAGCAGTAAGGCTTATAGGGCCTACAACTTGATTACTCAAGTTGTAGAAGAGTCAGTTCATGTAGTCTTTGATGAAGCTAGACTCATTAACAATGAATTGCCTAAAAGTGTTTGCAGCTCTACAGGTGTGACTGAAAAGATGGACAAGCTTACTATTGCAGAAGGTCCTACTGCAAATCAGCAAGTGGAGGATGGTGGCTGCTGTCTAGGGGGAGTACAAGATACTCCTGTTGCTGAAGAAGACCAAGAGGAGCTGCTGAATGAAGAAGCTGAAGGTGTACAACCAGAAGACAGGCTGCCTCCAACAAATAGGCATTTAAAAGATCATCCAGCCAATCAAATTATTGGAAATCTCAGATAAGGGGTACAAACAAGGAGCAGGATTCTAAGTTCAGTTCTCTACTCCACCTTTCTATCCCAAGTAGAGCCAAAGAAATTTGAAGAAGCAATCCTAGACCCTCATTGGATTGAGGCAATGCAAGAGGAGCTGAATCAGTTCAAAAGATGCAAAGTCTAGGAGCTAGTTCCTAAACCAAAAGACCACAACATTATAGGAACTAAGTGGATCTTTAGGAACAAGTTGGATGAAAATGTAGTAATTATAAAGAATAAAGCTAGACTAGTTGCAAAAGGATATAGGCAGGAAGAAGGTATTGATTTTGATCAAACCTTTGCTCCAGTAGCAAGATTGGAGGCAATCAGGATGTTCTTGGCCTATGCAACATTTCAAGGGTTTAAAGTATATCAAATGGATGTTAAGTCAGCTTTTCTGAATGGAAACCTGAAGGAAGAAGTCTATGTAGAACAGACATCAGGTTTTGTTGATTCTACTAAACCTAATTATGTTTATAGACTTAGGAAGGCTTTATATGGGTTAAAATAAGCCCCTAGGGCTTGGTATGAGACCCTGTCTAGTTTCCTCATTGAGAATAAATTCACAAGGGGGAAAATAGACAAGACTCCATTCCTTAGGGAATCCAGAGGCAAGATTATCTTAGTCCAAATATACGTAGATGACATCATATTTGGGTCTACAGAAAGTAGTATTTGCTGAAAGTTTGCAAAACTTATGCAAGGACAATTTGAAATGAGCAGTATGGGGGAACTTAAGTTCTTCTTGGGTCTCCAAGTTAGACAGACTGAGGATGGTTTATCCATATGCCAGTCTAAGTTCACCCTAGAATTGATAAGGAAGTATGGTATGGAATCATCCACTACCATGAAAACTCCTATGGGGTCAACAATGTCTTTATGCAAAGATGATGCAGGGAAACCTGTAGATGAAACTTTATATAGAGGGATAGTTGGCTCCCTACTATATTTGACTGCAAGTAGACCAGATATCATGTATGCTACATGTGTCTGTGCTAGGTACCAAGCTTGCCCTAAAGAATCTCATTTGACAGCAGTCAAAAGAATTTTGAGATATCTTAAGGGCACTCCTTATCTAGGCCTTTGGTACCCTAGGAATGGAGATTTTGAACTGATAGGTTATTCAGATGCAGATTTTGCAGGCTGCAAGGAAGATAGAAAGAGTACCACAAGTACCTGTCAATTTCTAGGTGGAAGGCTGGTGTCTTGGAGTAGCAAGAAGCAGACCAGTGTGGCTATCTCCACAGCTGAGTCAGAGTATGTTGCTGCAGGAAGCTGCTGTGCACAACTACTATGGATACAACACCAGCTAGAAGATTATGGTATTCAAGTAAGTAGAACACCTTTATTTTGTGATTCTACTAGTGCTATTTCTATTACAAATAATCCTGTCTCTCAAAGTAGGACTAAGCACATAGAAATAAAGTACCATTTTCTAAGAGAACATGGGAAAAAGAAGATATTTCCTTAGAGTATATAAATAAAGATAATCAGTTAGCTGATATGTATACTAAGACCTTAGATGAAACCAAATTCAATAAATTTAAAATTGAATTAGGGATGATAAACTTGGAATAGTTTACAAAAATTGTCTAAGTAAAATGGTGTCGACACACAGAGTTGTCTGTGTCGACACATAGTAGTGGTGTCGACATTTCAGAGAAATGGTGTCGACACTTCTAGGAAGTCTGTGTCGACACTTCAGAGAATTTGTGTCGACACATGCAGTGTTTGTGTCGACACATCCAAGGTGGTGTCAACACTTAGGATTTACACAGAATTAGTCTAGTAGAGTCTCGACTAAGTGTCAAGCTGAGTGGTGTCGACACATATATAAGTGTCGACACATATATTCTGTCGACTTTACTTATGTCGACACATAGTGGTCGAGACATTATAAGTAAGTGTCGACACTTTTCAACAGTGTCGACACAATTTAAGTATTTTGACGCGCCTTTTCACCTTCGATTCTAGAAAGGTATAAATAGGTTTTCCCCAGTGATTGTCGACACGCTCACCAAAGTTTCGACACCAAACTTATGTGTCGACATCTCTCTCCTCTAAATTCAAAATTTCTTCAAACCCTAATGGCGCCCAAGCTAGAAGAGAATATTAATGAAGGATATGAACTCGTGCGACACGCCTTTGATGACGCGGAACCCGAAATCAAAGGTGTGGTAACCCTAATTGCCGAGACTGGATTGGAATATCTTGTATCAGAACCAATCAAGATCTGGAAGAAGGAGGTCCTTGAAATTTTGAGTGCAGCTTCAATTGATGATATTGGACTCAAGATTAAGTCTAGAGTTCATGGACCCAAAGTCAAGGTCACACTGAAAAGTCTAAGGAAGGTACTTCAACTACCAAGAACAAAAGAGGAAGAAGATGTATCTGCTTCTAAGACTAGAGATGCATTGAAATGGTGTGGACTGGATTCAAATATGAAAATTGGATGTGTTTTCAACAGAAAAGGGATGAACATCCAAGGAAAATTCTTGTCTGAGATAGTAGGAAAGGTCATCCTAAGCAAGCCTGGAGGACATGACAGAATTTCAGCTCATATGTTCAGTCTAATGACAAGAATAATTTTCAAACTTAATACTGATTAGTCTGCAGTTATGTTTGATAAGATAAAAGAAAGTATGAAGAAGCCCAATCTGGGTAGAATTTTGAGTCTATACCTAGCAGGAAGTATACCTGAGGTGATGAACCAGGCAGCAGGTTCCAAGATAAACCACATGAGGAGAATGGATTTGACAATTTTCTCTAGGTGGGATAGAGTGCTGACAAAGGAACTACCATCTCCAGTAAAGGACACACCTTAGAAGAAGAACAAGAAGACAACCATAGTGGCTCAAGAATCCTCCAGCAGCTCTGAAGAGCAAGTGGTCTTTACTCCTGATGATGAAGAGACTGGAAATGCTGGACAGTCTCCAGCAAGACAAGAAGATGCACAGAGGCAGGGGGAGCTACCCTCAGCAAGCCCAATTCACCTGGATCCACTCTAGGGAGAGCCTTTACTTGTGGAAGAGCCAACTCCTCTAGAGAGTGAAAGGGCTACCCAAACCATTCTGGAGGTAATCACTGAAATTAGTCAATTAGATTTCCCTATTGAGGATGAAGTTTTGACTGATTCATTACCTAATGTTCATCAGCAAACACAGATACACCCTCAACCATAAGATGTTGTCATGGAGGACACATCTGTTGTTACTAAAGTGGTTGCTGAGATCAGAGATTCTCCAGCCCACTCTCAACAGGAATTCACATTAGAAGTGCTGTTCCCTGATCTTCTACAAACTGATTTTGAGAGAGAGCAAGCTGCTACTGAGGGGGAGAAGGCCCATATTGAGGGGGAGCATGTAGAGATTGTAGAGGAAACTGCAAGCAAGGAGACTGAGGAGCCAAAGAATGCTGAGGAACCACAAAGGACTGAGAAGGAGTTACCTCCTAGTCCTAAGGATAGAGTAGACATAGTTAGCACATCTGCTTCAGAAGATGAAGAGGTTGCTAAAGCCAAGAAGAGGAAGTTCCAAGTCTTCAAAAGAAGGAGCCAGAACTATAAGAAAGTCCTACAGATAATTGCTCCACAGCCTGCCCCATCTACTGACTATAGTTTACTGATGGTGGCATTGCAGATAAAGATGGATGAGCAAAGGAAAGCTATAGAAAAGTATATGGATGAAGGGCATAAATCCCTGTAATTTGATCTGGCACAAGACATCAAGTCTATCAGATTTGAAGTCAATCAGAACAAAAAGGAAATGACTGACTGCTTCCATAAGGGAGGAAATGCAGTAGTCTATCTGGCCACTCATCAAGAGAACATCAAGAAACAAGTTGATGAAATTGCACTAAAACAAGGCTATGTCCTGGAGAATCAGCTGAGAATGAATGATAATTTGACAGCTTCTCATAATGCTATAGTCACTGAAATGAAGAATATAGCAACTGCCCAGACTGCACACAGTGCTGCTGCTAAAGCTGAGTTTGATAAGCAACTCCAAGAGAGCCTCCTTGCAGTTCACTCTGCCATCCAGGATTCACAGAAGCTAATCACTGAAGAGCTCCAAAGGTTGAAACCTTTTTATAAAGATGGAGTTAACTATCTGAATGCCCAGATCAGGTTTCAGAAAGATGATCTGAGGGATCACATAGAGCGAGAAGTCATAAAGGGGGAGAGGGTATTAGTCAAGGCAGGCTCTGATCATGCCAAATGGATTTCAAATTCCATCAGAGCCACCGTTGGATATCCACCCTTATGTGATGATGACAATGTGGCAGAGTCTGGAATCAATCCTGCATACTTTGGAGGAGAGCAGGCTAAATTAGCTCAAGTGATATGCCCTCCACCAGACTTTGACATGATACATCAAGAGAAACAGACTATATACAGTCCTCCTGATGGTAATCAGAACATTATCATTGAGAAAGTTATTCAGCCTATGCCAGAGACAATACTAAAAGAGCAAGAGGCCTTATTAAAGGAACAAGAGGCTCAATTGTCTAAGAAAAGATTCAGAGAGCAAGCTGAACTAAGGCCTGATTTTGAACAATGGAGCCCCACATCCAGGAATATCATTTTGAATGCTTGGAAGGCTGCTAAGGACAATGTCCTGGATAGAGGCAAATGGTATTCTGACCTGGAGTGGAGAAAACATGAGAATAGGCAAGAGGCCATTGTACAATATAGACGAAAGGCTAAACTGGGAAAGCTACCTCCTAATGCACAGGAGCTTAGCAAGTATTTCCCCAAGCCTTATCACTATTTTGAAAGGCAGAAGATAAAGGCTGAAGAGTTGAAAAAGAAAGATCTTAAAGGGAAGAAGCCTGCTGCTGTTGATGACACTGAAGCTCCAGTTCAAGCAAAGATTCAATCTGGAAAGGGGATTGTAATCAAGGAACCAGAGCAGCCATAGGATAGCATTTTCTTAAGTTTACAAATTGTAATCATTTGTATTAAAATCCTATGTAAACTTTTGTCTAATGAAAATGTTGGAATTTGTAAGAACATTGTGTCATGGTTCAAATCTATTACATTAATTGATCTGAGCTAATTGTATATACATGTTCTGTTCATGCATGTTTAAGTATTTTCCCTGTCATATATTACTGTTTTACATCATACTGAGAATTTGTTATGTATGGTGTATATCATTGACTAAGGGTTATGACTTCTCCAAATAGGGGGAGAATGTTGGGTACATTGGAATATATGTACCTGATTTGAAGAACCCTCACCCTACTCAATGATATACATCAAGGTGTATTTGATGTGCTTTAAGTTTCTTTGTGCAGGTTAAGTAACTGCAGGTTTGCAGGAAAAGTTTCTAAGTCCATGTGTCGACACCTAGAAGAAAAGTGTCGACACTTAAGAAGGCTTGTGTCGACACCTAGAGAAGCAGTGTCGACACTTGGAGTAATTGTGTCGACACTAGGAAGGCAGAGTCGACACCAGAAGGAAAGTGTCGACACATACAGGCAGTGTCGACACATAGTGAAGAATTGTCTAAAGAATCAGTGTCGACACTTAGAAGCAGTGTCGACACCCAGAGGAACTTTGTCGACAGCAGAATGTGTCGACACTAGGAGGCTGTGTCGACACTCAGCAAACTTCAACAAAGTTTAAGTACAAGTGTCGACACAAAGGAGATGTGTCGACACTCAGCAAAGTCTCAACACATGAATAATGTGTCGACACAAAGGAGATGTGTCGACACTCAGCAAAGTCTCAACACATGAAGAATGTGTCAACACAAAGAAGATGTGTCGACACTCAGCAAAAGTTTCAACACAAGAAGATGTGTCGACACAAAGGAGTTGTGTCGACACTTAGCAGAAATCAACTAAGTATTGAAGAAGAAGGACTTATGTCGACACACATGATCAGTGTCGACATATTCTGAAGAAGCAGTGTCAAGAAGCAGTTTCTACAACACAAGGAGTTGTGTCGACACCATGAAGGCTAGTGTCGACACTTAGTCTACTTATGTCGACACTTGGTCTATTTGTGTCGACACATAAAAACTGTCTGTCTTGACACTTTCAGACAGTGATAGAGATTTCAAGAAGTGACTGGATGACTTGACAGCTGCCATTTCAACCGGTCAACTGCTACTGTCAGAGCTGTCAGAAAGTTGTTAGAAACCGGATCAACCGGTCACCATAAAGAAAGCTTATATAAAGGCATATTCCTTCAACAGAAGGTAATCAGAGGAAGCAATCATTAAAGTGAAAGACAACACAATAAGAAGAATACCTTCAAGTGAAGATCTAAGAAGTTGGAGAAAGAAAGCTCCTTCTAAGAAGACAGCTATTGAACCGGGCTGATAAGAAAGTTTCAGATTGAGATCTGATTCTCAAGTCAACAGTTGATTGAAGATCATCTGCCTAGAGATACAACCCTACTGTGTTCTAATTCAAGAAGCTTTGAAGAAAGCCAAGGGAGGTTGATCTCTGCAAAGTTCTTTCAAGAACTCATCAAGAAGCCAGTCAACTCATCTTTCTCAATCAGAGTTGTGGTTATTAATCTTTGTACTCTTTATTTTCTATAGGATCCTTAGGGATCTGAGCTGTAAGCCTGTATTATAAAGGCTGAGTGTAGGAGACAGTGTGCTCTGAGTGTAAGTCTTGTTGAAGACTGAGGTAGGGCCTAGGGCCTGAGTTGTAGGAGACCTTGTTCTTTGAGTGTAAGTCTTGGTGAAGACTGAGTGGTAGGGCTATTGAGCCTGAGTTGTAGGAGTGGGATCACTCTGAGTTGTAGGAACCTGTTTGAGGTTTTGAGTTGTAAGATCTGAGGAGTAGTGGAGAAGTTAGGCCGAATCTAGTACACTACTAGAAAGGCGAAGGGGGATAGTGGATGTACCCAGACCTTGGGGAACCACTATAAAAGCTGTGTGTACTCTGTGTGTGATTTATTCTGTGATTGCTGTGTTATTTGTGTTGAATTGCTATAGAGAATTGCATAAACAGGTCTAATAATTCAGTGTTTCTGTCTTTAAAGTTAAAAAGATTAAGTGCACCTATTCACCCCCCTCTAGGTGTTTAGGCACTAGTTCTTTCAATGGGGCTGGTGTTCCATGTGGAGATAGAGGAGGTGTAGGAAGATGAGTATGTGTTGGAGAGATATGAATGGGGGAAGATGGAGGTGTGGGAGTATGAATGATGGTGTGGACTTTGGAAGGGATTAGGATTTTGATAGCTGGAAGAGATGAAGGTGGGGGTGAGATCTATTCAGTAGGATGGGGAGTGGCTGTAACAGCCCTTGTGCTCTCAGAAGCTTTGGTGGCCGAGGATGAGGCCTTAAAAGGCTTTGTTATTGTCCTCTCCCACTTGCCAAACAAGGCACATGTAAGCCTTTTGCTGGCATTAATGAATATGGTCTGGGAGACCAGTGATTCAACAACTTTTTCCTTCAAAAATATCCCCAGGATCTTTCCAAAACAAACTTCTTTTTTGTTATTCTTTTTCTTTATTAGATCAAAGATGATCTGAGCCTAGTCCACTTGCTTCTTGTTAACCACTGCACACATAAACAGAAATTGATGTCTGGTTATATAATTGTGTGCAGTGTGCTTGCCTAGCAAGACTTTCCCAACAATGTCTGCCAGAAACTTGAATTCTGCAGATAAGTGTTTCTTCAATAATTTATTAGGGTTATCTCCAGTATAACCCATCAAACTCAACATCATAATATATTCCTCATTATCCATTTCCAGATCATCTTCTCGATTATTCAATCCAAATATATCAGTTAATATGGCGGGAGATAGAGAAACAGTATTACGTGCAATTGATCCAGTCATGGTATTCTCCTCTATGGTTGAAGATGTGTAGACCCATTCTCAAATCTCAGTTCTAGACAGTTTGATCCTTGTTGTCATCAGATTCTTCAGATGCTGCTCTTCTAGAAGTTCCAGAATATTAAGAAAAATCGGGTCTGAATGCTGGAAAGAATCAAAGTCGACATCGAAGCCGGTGTCAAACTTCATCGCAGCCAGGGTTCCTGGTTGAATCACCATAAGATCACATGCAAGAGAGAAAACGACGATCAAGTGCAAAGGGAACAGAAAGCGCGGGACGGAGGTTGAAGAAAACCTAGATTTAAGGTTTTTTAGAGTATGAATCGACAAACTCCGTTCGACGAAAATTAATAAATTCTTCGACCTGAGATCGATGAAATAATTGATAGTTAAATAATTCAACGAGATCTGCCTGAAGATCTGAAGACATTTCGTCGAACTCCGTTCGACTAAAGTTTTCTGAAGTGGATTCGTCGATCTCTGTTCGATGAAAACAACTTCACTCACATAGAGTTCGTCGACCTCCGTTCGACGAATATCTCCCGAACTATCCCTAGTTCGTCGAGCTCCGTTCGACGAACTCTATAAAATTTGTTTAGTACAGACAAAAACTAAACTAAGTCTTCTCCATTAATCATTCCAAGCTGATTTATAAGGAACAGATGGTTTCTTTCTTCCAGAGGTTTGGTGAAGATGTCAGCTCTTTGTAAATCAGTGTAGATATATACAAGTTTAATTTTGTTTTTGTCTACACACTCTCTTATGAAATGATGTCTAATATCTATATGCTTAGCCCTACTGTGATGGACTGGATTTTGTGCTATGGCTATAACACTTATGTTATCACATAGTAGAGTTGAATTATTTAAGTTGAGACCATAGTCTAGTAATTGATTTTGAATCCACAGCATCTGAGAACAACAACTGCTAGCTGCAATATATTCTGCCTCAGCAGTTGAGGTAGACACAGATGGCTGTTTTTTACAAAACCAGGATACTAATCTTATACCCAGGAACTGGCAGGTTCCTGAAGCACTTTTCCTATCCACCCCTCATCCAGCAAAATCAGCATCTGAGTATCCAGTTAACTCAAATTCTGATTCAGTAGGATACCATAGGCCTAGACTTGTACAACTCTTTATATATCTCAAAATTCTTTTTAAGAAAATTAGATGAGATTCTTTAGGGTTCACTTGGAACCTAGCACAAAGGCATGTGTCAAACATGATATCAGGTCTGCTAGCTGTAAGATATAATAATTACCCAATAATGCCCATATATAATTTCTGGTCAACAGGTTTCACATGTGGATCAGAATCTATTACATCATTTGTAGTCATAGGTGTTTTCTTTGCTGAGGCATCAGCCATCCCAAACTTTTTGATAAGCTCTTTTGCATATTTAGCTTGGGAGATGAAGATGCCATCAAGGAGCTGCTTTACTTGGAGACCAAGGAAGTAGGAGAGCTCACCCATGCTACTCATTTCAAATTTAGAATGCATGAGGTCAGAGAACCTCTTGAATAATTTGGAATCAGTAGACCCAAATATGATGTCATCCACATATATTTGTACTAATAATGTTTTGTCCTTATGATGTCTAGTGAAAAGTGTCTTATCTACTATGCCTCTAATGAACTTATGCTCTCTCAAAAAGCTAGGTAAGGTCTCATACCAAGCTCTTGGAGCTTTCTTTAGACCATAGAGGGCTTTATTCAATTTAAAAACATGATAAGGGTGAGTTGGAGAAATAAAACCTAGAGGTTGTTCAACATAAACCTCTTCTTTTAGTACTCCATTCAGAAAAGCACTCTTCATATCCATCTGATAGACCTTGAATCTCTTGTAGGCTACATAGGCAAGGAATATTTTGATTGCCTCTAACCTTGCCACAAATGCAAAGGTTTGGTCATAATCTATTCCTTCCTCTTGCCTATATCCTTGAGCAACATGCCTAGCCTTGTTTCTCACAATCACTCCTTGGAAATCCAGCTTGTTTCTGTAAACCCATTTGGTTCCAATTACTGGGTAGTTTTGGGGTCTTGGAATCAAATCCCAAACTCTACATCTCTCAATCTGGTTTAATTCCTCCTGCATTGAAATGATCCTGTGGGGATCTTACTCTGCATCATGGATGGATAAAGGTTCAACCTGAGAGAGAAAACATGCATGCATCAAATCTTTCTTGAGTTGATGCCTTGTCTATACACCTACTGATATGTCTCCAATCACTTGAGATCTGGGGTGATCCCTTAGTGTGACAAGATCAGTGGGTGCAGTTGGTTCTGCAACAATATTATGAACTAATTCCTCTTGTGGAATTATGTTTGTTGTTGCGGGAAGATCAATTCTTTAGTGCCTTCATCTTCACTTTCTTCAATGACTTGTGGAGAAGGATGTGTTGGAACCTCTTGGGTGAGGTTTAGTCCATCCAAATTCTCACACATGTGAGGTACCTGCAAAGTACTTTTGGTAGAAATCTCTTTCTCCTTGCAAGACATGTTAGTTTCATCAAATGTAATATGAATAGATTCTTCAATTTTTAGTGATGATTTATTAAAAACCCTATAGTCTTTGCTTACTTGAGAATATTCTAGAAAGATTCTCTCTTCAGCCTTAGCCTCAAAATTTCTAATGTATCTTTTATTATTGTTGTGAATATAACAAATACATCCAAATACTTTAAAATAGTTGATTTTAGGTTTCTTCACATTAAGTAATTCATAGGGAGTCCTATTCTTTAGTTTATCTATCAAGCTTCTGTTCAGGACATAATTTGCAATGTTTACAGCCTCTGCCCAAAAGGATAGTGGCATGTTAGCATCTGCAAGTAATGTACCTGTAGCTTCAATTAGTGTCCTATTTTTCCTTTCAGCTAACCCATTTTGTTGAGGAGTTCTAGGAGCTGAGAAGCAATGCCTGATACCTTCCTTCTCACAGAACTCATGCATAAGAAGAGACTCAAACTCCGTGCCATGATCACGTCTGATCAATGCAACATGAGTAGAGAACTCAATCTATATGGTCCTGAGAAAATCTATAAGAACCTTAAAAGTATCTGACTTAGATCTCAGAAAAGACACCCAAGTGAACCTTGAGAAGTCATCCACTATAACTAAGGTGTAGGATTTCCCTCCTAGGCTTTGTACATCAATGAGTCCAAAGAGATCCATGTGTAGCAAGTATAATATCCTAGGTGAATCACTTTTATTAACAGATTTAAAACTAGATTTAGTTTGCTTGCCTAGTTGATAAGCCCTGTAGTGACCTTCCTTCTTGTAGGGACCAAAAGGTAGAGCTCTCACAAGATTGTCTTTTGATAGCCTAATAATGTTTTTCAAGTTTACATGACCTAGCCTTTTATGCCATAAATCATTCTGATTACTAGTTATATTAAGTAAGCAGATATCAGAATTGGCAGAAAGAAAATCAACTAAGTATATGTTACCTTGTCTATTTCCAATTAAAACAGTTTGTTTTTCTTTATTAGCAATAGTGCAAGAAGATGAGTTAAAGTGTACCTGATAACCTTCATAACATAACTGACTTATAGAGATGAGGTTATGCTTGAGTTCTCTGACATAAGTTACTTTCTTGAATGTGACTTCTCCAATCTTCACTTCTCCAAAACCTTCAGACTAGGCACAGTTTGAATCACTAAAGATAACCTTTGGTCCTAGCTTGGACTTATAGTTGGTTAAGTTGTCCTTGCTGCCAGTCATATGTTTGGAGCATCCACTATCCAGGTACCATATTTGATTATTTACTGGACAGCTCTTCACCTGCAATGAAAAATAATTAATTGTTATTGACCCAGGTTACCTTGGATCCTTTGTTTTGCTGGAAAGAGAAACTGGATATAATAGAAAATTCAGGTTGAGATTTATATCCTAGTGGGTGATATGTTCTAGGTGGTTTTACCCAATCAGCAACAAGATTAAATGGTTTCCTAGAATTATTAGAGTTGCTGCTAAAATTACAGTTTTTGTTAAGTCTTTCTGGGTTCGACGAATTATTGTGAGTTCGTCGACTAGAGTTTGATGAATTATGATAAGATCGTCGATCTCTGCCCAGAGAATGAACATGTTCATTTTCTGTGCCCCACGTTCGTTGACCTCTACTCGACGAACCATATAGAGTTCGTCGATCGCAGGTAGACAAATAATTATAGCTAAAGTTTGCGTTCAACGTTCGCCAAGTTGTGTTCGACTAGTGGTCAACATTTCGTCTATCTAAGTTCGACGAATTCTGCTGAACTTTGTTTTTATTTGTGATTTTCTATTTTTTGTTATTTTGACCATTTGATTTTGGAATTTGTTCTATGGTTTGATTATGGTTTATTTTTTCCTTCCCCTTAGCTGAAATAAATTTAATGGGGGTAGTCAGAATGTTCTTCTTGAGAATAGAGGGCAAACTTGATGAAGCACCCAAGCCTAGCTTGTCATTCAATTTGGCATTTATAGTGCTTGTGATGTCCATCAGCTTGAAGCTTCTCCCATTGAGAGATTTCTCAAGTTGTTTAACCTCATATAGCTCAGTCTTTAATAATATAATTTGTTCATTAGCTAAGGTTAATTCATCCTTTAACATATTATTTTCTGAATTAACATTCTCTAGGTTTCCTAATTTTTCCCTAAGAGTCTTAATTTCTTTTTCTGAGTTAATTAAGTCTATGCACATTGTTTTAAATTCAGATTCAAATGAATCAGAGTTGTAATCAAAGGAAGATAATACTTTGTCAGCTTCAGATTCTGAAACTGCTTCATTGTCTGAATCTTCTTCTTCTGAATGGATCCTGGAGGCATCAATGGCCATGAGGCAACTTCATTGGCCCTTGCCTCTTCTTCATCTTCACTGGAGCTGGAAGATGATGATTCATCCTCAGTTTCACTCCAAGATTCAGCCATAAAGCCTTTCTCCTTCTTCATATATTTGCTAGAGGAAGGCATGATGTTGTGCTGTCTTCTGGTATCTTTCTTTCTTCTCTTCTCCTTCTTTTGATTCTCTGGACACTCAGAGATGAAGTGTCCAGGTTTCCTGCAACCAAAACACACCACTTCTTTAGTTGGTGCCTTTCTCCAGGTCTCCTGCCTTGATGACTTTCTCCTGAAGTCTTTCCTTGCCATTTTGTAGAATCTTTTGGCAAAAAGACTCATCAGCTCTTCATTTGTGGTTGAAGTCTCTGTCTCCTCAACAGCCTTGAATGCAATGCTTTGTTCTTTTCTTGCTGGAGGAGGTGTTCTTTGCCCAGCTGCCTCTCTGGATTTGATCAGCTGTTCATAGGACTTAAGCTTTCCTAAAAGAGATTCAGTGGAAATCTCATTTAGGCTTCTGGCCTCCTTGATGGGCCAGATCCTTGAATACCATGAGTTTGGGAAGCACATAAGGATCTTATCATTCACCTCAGTGAGGGTGATGTCCTTGTCCAAGGTTTTTAGCTCATTGATGATTGAGCTTAACCTATTGTACATATCAGCTACTATCGCAGCTTCCTCCTTCTTGAAATTCTCATATAGGGATATGAGATTGGATCTACTGTCCTATCTTTCATCTACAGATCCAGCCACCATTTGATTTAGAGAGTCTCAGATGGCCTTGGCTGATGTGCATTCAGACACCTTTTGAAAAATGTCATCAGATATTATCTAGGCCAAAATATTCATGGCCTTGGCATCAACAATTTTAGCCTTCTTTTGGGCTTCAGTCCACTCAGGTGGTGGAACAGCATTTGTGCTTGAAGCTTCTATAGATGTAGAGGCAGTGGCTTGAGGAGGACCTGTCAAAATATAATTAAAGATATCCTCATCAATAGAGTTCATGTACAATTTGATTCTTGCCTTCCAGATGGCAAACTTATTCAGATTGCATATTGGAGGTCTGGTGCTTGCATAATATTTGTTCCGTGCCATGTTGTGTGAGAATAAATCTAATGGAAATGAAAAGACAGATCTAACTCAGGATTTTTGGTTCAAGGTTTAGCTTGTACAACCAAGGGAATCCTGCTCTGATACCAATTGAAAGTGAGGTGTTAGATCTGAAATACTCTAGGGGGGGGGGGTGAATAGAGTATCCTAAAATCCTTTAGAAAACTTTATAGCTTTTGCTGTAAATAAAAACTGTAGAATAATAAATAAATAACCACAAACACACAGCAGACCTAGTTAGCACAAACACATCAAGAACAAAAGAAAGGGCAACCAGACAACACAAGAAATTATAGTGGTTCCCCAACCTGGGTACATCCACTCTTCTACCACCCTGGTAGGAATCCACTCAGATTTTTGATCAGGTGCCTGACACCAATGAGCTTTTGATCAGGTGCTCAAAAACCAAACCTCAAGTCTTTTGGCCAGGTGACTTGCAACCAGGAATAACTTTTGAAGGGAGTTATAACCCTTTATATAGTGGGGGATGAGAGATGATATTAGCTTCTCTTTCTCAATATACAACTGAGAAGACTTAAGTGAAAATGATATTAGCAAAGAGCTCCCCCTGAGATGTAGAATGATTCAGGAAAAACTGGAGCTTTGGTTTAGGGTGATAGGTCTTTAGTGTTTATTAGCCTTGACCAGAAAGTATTCAGGAACTTCTTGACAGATGGATTTGTTATTGTCCTTTGAAGTATCCTGGAGTGTTGAAGAAGGAAGACTCTTGATTTGGATTTGGTGTTCTTCTTCTTCAGATAGCAGCTATTCTTCTGGTCTAGGGCTTCTTCTTTGTACCACAGATCTGTGAAATAAAGAGCAGAGAATTCCTTGATTCAGACTAATTGTATTTTTTTTGTCTGTGTGACTATATCCTCTGCAGGAAAAGAGAGAATCTGTTTTATATTTCCTGTCAAAAATTGTCTTTCGAAATTTGAAATCCTCTACAATCAATGCTGACGGCCTTGAGAATAAACTGCATTGAATTATTTCTCCAACTGTCCCATGGAAAAATGACAAGCAATAATCCTGGAGAAGACCATAATCAATGCTCCTTTTAACGGTTATATTCATAGAATATTTGAGCATTAATTACACAGGAATTATTGCAGTAATAAGGGGACAGAAGGAAGGAAATAACTAAGTCTGGATTCTTCGAACAGATAACAAAAATCGTCGAGCTGAGTTCACAGTTCATCGAGCCGAGTTACTGTGTTCGTCGACCAGATGACTTCTGTTCGTCGAGCTAAAACAGAACTGCATTCTCTAGAAACTTTGCCTTTTCTGTGTATGGAGTTCGTCGAGCTGATAGCTGGTTTCGTCGACTGAAGTTCAGCAAGGTATTTCTGGACTTAGAATATTTTAGATGCTTTTGTGAATGAAGTGTTGAAGTGAAGTATTCAGAAATCGTCGACCTGGGAATTTGTTTCGTCGAGCTGAGGATCACTAACTGTTACTGGATAACTCTATCCAAAGTGGTCAAAGTTTATTGAGCTGAGAATCTTGACTTCGTCGACTGGAGATGATTCTGGACTTAGGAAACTGAGAGGCATCTAGATTAATAAGTTGAAGTAGAGGATCCAGAAATCATCGACCAGAGAACTAAGTTCGTCGACCTGAGTCTAGAGAACAAAGTCTGGACTTAGAATGCTGAAGGTAGAGTCCAAAGATCGTCGACCAAAGAATAAAGTTCGTCGAGCTCAGCTCAGAGAATTTTCTCTGAGATCGTCGAGCTGAGCACGACTATCGTCGACCTGAGTTTGACGAATGTCGAACTCATTTTACTGAGTCTTTGGAAAATCTCTAAGTCTTGAGTCTCTGGCAGTCTGATGATGGCTGGTCCATGCAGTGTTGATCCTAAGGACTTGTCCTATACTCTAAGACACAACTATGAACCTGGATATACATGATGGGTCACAAGATCCTAACTTAGTGAACCTAGCCCAAATCAAAATAGGGATCCAACATTCTCCATCATTTCTTCCAGCGCACTTTTGCGCGTACCTTACACGTTCGGATTATAACCCGTATGCGGCGCTCGCGGCTGGCTACTAGAGGCTTGAGCATCTAATTGATGCTGGCCTCCCTGCCATCTGTTAAAGCGCGAAAACGCCACCGGGCAGCTAACACGGAGGGGGTGTGTTCGGTCTCACAAGATGAGTGGAGAAAGGGATAAAGACTGCGAGGGAAGAGGAATGAAGGATGCTTCTGAGTCCTTGAGAGTGGAGTAAACACTTGTCAAGGAGTTGGGGGGATACAGGAAAGGGTGCTGAGAGCAGTCGTGAAGGCTGATGAGATAAGGAGGTTGATCAGGAGCTGTCGAGCAGACGGTTACTATGACGTTTGTGCTTGCATGTTGGTTGCCGAGGGAGCTGAGCTGAGCTAGGAAGAAGGGAGAGAGAGGGGGCCGCTAGCAGCGGCAACAGCAGACTTCGCCCCCCGCGGCTTAAACGCCACTCTTGCGACGAGCTTTCCTTTTATTAATAGCGAGAGTTACAAGCTTGCCAATACACCTTTTCAGGAAAGCAGTAAACGGTACAAGAAGGAAGCTGGCGGCTAAGAAAGAAGTGCCAGAAGAGGCCACGCAGACGGAAGAGCATAGCTGGCAGGCCGCGCGGTTAAGAGAATCGGGAGATCGTGCGGACTGCAGAACCAGAGGCCGGCAGGCCGTGCGGCTAAAGTCACAGAGGGGGGTGCGGACTAAGAAGCAGAGTCCGCATGAGGAGGGCTTGCTGGCTGACTTTGAGCGTGAGCACCTTGGCGATGATGAGACCTACCCCCATATGAGAGGCATGGGGGGCTATTTATAGACCCGAGGAGGTAACGACTTGCGGTGACGTTACCCCTGGTGAGATGGTAACTTGAGCGAGAAGGAGACGGAGTCCGCCGAGTCCGCAATAGGCCGCGCAGAGTGGGGCTTGGTGCTGAAGCTGGTGCTGCTGACGGCAAAATGGGAGAATTAGTGGCGGACTGTGATGCAGGCTCGTGGAGTCCATCACTACTGAGCTGGGACCGTCCACCTGCTGCTGGGGTGGCAGATGTTGGAGGCCAAGCGGCAAACTATAAGGAGAATCCGCTGAGTCCATCGCTGCTGAACTGAGCAAACTTTAAGGGGGCGAGAAGGAGAGTGCCCGCGGAGTCCGTCGAGTCCGCACGAGGTTATACAGACTGGGACTGTCTTCTAGAGGGTCTGCTGCCCGACGGAGTGAAAGGAGTCCTCTACTGCTGACTGAGTCCGCGCCAAGGCCGCAGACTAAGGAGGAGTTGACCGTGCTACTGTCGAGAAGCTAGCACTGGCCAAGGAAAGGCAAACTTCAAAGAGAGTCCGCCAAGTTTGCCGAGTTCGCGGCTACTGCAAAGCTGAGTCCGCTCACGTTAGAGATGTAGAGCCTGGCTGTTGTTGTTGGGATTCAGCGGTGAAGGCGGACTGGAAGTCTCGACCTCACTACGAATCCGCCGGGCTCGTGATGAACGGGACATTTCTGTTGCTCTTGGTGGTTAGCCGGCTGGCGGCATAGGGAAGGTTGGTAGTTGAGTCCGGCAGAGAAACACATGCGGAGACAAGCTTGCGGTTAAGCTGAAAAAATGGGGGGAGGCATACAGAGGCGGACTGCGGAAGTAGTCCGCAGTCCCTACCGACCAAGAGAAGGCGCGTGGCCTGGTCGGTCAGACCGCTGACACTGCGCAAGCCGCGCAGCCTGAGCGGACAGAGAATTCTTTCCGCCCTCCCTAGGGCATCACGGCCTCCAGGAGGAAACTGGGGCAGGCCGTGATGAGCGAGCTGGCTGGCTTGGGAAGGATCGCCGATTTCGTTGTTAACATAATCCCCGCACTTTTTAAAGTTCCTAATAGAACTTCGAAAAAGTTTGAGACCCACGAAAATCGTGATCCACCTCAATGGAAAGAGAATGGGGCACAGAGAGATAGAACCTGAAGCCTCTCCTTAGGAGTTTGGCGCTGCCTGTCTACTTTCCTGTAAGAGGAAAGTTAGGGTAGGCATGTACGGGTGGTACATCGCGTTTTACCTGAGTTTGCCTTTGCAAAATGAAGAAGATGTGTCTTCCACTAAGTTCTGCAAAATGAAAGTGAGAGGAAAACATAAAAGCATAATAACTTGCAAGTACCTGATGGAGGCTTGCAAGCACCTGTTATCCTCTGCAAAAAAGGAAGGATGAAGAGTATACAAGAAGGAAAAATGAGCTGCAAGTACCTGGAAGGAACTTGCAAGTCTTTGCTGGTTTTTGCAAAAGTGAGGTTTAGAAACAAATTCGGGAGTAGAGAAAGCTACAAATACCTGAAGGCAACTTGCAGGTATCTGCTGATCTCTGCAAAAGAAGAGCTAAAAGGTGGCGTATTATATGGAAGTAACTTGCAAGTACCTGTGAAGAAACTCGCAAGTATCGGATGATCTCTGCAAAATGAGTGTTAGGAACAAACATGATATATGTGAGTAGCTTGCAAGTACCTGTGAAGAAACTTGCAAGGGTCTGCTGATCTCTGCAAGAAAAGAGTTAGGTGCATGCAAAACATGAAAATAGCTTGCAAGTACCTGAGAGAAGGCTTGCGGGTGTCTGCTAACCACTGCAAAGAAAAGAGTGAGCCGCAAACATAGAATAATGGATTAAACTACAAGTACCTGAATGAGGTTTGCAGGTGTCTGTTGATCTCTACAAAGAGAAGAGTTAGAAGCAGACAATATACAAAAGAGGCTTGCAAGTATGTGGGAGAAGGCTTGCAAGTGTCTACTAGTCTCTTCAAGAAAAGAGTTAGGAGCAGACATACATATATGAAAGGAGCTTGCAAGTACCTGAGAGAAGGCTTGCAAGTGTTAACTGTTGGTAAGATATGACCGATATGACCAAATAATAGAGGAAATGCCTGATATATCCTGGTAGAGCTTTGAGCAGGCAATGTATATAAGACGAGCATAAGCAAAGTGAATGTTGGAAATCCCCTTGGTAGGTCGGATTAACCTGTTCACCTGTGAAAGAAGACAGTTGACAAAAAAGAGGTCTATACTCGGAGATGACTAAGAAAGACTGGATGCCGCCACAAGAGATCACCGATGGGCCTTATGCATCGTTTGCCTGATGATATCATCACAAGAATAGTCCTACTCGAAGTGGGCTGGCCGCGCATCCTCTAGGAGGGCACAAAGGAGAAAAGCAAGGGAAATCCTGAGAAGGATCGATAGAGGCACTAATCACATGCTTCGGGTTACTACATCACTGATCAATGAGACTGGTTGCGCCAAGAGGCCTATAGCTTGTCTGTGGATTGATCAGTGGGGTAGAGTATCTCTGGAAAGCATGGATTGGGAGCACTAGAGAACACTCGGCCATCACAGTCGTGAGATGATCAAAGAGACAACGCTACGCTTGGTCGCCATTGCTTGTCAAGCAAAGATCATCGTAACTATGATGTATCCTAACAGAGCACAACAGAGCTAACACATGGGGCTTCCCTAGCACGCACTCTGTGTGTTGGATCACTAGTTGATTTGGGCTAGGTCCACTGACTTAGGATGTGGCCCATCATGTATAGTCTGGGTCAAGTTTATGTCTTAGAGTCTAGGACAATACTCTATCTCAACTTCAGATGGACCAGCCTTCCTCAAGACCATCAGGAACTCCAGATCTATCAGTTTTTCAGACTAAGTGAAATGAGTTCGACGTTCGTCGAACTCAGCTCGACGAAGGGAGTTCTGCGCTCGACGATCGTGAGACAATTCGTAGTGCTGAGCTCGACGAACTATGTTCTTTGTTCGACGAACACCGGGATTCTACTTCAAGCATTATCAGGACTACTTCAGAATTTCTCTAAGTCCAACTTCAAGCTTTGGTCGACGAATTACTTTCTGAGCTCGACGAACTTGGACCTCAAGTTATCAGATTCTCAGGTCGACGACTTCAGTTCTCAACTCGACGAATTTAGTTCTCTGCTCAACGAATAAAGATTGTCTGATATTGAAGATTGTCTGTTCAACGAATGAAGACTGTCAGCTCGACGAACTCAGCTCAGCTCGACGAACTCAGCTTAGCTCGACGAACTCAGGCTCAGCTCGACAAACTTAAAACTCAGTTCGACGAATTATGTTCTTCGGTCGACGATTCCAGACTAGGTCTTCTTCCGTTCTCGTCACATTCCATGGCGCTGATTCCTGAATATTTAATGGCAGTTCTTCCCAGAATACTACCGTTAGACTGCGAAGTTAATCCTGGATTATTATATGCCATTTTCCCATGGAAATAGTTGGGGAAATAATTAATTGCTGCTTCCTTTCTAGGTCGTCTGCCATTACTGCTCTATATTCAAAATTCGAATGTTTCTTATGAGACATTGAGATATACAGAAAGTGTGAGTAATACAGTGATATACAACAAAAAGACAGACAGTGATTCAGACAACACAAGAAAAAGGAATTCATTCTTGGCCCAGAGAGAAACTGATCAAGAAGAAGAAGAAGGACACTACATTAATATCAAGAGTCTTCTTCATCTGCTTTTACTCAGGATAACTTCAAAGACAATACATTCATATCAGTCACAAGAAGTTCCTGGAGACTTTCTCTGGACCAGTAAAACTAGATCTTTGAAGACCTATCACCCTGAAGCAGTGCTCCAGCATTCTTCCTGATTCATTCTACATCTCAGGGGGAGCAAAGCTGCCAAACAACAATCCACAAGTCTTCTCATTTGACTTGAGAAAGAGAAGACCTCATCACCCTCTCACTCCACCTCTATACAGGGTTTTAATTCCCTTCAAAATTATTCTGGTTGCAAGTCTCCCTCCAAAAGACTTGAGGGTTTGGTTTTTGGGAAACTGATCAAAACCCCATTGGTGCCAGGACACCTGATCAACCCCTTCCTGCAGTGGATTCCTACCAGGGTGGTAGAAGAGTGGACTACCCAGATTTGGGGAACCACTATAAAATTCTTGTGTCGTCTGGTTTCGTTCTTTTCTTTTTGTTTTCTGGCCTTGCTCTGTGAATGTGCTTTGATTAGATAGTTGCTGCATATTGGTTTATTGTATTTGCTTCCCTGCACACACACCTAAAATACATCAACAGTTGTAAAAGTTTTAAAATCACCAACATACTCTAATCACCCCCCTCTAGAGTATATCTGATCTAACTAACACCTTCAGGTGGTATCAAGCATACCTCCTGAACTTTCAATTGGTATCAAAGCGAGGTTGGTTAAATTACCAGACCTTACAGGTTGGTTGCTATTCAACTAATTCAATGCTCCAGGTTGGTTAACATACCATACCTGATTGGTTGTACAGGATAACACCTGAACCCAGATCCCTTAGTTAGATCTGTTTGTTTTTATTCTGTTATTGGACTTATCCTTCTCGCAGACATGGCCCAAAACAAGGATTATACAAGCATCAGACCTCCGGTGTGCAATCTTAATAAGTTTGCCATCTGGAAGGCAATAATTAGATTATATATGAACTCCATTGATGAGGATATTTTTTCTGTCATTTCAACAGGTGTTCCTCCAGCTCCTGCAACTTTTGTCAGCACATCAACTAATCTGAGTGCAGTACCACCTCCAGACAATACTGAAGCCTATAAGAAAGCCAAGATGGCTGATGCAAAGGCTATGAATATTCTAGCCCAAACAATGTCAGATGACATATTTCAGAAGGTGGCTGAGTGCACCTCAGCCAAGGCCATTTGGGACTCTCTCAACCAAATGGTAGCATGCTCAGCTGATGAAAGAAAGGATAGGAGATCCAGTCTCATTTCTCTCTATGAGAATTTCAAAAAGGATGAGACAGAATCTGTGGCTGAGATGTACAATAGATTAAGTTCAATCATCAGTGAACTCAAGACTCTTGACAAGGACATCACCTTAACTGAGGTGAATGACAAGATACTGATATGTTTCCCCAGTTCATGGGATTCCAGAATCTGGCCAATCAAAGAAGCCAGAAGCCTCAATAAGATTTCAATAGAATCTCTGTTAGGCAAGCTGAAGTCATATGAGCAGCTTGTCAAATCAAGAGAGGCAGCAGAACAGAAGGCAACTACCCTAGTTAGGAAGGAGCACAGCTTGGCCTTCAAAGCTTCTGAAGACAATGAAACATCTACATCCAATGAAGAGTTAATGAGTCTTTTTGCCAAAAGATTCTACAAAATGGCAAGAAAGGACTTTAGAAGAAAATCATCCAGGCAGGATGATAAGCCCAAATATGAAAAGACACCAACTAAGGAGGTTGTGTGTTTTGGATGCAGAAAGCCTGGGCACTATATTTCAGAATGCCCAGAGAATCAGAAAAAGTACAAGGGCAGGGACAAGGATTTCAGAAGAAAACAAAGCAGCAGACCCTCCTCCAACAAATATAAAAGGAAAGACAAAGGATTTGTTGCTGAGTCCTGGAGTGACACAGAAGAGGAAACATCCTCCTCCAGCTCCAGTGAAGAAGAGGAAGAAGCCAGATCCAGGGAGGTGTGCCTAATGGCAATAGATACCTCAAGAAGCAACTGTGGATCAGAAGAGGATTCTGAAGATGAAGGTGCCTCAAACTCAGAGGCTGATCAGGTGATTTCTAGTTTTGATTTCAATTCTGACATATTTAAAGTAGAATTTAAAACTATGTGCATGGATCTAATAAACTCAGAGAAAGAAATAAAAACCTTGAGGACTAGACTAGAAAACCTTGAATCTGTCAACACAGAAAATAGAAAACAAACTGATCAATTGACACTAGCTAATGAACGGATAATCAAGTTAAAATCTGAATTATGTGAGGCAAAACAACTTGAGCAATCTCTCAATGGGAGAAGCCTCAAGCTGATGGATATCACAAGCACAGTAAATGCCAGATTAAAGGGCAGGCTGGGCTTGGGTGCTTCATCAAGTTTACCCCCCATAATAAAGAAGAATATACTTTCTACTCCCATAAAGCTTATCACTGCTAAGGGTAAAGAGAAACTAATTGAAAAACCCATGTCAGAAAACAAGTCAAATCCCCTAGATAATAGAAACAGAAAACAGAAGAAAGCTGTTAAAAACCAAGTTCAGCAGAATTCGTCGAACTCAGATCGACGAAATTCTACAAGTTCGTCGAACCCCGATCGACGAACGCTGAACGCAAACTTCAGAAATAATTATTCGTCCAACTGCGATCGACGAACTGTGTATGGTTCGTCGAGCAGAGGTCGATGAACGTAGGACGCAGAAAATAACCATGGTCATTCTCTGAGTGGAGGTCGACGATCTCATCCCCATTCGTCGAACTCTGCTCGACGAACTCACAATAATTCGTCGATCCCAGAACGACCAAATATAAATCATTTCTCCTATAGAAATTTTAAAGCAGCTAACAGGACATTTAATCCAGTAGCTGATTGGATAATCCCACCTAGGAGATATCACCCTCTAGGGTATAAGTCTCAACCTGCCTTATCAGTCATTTCTAGTTTTACTTTTCAGCCAAACCAAGGACCCAAGGTAACCTGGGTCAAGAACAATTGAGCTTTATTTTTTTAATGCAGGTACAGGTGAAGAGCTGTCCAAGGTTAAGTCAGACCTGGTACCTGGACAGTGGCTGCTCCAAGCACATGACTGGAAGCAAAGCAAATATCTCCAGCTATAAGTCCAAGCTAGGACCAAAGGTGATATTTGGAGACTCAAAGAGTGGTCAGTCAGAAGGATATGGAAGAGTAAGCATTGGAGCAGTGACCTTCAAAAAGGTGACATATGTAAGAGGACTTAAACATAACCTTATATCCATAAGTTAATTATGTGATGAAGGTTATCAGGTACATTTCAACTCTACCTCTTGCTCTATTATAAATGATAAAAACCAAACCGTTTTAATTGGACTTAGACAAGGAAACATATATTTAGTAGATTTCATTTCTGGCACAACTGATATTTGTTTACTCAATATCACTAGTAACCAAAATGAGTTATGGCACAAAAGGCTAGTACATGTAAACCTTAAGAACATATCTAGGTTATCTAAAGACAACCTTGTTAGAGGTTTACCTTATGGTCCCTACAAGAAGGAAATCCTATGCAGGGCTTGTCAACTAGGCAAGCAAACTAAAACTAGTTTCAAATCCATTAATAAAAGTGATTCACCTAGGATATTGTATCTGCTTCATGTGGATCTTTTTGGACCCATTGTAGTACAAAGCCTAGGAGGGAAGTCTTATACCTTAGTCATTGTTGATGATTTCTCCAGATTCAGTTGGGTAGCCTTTTTGAGAGCTAAGTTAGATACATTCAAAGTTCTTACAGATTTTCTCAGGACCATACAGATTGAGTTCTCTACTCATGTTGCATTGATCAGAAGTGATCATGGCACAGAGTTTGAGTCTCTTCTTATGCATGGGTTCTGTGAGAAGGAAGGTATCATACAGTGCCTCTCAGCTCCTAGAACTCCCCAACAAAATGGGGCTGCTGAAAGGAAAAATAGGACACTCATTGAAGCTGCAGGTACATTGTTAGTAGATGCTTACATGCCTCTATCCTTTTGGGCAGAAGCTGTAAACACAGCAAACAATGTCCTGAACAGATGTCTTATACATAAACTAAAACATAAGACCCCCTATGAATTACTTAAAGAAAAGAAACCTAAAATCACTTACTTTAAAGTTTTTGGTTGCATATGTTACATCCACACTAATAACAAAAGATACATTAGAAAATTTGAGGCTAAGGCTGAAGAAGGGATTTTTCTAGGATATTCCCAAGTAAGCAAGGCCTATAGGGTTTTCAACAAATCATCCCTTAAAATTGAAGAATTTGTCCATGTGTCTTTTGATGAAGCTAACATGTCTTATAAGGAGAAAGACATTTCTACCAATAGTTTTTTGCAGGTTTCACCACTGTGTGAGTCTATGGATGGACTAAACCTTACCCAAGAGGTTCCAACTCATCCCACTCCACAGGCTGCTGAAGATAGTGAAGAAGAAGTCCAAGAGGAAGTAATTGAACTTCCATCAACAGCCAGTACCATTCCTCAAGAGGAATTATTTACAGAAGCTATTGCTCAACCAACTCCACCAACTGATCTTGTCATACTTAGAGATCACACCAGATCTCAAGTGATTGGAGACATTTCAGTTGGTGTACAGACAAGACATCAGCTCAATCAAGACTTGATGCATGCCTGTTTTCTCTCTTAAATTGAACCTCTCACCATCCATGAAGCTGAGCAAGATCCCCACTGGATTCTTGCAATGCAAGAGGAACTAAATCAATTTGAGAGATGTAGAGTTTGGGATTTGGTTCCAAGACCCCATAATTACCCAGTTATTGGAATCAAATGGGTCTATAGGAACAAATTGGATGCATAAGGGAACATAGTAAGAAACAAGGCTAGACTTGTTGCTCAAGGCTATAGGAAAGAGGAAGGAATATACTATGACCAAACCTTTGCCCCTGTTGCAAGGTTGGAGGCCATTAGAATATTCCTAGCCTATGCAGCCTACAAAAAGTTCAAAGTATTCCAGATGGATGTTAAGAGTGCCTTTCTGAATGATGTACTTCAAGAAGAGGTTTATGTAGAACAACCTCCAGGTTTTATCTCTCTAACTCAACCCTCTTACGTTTACAAATTGCATAAAGCTCTCTATGGTTTAAAGCAAGCTCCAAGAGCTTGGTATGAGACCTTAGCTAGCTTTCTTTTAGAGCATAAATTTACAAGAGGAACCATAGATAAAACCATTTTCACTACACATTATAAGGACCAAATCTTATTGGTACAAATATATGTGGATGACATTATTTTTGGGTCTACTGATCCCAAATTGTGCAAGAGGTTTGCTGACCTCATGCATTCCAAATTTGAGATGAGTAGCATGGGTGAGCTTTACTACTTCCTTGGTCTCCAAGTGAAGCAGCTCCCTAATGGTATCTTCCTCTCCCAATCTAAGTATGCTAAAGAGCTTATTAAAAAGTTTGGGATGGGTGATGCTTCAGGAATGAAAACACCTATGACTACCAATGCTGTTGTGGATTCTGATGCAGCAGGGAAACCTGTAGATCAGAAACATTATAGGGCAATTGTTGGATCCCTATTATACTTAACAGCTAGCAGGCCTGACATAATGTTTGCCACATGCCTTTGTGCTAGATTCCAAGTGAATCCTAAAGAATCTCATCTTATTTTTCTAAAAAGGATTTTGAGATATATAAAGAGTTGTCCTAGTTTAGGACTTTGGTATCCTGCAGAGTCAGAATTTGAGTTAACTGGATACTCAGATGCTGACTATGCTGGATGTAGAGTGGACAGGAAAAGTACCTCTGGAACTTGCCAGTTCCTGGGTATGAGACTTGTCTCTTGGTTTTGCAAAAAGCAGACATCTGTGTCTACATCAACTGCTGAGGCATAGTATATGGCTGCTGGCAGCTGCTGTTCACAGATGCTATGGATACAAAACCAGCTCCTAGATTATGGTATCAACTTAAATAATTAAACCTTATTTTGTGATAATACAAGTGCTATTGCTATAGCTCAGAATCCAGTTCATCATTCTAGGACTAAACATATTGAAATAAGACATCATTTCATTAGAGATAATGTAGACAAAAAGAAGATTAACTTGATTCATATTCCTACTGATTTACAGAGAGCAGATATTTTCACCAAACCTTTAGATGAGAAAACCCATCTATTCTTTATAAATCAACTAGGAATGATTAATGGAGAAGAGTTAAATTAATTTTTGTCTGCATTCGACGAATTTTCCAGAGTTCGTCGAACGGAGTTCGACGAATTAGGGAAAGTTTGAGAGATTCTCGTCGAACGGAGATCGACGAATTCTCTGTGTGGAAACAATTTTCGTCGACCGGAGATCGATGAACCTTGCTTCAGAAACCATTTCGTCGAACGGAGTTCGACGAACTGTTTTCAATTCTTCTAAATGAGTTCGACGAACTACTCACCTCTAACTTATTTCGTCGACCTCAATTCGAAGAACTGTCTCTTTTCGTGGAACGGAGCTTGTCGATTCATATTCCGAAAATCTTATATCTAGGTTTTCTTCGACCTCCGTCTCGCGCTTTCAGTTCCTTTACTCTTGATCGCCGTTTTCTCTGTGATTTTCTTTGCAGGTCATCAATGGCGATTCCTCCAGGAGCACTTGCGGCGATGAAGTTTGATGCAACATTCTCCATGGATTTTGAGTCTTTCCAACATTCAGATCCAATCTTTCTTTATATCGTGGAATTACTTGAAGAATTGCATCTCAAGGATTTCATGACTCGCAGCATCAAGCTACACTCAACCGAGATAAGAGAATGGGTGTACACTGCAACAGTTTCTGAAGACGGAGATCTGATAGGACATATTGGAAACACTGCCATTCCCCTGTCTCCAGCAGTACTTTCTGAAATTTTTGGACTGATCAATGGTGAAGACAACTTGGAAATGGACGCTGAAGAATATTCTGATATGTTGAAGGTAATGGGTTTCTCCAGCAGCAACCCTAATAAGCTTCTGAAGAAGCAACTGTCTGCCGCCTATGAATTTTTGGCCGACATTGTAGGAAAAATTTTGATGGGCAAGCACTCGGCACATGACTATATCACTCGCCATCAATTCCTGATTATGTGCACAGTGCTCAACAAACGACAGGTCGACTGGGGCATGGTCTTCTTTGACCTAATCAAGAAGAAAACAAGCAAGAAGGAAGTCTGCTACGGTAGAATCCTGGGGATTTTCCTCCAGGAAAAGGCCAGTGAATGTTTGGTCTCCCCGACCACATTCATCAATGCCAGCAAGCGCCTCACCTGCGCCTTGTTTGGCAGATGGGAGAGGACAATCACCAAACCCTCCAAGGGTTCCTCCTCCTCCATCAACGCTTCTGAGAGCACAAGGACCGTCAAGGTCACTCCCCACCCTGACACTGAAGAGGCCATTCCACCTACCAAATCTCTTCCCACTCCTCCTGCACCTCAATTGACTCCACCTCAACATCAATCTCCACCGCTTGATCTTGCACATATCCCTACACCTCCAGTTTCCCCCACTGAAACCCATATTCCCTCACCTCCTCAATCCCCTCTTCCCCCATACCTATCCACTATTCCATCCTACACCATACCCACTGAACCACAAACTGTTCTCCCTCCATTATCCCCTCCACATATTCTTCCTTCCTCCTCTGCTTCTATTCCCTCCACCATTCTTTCTCCACTTCTGGACTCTTCCACCATTCCCTCCATCATCTCTCTTCTGACTCCTCTCATTCAATCACTCATCACAGAGGCCATTACACCTCTGGTGAATTCCATTAATTCTTTATCTGCACAAATCACAGCCCTTTCTGCTGCCCCCTCTTCATTCAGGGGCCTGGCTCTAGGTTCTCCTGAACCCAGGCAGGGGGAGATGCTCCATGATTAAGCTGGTGCAGCAGCTGTAGAGGCTGATACAGTTTTTGACAAAACAGTTGATAGAGATACAATTGATACTGCAGATACAGTTTTTGATAATACAGATACAGTTGATACAGTGCTTGATAATGCAGTTGCAGTTACAGATACAACTATAGATTTTGATTCTGAAATAATTGATTTTATTCAATTTATGGACACTAACATTAGCTTTGATGAGTCAGTAGATACAATAACAACTGCTGGTGATTTCTTTATAAATCCCACAGTTAATTTATCTGAGATACTTCATACCTTTGATTTTGTATATATGAAGCTTCCTTCAGTAGAGGTTGCTAAGCCATATTTGGCTATTGTCCAGTATACCTCTCCAGCTAGTCCAGCAGTTGCCAAGCAACTCTGTGACACCTTTGCTGCTCCTACTGCTGTTCCAATTCCCGTGTCTATTCCAGAAATCTGCTCTGTCCCAGATTTTGTCATGGATGATTCTCCCATGCTTGATCTGGATGAGCTCATTCTGGCAGACATTGAAGAAGAGAACAAGGCAGCAGTTGAAAGCTCTGTCTCTACTGCTGTTGAACCCTCACCCTCTGAACCTTCTATCCCCCCTCAAGAAAAACCTCTTATCATTTCTGATGAAACTCTGAGGAAGTTGAATGCTCTGTATGACAATCCTCAGAGTTCAGGTTCTGATGATGATGATGATGAATCAGATGAGGAGGCTGCTAAAAAGAAAAAGAAGTTGCTTTCTAAGAAAAGGAAGGCTCCTCCTCCTCCTGCTCCCAAGCCTAATCCCACTGCAGACACTCCATACTATATTCTGCACAATGTTGCTCCTTATAAAGGGATGCCTGCATGGATGTGGCTATCAAAGAACCAGCAAAGAGAGAAGAAGAGGAGTAGGAGATACTCTCCTCCCCCAATTCATAGATACAGAAAGGATCCTCCTCCTCCTCCTCCTCCAGCAGCAGGTGCCTCTGACTCTGGCTCTCAGAGATCTGCCCATATTCAAACTTATCAGAGACAAACAAGGAGATCTTCTGGTGGTAGTCAGCCAAGGCCACCATCTTCAGGCAGACAACACCATCAACAACAACAACAGCAGCAGCACCAGGAATATAAGGAACATGAAGCTGAAAGGCCCTATTCTCCTCCTGAAGATCCAGAAACAGCCAACACAGCCAGAATGGCAAGGTTCCAAGAGCTCATTGGCTTATCTCTAATCAACAAAGCTAAAGTTGAAGGCAAGGACACAATAGGCTTAACTACTATGTCTCAGTACATGAGAGATGAGATAAAGAGATTTGGGAAAGGAAACAAGCTACTCAATGTTGATGAGTACATGCATCTTCACCCAGAAGCAGTTGTCCCCAGAGCCACTTCACTGAACATCATAGGGGCAGCTGACATGACTATGACCAGGGCTCAAGCTTCAGATCCCAATAGGGAAATCATTTTCAAAAAGCCAGGAGATAAAGCACCAGGAGACAAGCTAAAACAGAAGAAGACAGAGAAGTAATTTTGTGGTTATTTCATTTCTGCTTCTATTTCAGACTATATCTTGTACTAAAACAAAGCCTGTATGTATATATATATCTGATGCATGTGTTGTAAATTCTCTGCCAGATATATTTCTTAATTTTGCTTTGTTCTTTGCTTGGAGTCTCTGTTAGTGACCTCACCCAAATAGAGGGAGATTGTTGGATCCCTAGTTTATTTGGGCTAGGTCCACTGACTTAGGATGTGACCCATCATGTATAGTCTGGGTCAAGTTTATGTCTTAGAGTCTAGGACAGTCCTCTATCTCAACTTCAGATGGACCAGCTTTCCTCAAGACCATCAGGAACTCCAGATCTATCAGTTTTTCAGACTAAGTGAAATGAGTTCGACGTTCGTCGAACTCAGTTTGACGAAGGGAGTTCTGCGCTCGACGATCGTGCGACAATTCGTAGTGCTGAGCTCGACGAACTATGTTCTTTGTTCGACGAACACCGAGATTCTACTTCAAGCATTATCAGGACTACTTCAGAATTTCTCTAAGTCCAACTTCAAGCTTTGGTCGACGAATTACTTTCTGAGCTCGATGAACTTGGACCTCAAGTTATCAGATTCTCAGGTCGACGACTTCAGTTCTCAGCTCGACGAATTTAGTTCTCTGCTCAACGAATAAAGATTGTCTGATATTGAAGATTGTCTGTTCAACGAATGAAGACTGTCAGCTCGACGAACTCAGCTCAGCTCGACGAACTCAGCTTAGCTCGACGAACTCAGGCTCAGCTCGACGAACTCAAAATCAGTTCAACGAATTATGTTCTTCGGTTGACGATTCCAGACTAGGTCTTCTTCCGTTCCCGTCTCATTCCATGGCGCTGATTCCTAAACATTTAATGGTAGTTCTTCCCAGAATACTACCGTTAGACTGCGAAGTTAATCCTGGATTATTACATGCCATTTTCCCATGGAAACAGTTGGGGAAATAATTAATTGCTGCTTCCTTTCCAGGCCGTCTGCCATTACTGCTCTATATTCAAAATTCGAATGTTTCTTATGAGACATTGAGATATACAGAAAGTGTGAGTAATACAGTGATATATAACAAAAAGACAGATAGTGATTCAGATAACACAAGAAAAAGGAATTCATTCTTGGCCCAGAGAGAAACTGATCAAGAAGAAGAAGAAGAAGGACACTACATCAATATCAAGAGTCTTCTTCATCTGCTTTTACTCAGGATAACTTCAAAGACAATACATTCATATCAGTCACAAGAAGTTCCTGGAGACTTTCTCTGGACCAGAAAAACTAGGTCTTTGAATACCTATCACCCTGAAGCAGTGCTCCAGCATTCTTCCTGATTCATTCTATATCTCAGGGGGAGCAAAGCTGCTAAACAACAATCCACAAGTCTTATCATTTGACTTGAGAAAGAGAAGACCTCATCACCCTCTCACTCCACCTCTATACAGGGTTTTAATTCCCTTCAAAATTATTCTGGTTGCAAGTCTCCCTCCAAAAGACTTGAGGGTTTGATTTTTGGGAAACTGATCAAAACCCCATTAGTGCCAGGACACCTGATCAACCCCTTCCTGCAGTGGATTCCTACCAGGGTGGTAGAAGAGTGGACTACCCAGATTTGGGGAACCACTATAAAATTCTTGTGTCGTCTGGTTGCTTTCTTTTCTTTTTATTTTCTGGCCTTGCTCTTTGAATGTGCTGTGATTAGATAGTTGCTGCATATTGGTTTATTGTATTTGCTTCCCTGCACATACACCTAAAATACAACAACAGTTGTAAAAGTTTTAAAATCACCAACATACTCTTTTCACCCCCCTCTAGAGTATATCTGATCTAACTAACACCTTCAGGTGGTATCAAGCATACCTCCTGAACTTTCACTGTGTTAGATGCCGGCTAGGATCCAAAGTCCAGTATTCCCTCGCACGAGAGTTGGATAGCACCCACTACACATATATGCGAAATATGCCCGCGATATGTGGTCACTGTTGTATTATGCCGGAATCCAATCCCAAGGGGGCCTATAGCAAGACTCGGCGACATCTCTGCGGCTCAGTGACCTCTCGGAGAAGAGAGAATAGAGGAGGAAGCAATACAAGAAGGGAACTGTGTCAGTATGGGATCCCTGATAAAAGCTTTGTTAAAAAGCAAGAATGAACACTAAGATGTGTTTTGTAAAGAGAATGTTTGCAAGGGTAAGAGTAGAGATAACCCATCATAGCTGTGAGATAATTTGGAGGACTATGAAGTCCTTTGTTGGCTTAGAATAGCCTTCCAAGCACACCCTCGTCATCGGCATCAAAGCATTCGAGAGTTTTGTTAACAACGAGGAGAGGGGGTTCTTCGACTAGGTTCACTCCTTTTGAGGAGCAAGGAACATCTGCAACTTCTTTGCCCTTTGAGGTCGCTGGATTAGGACGATCTTATTTGGGAAGCAGGTCATGCATCTTACCCTGCCAGAGCATCCTTTGCACAAGCTGGCGGAGTGCTCGGCAGTTCTCGGTCAGGTGACCTGGCTCTTTGTGGAACTCGCGGTAAGGCTCTGAGTCTCTAGACCTTTGATCAGTTGGTCGGTAAGGCTTTTTGTAGCTAGATCTATCTTTCATGATCTGGCTTACTTCTAGCATGACTTCCTCTAGTTCGGACTCATGTAAGTCATCATCTCGCTGATGGCAGACTGCAGCTGTTTGAGAAGAAGCTAGCGGTATCAACGAATCTTGAGCACGATCACAGCTCATGAAAGGGTATCGATGGCGCTGAAACCTCTTTACTTTCCTGGAATGAGTTGGGAAATACTTGTGAGGAGACCTCGGAGGCTGCTTGTGAAAAGGATCTTTCTCTGATATGAGCTTGGAGACGAAGCCTGGGTTGCTTTTTTCTCCTCGGATGTATGAGTTGGCTAAGGCAATCAACTCTTGGTATGTCCTTGGTGCACAGACATTGGCTTCAAACTTGAGAGGCCCTTCACGGAGACCGTGGATAAGAGCCACTCGGTACATTTCTTGACTGATAATCTCGATGTACAAGATTTCTCTTTGGTAACGATCAACGAACTGAGACCAAGTTTCATTCTCTCGTTGCTTGATCTCAAAGAGGGCTTCAGGACCGCCCTTTCTCTTGGTGGAGGTAGAGAATCTGAGCAAGAAATCCCTTCGTAGATCAGCAAAGGAAGTGGTGGAGTGAGGACGAAGGCCATAGAACTAGTCCCTCACTTGCCCATCAAAAGTTATTACAAGGAGCTTGCACTTGGTTGCATTTGAAAGGGTTTTGAGAGCAACGACTGATTCGAAGGCTTGTAGATGCTTCACTGGATCAGTCTCTCCGGTGTAGATTGGTAACCGGGGTTCTCTGAAATTTGCTGGAGTTGGTTCATGATGAACATTCTCTGCAAATGGCGAAGGCTCTTCCTGTTCTCCTACAACATAAGGATAAAAAGGAGCATAAGCTGCAACTGCAAAAGGAGAAGGAGGATAAAAGGGAAAAGTTGCTGCAGGAGGAGAAAATGCAGGAGCTGCGGGGTAAGGATGACTTCCCTTAAAGTTGAGAAATCTAGCAGGGCTTCCCCGGGCTGCTTCCCGGAAGAAGTTTTGGCGAGCGGCAAATTCTTCATCTTGAGGTCGCAGAGGAGCCGCTGGCCCTTGCAGGAAGGTTGCTGTGTAAGGAGGATAGATCGACGGGCAAGCTGGAGGACAAGCTTGCTGATGATCCAATGTCGGGGCTAGATTGACCGAAGCAGCTGAAGCAACTGGAGATGTTGCTGGTTGAGAATCTAGTCGCTGCGTGATCATAATGAGCATTTGGTTGATTGCTTGGAACTGCTGAGCATTCTCACGGCGCGATTGTTCAAAGGCCTCCCAGAGAGGATCATCTCTACGACTTGGAGCAAAGTTCTTGGCTGGTTGATGATCTGACATGGGTAACTGTCCCTGTTCAACGTCCGTTCGGATCTAAAGGTCGTGTGTTAACTGTTGATGCGCGAAAGCGACACCGGGCAGCTAACACAGAGGGGGTGTGTTCGGTCTCACAAGCTGAGTGGAGAAAGGGATAAATACTGCGGGGGAAGAGGAATGAAGGAAGCTTCTGAGTGCTCGAGAGTGGAGCAAACACTTGTCAAGTAGTTGCGGGGATAGAGGAGAGGGTGCTGAGAGTATCCGGGAAGGCTGATGAGAGAAGGAGATTGATCAGGAGCTGTCGAGCAGATGGTTACTATGACGGTTGTGCTTGCAGGTTGGTTGCCGAGGGAGCTCAGCTAAGCTAGGAAGAAGGGAGAGAGAGGGGGCCGCTAGCAGCGGCAACAGCAGACTTCGCCCGCCGTGGCTTAAACGCCACTCTTGCGACGAGCATTCCTTTTATTAATAATGAGAGTTACAAGCTTGCCAATACACCTTTTCAGGAAAGCAGTAAAGGGTACAAGAAGGAAGCTGGAGGATAAGAAAGAAGTGACATAAGAGGCCGTGCGGACTGAAGAGTATAGCTGGCAGGCCGCGCGGTTAAGGTAATCGGGAGATCGCGCGGACTGCAGAACCAGAGGCCGGCATGCCGCGCGGCTAATGGCACAGTGGGGGGTGCAGACTGAGAAGCGGATTTCGCAGGAGGAGGGCTTGCTGGCTGACTTCGAGCATGAGCACCTTGGCGATGATGAGACATACCCCCATATAAGAGGCATGAGGGGCTATTTATAGGCCCGAGGAGGTAACGACTTGCTGTGACGTTACCCCCGGTGAGACGGTAACTTAAGAGAGAATGAGACGGAGTCCGCCGAGTCCGCAATAGGCCGCGCGGACTGGGGCTTGGTGCTGAAGCCGGTGCTGCTGACGGCAAAATGGGAGACTTAGTGGCGGACTGCGATGCAGGCTCGTGGAGTCCGTCACTACTGAGCTGGGACCGTCCGCCTGCTGCTGGGGCAGCGGATGCTGGAGGCCAAACGGCGCGCTGCATGGAGAATCCGCTGAGTCCGCCACTGCTCAACTGAGCGAGCTTTAAGGGGGCGAGAAGGAGAGTGCCTGCGGAGTCCATCGAGTCCGCACGATGTTATGCGGACTGGGACTGTATTTTGGAGGGTCTGCTACCCGACGGACTGAAAGGAGTCCGCTACTGCTGACTGAGTCCGCGCTAAGGCCGCGGACTGAGGAGGTGTTGACCCTGCTACTGTCGAGAAGCTGGCGCTGGCCAAGGAAAGGCAGACTGCAAAGAGAGTCCGCCAAGTTTGCCGAGTCCGTGGCTGCTGCAAAGCTGAGTCCGCTCACGTTAGAGATGGAGAGCCTGGCTGTTGCTGTTGGGATTCAGCGGTGAAGGCAGACTGGAAGTCTCGACCGCACTTCGAGTCCGCCGGGCTCGCGATGAACAGGATGTTTCTGCTGGTCTTGGCGGGTAGCTGGCTGGCGGCCTAGGGAAGGTAGGTAGTTGAGTCCGGCAGAGAAACACCTTCGAAGGCAAGCTTGCGGTTAAGCTGAAAAAATGGGGGAGGCCTACAGAAACGGACTGCGGAAGCAGTCCGCGGTCCCTGCCGACCAAGGGAAGGCGCGCGGCCTGGTCGGTCAGACTGCTGAGACTGGGCAAGCCGCGCGTCCTGAGCGGACAAAGGATTATGTCTGCCATCCCTAGGGCATCACAGCCTCCAGGAGGAACCCGGGGCAGGCCGCGACGAGCGAGCTGGCTGGCTTGGGAAGGATCGCCGATTTTGGGGTTAACACCATCTTTGACCGGGAGCATTCTGATTCCATAAGAAATTGGGATGATTTCTCACATTGGGGTTATAAACATTATTAAAAGGAACATTGTGATTTTGACTATTTATAAAATTAACATTTTCATCAGACATTATACATGACGGCTCAACAATACTTTCTCCAGCGGTGCACTCGTAGGCATGATGGCTAGGGTTACCAAAACCTTGACAAGATATGTCCATATACCGAGCTGGAGGAGGGGCCGATCTGGTCAACATATTCCTTCCATCTAAAATGTGATGGCTTGCCTCCGATTGCTGCACCACGACATTAACTTCAAACAAAGTCCTCACCCCTCTAGGGGCATTTCTCACGGCGGTCCAATAATTGCTATAGGAGGCTGTATCTTGAACTAGCCTCAATGCCTCTTCCAGAGATAAGTTCATTATCGTGCCACTAGCAGCTGCGTCGATCATTGCCCTGAAATTAGGCTCAATATGAAAATAAAATATTTCAACTAGATTCCACGTCTCACAACCGTGCTCTGGGCATTGACGCTGCAGTTCTGAGAATCTCTCCCACGCTTCGGATAGCGTCTCATTTTCTAGTTATCGGAAGGTTACAATATCCCTCCGAGCATTCACTATCTTATCCATCGGGTGGAACTTTGCCAAGAACATAGAGGACTATGCCTCCCAAGTAGTAGCGGCCCATGAAACAACGGTATGCGGCCAGGTCTTTGCCTTATCCCTCAGTGAGAACGGGAACAACCTCAGCTTCACAACGTCATCAGAAATTCCAGCATACCGGAATGTGCCATAAATCTCTGAGAACTCCGACAGATGGAGTAGCGGGTCCTCACTCACCAATCCCGAGAACTGGGTATTATTCCTGATCATATTCAGGATGGCGGGTTTTATCTCAAAATGGTTGTTTACGATGGCCCGCCCGAAGCCAGGGTAAACACTTCCTGCAGTTAGGGTTGTGAAATCATGCATTGTCCTAACGCATGGCTGGTCCACCTCTTGTCCAGCAACAACCCGTTCTCCTTGGCCATTTCCTCCTAGGCCATTATTCTACATTCTTTCATCAGCAACAGCAGCACGCAGGCGAGCTTGCCTCGCACGTGCAGTTTCTAGCTCAACAACAAGATCTTCAACCCTTTAACCGGAGTTAGGATATGTCATACACCACAAAAAAAATTCTTTCAAAAATACCAACAACACTTGCAAACTTTTTCAACAAAAAATACACACAACGGTTGCGCTCCCCGACAACGACTCAAAAAACTTGATGAACTCACGACAAGTGTACCGATTATAGTCAAGTATTAGTGTGAGGAATTGAATCCCCAGATATAGATCTCTCGAGGAGTGCAAGTAGGGAGTGTGATTTTGTTATTTAAAAAAGGGATTGCAAGTGTTAACGTAAACAAAGGGGGTTTTGGTTTGGATTCCTAAGTTAACAACAATAAGAAAACTATTGTGGGTCGCCGTCACCGCGTCTCTTTGTTGGATTACTCAAGAGAGTAATACGAAAGATGGATGAGCTAATGAGGGTCGCGATCACCTCTTCGCAACACGCGCTTCTAGCAATCGCTAGAACGTCACAATCATAATTTGAACAAGAGAAAATTTGAAGTTCAACTACAAGATCTAGAACCAAAATATATCAACACTTAGACATGCTGAAATATTCAAGCTATCAATGTTCTTACACATCATTCCAACACCCAAATATGCAGAAAAAGAAATACTACAAGTGAAGAGGAAGATAAACAACCAAATGCATGAAGGGCTTCCAAGATTCACAGCCAGAGTCAAGGGTTGCCGGGCCTTGTCCGAGCTCGGCCTACAAATGATGTCTGGGGTCCAGTAGGGCTGTCACTTCCTTCCAATAACCCGTCTTCTTCGTGAATAATCGCTGGGCCAGATCTATCCGGAGAACTCCACAAATGCAGCAACCTATGAGCTTAAAATGGAGCTTGGAGCTTAGAGATGACAATGATGACCGAAGATGAAGCGTTTGCATGCCCTTGGAGGAGAAATGGTGGTCGGATCAACTCTATAAGGAGGAGAGAGAAAAAGGTGGCTGGAGTTAAGATTTCCCCGCTCAAAGGAGCAGAAAAGGGAGGCTAGGGCGGACTGGATCCGAATCCTCCAGAAGAAGAAGAAATCTACGCTTTAAATAAAAGCAGGTCAGAAAAATAGGCATGCACGGTTTGGCGCACGACCGTGCGCAAACCGTGCAATATTAACTTATTGAACAAGCATGCAGAAGGACAGGCGTTGACATGTGCATTTTACTCGCGCACAGACAATTCATCCCGTGCGTGAAGGAAATCGCACGGGTAGCGACAAAAAGCTGGAATGCAGGGAGAAATAGGAAAATCGTGCCCGAATAAAACACACGACCATGCATTTTCCTCAAAACAGAATTCCTGCCTTGGGGAAAATGCACCACCTGCACAACAAAACCAAAACGGGAGCACAAGCTCCTAGCAACAAATATACATCATAGATAACAGCAGGAAAGAGTCATGAGGAGTACTATGTGCTTACCCCCAACAACAGAATGCGCAAATGCACACCCTTGGGCCAAAACAGTGCACAAGATGGTCAAGTGAAGTTCTAAACAAAAATATAACTTTTCCAATTGAAAAAGTAGTGCACATGCCAGAAAATAAGCCCAAATGAGTCTGAAAAACCCTATAAATATCGGACTCATCACTTGTCCAAACAATAATTATGTAAATCATGAATGTTTTGCTTTTGTTGGAAAAGCCAACTTCGGGGGAGAAGACCACTAGCGAGATAGTTAGCAAAGTTAGCAAACCAGGGAGAAACACCAGAGAAGGTGATGGAAAATAACTCTTCATCAGGAAAGTAGCCATCAATATCATCAATATCCTCCGCTATCTCTATGTTCTTCTCGATACACGAAATATGGTCGGCGACGATGTTCTCATCTCCTTTCTTGTGACAAATTTCAACGTCAAACTTTTGGAGTAGCAGGATCCAACCTTAAGTTGGGGCTTAGCATCCTTTTACGCTAAAAGATACTTTAAGGCCTCATGATCAATATAAACAATAACTTTAGACAAAATAAGGTAAGCATGGAATTTATCGCATGCAAAAATTTCCGCAAATAGTTTTTTTCATAGTGGTGTAGGTTTGCTAAGCTTCATTAAGTGTACTAGTTGCATAGTGAATAGTGAGGAAGATTTTATTCTTATGCTGACCTAGCACAGCTCCCACTGCAAGGTCGCCAGCATCGCCCATAAGTTCGAAAAATAGAGAACAATCAAGAGAAACAAGAATAGGAGTTGGGACCAATTTTTCCTTCAAGTTAGAAAATGATCGGAGACACTTTTCATCAAAGAAGAAAGGAAAATACTTTCCCAAGAGGTTGCAGAGAGGCTTGGAGATCTTAATTTTTTTTCATGAATTTACAATAGAATCCAGCATAAACCAAGAGCTATGAATTCATTTAATGGAAGAGGGCGGTGGGAGCTTCTGAATAACATCAATTCTTGCTCGATCCACTCTAATTCCATTCTTAGATATTTTTTGCCTGAGAAAAATTCCCTCCTTCACCATGAAGTGACCTTTCTCCTAGTTTAAGATCAAGTTGGTGTCTACGCAACGCTGCAATACATTGGACATGTTATGGAGGAAGCAGTTGAATGAAGACCCAATGAGTGAGAAGTCGTCCATGAATAACTCTAAGAAGTCCTTCACCATATCACAATATATAGCGGTCATGCAACAATGGAAGGTGGCAAGAGCCATGCATGAGCCGAATGACATTTCACGGAATACGAAGGTGCAGGCCAGGCATGTGAAAGTGGTTTTATCCCGATCCTCGTGTCAATAACAATCTAATTGAATCCAGAATAGCCATCTAGGAAATAATAGAACTCCTAACTGGCAAGTTTCTCAAGCACCTCATCGATAAAAGGCAAGGGGAAGTGATCCTTCCGTGTTGCATAATTTAGCTTCTGATAAACGATACACACCTGCTAGCCGATAATGGTGCGAGTAGGTAATAGATCATTCCATTAATTTTTTGCCAGTCATTGCACCCTTTTTCGGTACCACCTGAACTTGACTGACACACTTGCTATCACTAATGGGGTGGATGATCCCAAAATCTAAGAGCTTGAGCACCTCATCCTTCACTACTTCTTGCATTAAAGGGTTCAGATGCCACTATGGTTGAGCTAATGGTCTAAAAATGTCATTCATTAGAATTTTGTGCATGCAAATAGCGAGGCTGATTCCCTTGATATCATTGATGCTCCACCAGAATACTTCTTTGTGGGAGTGAAGAAGTTCAACAAGGCAGGCTTCTTCACGTTTAATTAGCTGAGTCAAGATAATGATATGAAAAGTGCCCTCCTCCCCCAGATAGACATATTTGAGATGCTCTGATAGAGGTTTCTATAACACTCCTGTTTTGCCCCATTGAAAAAACAACAAAACTGAATTTTAGAGATATTTTCGTGATAATGATATTGCTAGGTGATAGTGTGTCACGTGGCAGACATCCATGTGCAAGTTAGTTGTGAGATAGTTGTTGAGCGGCACTAACTTAGTCAAGCGACCACAGCTGGAGATATCGCCCAACGATATCGATATCGCCTAGTGATAACGTTTATTGAGATTTCTTCAATGAAATCAGGGCCATACATTCCTATTGAAAAGAGAACTTGTGGTTGAGGTTTATGCCGAGGAAGCTATAGTAGAAGAGAGTTAACTCTCTTCTCTTTCTTACGTTATCACACACACTCTCTCTCTCTTCCAACTTAAGAAAACAAGAGAAAGGAAAGGAGAGGAAGAAGAAGAGGGTTGTTATTGGCCATTGGAGTGGTGTTTGAGCTTGGATTCACGAGTCGAAGGGAGTTCCACAGAGAGAAAAGTGCTATAAGTGTTTCCATTCAGATCAATTGCAACTTCATGGCACTTAAATGATCTATGAGGGTAATGACTGTTGGGTTCATTGATCACAATATCCTAGATTTGAAGAAGGCCCACAAGTTAATAGTTTTTTTTTCTTTTTTTGTTTGTATTTGATATATGTTCTTGTTCAATATATGCAAGTTGTTCTTTGTTCATTGATTAGACATGTTGACAGGGTTAAAAGTTTGGTTGGACTCAAGACTGGATACTATAAAGAGATAGAAATTTTCCTAAGTCTAGAAGCATTGAGTGAACACTCATTACTCAATTCCACAGGCCTAAAAGCGTTGACATAAGCTCATTCATTCAAAGCCTCGGTGGGGATGGACTCAAATCTGGCTAAGTCCAGAAGCGTTGAGTGAAGGACTTTCACTCAATGTCTACTGATGAAGACTTTTATAGTTTTAAAAATGTATCCAAACTATAATCTCGAAATAGGCAAGTGTACCTATCGAAATATAGTATGGGAAATGACGTATTAGACTCGGGGCCTGTTGAGTACTTCTACTCACGCAAATTAATATTATTTTATCGAAAAATAAAAGGAGTGAATTAAAACAATAACTAGAAAATAAACTAAAAGGAGCACTTGATCTAGACTCCCTTTCAATAAACTTTTTATGAAACACAAACTCTAATTTACTCACTTTGACCGTGGAGGTTCCCAAGATACAAAAGCGTCTCTCTCGAGCCCATACTTTTGACTAACCTTAGGTTGATCGATTAAGACCCCTCAGCCAGTCGAAACCCCTAAGCTTGCTTTAGGCGGTGAACCCCACTATTGGATTTGACTCCAATCCAGAAGATTTATGTCGTCCTCTCTCGAGGAGTGCATGCAACTCCGTTTATCTTTGAGTGATCTCTCGTATCCGCAACCTCTCGGTCATTTATTATACGAATCTTAGATCGAAAAAATATCTGCGAAAAATGAATTCGACAAAATATAATTCAAAGACAAATCAATAGAGGTAAAAGGGTTTGACAAAAGAGTTTTATTCAAATATCATCATGATTAAGTGCTAAAGAAATTAGCTACATGACATGAAATAAAAGATAAAAGGAAACAAGAAAAGGAAGAACATGATTTCTAAGAGAAAGTACTTGAATTGAAATTACAAGAGTAACACTAAATTATGAAATGGAAATTACAAGAAAGAAATGCTGAAAAAAGTAAACTAAGCTACAAAATACTCCTAAAATTGGCTCATAATCTCCCCCCTCATGCTTCTGAACTCATCTGGAATTTATAGAAAAAATTGCTGGGCGGTCACCCCCTTGGTCACGCCCATGACCTAGGGCATGTCAGGTTCAGAACCATCGCCTTGAAACCCGGGAATGTTGGAGGAGAAACTGCCAAAATATGTTAAATGATGGGTCACGCACCTAGGTCACGCCCGTGACCTAGGGCATGTCAGATCTGTTTCTGGAAAACGGCGGGAAGCTGAAAATAACGGCAGTAAACTGTTGTTGATGGAGGTATCACGCCCCATAGTCACGCCCGTGACTAGGGCGTGTCAAGCTACAATAAAAATCTGGCGGCAACGGCAGGAACGACTGATTTATTGGCTGGAAAACGCACCTGACACGCCCTGGGTCATGCCCGTGACCCAAAGGTCACGTGCATGTACGTGTCTGTTTGATGTTCTTCGATTGACGATCTGAGCTCCTTGGTGTCACGCCAGGCGGTCACGCCCGTGACCCATAGGACACGCCCGTAACCGGGGCGTGTAGCTTTAATCTGACGTGGCATGTACTTTGGAGCTTCCTTTATGGGTCACGGCCACCTGTCACTCCCGTGACCTAAAGGTCACGCCCGTGACATGGGCGTGTAAACATGATTTCCCAGTAATCTTCAGTTTTATCTCCTGATTAGTCCTATAAGCTCCAATTTTCTATTAACAACCCAGATTGTCCTGGAATAAGAAAACAAATGATTTTAATAACAATATTAAAATAAATTAACTAAAATATTATTATTTATTAAATAAAAACTATATAAAAATAAATATAAATAAAGACTTATCAAATACCCCCATACTTAAGATTTTACTATTTCAGAGAAAAACTATGAGAAGTACTTATAAGAAATTAATATAATTTTTTAATTAAACTAAAAATTTATTAAATCAAAAGAAAGTTAAAAGTAAAATTCAGTGATTTAAAATTAAGTCATAAAATATGAAATGAAAATGCGAAGAGCCAAATATATTTAGCAAACTTTTCTCATATAAATTAATTAGACTTCAAAATTGAGTAGTTTAACAAACAAATTTAGATTTTGAATTATTAACACTTTTTAACTAAAGGGACTTAAAGAAAAATTTAAACTACTACTTATGCTTTCTTAAAATTTTAATTTAAATCTAAAGCAATTATATTGGATTTTTGGCTTTGGGCACAAGAAAATTGAATAGATCTTAGATTGGGGGTTATGAATTTTATCCTCTCACCCCACATAATTTTTTTTTCTTTTTGATGTTTTTTTCTTCTTTTTTCTCTTCAAACAAAATTGCTCAGGAGTAATGAATTTTATGCTCTTACTTCTTTTTTTGGGGTGCATATGTGTACCAAGGAATACTTGATTTCCACGACATATGATCTAACCAAAAAAAATTGCATATGTGTATCAGGGGATAATGAATTTTATCCTCTTATCCCCATGACATATGATCTAATAAGAAAGTTAAAAAGAACAAGTGAAAGGCTAGCAAAAATTTTAGAATAAATCAAAATTGTTGGAGAGCAACTATAGTAAATTAAAACTTCCTAAGAATCATAAAACAAAAAGTGAAGATAATTAAAATCTAAAAATTGTTAATCTAAGTACTACAAAATTGAAACTAATTAGAATAAAAGAGAAAAAAGGCTAAATAGTCTACTCTAAACAATTTTAATTCATAAAATATTTCTCAAAATTAAATCACCGAAAAATAAAATTCAACTAACTATGATAAAATAAAAGATTAGAAAATCAAAAATTATAGAAATTCTTATAAATTTACTCAAAATAAATTTCTGAAAAGTCATAAAAATTTAAGCAGGGTTTATTATATTTTTTGGAATCGTCTTATTTTTCCTATTTTTTGTATCTTTTTATAATAGAAAGAAAACAAATTTTTTAAATTTTTTTTAAAGATTTATATATATATTTTAAAAATTTTAAAGATTTTTATATTTAAACAAATTTTTTAAAATTTTTTTAAAGATTTATATATATATATTTAAAATTTTTAAAGATTTTTATATTTTTTTGAATTTTTAAATAAAAACAATAAATAAGAATCCACCAACATACTTAAAAATAAATATTGCCCCCAATCTTTATAAGTCAAGTAGGAAGGGGGAAAGAAATATAATTTGTGAAAATCTTTTTAAAAAAATTCAAAAAAACTAATAGATAAGCAATGAGTGTCTCCTGAGAGCGTTTTTCTTGTTCCCGTCTTTAAGCTAGACGGTTATTGTTAGGAGAATGAAAAATACAATTTAAAATGAAGGGGCAGCTCCCTTAATTCGCGCTTGGTTGAATACACCGAAGACGCTCGCCCAGCTAATCCTCCGCTTGCTTCTTGAGTTTTCTTCTCGTAGTTGACTTGGAAATTTAGATTAAAATCACCTATCCATACCTGAGGTGATTTGAATCTTTCTAGATGAGCGGCAAATGGGTCAGGACAACATTTGATTGCAACGACTCAACTTCTTTCTACAAATTGTTAGTTGAAGAAAAATTAAGAATAAGCGCGTTAGAAAAATCTTCGCAAGGAGGAGACTCTTGCGAAGTTATAAGATTAGGCTCCGGTTGTTTATTTTCTAAAATTAATATTTCGTTCGAAAATTTATTTAAAATAAAATCATCGGAAGCACCATGGTCATAAATTTTCGCTCCCAAAAAGTCATAAATTGTGCATGAAGATTCATTACTAGGAGAAAGTTTGGGAGTAGTAGTAGGAGAAACATATTCTTCTTCTACTCCTCCAAGCGCATCCATACACTGAACAAGCTCTTGAAATAAAAGTTGTTCTTCTTCTTCGGTATAAACAACTACTGGGGGTACATGAAGAGTCATGTTCCTCATTAGCGACATTATCTGAAGGAGAAGAAGAATCACTAAACATAAGAAAATTCTCATCCAAATTTTGGGGGGATGAATCAAATTGAAATTGAGAAGATTCACCAAAATTAAGAGAGAAAGCTTGCGGTGCGGAAGAAGAAGAACAAAAATTTGGATCCAAATAATTATTCTCATAACTCAAGAAACCTTCTGGTTGATCTTGCGACCAAGAGAAGTTCTCAGCCGAGTTGGAAGAATAATTATTTACATCAAAATAATTATTTGCATTACAACTTGAAAAATTATTTTCCTGAACATAAGAAAAATTAGAAAAATTATTGTCATAAAAGTTTGAATTATCATAAAAGTGAGAAGAATTATTATCATAATCAGTATCAAAATTATTTTTATAAGAAAGATTTTTATAATAATTATAATGATAACAATACTAACTTCGATGAGAACTGGCACAATAATAACAAACACTTTGGCACTTTTTGTGCCTTCCAAAATATCTTGTTGATTTTGAAGCTTGGCAATGTCGGCGACCAATTTGGATAACATATTCTTAATAAAAGAAAATAAACACAACCGTTACCAAATAGAGATGAATTTAAAAAGAAAAAGAAAAGAGAATTGAGGTAGAGAACGAGAATGATAAAAGTAATACAATTTGCACTTTCAAAATATCAACAAAAATTTCCCCGGCAATGACGCCAAAAACTTGATGAAGAATTTTATAGTTTTAAAAATGTATCCAAATTATAATCTCAAAATAGGCAAGTGTACCTATCGAAATATAGTATAGGAAATGTAGTATTAGACTCGGGGTCTATTGAGTACTTCTACTCACGCAAATTAATATTATTTTATCGAAAAATAAAAGGAGTGAATTAAAACTATAACAAGAAAATAAACTAAAAGGAGAACTTGATCTAAACTCCCTTTCAATAAACTTTTTATGAAACACAAACTCTAATTTACTCACTTTGACCGTGGAGGTTCCCAAGATACAAAAGCGTCTCTCTCGAGCCCATACTTTTAACTAACCTTAGGTTGATCGATTAAGACCCCTCGGCCAGTCGAAACCCCTAAGCTTGCTTTAGGCGTTGAACCCCACTATTGGATTTGACTCAAATTCGGAAGATTTATGTCGTCCTCCCTCAAGGAGTGCATGCAACTCCTTTTATCTTTGAGTGATCTCCTCGTATCCACAACCTCTCGGTCATTTAGGATTCAGATCTTAGATCGAAAACATATCCGCGAAATATGAATTCGACAAAATATAATTCAATGATAAATCGATAGCGGTAAACGGGTTTGACAAAAAGAGTTTTTTTCAAAGATCATCATGATCAAGTGCTAAAAAATTAGCTACATGACATGAAATAAAAGATACAAGGAAAGAAGAAAAGAAAGAACATGATTGCTAATAGAAAGTACTTGAATTGAAATTGCAAGAGTAATAATAAATTCTGAAATGGAAATTACAAGAAAGAAATGCTGAAAAAAAGTAAACTAAGCTACAAAATACTCCTAAAATTGGCTCCTAATCTCCCCCAAGCTTTTGAACTCATCTGGAATTTATAGGAAAAATTGATGGGCGGTCACATCCTTGGTCACTCCCATGACCAAGGGCGTGTCAGGCTCAGAACCGTCATCTTGAAACCCGGGAACATTGGAGGAGAAACCCCCAAAATCTGTTAAATGACGGGTCACGCCCCTAGGTCACGCCCGTGACCTAGGGCGTGTCAGATTTGTTTCTAGAAAACGATGGGAAGCTGAAAACGGTAGGAGTAAACTGTTGTTGATGGAGTCATTTCGCCCCCTGGTCACGCCCGTGACGAGGGCGTGTCAAGCTGTAACGGAAATCTGGCGGCAACGGCAGGGACGCCTGATTAATTGGCTCGAAAACGCACCTGATACGCCCTGGGTTACGCCCGTGACCTTTGGGTCATGGGCATGTACATGTCTGTTCGACGTTCTTCGATCGATGATCTGAGCTCCTTGGTGTCACGCCCGGCGGTCACGCCCGTAACCCATAGGTCACGCCCGTGACTAGGGAGTGTAGCTTTAATCTAATATGGCATATACTATGGAGCTTCCTTTATGGGTCACGACCACCTGTCACGCCCGTGACCTAAAGGTCACGCCCGTGACAGGAGCGTGCAAACGTGATTTTCCAGTAATCTTCAGTCTTATCTCCTGATCAGTCCTATAAGCTCCAATTTGCTATTAGTAGCCCAAATTGTCCTGAATTAAGAAATCAAATGATTTTAATAACAATATTAAAATAAACTAACTAAAATATTATTATTTATTAAATAAAAACTATATAAAAATAACTATAAATAAAGACTTATCACCTACCCAAAGAAAATCTATCCAAGTATAAAAGCGTTGAGTGAAGAAGGCTCACTCAATGCCCTATCAAAACATACATCTAAGTCTAGAAGCGTTGAGTATAGAAGGTTCACTCAATGCCTTCAGTAAGAAATTTTGTACAAGTCTAGAAGCATTGAGTGTAGAAGACTCACTCAACACATTCAGTCAGGATAACTGCCAAGTATAAAAGCATTGAGTGAAGAAGGTTCACTCAACACCTTCAACCAAAAAAATTCTGTTAAGAACAAATGCGTTGAGTGATGAAGGCTCACTCAATGTATTATCAGTTAAGCTGTCAAAGGAAATAATGTTGAGTGATGAAGGGTCACTCAACACCTCAGAAGTTAGTCAGTTATTCAGATAAGTGTTTTGGCATTGAGTGAAGACTTACCACTCAACGCTTCACCAGTTAACACTTAAAGTTCAGATGCATTGAGTCTCAAGGCAACACTCAATGCCTCTATATGTTGAGTCACAAAATTTCACTCAATGCCTATATAGACCGTATGGTGAAAGTTGTTAAGTCCACAAGTGCTGAGTCATGTTGACACCATCAAAAGTTCAAATGAAACAGTTTTGCGCACTAAAGGAAAAATGGTGCCGCATGCCTTTTGCAGTGCAGTTAATGGAAAAGCTATTTTACAGCTGCCCATAATACTTACCCATACAAATCAAAAGAGCCATTGTACCGAGGAATATAAAAGTCAAAACTGAGAAAAGAAGTTGTCTCATGAGATGCAGCTAAACTCTAAAAGAGTAGAAGAAGATGCTGCCAGAATCCTCAATAGAGAGAAGGCTGTGGCCTTCAGAGCCGAAGCCACAAGGAAGTGTAAAGAAAAGACTCTTCCACCAAGGAGAGCGGTTGAGTCAGAGTGCTCAGATCCTAGCTCCTCAGGTAATGAACTATTATATGGAGAATTTATCTCGTTCTCCAAACAATTCAAGAAGATGTTGAGCAGGAGAAGACAGTGGAAGAACAAGGGCTCTTCTATATCTAGCTTAAGAAAGCTATATACCAACATGGAGAAGTCCAAAAAAACCCCTCTTGGGAAAGGTATGATTCTAAACAGAACAAACATTTTAAGACTAATGTTGTTTGCTATTGTTATAACAGATCTGGACATGTCATCACTGACTTTCCAATCAAGAGGAAGGATAATAAGAAATCAGATGACAAGAAGGATCACAAGGACAAGAAGGCTGAAAAGAGCAACTTGTTCAAGAAGAAAACCTACTTGTCAAATAGTGATTCTGAGTCTTCAAAATCAGAAAAGGAAGAAGATTATATTGGTCTCATTTCTATTGAAGAGAAGGCTGATCTTCATGCTACCATAATATGCATCAGGGAACCACTGTCATCTGTTGAGAGTGATTGTGAAAATGATGAAGAATTCAGCCTCATGTCCTTGACTGCAGATAATTAGGACAGTTCCATTCCTTATGAGCTATGTGTTAAATTTTCTCAACGTGGTCAGCAAGATAGCCCAAACGCCAAATTAATATCTTCGGAACTACCCAGTTCTCACGTTGAACCAGCGGAAACCAAGGATCAAAGGTTACACCCAACAAACAATGGAAGCATACGCAGGCCTTTTATACATTCACTTCTTTACAACGCGAGGCATACATAGCGAGACATGATTTCGCTAGTATAACAGCTGTAAACAGAAAGCACAAAAACAAGCCGGGCGGACAGCACCGGAGTACGCCGAGACCGCGAGATCGCCGAGGTCGCCGAGTCCGTTGAGATCGCCCGCACTTAGCTGCAGTCCGCCGAAGCCGCGAAGCCGCGAGGCCGCGCGGACACACCGTTATTCGTCTCCTGCTGAACTTGAACTGAGGAACATCCCTACCCGCCTGAAGCCGGCGGACAGGTTATTGAAGCTGGAAAAGTTGAAACAGAACTGACAAGCCGCAGAGCGACCTCCTGCTGAGTCCGCAGAGACCGCACACTTCCAAGCACTTGACCGATGTCACAGCCAAACTCCTGGCTCCTTGAAGCTATCCGCACGACCTGCACACAGCAAACTGTCAGCCTGAAACAATCTGCACGGACTGACAAACACAGACCGCAGCTCCTTGCACACCCCAACTTACTGTTCACTCAAGTTACTTAGGTTACTGTAGATGTGCCAGGGGGTCCTATTTATAGGCAGGGTGAGGAGTGTGGTCACCGCCCAAGAGATAGAGACACCGCCCCAGCCCGCGCGATAGCAAACCTCCGTCCGCTGAGTCCGCAAGGACTTAGCCGGATACCAAGGAAAACCGCCAGGGGAAAGGCAACCATTGACGAACTCTCTCCAGTCCGCCCAAGCAATGCGGACAAGGCATCAGCCCGCAAAGCTCCAACCACTGCAGGACAGCAACCCCCTTCAATGGCAGTCCGCACCAACCCGAGGCAGTCCGCAAGACTCACACCTCAATCCGCCACAAGTCCACGACCAAAGGCAGACAGCAACAGTCCGCCCGGTCACAGCGGACTTGGCGGATACGGCGAATACCATGAACTTGACACAAGGTGTGACCAAGTCCAAAACCATCAAGGGCCAATGCGAGCATGGCGGACACAAAATCCCGTCCGCCAAACACCCTAACACAGACTGCCATCAGTCCGCGAGCACCTCGCACTCCTGTCCAATGCAGCAGCCTCCTCCCGGACTCCAAACACCAGTCCGCAAACCGGTCTCCACAGCAGAGCACCTGCTGTAATCACCAGAACTTGACAAGGCCTCAGCCAAGCTCTAAGCCCAGTCCGCAACAGCCAATACCGAGGACACATCAGTCCGCAAGCTTCCCGCAGACACGAGCCAAACCGCCTATCAGCACAAGCTTGTACCGGTGGCCACTGAGCAATGCACCAGTCCGCAAGCCTACATCCGCTCAGGCCGCTCCTTGGCAAAGCCAAACAGCAAACACCCTATCCGCAGAAACCAGGCCGCATAGTCCGCGGACTCCATGCAAACAAACCGCTCAGAAGACAGCCGGGTTCCCACTAGACCTACCACCAGGCCGCACATCACAGTCCGCCCAATCCGCCTAGTCCGCCAATGCTGTCCGCCCAGGCCGCCCGGCCTGTCCCGTCAACCACTTCCACTTCACAAAATTCAACAGTATGATAGTTAATAGGGTAGTATTCCAAATCACTTAGAAGGGGGGGTGGGGGTGAATAAGTTGTTTGTTGCTTTCTTATTTCTACTAGATTGTTTTAGGCTTAATCATACAAACAGTGAAAGCACATAGTTGTTTATAATGATTCATCAAGGTATGGGTACATCCACTCTCCCTCCCACCTTTCTAATAGTGTGTTAGACAAGGCTAACTTCTCCAAACTCATCTCAAAGAGCTTGTTGGATCCCTAGTTTGATTTGGGCTAGGTTCAATAACTTAGGATAATGTGACCCAGCATGTATAGCCAGGGTCAAAGTTGTGTCCTAGAGTCTAGGCCAAGTCCTCAGTAACAACAACACATGGACAAGCCATCATCAGACTACCAGAGACTCAAGACATAGAGTTTTCCTCAAGATTCAGAGATTTCTCAAGATACTAAGTAAAATGAGTCCGACGTTCGTCGAAATCAGCTTGACGATAGTCTTTCTCAGCTCGACAATCTTAGAGAAATATTCTCTGAGCTGAGCTCGACGAACTTCAGTTATAGATCGACGAACCTTGGACTTCACCTTCAGAGTTCTAAGTCCAGACTGTTCTCTTGACTCAGGTCGATGAACCTAGTTATCAGGTTTACGAACTTAGTTCTCTGGTCGACGATCAATGGACTCTCTACTTCACCTTTCTGATTCCAGAAGTTATTAATTCTTCTAAGTCCAGAATCATTCTCAGCTCGATGAATTCAAGGTTCTCCAGACTTAGCTCAACTAACACCATTCTTCGGTCGACGAATCTTTGGACCATCACAGCCTTCTGTCGCACTATGTTCTCTAGTCTCAGGTCGACGAACTCAGTTCTCTGCTCGATGAATTCTGGAACCAGAAGACTTATGACGACACTCAGAGTAGATGTCAACATCAACTAAGTCTACACTAGAAGAACTTATGTCGACACCAAGATCATCAGTCGACATTGTGGAAAGGCTATGTCGATACCACATAGAAGATTTGTGTTGACACACATGAGCAATTGTGTCGACACAGGATATTTGACAACTTCAGAATAATTGCTGAACTCCAGTCGACGAACATATTTACCAGCTCGACGAATAGGCAAAGATCAAAAGAGACAACAGTTCAGTTTTCAGCTCAACGAATAGGCAATCATGGAACTCAGCTCGACAAACAGAAGTCGTCGGGTCGACGAATACAACATCTCAGCTCGACGAACTGTGAACTCAGTTCGACGAATTCTGTCATCTGCTCGACGATTCCAGACTTAGTTATTTTCGGTCTTCTGTCCCCACTCTAATGTTATAATTCCTGGGTAATTAATGCTCTAACATTCTCTGAATGTATCCGTTAGAAGGAGCATTAATTATGGTCTTCTCCAAGGATTATTGCTTGCCATTTTTCCACGGGACAATTGGGGAAATAAATCAATGCCAATTATTCTCAAGGCTGTCAGCATTAATTACAGAGAAATTCAAATGTTTGAAAGATACAGAAGAAGAGAATAACGGATACAGACAGACAGACACACAGAGAATTAATCAAGAGAGATATAGAGAAAGCTTCACACAGAATACTACTGACTAAGAAGCATACAGTAATTTGAAGAAGAAGCAAGAAGAACACATTTTTCAAAAATCAAGAGCCTTCTTGTTCTTCTTCTCCAGGACCTTGCTAAAGACATTCAAGCACTATCAGTCTAAAGCTCCTGGATCAAGTCTCTAAATTGAAGGCCTATCATCCTGTGTAAAGCTCCATATCTCCTGTAACATTTTTCATCTCAGGGTAGCTTGGACAATATCATTGAATCCACATAGTCTTCTCATTGTGATTGAGAAAAGAAGACTTCCATCACTCTCTCACCCCCACCTTTGTAAAGGGTTGTCATCTCTCTTCAAAAGTGATTCCTTGGTTGCAAGTCTCCTGATCAAAAGACTTGGGTTGGTTTTTGAGCACCTGATCAGTGTCAGGCACCTGATCAAAAATCTGAGTGGATTCCTACCAAGGGTGGTAGAAGAGTGGATGTACCCAGGTTGGGGAACCACTACAAAATTCTTGTATCGTCTGATTTTCTCCTTTTCTTTTGTTCTTGCTGTGCTTGTGATTTAGATTTATTGTTTGCTAGGTTATTAATTTCTGCACTTTTGTTTTATAGCAAAAGCTATAATAGTAGGTAAGAAATTGTTCAAGAATACTCTATTCACCCCCCTTTAGAGTATTTCTGATCTAACACTCACTTTTAATTGGTATCAGATGAGGTTCCTTTGGTTGTACAAGTTAAATCTTGAACCAAAAGATCCTTTGTTAGATCTACACAGTATTTTATTTTCATTTACATTATAAACAGAGCATGACATAGAACAAGGACTATGAAAGCACCAGACCTCCAGTTTGCAACCTTAATAAGTTTGCCATCTGAAAGGCAAGAATTAGGTTATATATGAATTCCATTGATGAAGACATCTACAATTCCATTTTGACAGGTCCCCCACAAGAATCTACAGCTACAACATCTTCCAGCAATAATCCAGTCCCACCACCTGAGTGGACTGAAGCTCAGAAGGAAGCAAAGATTGCTGATGCCAAAGCTATGAACATATTGGCTCAGACCATGTCAGATGACATCTTTCAAAAGGTGGCTGAGTGCACCTCTTCAAAAGTAATCTGGGATTCACTCAATCAAATGGTTGCTGGCTCAGTAGATGAGAGGAAAGATAGAAGATCACACCTCATCACACAATATGAAAACTTCAAGCAGGATGAGGCAGAGATAGTTGAAGTGTTGTACAACAGGCTTAGCTCCATCATCAGTGAGCTAAGGACCTTAGATAAAGAAATCACTTTAACTGAAGTTAATGACAAGATCCTAATGTTCTTCCCAAGCTCATGGGACACCAGGATCTGACCCATCAAGGAGGCCAGATGCCTGAATGAGATTTCAACTGAATCTCTATTAAGAAAATTGAAGTCATATGAGCAGCTAATCAAGTCCGGAGAGGCAGTGGAACACAGGACTCCTCCCCCAGCAAGGAAAGAACAATCCATTGAATTCAAGGCTGCTGAAGAAACTGAAGCACCAATAGTTAATGAAGAGCTGATGAGTCTCTTTGCCAAGAGATTCTTCAAACTGGCAAGGAAAGACTTCAGAAGAAAGTCATCCAAAAATGACTGTCAGCCAAGGTATGACAAAACCCCCACTAAAGAGGTAGTGTGTTATGGGTGCAGGAAACCAGGACATTTCATGTCTGAATGTCCTGAAAATCCAAAGAAGGAAAGAAGAAAAGAGAAAGAATCAAGAAACAAGCACTACAGCAAGCCCTCTTCCAGCAAGCACAAAAAGAAGGACAAAGGATTTGTGGCTGAAACATGGAGTGACACAGAAGATGAATCCACATCTTCCAACTCCAGTGAAGAAGAAGAGGAGGCCAAGGCAAAGGAGGTGTGCCTCAGGGTAATTGGTGCAAGCAGTAGTAGATTAGATACAGATGAATCTGATGATGAAACAAATCTGTCAGCTGAAGATCAGGTAATAGCATCTTATGATTTTGAATCTGATGAATTTAAATTTGAATTTAAAAACGTATGCATAGATTTGATAAGCTCTGAGAAGGAAATCAAACTTCTCAGAGATAAATTGAATGACCTAGATAAAATAACCTCTGAAAATGCAACTCTATCTAGTGAACTAAAATCTGCAAATGAACAAATCAGTTTTCTGAAATCAGAACTTAGCAAAGCTAAGATGTTAGAAGAATCATTAAATGGCAGAAGTTTGAAATTGCTAGATATAACCAGCACAGTTAATGCTAGAACAAATAATTGCAGATTAGGATTAGGAGCCACATCTAGTGAACCAACCCTAATCCAAAGGATTCATCTGTCAAAACCAATAAATTTCATCTCTGATAAAGGAAAGAAAAACACTGAACAAGTAAATAAAGTTAATAAAATTCTAGAACAAATTGAAGCTAAAGATAAAATTAAAAATCAGAAGAATGATAAAAATAACAATGCTCAGCAGTTATCGTCGAACCCAGATCGACAATATAGGAACAGATCATCGAACGTAGAACGACGATCTCTGAATGCAAACAACAATAATAATCATTCATCTAACTGTGATCGACAAACTTTGTATGCTTCGTCGTGCAGAGGTTGACGAACGTGGGGCACAGAGAATGAACATGTTCATTCTTTGGGCAGAGATCGACGATCTCAACCCAATTCGTCGAACTCTGGTCGACGAACTAAAAACAATTCGTCGAACCCAGGAAGACTTAATCAAAACTGTAACAGCAACTCACATATTCCTAAGAAACCATTTAATCCACTAGCTGACTGGATCATCCCACCTAGGATATATCACCCCCTAGGATTAAAGTCCCAACCTGAATTCTCTATTATTTCCAATTTTTCTTATCAGCCATACAAAGGACCAAAGGTAACTAAGGTCAAAAACCATTAACTGTTTTCTATTGCAGGTGAAGAATTGTCCAGGGGGTAAATCAAACTTGGTACTTGGACAGTGGCTGCTCCAAACACATGACTGGCAGCAAGGATATCTTAATCAACTACACGTCCAAGCTGGGGCCAAAAGTTATCTTTGGTGACTCCAAGTGTGGTCAGTCAGAAGGATTTAGAGAAGTGAGAATATGGAGCTGTCTCATTCAAAAAGGTGATATATGTAAGTGGACTCAAACATAACCTCATATCCATAAGTCAGTTATGTGATGATGGTTATCAGGTATACTTTAACCCATCCACTTGTTCTATTATTGATAAAAATAACCAAACAGTTTTAACTGGAAGTAGACAAGGCAACATATACTTAGTAAATTTTCTTTCTGTCAAAACTGATATCTGTTTACTTAACTTAACTAGTAATTAGAATGACTTATGGCACAAAAGACTAGGTCATGTAAATCTGAAAAACATTGCAAGGCTATCAAAGCACAACCTTGTCAGAGGTCTACCTTCTGGTCCCTACAAGAAGGAAGGTCTCTGCATTGCTTGTCAATTAGGCAAGCAAACTAAAAATAGTTTTAAATCTATTAATAAGAGTGATTCACCTAGGATTTTGTACGTGCTACATTTGCATCTCTTTGGGCCCATTGCTGTACAAAGCCTAGGAGGGAAATCCTACACTCTAGTTTAGTGGATGACTTCTGCAGGTTCGGTTGGGTATTCTTTCTGAGATCAAAGTCAGATACATTCAAGGTTCTTATAGATTTTCTCCGGACCATACAGATTGAGTTCTCTACTCATGTTGCATTGATCAGAAGTGATCATGACATAGAGTTTGAGTCTATTCTTATGCATGAGTTTTGTGAGAAGGAAGGTATCAGACATTGCTTCTCAGCTCCTAGAACTCCCCAACAAAATGGGGTAGCTGAAAGGAAAAATAGGACACTCATTGAAGCTGCAGGTACATTGCTTGCCGATGCTTACATGCCTCTAACCTTTTGGGCATAGGCTGTCAACACAGCAAATTATGTCCTGAACAGGAGCTTAATTCACAAACTAAAGAACAAGACTCCCTATGAATTTCTCAAAGGGAAGAAACCTAAAATAAACTACTTAAAAGTATTTGGTTGTACTTGTTATATACACAATAATAACAAGAAATACATTAGAAAGTTTGAGGCTAAGGATGAAGAGGGAATTTTTCTAGGATATTCCCAAGTAATCAAGGCCTATAGGGTTTTAAACAAATCAACATTAAAAATTGAAGAGTCTATTCATGTTTCATTTGATGAGACTAATATGTATTGTAAGGAGAAAGAAGTTTCTACCAATAGCAACTTGCAGGTACCCCACTTGTGTGAGACCATGGATGGACTAAACCTCACCCAAGAGGTGCCAACTCATCCCTCTCCATAAGTCATTGAAGAAAGTGAAGAAGAAGAAGTTGAAGATAATGAATCTCTACCAATAGCAAATACAATTCCACAGGAGGAATTAATTCCAAATGTTGTTGCACAACCAAGTCCACCCACTGATTTTGTCACACTTAGGGATCACCCCAGATCTCAAGTGATTGGAGACATATCAGCATGTGTACAGACAAGACATCAACTTACCCAAGATCTGATGCATGCCTATTTTCTCTCTCAAGTTGAACGTCCCTCTATTCATGACGCTGAGCAGGATCCCCACTGGATCCTTGCAATGTAGGAGGAACTAAATCAATTTGAGAGATGTAGAGTTTGGGATTGGTTCCAAGACCACCGAACTACCCAGTTATTGGAACAAAATGGGTATACAGAAACAAGCTAGATGCTCAAGGAGTCATTGTGAGAAATAAGGCTAGTCTTGTTGCTCAAGGATATAAGTAAGAAGAAGGAATTGATTATGCTCAAACCTTTGCACCTGTTGCAAGGTTGGAAGCCATAAGAATATTCCTTGCCTATGCAGCATACAAGAGGTTCAAGGTCTTTCAAATGGATGTGAAGAGTGCTTTCCTAAATGGAGTGTTACAAGAAGAGGACTATGTAGAACAACCTTCAGGTTTTGTTTCTCCAACTTACCCCTCTCATGTTTTTATATTGCATAAGGCTCTTTATGGTCTAAAGCAAGCTCCAAGAGCTTTGTATGAGACCTTATCTAGTTTTTTATTAGAGCATAAATTTACAAGAGGAACTGTAGATAAAACTCTTTTTACTAGACATCATAAGGACCAAATCTTGTTAGTACAAATTTATGTGGATGATATTATATTTGGCTCTACAGATTCCAAATTATGCAAGAGGTTTTCTGACCTTATGCATTCCAAATTTGAAATGAGTAGCATGGGTGAGCTTTCCTACTTCCTTGGTCTCCAATTCAAGTAGCTCACTGATGGCATCTTCTTCTCTCAAGCAAAATATGCTAAAGAACTTCTAAAGAAGTTTGTGATGGCTGATGCCTCAGCAAAGAAAACTCTCATGGCTACCAATGCTGTTGTGGACTCTGATGTACAAGGGAAACCTGTGGATCAGAAACTTTATAGGGGCATTGTTGGGTCCCTATTATACCTCACAGCAAGTAGGCCAGACATTATGTTTGCCACATGTCTTTGTGCTAGGTTCCTAGTGAACCCTAAAGAATCTCATCTAATTTTGCTAAAAAGGATTTTGAGATATATAAAGAGTTGTCCTAATCTAGGCCTATGGTATCCTGCTGAATCAGAATTTGAGTTAACTGGATTCTCTGATGCTGATTTTGCTGGATGCAGGGTAGATAGAAAAAGTACTTCAGGAATTTGCCAGTTCCTGGGTATGAGATTAGTATCTTGGTTTTGTAAAAAGCAAACATCAGTGTCAACCTCAAATGCTAAAATAGAATATATTGCAGGAGGCAGCTGTTGTTCACATATGCTTTTGATACAAAATCAGCTATTAGATTATGGGTTCAACTTAAATAATTCAACTCTATTATGTGATAATATAAGTGTTATAGCCATAGCCTAGAATCCAGTTCACCATAGTAGGACAAAACATATTGATATAAGACATCATTTCATTAGGGAGTGTGTAGACAAAAATAAAATCAAGCTTGTCTATATCTACACTGATTTACAAAGGGCTGATATATTCACCAAACCTCTGGATGAGAGAAATCATATGTTCTTTGTGAATCAACTTAGAATGATCAATGGAGAAGACTTTATTTGATTTCTATCTGCTGTCGACGAATTTTACAGAGTTCGTCGAACGGAGTTCGACGAACCATGGAAAGTTTGAGAGACATTCGCCGAACGGAGATCGACGAACTCTCTATGAGTGAAACAATATTCGTCGAATGGAGTTCAACGAACTTACTTCAGAAGATATTCGCCGAACGGAGTTCGACGAACTATTTTCAATTCTTCAGGACAAGATCGACGCATTATTCCAGTCAAACTTATATCGTCGATCTCAGCTCGAAGAATTAATTTTATTTTTGTGGAACGGAGTCTGTCGATTCATATTCTTGAAAACCTTATATCTAGGTTTTCTTCGACCTCCATCCCACGCTTTCTGTTCTCTTGAACTTGATCGCCTCTTCTCTCTTTTGCAGGTGATTCCATGACGATTCTAGCAGGAGCTCTAGCCGCTATGAAGTTTGACGCTGGATTTAATGTCGACTTCAAATCATTCCGGCAGTCAGATCCAATCTTCCTGTATATTCTGGAACTTCTGGAAGAACAGAATCTGAAGAACCTGATGACTACAAGAATAAAGCTGTCAGGAATAGAAATTAGGGAATGGGTTTATACCTCATCCACTTCTGAGGATAATACCATGACAGGATCAATTGCGGGTAACACTGTCTCCTTAACTCCCGCGGTTTTAACTGAAATATTTTGTTTGACAAATGACAAAGAGGAATTAGAAATTGATTTCGAAGAGTTCAATATGATGCTAAATCTGATGGGTTATGCTGGTGACAGCCCAAATAAGTTGTTGAAAAAGCATCTGTCTGCAACATACAAGTTCCTGACAGACATTGTTAGAAAGGTCTTGCTTGGTAAGCATACTGCCCATGACTACATCACAAGACATCAGTTCTTGGTCATGTGTGCAGTAATAAATAAGAAGCAAGTTAACTGGACTCAGATCCTCTTTGATATGATAAAGAAGAAAAATAACAAGAAAGAAATGTGTTTTGGAAGGATCCTAGGGATCTTCCTCCAGGAAAAGGCTGCTGAATCACTGGTCTCCCAGACCATATTCATCAGTGCCAGTAAAAGGCTCACCTGTGCCTTATTTGGCAGGTGGGAGAGGATGATCACAAAGCCCACTAAGCTTCTATATCTTCCACCCCATCTTCTAAAGGCACCAAGGCTGTTAAATCCACTCCCCTACCAGCTGAAGAGCTTCATCAAACACCACCATCTCTTCCAGCACCCCTTCTAGAAAAACAACTCACTTCCTCTCCCATTATCTCTTCAACACCAGAACAACAACAACATCCTCATGTTCCTACTCCACCTCCATCTCCACATACTTCCCCAGCTTCATCTCCCCAAATTGACCTCACTGACATTCCATCTTCCCCTCTTCAAGAAAAACAACAACCAACATCTCCTGATTCCCCCCATGACACTTAAATTTCTACACCACCACAATCTCCTCTTCCCCCCATCTATCTTCCATACAATCTTACCCTATACCAACACACACCATCATGCAAGATGCCACCCATCCATCCCCATCAACATCCACCATCCCTCCAAATGTTCACATACCTGATGCTCCACTCTCCATCCCTCCCATAGTTCCCACTTCTACACCTTCTGCAACATCATCTACCATTCCATCATTGGATCCCTCCACCATATCTTCCATCATTTCCATACTCACTCACCTCCTCAAGTCCCTTATAGCAGAGGCCCTCACATCTCTTGTTACCACCATATCTTCTCTCTCTGACAAAATCTCTACTCTTACTGCTGCCCCCTCCTCAGTCAGGGGCATGGCTTCAGGCCCTACTGAAACCATGCAGGGGAGATGCCTGATGATGAAGCAGCAGCTCCAGCTTCAGTAGCTCCAGCTCCAGCTCCAGCACCAGATGCTTCAGCTACAGCAACAGCAGCAGCTTCAAACACAACAGTAGAATGTACAAAATACATAGATACAGACTTGGTTGATAAAGTTTTGATTGATTTTATTGAGACTGATATGGATTTTGAATCAGACTCTGAAGAACCTAATACTGTTGGTGATTTCATTCTTAATCCCACAGTTAATTTAGAACAATTGTTGAGTATTTTTGATACTGTACATATACATTATCTTCCAACTGAGATCACTAAGCCATCCTTAGCTATTATACCATATACTTCCCGAACTCTTCAAAAGTTGTTAAGCAACTTCAGGATAGTTTTGCTATTGCACAATCAACAATCACTTTACCTCCAGAAGTAGTAGCCGTTCCCTCTTCCTCAATAATATCTTCAGCACCAACTTTTGTAATGGATGACTCTCCAATGCCAGATCTAGATGAGTTGATCTTGGCTGATATTGTAGAAGAAAATAATGCAGCAGCTGAAAGCTTTGTCCAAATTAGTTCTGATTTTTGTGTAGCTTCTCCTCAAACTTCTGCTGAAACTCCAGTTCTTGTTGCAACTCCTGCTCCAGCTCCAGAAAAACCTGTTATCTTTGCTAAAGCTTTGAAGGCTCTGGATGAACTATATGATAACCCTCAGGGTTCTGACAATGATGATGATGAAGATGAGGATGAGGATTCAGATGAGGAGGATACAAAGAAGAAGAAGCAAGTTTCAAAGAAAAAAAAGCTCCTCCTCCTGCTCCCAAGCCCAATCCAAACAATGACACCCCTTACTATATTCTTCAAAAGATAACTCCATACAAGGGGATGCCAGCATGGATGTGGCTATCCAAGAATCAGCAAAAGGAAAGGAAGAAGAGTAGAAGGTACTCTCCTCCACCAGTTCAAAGATATAGGAAAGATCCACCACCTCCTCCTCCTACTGCAGCTGGTGCTTCTGGTTCTAGTTCTCAAAGATCTGCCCCTATGCAAACAAATCAAAGATATCAAGAGAGATCTCATCATGAAAGCAGCCAGCATAGGCAACAACCTTCAGGAAAACAACATCAACATCAACAACATCAACAAGCTGAAAGTCCTAAAAGGCCACTCTCTCCTCCTGTTCCTTATGAAGATCCAGAAACAGCCATCACAGTTAGAATGGCCAGGTTCCAGGAACTGGTAGGCCTCTCTGTTATCAACAAGGCAAAGGCTGAAGGAAAGTATACTTTTGAATACACTACAATGTCCAAGTACAGAGAGAAGAACTGAAAAGGTTTGATAAGGCTAACAAAATATTTAATGTTGATGATTATATGAAATTTCATTCTAAAGTAGTGGTCCCTAGAGCTACATCTCTGAAGATTATAGGGGATGCTGACATGCCAATGACTATGGCACAAGCTTCAAATCCAAACAGGGAAATAGTTTTCACCAAGCCAGGAGACAAGGGCAAGGATATAAAGCATCAGGAGAAAAAGCAAAAGAAAATGACAAACCCTAAGTTTTCTCAAAGCTTTCTTGTAATCTCTTTTTCGAGAAAGATTCTTCAGCCGCCTCTCTGACTCTCGCGAAATGGAAGCCGCCGCCGCCGCCTTCTTCTCAGGCCAAAGCTTCTACTTTTAGAGGTTTATTCTGAAGAAAAGTTACAGATCGAGATCGACTTCACTGATCATTTTTTCTCTCGATTTCTGTAAAAGGAAGTAGATCCAGATCGAGGCCGAGACCTTCTTCACCGATTTCTGAAAAAGCTGCTAAGTTGAAAAGAAGAAGATCCTGGCCATTTCCTTCAGATCTGAGTGATTTACTGTTTGTATTCTTGTAAACACTTTATTAATTTTGTAGGAGAAATCTTCTCCGAGTGTAGGAGTTTGTTTTCACTCTGAGTTTGTAGGAAGTGCTGTCTTCCGAGGTGTAGATCCGTTTTGTTTGCATCGAGTTTGAAGGAACTTTGTTCCGAGGGTAGGATCGATTTTTTGATCCGAGATAGTGGAGTAGCCGAGTCTAGTTGATTTCTAGATCGGTGAGGGAAAGTGGATGTACCCAAGGTTGGGGAACCACTATACATCTTGTGTCGTCTGTGATATTGGTAGATATTTCTGTGCAGTGCTCTAATTAGTTGTTTGTTCCGCAAAAGACACACAAACCACCTATTCACCCCCCTCTAGGTGATTTAGGTCGACATCAGTTTTCTTTCAATTGGTATCAGAGGGAGGTTGATCGTTAAAAGGTTAACACCTTGATTAGATCCAGATCTGTTGTCTGAAAGATTCTACCATAGAATGGAAAAGGGAAAAGATTTCGCCAAGCTTCCTCTGTGCAACAAAAACAACTTTCCCATGTGGAAAGAAAGGATAAAATTTTTCATGGAAGCTGTGGATCCAAGGATCTTCATGATCGTTGAAGAAGGTCCTTACGTTCCCATGACTATGTCCACTATCGACCCTACCAAGAGAGTTCCCAAGAAGCTAATGGATCTCGACAAAGATGAGATTGCACTTGTCTCTCTCGACAAGAAAGCTAAAAACATAATAGCAAGTGCAGTCGATGACTCGATGCTGCAGAATTTGATTCACTGTCAATCAGCTAAGGAGATGTGGCACTCCTTAGTCACTTTGATGGAAGGGACTGAAGAAGTAAGGGATGATCGGAGATCCCTCCTCAATCAAAAATATGAAGCGTTCCGACAAGGGAACAAGGAAACAATTGCCGACACCTTTGAGAACTTCTTCAAGATTGTAAATGGCCTAAGGGTGTATGGCCGTGTCTTCACAAACGGAGAACTGAATGACAAATTCTTGAGATCCCTAACCAAGGAATGGGATAACAAGGTATGTGCCATCAGGGAGTTCGGGAAGCTAGCTGAAACGGACCCGCAAAATCTCTTTGGAAAGCTTATGTCCTATGAACTCCAAATCAACACAAGAAAAGCTGAAGAAGAGAAGGGCAGGTCTGCTCTAAAGGAGAAATCTGTCGCTCTGAAGGCAGACACCTCCAGAAAGACTAAGGCTGCCTCCCCCGCTCCAGCTCCAGAAGTTGATGAAGAAGAAGAAACATGAGAGCCCAGCACCTCAGGCTCTGAACTATCTAAAGGAGAGTTCTCCTTGCTCTCAAGGCAATTCAAGAAGTTTCTTAATAAAAAGAAACAATGGAAAGGCAAGGATGCCTCACACAGAAGATCGAGGCCCGATGACGATCGACAAAGAAAAGGCTCAGACAGCCACGACAGGTATAACACTAAACAGAACAAATACGTTTCAACTGACATCATTTGCTACTGTTACAATAAGCCAGGTCACGTCATTGTTGACTGCCCCCACAAGAAGAATGAGGGTGGCAGAAGGGAAGATAAGAAATCCTCACACAACAGAAAGAGGAAAGAGAAGAGCCTCATAGCCAAAAGGAGCAAGACTCTTAGCGACTCCGACTCCTCAGAGTCAAGCGAAGAAGAAGAAGCTTACTTTGGGCTAATGGCTCAAACAGATGATGAACAAGAGCCCCAGTTCACTAGGAAGATAAACTCTCACACCCCTATCTTTGAGTCTGAAGTCTCTGAACATGATTGTGAGAGTAGCTCCTCTGACGATGAGTCAGAATTGATGGCCCAGTACAAGGAATTAATCATGGCTTACGACAAATGTCGTCGAGTCGTGAAGACTCAGGCTAAAGAGATCAAATATCTAAAAGCCGAAGAGAGCAACTTGAGAGAGAAAGTCGCAAAGACTGACTCCCTCGAAGAAAACTTCAATAATGCTATTGAAGAATACAACAAGGCTCTCGAGGACCTTGACCTGAAGGAGAAGATCATCAAAGGTTTAGAAGCCGAACTTGTGGCTGAAAGGAAACTTGTTGAGAGTTTCTCTAAGCCCAAGATGGTTCTTCCATTCGTTGCTGAATTCTCAGCAAAGGCCAAGGGAGCTGGACTAGGCCATGAAGAAGCTCCTAGTAAATCCTGTAGGAGAAACAAGAATCAACGAAAAAATAAGGCCGCCAAAAAGTCCTCAGCTGAAGAAAAGGGAAAAGCCCCTCAAAATCAAACCACATTCAGAAAGGTCATCTTTCCAACAAATGAGTTTGATTTTGACTCATCATACGGGCACTTTGCTAGGCCTACTCATGTAGAGCCAAAGCCACGCTATCAAGGATGGGCTCGACCCCGAAACTTTGGCGAAAGTGTCTTTAAGTCACCTTATGAAGAAGTTGTTCTTCAGAGCTATGGCCCTTTCAATCATGGGCATAACTTCAAGAACGCACCAAAGACAAAGCCTACTGTAGAAAAACCTATAAATGAGAAGAAGCCATGTGATTGCCATCACCATGAGGCATCTTCCTCCAAGAATGCTACCCCTGCTAGACCAAAGTTCCAAAAGGTCAAGCAGGAGATTTTGAGGCAAAGGTACAACAGATTTGACTGTTGGTGTTGTGGCAAGGTTGGTCACTTCGCCATAGATTGCTGGTTCAATTCCAGAAATGCTGCAACCCCTCATGTCAGCAATATGAGAAAGACCGCTCATAATGCCAACACTCGTAGGGGGAGCACTCTAACCCGAGACCAAGGACCCAAACGTGTTTGGGTTCCTAAGGCAAATTGATTGTGATTGCAGGGATGTCCAAAGGCCAACAAAATGCCTATCTGGTATTTGGACAGCGGATGCTCTCGGCATATGACTGGGACGAGAATCCTCATTCAGAACTTTACTCCAGTCGTGAACGGACCAAAGGTCATCTTTGGAGGTTCAGACCGTGGAATTACTAGAGGCTATGGTATGATTACTAACGGCAATGTATCCTTCTCAGATGTGGCCTATGTTGAAGGATTGGAACACAATCTCATTAGCATAAGCCAACTCTGCGATAAAGGATACATAGTTGAGTTCCATGCTGATAAGTTCTTGATAAAATCGGTTGACAATATGGAAACGATTCTATCCAGCACTCGAAGCAGGAATATTTTCTGTTTAAATTTCATCTGTATAGATTCCTCCACACCAGTGTGTCTTTTGGCAAAAGATAGTGCGTCTCTTGGTGACCAATGACACAAGAGACTAGCACATATTAATTTCAAAATAATTAATAAACTATTTTCAATGAACTTGGTACGTGATGCCCCAAATGTCAAATGCGTCAAAGACAGACCTTGTCATGCATGCGTAAAAGGCAAGCAAACAAGGGCTACCTTTAAAAGCATTGTTGGCAAAGACTCTAACAGATGTCTCCATCTATTGCACATGGACTTGTTTGGTCCACTGCAGATTAGAAGTTTGGGAGGCAAGGAATATACATTGGTAATTGTTGATGACTACTCGCGCTTTGCGTGGGTGTTCTTTCTGAAACAAAAGTCAGATACCTTCAATATCTTTACCAATTTTGTCAGGCAAGTCCAGAATGAATACAACTGCTCCATAGTCAAAATCAGAAGTGACAACGGAACAAAGTTCAAATTTGGGGCCATGACAGAATTCTGTGAAAGCTTAGGTATCTTTCATGAGTTTTCCTCTCCTCGTACTCCACAACAAAATGGAGTGGCTGAGATAAGGAACAGAACACTCATAGAGGCGTGCAGGACCATGTTGAGTGATGCTTCACTACCGGAGTACTTCTGGGTTGAGGCCGTCAACACTGCATGCCACGTGCAAAATCGAGCACTCATAAACAAAGACCACAATAAGACTCCTTACGAACTTCTGAAAGGCAGAAAACCAACAGCCGCTTACTTTAGAATCTTTGGCTGCAAATGCTTCGTACTTAACAATGGCAAGTATCATACCACCAAGTTCAGCGAAAAGAGCTTTGAAGGTACTTTTGTAGGATATAGTAGCCATAGTAAGGCATATAGGATTTTTAATAGAAAAACCCTGGTGGTGGAAGAATCGATACATGTTGTATTTGATGAGACGAGCTTGCTGCAAAGCAATCCATCTAGTGTGCTCATTGAAGATGCAGGTGAAAAGCTGAAAGAAACCAGCTTGGATGATCCGTCCGAAGAAGAGGGCAAGAAGTTCATTAAGATCACCACTCCCACTCCTATTGGGGAGGCTGATGATCAAAATGAAGAAGTCATCCAGGATGAAGAAATCCCTCCGGTGCTTGAAGATAATCCAGATGCAAGGACTCTAGAGCTCAGACATCTGAAGGATCACCCCATGGACCAGATCATAGGAGATCCCCGGGATGGTGTCAGAACTCGGAGAGGTTCAACTAATGAGAATCTTCATTTGAGTTTTCTCTCACAGGTTGAACCAAAGAAATTTGAGGAAGCAAACTCAGATGCATCGTGGATAATGGCAATGGAAGAAGAGATAAATCAGTTCAAGTGCTGCAATGTGTGGATACTGGTTCCAAGACCCAAGGGAAAGAACATCATTGGAACAAAATGGGTCTTCAGGAACAAGATGGATGAAGACGGGACTATCATAAAGAACAAGGCCAGACTCGTCGCTAAAGGATATCGTCAAGAAGAAGGAATCGACTTCGACCAGACCTATGCTCCAGTGGCCAGGCTGGAGGCAATAAGGTTGTTCCTAGCATATACTGCCTTCAAAGGCTTCACCGTCTATCAGATGGACGTGAAGTCGGCCTTCCTGAATGGTAACTTAAAGGAGGAAGTGTATATGGAACAACCTCCAGGTTTCATTGATCCTAACTTTCCCGATCATGTCTATTTTCTACACAAGGCCCTATATGGTCTGAAACAAGCTCCTCGAGCTTGGTATGAAATGCTGTCTACCTCTCTACTTGAGAACAAGTTCACAAGGGGAAAGATAGACAAGACATTATTTCTTAGGGAAATAAACGGCAAGATTTTGCTAGTGCAAATCTATGTCGACGACATTATCTTTGGCTCTACAGACAACAACCTCTACAAAAAGTTCTCAAAACTTATGCAAGTGAAGTTTGAAATGAGTAGTATGGGCGAGCTGAAGTATTTCTTAGGGCTTCAAGTGAAACAATCTGAAGATGGAATTTTCATCTCACAGACCAAATTCACCAAAGAGCTAATTAAGAAATTCGGAATGGAGAACGCAACCTCTATGAGGACTCCAATGGGTTCAACTATGTCTCTGGACAAGGATGAGAAAGGGAAACCTTTTGATGAAACCAAGTACAGAAGCATAATTGGATCCTTGCTCTACCTTACTGCCAGTAGGCCTGACATAATGTTCTCAACATGTGTCTGTGCTAGATTTCAGGTGAACTCTAAGGAATCTCATTACGCTGCTGCAAAGCGGATCCTGAGATACCTTAAAGGCACACCAAATCTTGGCTTATGGTACCCAAGAAGTAATGACAGCGAACTAATTGGATTCTCAGATGCAGATTTTGCAGGTAGCAAAGACGACCGGAAAAGAACCTCAGGGACTTGCCAATTCTTCGGAAGAAGGCTAATTTCATGGAGTAGCAAGAAGCAGAACTGTATCGCAATCACAACGGCCGAATCAGAGTACATCTCTGCAGGCAGTTGTTACGCACAGTTGTTATGGATAAAGAATCAGTTCGAGGACTATAACCTGCAGTTCAAGGATATACCCTTGTACTGTGACTCCTCCAGCGCAATTGCAATAGCCAACAATCCAGTCTCTCACAGCCGGACAAAGCACATTGAGCTAAGGTACCACTTCATCCGGGAACATGTGGAGCATGGAGACATAGATCTCCAATATGTGCCTACAGATAGGCAAGTTGCAGATATCTTCACCAAGCCGCTGGACGAGAGCAAGTTCTCGTTCTTCAAGACAGAGCTTGGGATGCTCAACAAGGAGGACTAAAGAAGGCTGAATGACTAAGAAGCAAGTAATTGCAAAGGGTTAGTCACAAAATCCACTCTTTCTCAACTTTTTCAAAATTCCACTCGAGAAGTATGAGACATACTCGAGTAACTAAAGACCTACTCGAGTATATGAAAGAACCTACTCGAGTGCGTTTCTGACCTACTCGAGTAAGTTAAGATCTACTCGAGTAAGTTTCTGACCTACTCGAGTAAGTTAATACCTACTCGAGTAAGTCTCTCACCTACTCGAGTAAGTCCTTTTCTACTCGGGTAGTTTTTTTCTTACATACTCGAGTAGCTCCAGTCAACCTACTCGAGTAGCTCCTTTATCTACTCGAGTAGCCTGTCTCTCTCTCGTGTCCTGATTTCCAGTTTTTCAAAATTTGTTCTATTCGCCAACCAAGGCTATATGCCGCCTCTTTCTTAAACTTAATTAGCGGAAATTAAGAGTTATATATATATGAAATTCCGAAACATCAAACCTACTCGACTTCATTTATATCTCTCGAGTACCCTCCCTGTCTCTTCGCCTACCCTGCCGACTCGCCTCCGCCGAAGTTGCAGAGCTTTCTCTCTCTCTCTAATTTCCTCCAGATAGTTGCATCCATGGCGACTTCTCATAAGATCGGCGTCGGCTCCGAACTCGTCACCGACGGTATTGCAGAACTTTCTCACGATTTCCACAACCTCCTCATCCTCCTCGACAACGCTGGTCTCTCTTTCATACTCCAAGAACCCTGTCGCATTCTCTTCCCCGACGTTGCAGAATTCTTCTCAAATCTTCAGGTTCGACGGAATGGCAAAGTCCTAAAATCTACAGTCAAGGGTTTGAAACTCAAGTTCACCAAGACCTCTGTCTCTCAACTTCTCCGTTTGCCGCTTGTTGATGAAGAGGATCACCTTGTTGCTGAGGATTCCGACAGGACAGCCCTTTTCTGTGGCTTTTCCATTGATGCTCAATATTTGAAAAGGTCAGATATGAATGCAGAAGGCAAATTCTTGGTTGATGTTATTGGAAAATTTTTACTGTGCAAGACTCACTCCATCCGAGACATTCCCTCATACTTCTTCGATATAATGCAAGCCATTGTATGCCGCAAGAAGTACCAATTTGGTATGTTGATTCTGGACAAGATAAAGGATAGCATGAAATCCCCCAACTACGCAAGAATCATATCTCTGCTCCTTCATGAAACCAATCCTGAAGTATTCAACTTCTCAAAAGGGACTCCGCTTCACCACATGAAGAAGGTCTCCATCTCTTCAATTCAGAGATGGGATCTCAAGCTTAAGAACTCTGCCCAAGCTGCAAAGGTTTCAGAACTTCCAGAAGTTCTAGATGCAAAGGACAGGACTCCATCTACCTCTCCTCATCATGTGGCCAGCTCCTCTGGTGCACCAAGTGAGGGGGAGCCTGCTCCTTCTTGCCCAGTCAGGCAGCCCTCTCCTCAGCCAGAGATTCCATCCCTACCTCATACTCCAAAGAGTCCAGCCACTTCCTCAGATCAAGTACCTCAAGACACTCTTCTGTCCACAGCTGCTGCCATAGATGCCATGATTGCAGAGCTCACTGAAGATGTGCTTCCCCCTCCTCCTCTATCTCCTCCAGCTCCAACCACTGAACTTCACAAAGACTTGTCTCCAGCACAGTCCCCTGCCCATTCTCCAGCCAGAACTCCAACACCTTCTCCAACTCCTTCAGCAGATAAGCCAGACACCATCTTCATTTCTGATGAGCCTTATCCTGAGCCAGCTGAGACCCCTCTCAGAAACCTTGATTTCTCCATTCCCCATGGTACAGAAGAATTGGATGCTGTCATTCCTACCACCAGAGCTCTCAGCTCAGTAGTTATTGAAGAAATAGCTCCCTGGGTAACTCCTCCTATCCCTACTACTGCTCCCTCTGCTGCTGCTACAATTTCCTCCTCCTCAGATCTGTTGCAAAGTATTACCATTCTTCTTCAAGAACAAAGACATTATTTTGACACCTCTCTAAAGGTGGTCACTGACAAGGTCACTGCTCTTGAAACTGAGATGAGCAGAGGTTTTGCTAAAATTCAGCATAACACTAACAAGCTAAAGTACCTGTTCCAACTTGGTGGTAAAGCTCTTGACCATACTATCACTAGTATTGGCAATGTCATGGAACAAGGTGTAACCTTGACAAACAATCAGATTGAGCTAGACAAGAGGACTGAAGCCAACAAGATGACAATCTGTGAAGAAGTTGGGACCTTCAAAGATGACACCATAGAGAAAGTATCTGTTGAAATCAGAAAGGGGGAGGGTTTGATAAAAGAACTCAAAGAATAGGTAGAAAAATCTAATGCTCAGAAGACAGTTGAATTGGAAGCTCATATAAAGACCATTCATGATGATGTGCTTGCCCAGATACAGAGTGTCAAATTTCACACCTATGACACTGCTGTCTGGATGCACAACCAGATCCTGCCAGATCTTGCAGTTGACCCAAACATCATTCCCCATCATCTCAACCCTCTGGCCACAGATGTTACTGCTCCAGCTGTTCCTCAACAACCCACCTTCTCTCCCAGGCCTGGAGACTCAGTTGCTCCACCAGATACTTATGTTCCAGGCTGGGAAGATGATCCTGCTGATATATTCCTTCAAGCTCCTCCAGAGATCAGAACCAAGAAGAAAAGGAAATATGGTGAAGGCCCCTCTGCCAGCAGGACAGCTCCTCCTAAGGCCCCTGAACATGCTGAAGCCTGGTCTCCAACTTCAAAGTCTCTCATCTTGGACACACTCAGGTTGGTCATGGATCACAATGAGAACAGGAACATGCACTATAGTTCCCAAGAATGGGAGTTATATGAGAAGTCTATGCTGAAAAGGAAGATCCATGATTGAGAATTTGGGAGAAATAACCCTGCTGCTCCTCCAAGGCCTCCTAAGTACTTCCCTAAGCCTTTCAGCTACCTAAGGAGACAACAAGAGAAGATGGATAAGCAGCAATCCCAAGCCCAAACCTAAAAAGATGATGAGAAATTGAAATGACAATTGTAGACTTGATGTTTTTGGAAACTTATATATATATACAATTCTTCATTCTGTCTAATTATCTTTTTCATTATCCTTTGCTTACCTGCTCATATTTTTCTACTTAGTTTCTTTTATGTCCATAATTTACCTTAGTGTAAAGGGTTCTGACTTCAACAAATAGGGGGTGATTGTTGGGTATTTCATCCACATGAACCCAGATTTGATGAAGTCACCCTGGAACTAAGATGAATTAAGTTGTATTTGATGCTTGGTTTGAGCTATATGTTTGTAGGAGTTTCATTGAGAAGTGTAGGCCAATGTCAGCCCACAGTGGGTCACCAAACACAGGAACTGTGCAATGTAATCCCTCATTGCATATTCCAAGGTGTTGACTCATGTGTGGTCTCTCTATTGGGATACACTTCATATTCAAGCTATTGGACTATGGGAAAGGCATTGGAAGTTGGCTACTCTAGAAGAGTCAATTTTTCCAACATCAGAAAAATTCTAAGTGTTTTACTTGAGTAGTGCTTTCACCTACTCGAGTAGTCTGGGTATAAGTTACTCGAGTAAAGGAATCTTGTACTCGAGTAGACATAGTCATATACTCGAGTAGCTAAGTCACCTACTCGAGTAGACCAAGTCATATACTCGAGTAGCATGCTTATATACTCGAGTAGATCACTCTTTATACCCGAGTGCCATAAGGGTTTTCTCATCTAAATTCCTCTAAGTCATATACTCGAGTAAGTATACTCACATACTCGAGTAGATAGAGAAACATACTCGAGTAGTTCATTTTACCTACTCGAGTAGTTCTTGTGTCACCCGTGTACCTTGCAATTTCCCTTCTCCAGAATTTTTCTAAGTCTTTTACTCGAGTAGAACCTTCACCTACTCGAGTAGGTTACTTCCTCTCGAGTAGTTTAGTTCAACTACTCGAGTAGTTGCCAGCAGACCTCTTCAGAATTTTTCTAAGTATTCCACTGGAGTAGTACTTCATATACTCGAGTAGGTTATGTAATATACTCGAGTAGCTCTTCCAGTACTGGAGTAGATCCTCTATATACTCGAGTAGGTCTCTTAGTATACTCGAGTAGCTATTCAACTACTCGAGTAGTTATTGACTTACTCGTGTAGTTGGCTAAATAATTCCGAAAATTTTCTAAGTCATTTTTCTGACGGAATTTTTCAAATCACGCGACATGATTGGTCCACGTGTACATCATTAAGACCGATTATGACCGTTAGTCTCTCCTATAAAAGGTCCTATCAGAAAATGACAAACCCTAAGTTTTCTCAAAGCTTTCTTGTAATCTCTTTTTCGAGAAAGATTCTTCAGCCGCCTCTCTGACTCTCGCGAAACGGAAGCCGCCGCCGCCGCCTTCTTCTCCGGCCAACGCTTCTACTTTCAGAGGTTTATTCTGAAGAAACGTTACAGATCGAGATTGACTTCACTGATCATTTTTTCTCTCGATTTCTATAAAAGGAAGTAGATCCAGATCGAGGACGAGACCTTCTTCACCGATTTCTGAAAAAGCTGCTAAGTTGAAAAGAAGAAGATCCTGGCCATTTCCTTCAGATCTGAGTGATTTACTGTTTGTATTCTTGTAAACACTTTATTAATTTTGTAGGAGAAATCTTCTCCGAGTGTAGGAGTTTGTTTTCACTCCGAGTTTGTAGGAAGTGCTGTCTTCCGAGGTGTAGATCCGTTTTGTCTGGATCGAGTTTGTAGGAACTTTGTTGCGAGGGTAGGATCGATTTTTTGATCCAAGATAGTGGAGTAGCCGAGTCTAGTTGATTGCTAGATCGGTGAGGGAAAGTGGATGTACCCAAGGTTGAGGAACCACTATACATCTTGTGTCGTCTGTGATATTGGTAGATATTTCTGTGCAGTGCTCTAATTAGTTGTTTGTTCCGCAAAAGACGCACAAACCACCTATTCACCCCCCTCTAGGTGATTTAGGTAGACATCAGTTTTCTTTCAGCTTTTATGTAAATATATCTGCTACATGTGTTAATTATCCCTGCCAGATATATCTTTTTCTGCTTTGTTTACTTTATGTTTTTATTTTGAGTCTATTAGTGACCTCACCCAAATGGGGGGAGATTGTTGGATCCCTAGTTTGATTTGGGCTAGGTTCACTAACTTAGGATAATGTGACCCAACATGTATAGCTAGGGTCAAAGTTGTGTCCTAGAGTCTAGGCCAATTCCTCAGTAACAACACTACATGGACAAGCCATCATCCAGACTGCCAGACACTCAAGACATAGAGTTTTCCTCCAGATTCAGAGATTTCTCAAGAGACTAAGTAAAATGAGTTCGACGTTGGTCAAATTTAGCTCGACGATAGTCTTTCTCAGCTCGATGATCTTAGAGAAATATTCTCGGAGCTGAGCTCGACGAACTTCAGTCATAGATCGACGAACCTTGGACTTCACCTTCAGAGTTCTAAGTCCAGACTGTTCTCTTGACTCAGGTCGATGAACCTAGTTCTCAGGTCGACGAACTTAGTTCTCTGGTCGACGATCACTGGACTCTCTACTTCACCTTTCTGATTCCAGAAGTTATTAATTCTTCTAAGTCCAGAATCATTCTCAGCTCAACGAATTCAAGGTTATCCAGACTTAGCTCGACGAACACCATTCTTCGGTCGACGAATCTTTGGACCATCACAGCCTTCTGTCGAGACTATGTTCTCTAGTCTCAGGTCGACAAACTCAGTTCTCTACCCGACGAATTCTGGAACCAGAAGACTTATGACGCCACTCAGAGTATATGTCGACATCAACTAAGTCGACACTAGAAGAACTTGTGTCGACACCTAGATCATCAGTCGACATTATGGAAAGGCTATGTCGACACCACACAGAAGATTTGTGTCGACACACAGGAGCAATTGTGTCGATACAAGATATTTGACAACTTCCGAATAATTGCTGAACTCCAGTCAACGAAAAATTTACCAGCTCGACGAATAGGCAAAGATCAAAAGAGACAGCAGTTCAGTTTTCAGCTCGACGAATAGGCAATCATGGAACTAAGCTCGACGAACAGAAGTCGTCTGGTCGACGAATACAACATCTCAGCTCGACGAACTCTGAACTCAGTTCGATGAATTCTGCCATCTGCTCGACGATTCTAGACTTAGTTATTTCCGGCCTTCTGTCCCCACTCTAATGCTATAATTCCTGGGTAATTAATGCTCTAAATTTCTCTGAATGTTTCCGTTAGAAGGAGCATTAAATATGGTCTTCTCCAAGGATTATTGCTTGCCGTTTTTCCACGGGACAGTTGGGGAAATAAATTAATGCTGATTATTCTCAAGGCTGTCAGCATTAATTACAGAGAAATTCAAATGTTTGAAAGATATAGAAGAAGAGAATAACGAATATAGACAAACAGACACATAGAGAATTAATCAAGAGAAACACAGAGAAAGCTTCACAGAGAATACTACTGACTAAGAAACATAAAGTAATTTGAAGAAGAAGCAAGAAGAACACATTTTTCAAAAATCAAGTCTTCCTGTTCTTCTTCTCCAGGACCTCGCTAAAGACATTCAAGAACTATCAGTCTAAAGCTCCTGGATCAAGTCTCGAAAATGAAGGCCTATCACCCTGTACAAAGCTCTAATCTCCTGTACCCTTTTTCATCTCAAGGGGAGCTTTGAGAACATCATTGAATCCACATAGTCTTTTCATTGTGATAGAGAAAAGAAGACTTCCATCACTCTCTCACCCCCACCTCTGTAAAGGGTTGTCATCTCCCTTCAAAAGTGATTCCTTGGTTGTAAGTCTTCTGATCAAAAGACTTGGGTTGGTTTTTGAGCACCTGATCAAAAGCTCATTGGTGTCAGGCACCTGATCAAAAATCTGAGTGGATTCCTACCAACGGTGGTAGAAGAGTGTATGTACCCAGGTTGGGGAACCACTACAAAATTCTTGTATCGTCTGGTTCTCTCCTTTTCTTTTGTTCTTGTTATGCTTGTGATTTAGATTTATTGTTTGCTAGGTTATTAATTTTTGCATTTTTTATTTACAGCAAAAGCTATAATAGTAGGTAAGAAATTGTTCAAGAATAGTCTATTCACCACCCTCTAGAGTATTTATGATCTAACAGTCACTTTCAGAGCTTACAATACAAATCCCTTAGGATCTCTTAAGCTTCCTCCAAACCCTACCTCAGGACACTTCCCTACATACTCAGAGTAAGATTCTACTCGTATAGCCCAGTGACCCTCAAGGTCACCTACCTCAGGCCTATCATGAAGCCCTACAACTTAGGTTAGGAGGATGGCCCAACCTTAGGCACACAGACCTTACAACCTCAGGCACTCAGGCCATACAAACTTAGAACACAAATGTTATTATAGAGATTTAAAGTTTAGTTTACAATAGAAGACACTAATGAATTTAGTCTTCAACTTTTTGGTCTTCTGTTAAGAATGAACAACAAAGAGTTGTCCAGGAGCAGAACAAGAGATTTGATCTTAAGCATTAGCTCTAGCTCCACCTTGATCTTCTGTCTTTAGTAGAAGGTGGGAAGATCTACCTTTGAGGCAGGATGGACTCTACTTGTTCTCGTTAGATCCAATCAGGGAACATATACTGGAAGCACAAAGCTTTAGCTCATTCAAAACAATTTTAATTCTCAGCAGTAGCTCTAACACTTCACAACACTTATTAGTAGCTCTTATAATGATCCAACACTTCTATGTGCTTTTCTTTGACATAACATGTGCTTTTTTATATGAATCACAAATTTGTAAAGACTCTTTAGTTGATTTGACATCACATGGTCGAGAATGGATAGGGTTATCCTGCTTTATTGGCTTTCTACCAAAACTAGATCATGCCAAGTCAACATCTAGTTTTGAAAGTGTCTCAGCAGATGGGTTGAGACAGGATTCTGCCTCAGTGGTAGATTAATTGTCTCAGTGATTCCACTAAGACCAGTCTGCTTTACCAGCAGGGCTGAGACATGCAATTGTCTCAGCATGAGATGGCTGCTTCCAGCTGTTCTACTGAGACCAGACAGTCTTCTCAATGGATTTTCACAAAAGAGCTGAGATAATTACATCAACTTCCAGGAATGTTCTAACCACATTTAGAATAATTTAAACCTGCAAATATTTGAAGTAGAAGGTTTATCAAATACACTATGTACTTAGCATTGATGGTGATGCCTCTTCAAATCCAAGGAACATTAAAGGGCAATATTTCTAACAATTTCCCACTATTTGAAGAAGGCATAACACACAACAATGCTAAGTTGCATTAACATATTAAACATATCATGATGCATTGGAAAACTAGATTCATCAATATCATGATAACATAACAATGAACTGGCTAATAATTATAAGTAATAATCAATTGCATTTAACCAACCATAAAGCAAACTAAACTATTGCATGTTAGTTTAAAAAATATATCTTGTTCAAAGTTCCCAGATTTAATACAATGAACCAACATATTAAGGTTAACAAATAATTTTCTACAAAAGTTAATTGTATTACAATTGAAGGTTTAACAGATAGTGCCTAAACAAAAAAATAAAAGATTTACTACTACGATTTAGATTATCTCCTCTTTGTTGCAGAGCTTGAGCCTTCATCTTGAACAACACCTAGCAGGTTTGCACTCTGGGCTTTATGCTTCAGCCTCTTGAAGTATAGAAAAGGTTTAGGTAAGTATTTGGGAGGCATCTTTCTAGGATTTCTCCTCACCAAATTTTCTTTGAAGATCCTCTCTCTTAGAGAATTGCTTTCCAGATGCTTGATCCATTCTTCAGAGGAGTACACACTGTAAATGTTCTTGAGTAGCTGACCATGGCTCAACCAGAATTGATAATGATCTTCTCTAAATCATCACTCAGGTATTCATAATCAGGATCATCTGCATTATCAACTCTCCTCTTAGCCATAAACTCTTCAGCTAATAGAGTTCCCTGACTTTTCCTCTTGGTTGTAAGTTGCGCATCCTATGCCACTCTAGCTTGAGCAGGGAAATCCAAATCTTCTAGCCTAGACTTGTCCAGTAATTGTAGGTGTAGAGCAATTCTTGTACCTTGAAGGACTTTAAAGACCCATTCATCAATGATTTTGTCCATCTTGGCAATGCTCTCCTCCCCCTTTCTAGCTTCTTTAATAAGCTTGTTTTCCAGCATTAGGGTGGTGGCGTCAATCTTGCTGGATAGTGTTTGGAAACTATTTTCATTGTCAGCTAACAATTAATCTTTGAGCAGAATTGCTTCATCCATTGTTTTGATGGTAGTATTAGTGATATGGGTGTTAACATGATCTGCTACACCCCTGATAACATCATCAATTTTACTGACAAAGTTCTTTACATAACCCATATCAGTTGCAGAGAATTTTAGGCTTTTGTCTATGGATCTGAGAATGGTGGATTAGGACTTGACTGATTGAGCAGCTTTGTCAAACCAGCTAGTCACTTGGCTGTTCAGGTGAACAATTTCATCCTTGGTAGCCATGATCTCTATCATCAACTCGGCTTTGTCTTTAGTAATGGAATGGTATATGTAAGCCTTCACTGATGTGGTTTATTCATCCAATAGAGCCTTTATAGTTCTAAGGAGGGAGTCATCTGGATTAGTTGAGCTTGGAGTAAGGATTATGGGTGAACTTTTCTCCCTGTACTTCTGACCATCATACTCAGGAGGAATTAATTTCTCGGCCAATAGGGTGGATGGAATGACCTCATCCTGAGTAGGGACTTGTGAATGCTCCCCTCACCTTTAGCATTATCTTTTGGAAGAACTTCATTCTAGTCCAAAATAGCAGCAATATAAGACTCATCATCTCCTATAGAGACATGATCATTGTCTAAAATAGCCAGTGTATCAGTATTAATCATAGTTTTATCAGCATCAATACATGAGTCAATGACATTACCTATAAGAGCAGTGGCATCTGCAGTAAGCATAATTCTTGTAATGATTTTATCAAGATCTATCTCATCTATTAGCTGAATCTCCCCCTTAGAAGGTGTATTCACCTCTTCTGGTATTGAGGATTCTAAGTAATCTTCATGTCTTGTGTTGGCTCAATGATCTATTCTTTGTCATGCGGCACATCTGGTGTAGCACAATCTATAGGATTGTTCTCAGACTCAAGAGCAGCATAGATTTCATCATCATGCTCACTACCAATTTGACTCCTATCTAAGTACAAAGGAACATGTATGCTAGCAGAGGATTGATCGGGGTTAAGATCAACCGGAAGTCCAATATCTGCAGGAGATGAATACTCTGTCTCATAACCTGAACTAGAAGAACTAGCAGATCTAAATTTCTGCTTTCCCGTGTCCTTGGACCTGGTCTTCACCTCAGAAGGTTGACTCATTAGAAGAATTCTTGTAAATTTGTCCAAGGTATTTATGTCCATCCTTTTGAGATAGTGGATTTTAACACCTTGATTCTGGTTGAAGCTGCCAGGATAGGTGTTGAACCGGAATAGGGATAGAATTCTTCCCATATTAGGTGCCTGTAGATAATCAACTAATCTTTGGAAGATGATGTTGGTCCATGAGGTCTGCTTGTGTAGAATTATCCTTGTGATAATCTAAAACATTGGATTGGAGATAGTGTCATAAATCCTAGGCTTGCACAATATGACTTTCCCAACAATGTCAGCAAGTAATTTGCCTCTTTAGTTTAAGAATTTCCTTCTTAGTGTTCCAACTTTGGCATCACTATACTCACACCATTTCAGTGTTTTATCTTTGTCCTTGTTAGAGATGATTTCTTCATCACTGGAAGTGGAGGGCAGCTAAAGGGCCATACCCAATTTCCTCTAGGTAATCTTTATCTTCATCCCTCCAATCTTAGATTTTAGTGATGTATTTGAAGGGGAAAGCTTAACATTGGAGAAAAATTCCAAGCACTCATCTCTCAGAATGGTGGAAGGTTCAAAGAGAATATATTCCATGCCTAGGGCATCCAACATCCTAATCACTTCTCTGATTTCAATTGAATCATATACAAAGCCATTCCTGACGATCTCATTACCTTCTTGTAGATCCTTCAAAGATTTTGGCAGCATTAAAGCTGGAAGTTGAGACGCTGAGAAGGGTTCTGGTCTCGATAGCTAGGAAAAGGATAAGGGTTTAATGACTTGCATTTTTCTGTGTCTTTATATATATAAGTGATTTTGAACTTGAGGGGATGACCTAGATTATTAAATCGACTTATTTGATAGTTAAAATGAGTTGATTTAATTATAAACAACCCATCTTAGTGGATACACTGAGATAGTGAAATAAGCTGCTGGGATAGGGTAATTCATATACTTGTGAGAACCAGTGAGACTGCCTCAGCGGTCCCAACAGTTCAGTAGAATCTTTCTTAGCTGATTCAACTGATCTCACTGATTTCCAGTGAATAATTGTCAAAACCAGTTTGACATACATTAACAATAATTTTGCCATTTTATCAAATTAATTGGGGTTAAGGTTGTTAACCTAACATGCTGATAGGGGTCTTTTAGCAGCTTACTAGTTTAGTAGTTCAACTGGTTAAGCTAGCTAGTTAAAGAGATTAACATTTATCTATCTAACATCATAGCAGATTGATTTCATCATAAATATAAAACTGAGAAATAGACAAGTAGATCTACAACTTAAACTCTAGATATACATGAGTCACTCAACATTAATCATTCCTAACTCGATTTTGAAAGAATTGAACATAGCCTCATCCAGTGGCTTAATGAAGATATCAATAACTTGATTGTCAGTGAGGACAAATTCAAGGCAAATGTCTTCACTTTCTACATGTTCTCTAATAAAGTGATATCTAATTTCTATATGCTTACTCCTGCAATGTGAGACAAGATTCTTAGCAATAGAAATTACACTGGATGAGTCACAATATTGAATGACTTACCTTGAGTTTGTAGTCCTCTAGTTGATGTTGTATCTATAGAAGTTGCGCACAATAGCTCCTTGCAGAGATGTACTCTGACTCAGCAGTGGATATAGCTACACTGGTTTGCTTTATGCTAGTCCATGAAATCAGCCTTCTCTCCAGGAATTGATAAGTTTCACTTATGCTTTTCCAATCTTCCTTGCAACCTATAATTTCTGCATCTGAATAGCCAATTAGTTCAAAATCATTGCTTCTAGAATACCAAAGGCCAATGTGTTGGATTTCTTAAGATATCTCAAAATCCTCTTTGCACCTGAGTATTGAGATTCCTTACGGCATGCTTGGTACCTAACACAAATACATATTGCATACAAAATATTTGGCCTACTAGTAGTTAAATAAAGCAAGGTTCCAATGATACATCTGTACATGGATTCATCAAAGGGCTTGCCCTTCTCATCCTTATCCAGGGAAATATTGGACCCCGTGGGAGTTCTCATGGCGGAAGCTGATTCCATCACAAATTTCTTAATAAGCTACCTAGTGTACTTGGTTTGAGAGATGAAAATCCCTTCATCAAACTTTTTTACTTGGAGGTCTAAGCAGTACTTGAGCTCTCCCATACTGCTCATCTAAAACTCCCCCTACATATGGTTGGTAAACCTTTTGCAAAGGTTGTCATCAGTTGACCCAAATATTTTGTCATCCAAAAAAATTTGGACTAGGAGACACTTGCCATTTGTTTCCCTAAGAAATAATGTGCTATCTATCTTTCCCCTCAAGAATTTGTTCTTGATGAGAAAGGTAGACAAGGTTTTATACCAAGCTCGAAGAGCTTGCTTAAACCCATATAAAGCTTTCTTTAATTTGTAAACATGATCTATAAGAGTAGGATGTAAAAAACCTGAGGGCTGCTGCACATATACCTCTTCTTTGACATTGCCATTCAAGAATGCTGACTTGACATCCATCTGGTAGAATTTGAATCCCTTGTGTACAGCATAGGGAAGGAACATCCTTATGTCCTTTAACCTTGCAACTGAGGAAAAGGTTTGGTCAAAGTCTATTCTCTCATCTTGCCAATAGCCTTTAGCTACTAGCCTTGCTTTATTTTTGATAGCAGTCCCATTCTAATCAATCTTGTTCCTGTAAATTCACTTGGTGCCAATAATGTTATGTCGAGGTAGCTTTGGCACCAACTTCCATACCTTGTTTCTTTTGAATTATTGTAACTCTTCTTGCGTGGAATTGATCTAGAATTTGTCCTTGTTTGCATCTTCAAACTTCTTGGGCTCATTCTGAGATAGGATGCTTAGGAACAATGCTTTATTGTGAGTTCTGCTTATTGTGATTACACCTTGATGTTCATCCCCAATGATAAGATTTCTTCGGTGATTTCTCAGGATACTGGTTGTAGCAGGCAACCTGTATTCATCCTATTGAAGATCATTATCATAACTCGCATTTTTCACCACATATAATAATTTATCATAGTAAGGAAAAATGCGCGTCATGATGCCACATCAGAGGGGGATAACTGCGGATGCTCAGGCAAATATCTACTTAAACATGAAAGATTATTTAAGTTATTTATGGTAAAAATCAGTTTATGTGCAGAAGTTAGCCGTATCCCTCAGCTAAGTGGCTCATCTAGTCCACGAATCAAAATATAATTATACGCTGCGGAAAATACTTGTTTAGATTCACTCCAACATCATACATGAGTATAAATGTCCCCAAAGAACAACTCATTGCTATGCAAAAGACCCTAAATTTATAATAGTAGTAAAGATAGCTTTTACGGTCGCTAAATATAACAAGTTAGAGTTTTAAATACGCAATGCATGAAGTAATAGTAGTAGATATTATACTTGAAAATACCTAACATGCAATCCTAGCATAAATCCACCCAGAGAGAAAATAATCCACATCCACATAGAGAAAATTAAGAACCTAGCAAGTATCTAAAAATAACAATTCTATGGGCGTCAACAAACTGACATGAACCCACATACAACAAGTATGTCTGAACCAGTAAAAACAAAACAAGCAACAAACTACCTCACTAAGACGAGGCAACTACCACGGCCAACACTGCCGCCCAGAAACTCCAAAACCAGCTCTGCTATCTGCTACTGCTCTGAACCTGAGGCATTCCAAAAACAGAACACCTCAGCAAGAAGGTACAAATGGTGGTAGAAAAATAAGCCAAAATAAACAAAGGTCATAAGGGGTACTAACCCAAGACCAAAAGCGCTGTAGTAAAGTACAATAAGAAAATAGGGCATCAACATGAAAAGAACGCTTATGTGATTCGTCACGTTCAACAAGAGTACACCAGACGCACGAGACTATGAGGTGACGACATGAATAAATCATAAGGAAAATGTACAAAACCTTTATTATGCACATATGGTCGACTCTACCCAAAAATACGGGCGAGGTGGTCACTCAACTGGACACACCGTCGTAAATATAATATCCGTCTAATTGCGAGGGAGTCTCTTACTCTCCACCATACACCGCAGACACCCAAAAACTTGGTAGACTTCCAAAAGGTACTAATAAAGGCATCAAACATTGCAGAGGTGTTTCGTCCACTAACTCCCGCAATCAAGAAAAACCACAAAGAAACCACCACATATCTCGAGATTTGGCTCGTCAGATTCTACTTGACATTATTAGATTCAAGACGTGATTGATCAACCCTTACGGACGATTTACAATCCTAGATAAACTCTAATACGTTCAATAACGATAAATAAGACACTTCAAGAATGATTAAATATGGCAATTGTTTAAAAGCACCGCATTTTGGCTAATCGCACCGCATTGTAAACGCACCGCAGTTTCCCACATATTGTTAAACGCACTGCACATTGTTATCCGCACCGCATATGAGATAAACGCACCGCAATTGATAGATGAATTGAAATAGGCAAAAATATGTTTCATGAATCACAACATTAATTCAAACTAAATAGAGAAAATAATTGATCCAAAAATTCATCAAATGTGTTGTCCATTCTTTGTGGTCTTCATGCTCCTATAAAAATAAGGGAAGAAATTTAAACAAACATACAAGTTGCATATCAAGAAAGTAAAGTTTATTTAAAAAAAAATTCTTACCAAAAGTCAATATATGATACCCAAAAAATGAAGTCTTTTCTCAAAAATTTTTGAACTTCATATTCCTATATAAATCAAGCTAAAAGTTACAAGTTAAATTTTATAAATCAAAATATAATAACATAAAGTAAGTTTTACTAACCGTTGTTAAAAGTCATCTAAGCCGATAACCGAAGTATCTTTGTACTCGTCGGTGGAAGAATTATGCGTGACATATATGCGGATTCCCACTTTTGTGCAATCTCCTCATGAAATCTTTTCCATGGCGAGAATAATGGTGGCAATGGACAATTATCACGCAGAGTTACGCCACGAATGATTCCCATTTATGAATCCAATGGAAATAAGTTTAGGCTCTGTCGGTGGAATTGAATGTAGTGGAAAGAAATGTGAAACACTGATCACGTGATAGCTGAACTACGGCAACATTATAGAATGATGCAATTACCAAACCCATATCAGGAAGTGACATCCATTTTCAACTGGTGCGGGTGTAATTGTGCAATCAAGAGAATCTATGAGTTCTTGTCGTTTACTGGTGCCGTACACATCATCATATAATGTCTCATGCTTTAAATTTCATATTGCAAATTTTTCCGTACTTGCATCCAATCCTTACCAAATTCAAGACTTGACTTATAGCCCGAAATCCACAGTGGCCATCTCCTTGCACATCAACGACATCTATAATGTGTTCAGAGAATAGAGATTGCAATTGTTGCGAACTAAAGAACTCATAAATAGGTTCCCTTCTTGAGAAGGAGTTCTTAGTGATAAGTTGCTCTCTTTCGAGCATTCAATTTAGCCACTTTCTCATTTTTTTCTTCGGATTGTGAACTTCCATAGCAAGAACATGCTCAAAATAGGAAGGATCGCATTTTGTGGATTTCGTGTCCTCATGAAATTTTTTATAACTCCCTTTTGGTCTTCCTTTTAGACGAATCGGCACCAAAGGCTCAATGTTTTGCTACATGAGGGATCAACAAATTCTCGGAGTTTTCTTTTCATTGCTTTTTTTTGTGAAAACTTGAGGACGCAAACTTAATAAGAATGGCTTCAACTTCATTGTTAATATCAATGTCCTCTTTTTCTTTTTCTCCTTCTTGCAATGTCAGTTGCTTCCAATGCACATTTACCACCCATAGAGGGAGCGGTTTTGATTGCAATATGTACGGTAACAGCTCATGCGAGCACGGCAAACCCATGGTAAATCTCTTTCTATGTGCACAGTTTCAGCATGCGACATTTGAGAACCTTTGAGTTAATAGTTCCTCTTCCTCTTTAATGAACTCAAGTGCTTTCAAAGAACAATTCCCAGTAAATCTGTGTATAGAAATCCGCTAAAATCTTTATTTACCTGTATGCAGCTCTGTCCAAATGACCTTTTAATGTCTGTATGTTGGATATTGATCATCTGATCAAACGTCTTCCATATGGTGGTCAGATTACCAATACTAACTTCAAGGAATTTTTTCAACATGCTATGTCCACCCTCCACCCTGTTTGTAGTTGTACTACCCAAATGCAGAAATTTGTCAACCCATGCAGAAACAAAATATTGCTTGTATGGATCAACCCACGAAGACGTAACATAATCAATGCATCTGTGTAATCGGAAGCAAAATCAGACAAAAATCTGTTGAATTTCGTAGTGAAAGCATTTTCCGTTGGTGCCTCGATTAAACCTTGCCATGCACGCATAAAGCGATCAAATTCTGTACCTTTGCTGAAATATTTTTACAGTTGGCCAACACGTTCCTGTTAATATGAATCTGGCACAATAAATTTTTGGCACTAGGAAATGTAGCTTTGATAGCATTCATTAGGGCGAGTTCTCTATCCGTAACAAGCACAACCGGTGTTGATGATGTTCAAACAATGATTGGAAACATTCAAGTGCCCATGTATAACTATTTTCGGTTTCATCGGACATGAAACAAAAACATGAGAAGAATGACTGATATGTTGAAGTCAAACCCACTATACAAAGTAATGGCATGCGATATCGGTTTGTTTTGTAAGTGCAATCAAGTTGAAAAACGGTCGGAAACATGTTACTCAATTTGATGGAGAGAGGATGTGCAAAAAATAAACTTTGCAGACGGTCGGTACTATCAACAACCCGGTTGAAGCTGACATAACCCGCCAACATGATAGACTTATATAGGAATTGTATCGGTGTACCTCCATCCAACTCCTTTTTGTGTAGCCGAACTCGTTCGTTATAAATAGTTCTTATGACTGTTTTGTTTGTAGAACTATTTTTTTTAACCGCGGCTAAAATTTTCCTTGGTTTTACTCCTGAAGCATACATATCCTCTACTATTTTAGCTTCCTCCTTGTCCAATCGCCCAACATATGCGTGCGCCTCTAAGTGAACAAGGTCATGATTATGCAAACCACAAATAACCGTTATCTTCCACTCATCTACATGTGCTTCCTTTTTCCCGGATATAGAAAACGGACAACCACATCTTTTGCTAGACGATTTCCGAATGCCCTTCTTTACAAAATCCTTCTTATTTTGATTGTCGCGGTGATGACCACCTCTATCACAGCCTAAGAGAACACGGGGCGTGAGCCGACCAATTAGCTTATCTGAACGTGTAATAGTGATAACAAAACCCAGATGTCTTGCAATTTTTTGTCCCCACTCAATCATGCCTCTCTTGTAGGGAACACTTCATCCGTTGCAAAATGAGAACCCATATCCACTTCACTAATTTTTGGGATCTCTTTATAAGGGGCAATTTCAAGAGAAACATCCATACTAGTACCCTCCATATACTGCACGAAGGGATTAGCTGACTATCTTAGATTGGACTGATACAGGTTTTTGTTATACAATAGAGGTGCATGAAAACATATATGTTTAAAGAGAAGACATCCATACTAGTAGAGGTGCATGAAACATCCATACTACTTTAAAGAGAAAACATATATGTTATACAATAGAGGTGCATGAAACATCCATACTAGTACCCTCCGTATACTTATGTTGATAGAAACATCCCAAGCCCTCAAATTTCTTGTAAACTATAAGATAGTAAGATTCATAAGCTTAAAGAGAAGACATTGGAGCTGCTATCATACTGAAATTTACACATTACTGTGCAATACCCTAGTGAAAATGGTTATTTGAAAAAAAAATTGATTGGAGAGACAAATTTTGTAACAAACCCTAAATCCAGAATCTAGAGATTGAGAGAGGTAGGAGGCTAAGCTTACTACCTGCAGGAGATGAGGTCGGTGGCGAGCAGGCGGCGGGAAGAGGCGCTCGGCACTACACGATCGGCGGCGTACTGAGGGGATAAGTTGCCGGCGTACTGAAGAACAGGGCCGACGCAACCACGATCAGCTACCACGGTCGGCGGCGGGAGCGGGCCAGGCGTCGATTGCCGGTGTCGGCGGTGAAATCGCAGCGGTCGTCGGCGTTGGGAGGGACGAAGCGTCGTCGCGTGCGAATCGGCGGACGGAAAGTCGGGAGTTAGGGTTGCGGTGCGAGAATGAAAGAGTGCGGTTAAATTTCGGGAGCTGTAAATTTTGAGGCCTAAAATACCTAAATGCGGTGCGATTAGCCAAAATTGTGGTGCTTTTAACAATTGCCTTAAATATATTATGACAAGATCGATTTCACCATGAAGAAATCTTACAACATCGAGTGATCATCAAAAAGGTTAATCATAGCAACAAATTGGAAGATAAAGTGCAGAAAATTTTACAGAACACAAAACTTAGCCGTTACCGTCAAATCGGACAAGTAGAAACGAGGGAAAACCATCACTTGCGTTGGCTTTACCGGAAAAGTTCTCCGAATCAGTCCACGTCGCAGATCAGGGCAAAAGAGGATGGGGGAAGTTGAAATCTAGACAAAAATTGCCGAAATAGAGATTAGTGCCGAAAAACCCTAACGAGAAAACTCAAGAAACAGGAGAAGTTTTACCACGATGACGTAGCTCTTGACGAGAGCTTTCCAATCTATATTCGGTTGAAGATTTCAAGCACCAGATCACCGTCGACGGCCACCAGAAGATTCACGATCGGCTTCGTTACTCTCGCCTACGTCTCTCTCTGGTTTGGTTCAGATTGATGAAGAAGATAAAGTTTTTCTATAGTATAAATATGTATATATATATATATATATTTATAAAATAAATTCCGTCTAAAAACGAACTATATACGCGCGGGTGCACAGAAGATGCAAATAAAGGTTTAGGATTCCTTCAAATCGAAATGTATCCAACATGAAAGTTGGAGATCTCGTTGCGACGAACAATTTTCATGATTACCATTTTTCCACACGACATCGTTTTGACCCTCAAAAAGGCATCCGAACGCAAAAAGTAACGGTCCACTCGAGAACAAGTTACATGTACTCGAGAGATAAGAAAAATCACTCCAGTAGGAGAGTAATCACTCGAGTAGGAAAATAATCACTCGAGTAGGTCCAAAAAGATTACTCGAGTAGGGGAATAATCACTCGTGTAGGTCCAGAAAGATTACTCGAGTAGGGGAATAATCACTCGTGTTGGTCCAGAAAGATTACTCGAGTAGGGGAATAAACACTCGTGTAGGTCCAGAAAGATTACTCGAGTAGGGGAATAATCACTCGTGTAGGTTCAGAAAGATTACTTGAGTAGGGGATAATCACTCTTGTAGGTCCAGAAAGATTACTCGAGTAGGGGAATAATCACTCGTGTAGGTCCAGAAAGATTACTCGAGTAATAAAAAATCACTCGAGTATAACAAAAGAATCACTCGAGTATTAACTAACAAATCACTCGAGTATAAACTAACCACTTGAGAGCAGAAAATGAAATTTGCATAATCAGTAAAATCATTATAAATATATCCAAAGAAATTAAACTATATAAAATCATTGTAAAAGACATTTTTGAATAGTACTATATTATTGAAATAATCATATTTATATATTTTTGAATAAGGAAACATGAGTTCAAAACAGAGTCCCAAACGCGCGCCGTTTTGAACGAAACTCCCAACGTAGACGAACACTGACGCTACAAACACAACGACAAAGTCAAAACCAAAATCCGACGAGCCATTCTCGAGATATTAATTTTCAAAGTTTACGACAAACATAAATTCCACAAAACTTTGGAAAATTGCCGAGGCCCAAATATCGCTCGGATCGCGACGAAACATGACGAGCAAGTCCAAAATTACTTAACTTAAATTCCAAATGCAAAATTTTTCCCATTACAACAAGAATTCGGCCGACTCGACCGCACAGACACGAAAATGCCTTAACGGCAGAGCGCCGTCAACTCGACGTTAAAAGTAACAGCATGACATCATAAATATGACGATACCCATACAAATAAAATCATCGAAAAATCGGGGGCGTTACAGTCACTCCCCTAAAAAGAAGTTTCGCCACGAAACTTAACACAACTCCAAAATCAAACGAAAATGACAAAATCAAACATGACCAAATACATAAAGACATACCCGAAACTAAGAGAAGAGGCGCGGATGAGATTCCCTCATTGCCGATTCCTATTCTCAGGTCGCGCTCTCGACGTCTTGATTTCTCCAAAGAATCTTGACCATGGGGATGGTCTTTCTCCGCAACACACGCTCTTGAGAATTCAAAATACGAACAGGTTCTTCCACATATGTAAGGTTGGGCTGAATTTGGGGCATCGAGTCGAGGACTTGACGATCATTATTAAGACACTTCCGCAACTGGCTCACATGGAACACATCATGGACACCAGGGAAAGTCGCAGGCAAATCCAGCCTATAAGATGACACTCCGATGCGCTCTAGAATTTGGAAAGGTCCCACGTACCGGGGGTCTAACTTGTGGTTCCTTCCAAACCTTTTAACGCCAGACATCGGACAAACCTTCAGGAAAACCAAGTCTCCAACGACAAACTCCAGATCGACCCTTCGTTGATTAGCATACTTCTCATAGCGCTCTTGAGCCACACAGAGCTTTTATCGAATATGAGTCACGACACAATTCATCTCCTCAAGGGCTTCCGGGCCTAGCAACGGTCCCTCAGCAACTTCAGCCCAAAACAAAGAAGTTCTACAACACCTCCCATATAGGGCCTCAAACGGGGCCATCTGCAGACTCTCTTGATAACTGTTATTGTATGCAAACTCCATGAGTCTGAGAAGCTCATCCAAAGCACCACCATGTTCCAAAATATAACACCTGATCATGTCTTCTATGATCTGATTTACTCTTTCCGTCTGACCATTCGTCCACGGATGATAGGCGGTGGAATACCTTAAATCGATACCCAACCCCTCATGTAAACTCTTCCAAAAGCGAGACGTAAATCTGGAGTCACGATCTGATACAATGCTAACAGCCACTCCATGAAACCTGATGACCTCTTCAAGATATAACTCAACTATCTTCTTCATTGAATACCCAATCTTAAAGAGAATAAAGTGAGCACACTTTGTCAATCTATCGACTATCACCCAAACAGAGTCATGCCCATAGGGAGATTTTGGTAGACCGGTGATGAAATCCATTGAAATACTCTCCCATTTCCAACTTGGAATATCAAGCGGTGTCAATTTACCACCAGGCCTTCTATGATCAGCCTTAACACGCTGACACGTATAACATTCTGATACAAAATTCACGATATCATTCTTCATCCCCGAACACCAAACAATTTGCTTTAGGTCTTTATACATCTTAGTGGAACCAGGGTGGTAGGCTACACTAGAACCATGAGCTTCAGCATAAATCTTATCCCGAATGTCTCCAAAGGCAGGGACGCAAAATCTACCCCGATACTTCAAGGTATCCAACTCATCGAAGGAGAAATCTGATAACTCTCCCTTTACAGTTCTATTCTGGAGGTGCAACATATCAGGATCATCCTTCTGATGTGCTCGAGTAAGGGAAATCGAAGAGGGTTCTTCTGCTTCTAGTCCAGCAGGAACATTACGACTCCCAACTTCAATACATCAACAAGAATTCTTCTATCAAGGACTGTACCGACAGATTAAAATTTTTAGCGGTCTTTCTACTCAAAGCATCGACTACTACATTAGCCTTTCCTGGATGATAAAGAATTTTCACTTCATAATCAGCCACATATTCTAACCACCGACGCTGGCGCAGATTTAGTTCTTTCTGAGTGAAGAAGTACCTCAAACTCTTATGGTCCGTATAGATCTTGCACAACGCGCCATACAATAAGTGTCGCCATAGCTTCAGCGCATAAATTACGGTAGCAAACTCCAAATCGTGCATAGGATAATTTCTCTTGTGAATCTTCAATTGCCTCGATCCATACGCGATCACATTACCATCTTGTATTAAAACACAACCAAGTCTGATGTGTGATGCATCAACATACACCGCATACTCAACTCCTTCAGTAGGTAAGGTTAAAATCGGAGCAGTACATAATCTCTTCTTCAACCCTTGGAAGGATTCTTAACACTTATCACTCCAAATGAACGCAATATTCTTCTGAGTAAGTCTAGTTAAAGGAGCAGATATCACAAAAAACCCTTCCACGAATCTTCTATAATAGCCAGCCAGGCCTAAGAAGCTCCTAATCTCATTATGTGAAGAAGGTCTCTCCCATTCCATCACATATGAAATCTTAGTCGGGTCTACAGAAATACCGTCCTTGCTTACAACATGACCCAGAAAGGACACCTGAGGTAGCTAGAACTCACACTTGCTCAACTTCACATATACCTTATGCTCCCTCAGGGTCGACAAAACTAAACACAAATGCTGAGTATGCTCCTCAGCATTGCGGGAATACACCAAGACATCATCATGAACACAACAATAAATCGGTCCAAGAAATCATTAAACACCCTATTCATCAAATCCATGAAAGCAGAGGGTACATTGGTTAAATCGAAAGACATCACAAAAAACTCGTAATGTCCATGCCGTGAACAGAAAGCGGTTCGTGGAATATCTGCATCACGAATTCTCAATTGGTGGTAGCCTGAGCGAAGATCGATCTTTGAAAATACCGAGATACCATACAACTGATCGAACAGATCATCAATCCTTGGCAGGGGATATCTATTCCTAATCATTACCTTGTTCAATTCCCTATAATCGATGAAAATCCTCATCGATCCATCTTTCTTCTTTACGAACAAAATCGGAGCACCCCACTGAGAAGAACTTGGTCTAATAAAACCGCACCTCAACAACTAATCGAGCTGAGTACGCAACTCATCCAACTCATGTTGAGCCATACGGTATGGTGCCATAGCAATCAGGCGAGTACCTGGCTCAAGGTCTATCACAAACTCCACCTCTCTCTCAGGAGGAAGTCCTGGAAGACTATCAAAAAAGACATCTGGAAACTCTCGTACTACCGAGACATCCTCAAGATGTGGCGTAACAAAAGCTGTTTCCAGAGCAGAAATAGAAACTAAAAAAGCCTCGCAACCAGACTCTATTGAACGACAAGCACGTACCGTAGAAATGACAGGGGAAACTCTATCCTGAAACCCATAGACGCTCATAGGTTGGCCGTTGTCCAGCCTGAAATCCAGTCACTTAGCCTTGCACTGGATAACCACATCATACTTGGACAGCCAGTCCATGCCCAAAATCACATCAAAATCAGCCAGATCTAAAATCATCATATCCGCAAAGGCCAGAAAATTGCCAAGATAAATATTGCATCTCAGAACTCCTTGATTAGATATCATTGAATCACCAGAAGGAAGCTTGACATTGAAGGAGTCTCCTAATTTATCCACATCCAGGTGATGTTTATCAACAAACCTCCGAGGCACAATGGAATGGGTGGCACCAGAATCGAAAAGAACGCGCGCCCACCTACTCCGTACCCTAAACACCCCTAAAAACCATAACATACATAATTAAACGAACGATAGATAGGGCAACAATGATAAATAATAAAGATAAATTAAACTGAGGCTAACCTGATATCAATTGCATAGAGGTTTGAGCTTCCTCGTTGGTCATCACATTCAGCTTTCCTTTTCCTTTATCCAAGTTTGGTGGCGGCGGTAGAGCTCGAAGCGGGGCAGGCTGTAGTGGGGACTGAGCCTGGGGGCACGAAGACTTCTGGTGTCCCTTCTGCCAGCACTGGAAGCAAGTCCTTTCTTTTATCCAGCAACGACTCACATTATTACCTTTCCTTGCACAATATAAGCACACTAGCTCTCCCTTGGGTGCACCTTGAATGGCGTGCACCTACTGCTGCTTCAGGGTGGCAGTCCTCTTGAAACACCTTTCGTAAGGGTGGCCAGGACGACCACAGAAGCTACACACTTCCTTACCTTTCTTCTTCGAAGAAGGGCCAGATGCCCTGGAGCTACCATCCTCAGCAACTTTCCCTTTCTCTTTCCTTGCCGCAGCACCACGGTTCTTGGCATTTTCAATCGCCTCCACTTTCAAAGCGGCTTCCACTACTTCAGCATAACTTTCAGCCCGATAAGCGCATGCCCACTACTAGACATCGCTTCTTAATACTCCCAAGAAATGTTTCACTCTACCCTCCTCAGAAGCTACCAAATCAGGAGCAAACCTACTCAGTTTGCTAAACTCAATCTCGTACTCGCTCACGATGAGCTGTCTCTGCTTCAGATGTAGGAAGTTATTCATAAGATGGCCCTGGTCGACTGACGGTAGAAACTTCTTCAACAGCATCTTCTTAAAAGATTCACGAAAACATCCTTCCTTCAGACTCTCCCTTTCCCGAATCCACCAACTCTTTGCCAGACATTTTAACTGATAGGCTGCAATCATCACCTCATGGGCTTCTAGAATTTCGGAATACGAAAACTTCTCCTCGATGGAGATGATCCAATCATCTAAAATCATAAAGTCGACACTCCTGTCGTAGGTGGGAGGTCCCAACTGTTGGAAGTGCGATATGAAATTCATTTCTAGTGGTATCGCCATCGGGGGCACCAAAGGAGCAAGGGTATCGGGCATGGCTTGGCCCAAGGCAGGCTCTTGCATTAAAGGTTGCTACGCGGGAGCAGTAGACAATAAAGACTGAATTTTCAATTGCATCGCAACTAATTGCCTTGACAGAGCATCATTGCTCTGATGCAGACTCTCGATAATCGCATCACTTTGCGCACTTGATGACTCACCCTCCGACTGGGGAGTCAATCTCATCGCATGATGCTTTGGTGGCATTTCTAAAAGCAAATGGACAACTCATCAAAATCCTAGCTTACAACAAAGCCACATGACTAGTTCAGACCATACTTAAAATACGCTTACTCACGCTGCAACTTGCTCCGGGATTTTACAATGAGGCTATGTCCTACTTAGGATGATATCCTCTCATCCTATTGACTCTTGTGCCTATGACATAAATGTATGGATTCTTTGTTCTTATTTAAAATTGTGTGTGTACATATGTCATCATGTAAACCTTAACTTAGCACGTGTGCTTATGCGATAATATGCAATGTATGCAGTGTTATGCATTCTAAAAAGGCCCCAATGCATGTTATGAGCGGCGAACACATGAAATGTTATGCATCCCGTACTACATAACATCATATGCAATGAGAAAAGAAAACGTGCTAGTGGGCACCCATATGATGGTGGTTATGCATCCCATACTACATAACCGTCATATGTTGCCGCCTATGGTGGATCCATATACAGACACATATTATGCATCACATACTACATAATATGCCTCGTATACTTCTTATCATGCTATGAGTGTAGTGACTATGCTTCGGCTAAGACATACTGATGACACATCAGTGTGTGCATGAAATGTCACTAAACAACTAACACTAACAAGAGAAGGTTGCCCGACCAATCGTCAAGCAACCTGGCTCTGATACCAACTGTCACAATCCACATTTTTCACCGCATATAATAATTTATCAGAGTAAGGGAAAATGCGCGTCATGATGCCACATCAGCAGGGGATAACTACAGACGCTCAAGAAAACACCTACTTAAACATGAAGAAAGATTATTTAAGTTATTTTAAGGTAACAATCAGTTTATGTGCAGAAGTTAGCCGTATCCCTCGACCAAGTTGCTCATCTAGTCCACGAATCAAAATATAATTATACGCTGCGAAAAATACTTGTTTAGATTGACTCTAACATCCTACATGAGTATAAACGTCCCAAAAAAATAACTCATGCTATGCAAGACCCTAAATTTATAATAGTAGTAAAGATAGCATTTACGGTCGCTAAATATAACAAGTTAGAGTTTTAAATTATGCAATGCATGAAATAATCATAGTAGATATTATACTTGAAAATACCTAACATGCATTCCTAACATAAATCCTCACATAGAGCAAATAATCCACATCCACATATATAAAACTAAGCAGCAAGAAAGTATCTAAAAATAACAATTCTGTGAGCGTCAACAAACTGACACGAACCCACATACAACAAGTATGTCTGGACCAATAAAAAAAATAAGCAACAAACTACCTCACTAAGATGAGGCAACAACCACGGCCAACACTGCCGCCCAGAAACTCCAAATCCAGCTCTACTATCTGCTACCGCTCTAAACCTGAGGCATTCCAAAGACAGAACACCTCATCAAGAAGGTACAAATGGTGGCAAAAAAATAAGCCAAAATAAATAAAGGTCATAATGGGTACCAACCCAAGACCAAAAACACTTAAGTAAAGTACAATAAGAAAACAGGGCATAAACATGAAAAGAACTCTTACGTGATTCGTCATGTTCAACAAGAGTACACTAGACGTACGAGCCTATAAGGTGACGACATGAATAAATCTTAAGGAAAAGCTACAAAACACTTATTAGGCACCTATGGTCGACTCTACCAAAAAACACGGGCGAGGTGGTCACTCAACTGGACACACCCTCACGAATATAATATCCGTCTAACTACGAGGGAGTCTCATACTCTTCACCATACACCGCAGACACCCAAAAACCTGGTAGACTTCCACAAAGTACTAATAAAGGCATCAAATATTGCGGAGGTGATTTTGTCCACTAACTCTCGCAATCAAGAAAAACCACAAAGAAACCACCACATATCTCAAGATTTGGCTCGTTAGATTCTACTTGACATTACTAGATTCAAGACGCAGTTGATCAACCCTTATGAACGATTTACAATCCTAGATAAACTCTAATACGTTCAGTAACGATAAATAAGACACTTTAAGAACGATTAAATATATTATGACAATATCGAGTTCATCATGACGAAATCATACAACATCGAGTAATCATCAAAAAGGTTAATCATAGCAACAAACTGAAAGATAAAGTACAGAAAATTTTACAAAACACAAAACTTAGTCGTTACCGTTAACTCGGACAAGGAGAAACGAGCGAAAATTACCATTTACCTTGTTTTTACCGGAAAAGTTCTCCGAATCAGTCCACGTCGCAGATCGGGGCAAAAGAGGATGAGGAAGTTGAAATTTAGACAAAATGACCGAAATAGAGGTTAGGGCCAAAAACACTAACGAGTAAAATCAAGAAACAGGATAAGTTTTACCACGATGACGTAGCTCTCGACGAGAGCTTTCCAGATCTATATTCGGTTGAAGATTTCGAGCATCGGATCACCGTCGGCGGCCACCGGAAGATTCACGATCGGCTTCGTTACTCTCGCCTACGTCTCTCTCTGGTTCGGTTCAGATTGATGAAGAAGTTGAAGTTTTCTATAGTATAAATATGAATATATATAAATATATACACACACACACATATATATATAGATAGATATATATAAAGATATAAAAATATATATATAAATATATTTATTTATAAAAAAATTCTGTCTAAAAACGAACTATATACGCGCGGGTGCGCGGAAGACAAAAATAAAGATTTATGATTGCTTCAAATCGAAAATTGTCCAACATGAAAGTTGTAGATCTCATCGGGACAAACAAATGTTATGTTAACCATTTTTCAATATGACATCGTTTTGACCCTCAAAAAGGCATCCGAACGCAAAACACAACGGTCTACTGGAGAACAAGTTACATGTACTCGAGTGGTAAGAAAAACCACTCGAGTAGGAGAATACTCACTCGAGTAGGAAAATAATCACTCGAGTAGGTCCAGAAAGATTGCTTTAGTAGGGGAATAATCACTCGTGTAGGTCCAGAAAGATTACTCGAGTAGGGGAATAATCACTCGTGTAGGTCCAGAAAGATTACTCGAGTAGGGGAATAATCACTCGTGGAGTTCCAAAGAGATTACTCGAGTAGGGGAATAATCACTCGTGTAGGTCTAGAAAGATTACTCGAGTAGGGGAATAATCACTCGTGTAGGTCCAGAAAGATTACTCGAGTAATAAAAAATCACTCGAGTATAACAAAAGAATCACTCCAGTATTAACTAACAAATCACTCGAGTATAAACTAACCACTCGAGAGCAGAAAATGAAATTTGCATAATCAGTAAAATCTTTACAAATATATCCAAAGAAATTAAACTATATAAAGGAATAGTAAAAGATATTTTTGAATAGTACTATATTATTGAAATAATTATATTTATATATTTGTGAATAAGGAAACACGAGTTCAAAACAGAGGAACAAACGGGTGCCGTTTTGAACGAAACTCGCACCGTAGATGAACACTGACGCTACAAACACAACGACGAAGTCAAAACCAAAATCCGATGAGCCATTCTCGAGATATAAATTTTCAAAGTTTACGGCAAACATAAATTCCACAAAACTTCGGAAAATCGTCGAGGCCCAAATATCGCTCGGATCGCGACGAAACTTGACGAGCAAGTCCAAAATTACTTAACTTAAATTCCAAATGCTTAATTTTTCCCATTACAACAAGAATTCGGCCGACTCGACTACATAGACGCGAAAATAACTTAACGGCAGAGCGCCGTCAACTCGGCAACTCCACTATCTCGGATTGAAATCAATCCTATGTCTTGGAACAAAGTTCCTACAACTCGATCCACAACACGGATCTACACTCGGAAGATGAAAACTTCCTACAACTCGGAGAACGAAGCTCCTACACTCGGAGAGTAATCTTCTACAAGAATAAATTGAGAATATGAAATACAACAATAATATTTCTCAGATCTGGAGATCTCAGCCAAGGTCTTCTTCCTTTGAACTTTGCGGCATAGTCAGAATAATTTGAAGAAGACACTCAGCTAGATCCTGATCTGAAACTTCTTGACTCACATGATCCGAGTGATGATGAAGAGTTGAAGAACAATCTCGATTTGTAAGTCGGCTGATCTGAATCATCTTGAATGAAAGTGTAACACCCCCATCCGTTGTATGATATATAGTAGAAGGTCCAGCTGGAACCCGATGCCATATACCACGGACAGTCGGAAGGGTTACGTATGATTAACCAAACTATCCAATTAAGACTAATCGTCCTAACACAGAGCATTCTAGCGGAAGCTTTTAAACAGTTGAAAGAACCAAAACTTGTGGCCACAAAACATGAATGTCCAACACCACTACAACTGAAATGAAAACAAATACACAGAAAGGTACATGACCTTATGGCCTTACAGAGGTTCACTTAATTAAATAATGTTTTCAATACATCGGCTCACAGGCCGGCCACACATGACAAAATAAAGTACAACTATTCACTTTGGCCTTCTAGGGCCAGCACAGCAACATGGGCTCCAGCCCGCTATTTGGTACTCGGCTCCGCAGCACCTGCAAGCAACATTCCACTGCACGGTGACAAACAAAGCAACAGTCAGCCAAAAGCCGACCAAATTATAACGACCCCGCCCCTAACTCGGGACAGCGGTGCTCCTTCCCTGCAATTCATTGGCCCAGCTAAAATAATATAGTACAAACATGCTAGCCACAGGTGTAGGCTCGCACCGCCAAACACCCCGTGCACTAAGGGCACATTATCGGTGAATACTGACACTTCAGCGTCTTCACCACCACCCCGGGATGGCAACAACGTGAGCATTTTAGCCTTTCTGACCACTGTCTAGGGCTCCCGACTATGCCAACTGCCAGTCCCCTTTTCGAGTCTCTCGCACCGAACCACATAGCCCAGGTCCAATTCCAATTGCCCGTTGCTCACAACGCGTAGTACACCTTAAGACGTACGCACGAGTCAAGCTTCTCCCGGATCCTGCCATTTCCAAACAATCACATAACCCAGTTATGTTTAAGGATGGTTCCCAGACCGCCAAGTTAGCAGAACAATGATTCTGCTCAGTTTTCCGGGTGCGCCTTGGAGTTAATCCCCAAGGATCCGTACTGTAATCTACCGCGTAGAAATCCGAAAACCCAAAGCACGGAGTCTTCTCCGGTAAACCATAACAAATGCAACATCACCGATCCAGACCAACATGTCCGGGTAGGCTTCACACATAATGCCTATGTCCGTACTTCGATTCCGGACTCTATATGCAACACATGGGGGACTATTCCCGTCAACCCCAAGGAACACCGCACACTCGTCACACACTCGCGGGAGTGGGTTTCCCTACGCAAAAAGGAAGAGAACTTCACATGCTCAAGTAGAGAATCATTACCCTTATAGTATGCTTTTGTGCCATGGAAAATTACACAGATAGAAGTCTTCGCAACGGGATTTCCTCCACGTATCTGCTCTCGGTTCTCTAAACGGTGCTCCGATGCTCCACCAGTAGCCTGAATCCTCCTCCTTCCTCCTCCTTGCTCTAAATCCTTGGAAAGAGAAAGCTTAAGGGAGAAATGAGGAGTTAAACCACCATTCCCGGCCTTAACAGAGCATTAACATGCCTGGGCCGTCGGATCTTACTTAAAGAAAATGAACGGCGCAGATCTTTACAGAAATCCTCAAACTTGGGCCAAACACGACCTCGCACACAGCCGTGTCCCAAGCTGTGTGCCTCGATCCTGTAACGATCGTCGAACGCAGAAAAAACACACGGGCAAGACACGCCTGTGTCTCAACCTGACACGCCCGTGTAGGGTCTTGGACATGCCCATGACCAGAGGCGTGTAATGAATAACTGTCACGACTCTAGGGAACACGGGTACTAATACGGGTAGGCACACGCCCGTGTCAAATGACATGCCCGTGTCAAATGACATGCCCGTATCATTCTGCCGTGTTTCTTGTCGTGTCCTTCTTAGGATACAGTCGGCCAAAACACCAAGCCCGACACAGCTGAAAGAATTGTGTCCTAAACACATAAAGGGGGGGGGGGGTGAATAGGTGCAATTCCTTTTTACACTAAGGCAGAATATTTATTCAGATAATCAAATTTATCTACCAGTTCTACAGCTACCACAATCACAGAATTCACAGAAATAAACACAGTCACAGATTACACACAATTTTATAGTGGTTCCCCAAGGTCTGGGTACATCCACTTTCCCCCTTCGCCTATCTAGCAGTGTGCTAGATTCGACCTAACTTCTTCTCTTCACCTCAGATCTGCAGATCTTACTGCTCAGAACCCAAACAAGGCTCCTACAACTCAGAGTGAGTCCACACTCCTACAGCTCATGCAATCTGCCCTACCTCAGCCTTCAACAAGGCCTACACCTCAGAGATAACAATCTCCTACAACTCAGGCTCACAGCCCTACCTCAGCCTTCAACTAGGCCTACCACTCAGAGAAAATAATCTCCTACAACTCAGCCTTTATAAACACAGGCTTACAACTCAGATCTTATAAAGATCCTATAGAAAATAGTTTTAAGTTTGTAATATACCACCACCCTAGTAGAGAGAGAAAGGATGGATGGTTTCTTGATCAGTTCTTGGAAGAATATGATGGCAGAGAACAACCACTCTTAGATTTCTTCAAAGCTTCTTGAATATGAACTCAGTAGGGTTGAACTCCTTTGAAGTTGATCTTCAATCAACTTCTTTCTTGAAATTCAGATCTCAATCTGAATCCTTCTTGGCAGAGTCGTTCAGAATCTGCACTTGAGGGACTTGTTGATATAAGTCCCTTTCTTTTCTTCAATAGATAAAGCTCTCTCTCTCCAAATTCTTCTTTTTCATGTACTCAGTATTACTGTGTAACATCTTCTTCTATTAATAGAGAATGTCTTTATATAGACTTTCTCCATGGTAACCGGCTGATCCAATTTTTAACAAACTTCTGACAGCCCTGATAGTTGCAGTAGACCGGCTGGTAGTGGCAGCTGTCAAGTCATCCTATCACTTCTTGAATCTCTGTCTCTGTCAGCAAAGTGTCGAGACTGAACTTCATCATGTGTCGACATAAGTAGACTAAGTGTGGACAGAAGTCTTGGTGGTGTCGACACAACTCCCTTAGTGTTGACACTGCTTCTCGACACAGCTTTTGTAGAATGTGTCGACACTAATTCTATGTGTCGACACAATCACTTCTTCTCTTTACAGAAATATTAACTTTGTTGAAACTCTGCTCTGTGTCGACATAGTTGATGTCAACAAAGTCTTCTGTGTGTCGACACTGCCTCTGTGTGTCGACATAGTTGATGTCGACAAAGTCTTTTGTGTGTCAACACTGTCTCTGTGTGTTGGCACAGTTGATGTCGACTAAACTTCTCTGTGTGTCGACACAACCTCTGTGTGTCGATACAATCTCTTCTGGTGTCGACATAGCCTTTCCAAGTGTCGACACAGCTGACTCCAGATGTCGACACAGTTGACTCCAGGTGTCGACACAAGCCTTCATAAGTGTCGACACAGCTTCCTCTAGTGTCGACACACGGACTTAGAAACTTTTTCCTGCATTCTTGCACTTTCTTAACCTATACATATAAACTCAAAACAACATCAAATACACCTTGATGCATATCATTGAGTAAGGTGAGGCTTCTTCAAATCTGTTATACATTTTCCAATATACCCAACAATCTCCCCCTATTTGGAGAAGTCATAACCCTTAGTCAATGATATACACCATTCATAATAAACACATAATATGATGTATAAAAATATTACATGACAGGGTAACTTATAAACAAAACATGTATATAAAAAAAATCATCACAGAATTGATGCAAACATAATGAGCATTTAATCATTGTTTTGTTTAAACTTTCAAAAAGTTTCTTTGACAATAGTTTACATAGATTTTTAATACTAAAAATTACAAAGTTGTAAAATCTAGTAAATCTATCCTAAGGCTGCTCAGGCTCCTTAATGACTATTCCTTTGCCTGATTGGATCTTGGCTTGTACTAGAGCATCAGTATCTTCAGCTGGCTTCTTGCCCTTTAGATCTTTCTTCTTTTATTCTTTAGCCCTTATTCTTTGCCTTTCAAAATAGTGAAAAGGCTTTGGGAAATACTTGGTAGGCTCCTGAGCATTAGGAGATAGCTTCCCAGCTTTTGCCTTTTTTCTATATTGCAGAATGGCTTCCTGTCTAGTTTCATGCGTTTGCCATTCTTGCTCAGTATACCATTTTCTGCTATCATGGGTCTTGTCCTTTACAACTTTCCAAGCAGTCAAGATAATATTTCTAGAAGTAGGACTCCACTGCTCAAAATCAGGCTTCCACTCAGCCTGTTCTCTGAATCTTTTCTTTGACAGTTGAGCCTCTTGCTCTTGATTCAAAACTGCTCCTGACATCTCTACCTTCTCAAGGATGACATTTTTATTACCCTCTGGAGGGTTGTACATTGACCGTACTTCATGTTGAATCATCTCAAAATTTGTTGGAGGGTAAATAACCTGAGCAACTTCAGGCTGAGCATCTTCAAAATAAGCAGGTTGTACACCTGACTCAGTTACATTATCATCATCACATAAAGGTGGTTATCCAAGGTGGCTCTGATGCTATTAGATATCCATTTAGCATGATCTGAGCCTGTTTTGACTAACACCCTCTCCCCCTTTATGACTTCTCTATCAATATAATCCCTGAGGTCATCTTTCTGAAATCTTATTTGTTTATCCAGATAATTAACACCATCTTTATAGAATGACTTTAATTTCAGGAGCTGAGCAGAATTTAGCTTTTGTGAAGTCTTAATAGCTGTTTGTACAGCAACTAATTCTTCCTGGAATTTTTTATCAAAATCTGACTTGTCTTTAACCCTTGCCTCAGTCTGTGCAGCAGCAGTATTCTTTAATTCAGTGACAATCACATTATGTGATTCAGTCAGATTGTCATTCATTCTTAGTTTATTTTCAAGCACATAGCCTTGCTTAACAGCCATATCATCAACTTGAGTCTTTATGTCTACTTGTTGTTTGGCAAGATAGACTACAACATTGCCACCTTTGTGGAAGCAATCTGTCATTTCCTTCTTATTTGATTTACTTCAAATCTTATGGATTTGATATCTTGAGCCAAGGAAAATTACAGATCTTTATGGGTCTCATCCATATATTTCTCCATGGATATCCTTTGTTCATCCAATTTTACTTGCAAGGATATCAACAAAGAACTATAATAAGTTGCTGGGGTAGGTTGAAGAGCAGTTTGTAAAGCCCTTTTATAGTTTTGGCTCCTTCTTTTGAAAACCATCAGTTTTCTCTTTTTAGCTTGAATTTTTTGCTTCATCTTCAGAAGCTGAGGTACTGGCAATATCAACTCTTTCCTTAGGACTAGGAGGCAATTCCTGTTCAGTCCTAGGTAGCTCCCCCTGAGTGTTGTCTTGCTCCCCCTCAGTTCTTGCTTTCTCCCCCTGAGTCCCTTGCTCCTCCTCCTCAGTCCTAACATACTCCCCCTCAATGTTAGCTTGCTCCCCCCCGTTTCAGATTGATCTATATCAGGGAACAACTCTTCTAGGGTAAACTCTTATTGAGTTGGGACTTGAGGCACCACCAAATCAGGAGCATCAACAGCTGTGGATGTATCCTGCATGATAGTATCCTGTGCTTGACTGTTTAGTTGTGTGGTCTGGTCAGCATCTATCAAGGACTCAGTTAGTATATCATCCTCATTATTGAAAATTGATTGATTAACTTCTTGAATTACCTCAAGAATAGTATGTGTAGCCATTTAACTTTCCAAGTAGGTTGTCTCTTCCTCAAGATGAGGCTCCCCCTGCACCTGAGCACCATCTGCAAATTCTTGTACAAGAGATTTTTCAGGAATCTCTGGCCTCTCTTCATCTGGCATGTCCTTTATAAGGACTCTATCCCATCTGGAGATTATCCTTATGCTCATTCTTCTCATATGGTTGATCTTAGAACCAGTAGTTTGCTCCATTACTTCAGGAATTGTTTTAGCCAAGTACAGACTCATAATTCTTCCTAGATTTGGCTCCTTAATACTTTCCTTAATTTTTTCAAAGATTACTACAGACCAATCTTTGTTCAGTCTGTAGATAATCATGGTCATCAGGCTGAACATATAGGCTGAAATCCCATCATGCCCCCCTGGCTTGGAGAGAATGACTTTTCCAACCACTTTTGAAAGGAATTTGCCTTGAAGATTCATCCCTTTTCTATTCATTGCAGTCCCAATCTTCATGGTGGAATCCAATCCACACCACTGAAGTGCTTCCCTAATTTTTGATGAGGGTACTTCTTCTTCTTGAGTTCTTGGGAGTTGAAGAGTTTTCCTCAAGCTCTTCAAAGTAAGTTTAACCTTTGCTCCCTGAACTGTAGATTTGATCTTAAGTCCAGTAGAATCTAAAGTAGCTACGCCATAGAATTCTAGTATTTCTTTCTTCCATATCTTGTAGGTTCAGATACCAGAAATTCCAAACCATTTTCTATAATTAGGGTTACTACTGCTTTAATTTCAGGATCCGCATTATCAAAGGCGTTGCGAACCAGCTCATAACCTTCGTTGACGTTATCTTCAAGCTTTGGCGCCATTGGGGTTGAGTGAAAGCTTGGATTGAGAAGAAAGAAGTTGTCGACACCGGGTTTTGGTCTCGAAAATATGGTGAGTGTGTCGACAGGGTTTGTTGTTGACCTATTTATACCCTTCTAAAGAATGAAGGTCAAAAGTCGCATCAATATTCTCTTAATGTGTCGACACAGTTGAAATGTGTTGACACAGACTTCTAATGTCTCGACATCAATTCTATTTGTCTTAGTCGAGTTCGACGAATCTGCGCTCGACGATATGTGTCGATTCTGCGCTCGACGAAATCTGTATGTTTACTCTAAGTGTTGACACCACTTCTGGATGTGTCGACACCACTTCTCTAAAGTGTCAACACCGATTCTCTAGATGTGTCGACACCACTTCTCTGAAGTGTTGACACCAATTCTCTAGATGTGTCGATACCACTTCTCTGAAGTGTCGACACCGATTCTCTAGATGTATCGACACCACTTCCCTGGAGTGTAGACACCAACTACTATGTGTCGACACAAATAACTTTTTGTGTCGACACAATTTTACTTAGCCAAAATTGTTAAACTAATTTATGTTCAACATATCTAATTCAATTTTGAAATTATTGAATTTAGTTTCATCTAAAGGCTTTGTGAACATGTCTGCAATTTGTAAATCAGTGTTAACAAATTCTAAAGAGATATCTTCTTTCTCTACATGATCTCTAAGAAAATGATATCTAATTTCTATATGCTTTGTTCTACTATGAGAAACAGGATTATGAGCAATAGAAATAGCACTAATAGAATCACACAATAAGGGAGTTCTACTTACCTGAATACCATAATCTTCTAATTGATGCTGTATCGATAACAGCTGTGCACAACAACTTCTTGCAGCAACATACTCAGACTCAGTTGTGGAAATTGTCACACTAGTCTGCTTCTTACAGCTCCATGATACCAGTCTTCCTCCTAGAAATTGACAGGTGCCTGTTGTGCTTTTCCTATCTACTTTGCAACTTGCAAAGTCGGCATCTGAATAGACCATTAGTAAAAAATCTCTATTCCTAGGAAACTAAAGGCCTAGATTAGGTGTGCCCTTAAGATATCTCAAAATTCTTTTGACAGCAGTATAATGAGATTCTTTAGGGCAGGATTGGTACCTAGCACAGACATATGTAGAATACATGATATCTAGTCTACTAGCAGTCAGATATAGGAGGGAGCCAACTATTCCTCTATACAAAGTTTCATCTACAGGTTTCCCTGTATCATCTTTGCTAAGAGACATACTTGTCCCCATTGGAGTTCTCATGGTAGTGGATGTCTCCATACCATACTTCTTAATTAACTCCTGGGTGAACTTATACTGGGATATGGACAAGCCATCATCAGTCTGTCTTACTTGAAGACCCAAGAAGAACTTAAGTTCTCCCATACTGCTCATTTCAAATTTCCCTTGCATAAGTTTTGCAAACTTTCTACAAAGGTTACTTTCAGTAGAACCAAATATTATGTCATCAACATATATTTGGACTATGATAATCTTTCCTTTGGATTCTCTAAGGAATAGAGTCTTGTCTATTTTCCCCCTTGAGAATTTTTTCTCAGTGAGGAAAGTAGACAGGGTTTCATACCAAGCCCTTGGGGCTTGTTTCAACCCATACAAAGCTTTCCTAAGTCTATAGACATAAGTAGGATTGAGTGGATCAACAAAACCTGAGGGCTATTCTATATAGACCTCCTCTTTTAAGTCTCCATTTAAGAATGCAAACTCAACATCCATCTGGAACACTTTGAAGCCTTGATATGCTGCATAGGCTAGACTTAACATCCATCTGGAACACTTTGAAGCCTTGATATGCTGCATAGGCTAGAAATAACCTGATAGCTTCCAACCTTTCAACAGGGGCAAAAGTCTGATCAAAGTCTATGCCCTCTTCCTTCCTGTATCCTTTGGCAACTAATCTTTCCTTATTCTTCACTATGATCCCACTCTCATCAAGCTTGTTTTTATAAATCCACTTTGTCCCTATGACATTGTGGCCCTTTGGTTTTGGAACCAAATCCCAGACCTTGCACCTTTTGAATTGATTTAACTCCTCCTACATAGCATCAATCCAGTGAGGGTCTTGCATAGCTTCTTCAAATCTCTTGGGTTCCACTTGAGATAAGAAGCTAGAGCAAAGAACTGTGTTTAAGTTCCTGCTCCTTGTTTGTACTCCTTGTCTTGGTTCACCAATGATCTGGTGTGCAGGATGATCCTTCAACTGTCTAACTAGTGCAGGTAATCTATCAACATTTTGACCTTCTACAATCTCTTCATTATGCTGTACCTCATGGTCTTCATCATCATCTTGAGTGTCTTGTACTCCCCCTGGACAACAACTACCATTTTCCTCATCCTGCTTTGCAGTTGGATCTTCTCTGATAGTAAGCTGGTCCATCTTCTGTTGTACACCTTTGATGACTCATTTTTTAGAACCACCAAAGATTACTTTAGGCCCATTCAGCATTGGTGAGTAGTCCTTCAGCAATCCCCTTGTTCCAGTCATGTGCCTGGAACATCCACTGTCCAAGTACCATATAGGGGCATGACAACTTGGACTTACCTGCAACAAAGATTACTTAACCTTAGGACACAAATAAATTTTGGGTCCTTGGTTCAAGTTAGCCCGAAACTTAACAAATCTGCCTGCAGCTCTTCTAACAGGCAGACTGCTATTCTCCTTGACATTGATGTTGTGCCAACAGTCTAAGGCAAAATGGCCTATCTTACCACAGCACTAGCACTCAAACTTATTATACCTCTTTTTAGGTACAATCTTAGCTGTATTGCAGACATCAGATCCTTTGCTTTGTGCTGGGGCTTTGCCTTTATTATTGGACTATGCAGCCCATGCAGTTCTCTTAAATCCTGTTCCTGCCTTACCTTTTTGTGACATAAAGTCATCTATTAAGGGTAGGATAGATTTTGGCTTAGAGAAACTAGCCACAATCTCCTTCTCTTTCTGAAGTCTATTTTCCAGACTTTTAATCTGATCATTTTTGAATGTGATTGTTCCCATTTGAATAATAGTTATGTTCTTCAATTTGACAATCTCATTCATCTTTTGATCCAACATCTTCTCTGAATCAGATGTAGCCAACTTAAGAGCTGCAATTTCCTTAGCCTGATGTTTGGCCAGATTTTGCTTCTCTTGAGTGCCTGCAACAAATCCCCATATTCATCTATCAGCTGATGAATATCTCCTTCAGATTCAGATCCATCTTCATCTCTTGATGGAGATGCATCTGATTCTAACCCAGTGAAGTAATCAGAATCTACAGATACACTTTTTACCTTACTAGGGCCAGGCTGATCCTGGTACTGGTATTCTTCAGATACTACCATCAATCCTTTGCACTGATGGTCTTCTTGCTCATAGATAGAGTCCAGTAAATGCATGAACTCATCCTCTTCTTCTGTTGCAAACAAACCAATATATGCCTCAGCCTCAGATTCAGATTCTGAAGTTGATTGATCTGTCCAACTTTGCTCTTTCTTAGATACCAAGGATTTCTCCTTATTACTCTTGTGTTGTGACTTCTTTTTATCAACAGTCTCCTTCCTTTTATCTGGACAGTTAGCCACAACATGTCCTGGTCTGTTGTAGCAATAGCAAATAATTTTTGATGTAGTTGACTTGCTGAGTTTTTTCCCACTCTTGTCCTTCCTGGATGATTTCCTCTTCTAATAATATTCATACTTGGACTGAGATGAGTATGGCTTAGATTTCCACTGCTTCTTCTTTAAGAACCTCTGGAACTGCCTTGTGAATGCTGCAAAGTCTTCATCAGAATTGCTGCTATCTGTACTGTGATTATCAGAATTTTCTGAAATCACTTCTGCATCTTTCTTTGGAGAAGATGGAGACATTCTCCTATTATTCCTTGTGGCTTCTACCTTGAAGGCCACTGGCTTTTCTCTGTAGTCACTCTTTGTATTTTTCTCTTCCTCCTTTCTGGCTAACAACTGTATCTCATAAAACAGCAATTTTCCAAACAGTGTTGGAGGTGAAATCTCTCCCAGTCTGGCCACTTCCCTTATGACACAGATCTTTGTATCCCAATCCTTAGTCAAAGACCTAAGGAATTTGTCATTCAGTTCATATGTACAGAATATTCTTCCATAAGACATTAACTCCTTTACAATCCTGTAGAACTTCTTATAACATTCAGTTATACTTTCAGACTTAGCTTGTCTGAAACTCTCATATACTTGATTAAGCATAGACTTTCTATCTTGCCTAACCTCTTCAGAACCCTCCATGTAGACAATCAATGTGTCCCACATCTCCTTGGAGGTTTTACAGTGAATTAGATTCTGGAATGTTGAATCATCAATGGCACTCACTATAATATTCTGTGCTCTTTTATCCATTGTAGCCAAGATGATCTCATCCTTAGTCATCTCTGAAAAATCATTTGGAATTCTTTGATTGGCATCCAGGACAGAAACCTTCATTGGAACATATGGTCCTTCCTTAACCGTTATATAGATTCTAGGATCAGATGCCTCCATAAATAATCTTACCCTTTCCTTACATATTCCAAATATCTCCTTCCTGCAAATAGGCAATTTCATTGCACCAAGTTCTTTATGGTTTTCTCCTGAACCAATTTTCTTGAACTTATTCTGCCTCACAGATCTCACTCAGACTGTTAAGTCTATCTTTTGAGAAACCTCCCTCTGATACCACTTGAAAGAATTGGGTCCTAAACACCTAGTGGGCGGGGGTGAATGGGTGCAATTCCTTTTTATACTAAGACAGAATATTTATTCAGATAATCAAATTTATCTACCAGTTCTACAGCTACCACAATCACAGAATTCACAGTAATACACATAGTCATAGATTACACACAATTTTATAGTGGTTCCCCAAGGTCTGCGTACATCCACTTTCCTCCTTCGCCTATCTAGCAGTGTGCTAGATTCGGCCTAACTTCTTCTCTTCACCTCAGATCCGCAGATCTTACAGCTCAGAACCCAAACAAGGATACTACAAATCAGAGTGAGTCCACACTCCTACAGCTCAGGCAATCTGCCCTACCTCAGCCTTCAACAAGGCCTACACCTCAGAGATAACAATCTCCTACAACTCAGGCTCACAGCCCTACCTCAGCCTTCAACTAGGCCTACCACTCAGAGAAAATAATCTCCTATAACTCAGCCTTTATAAACACAGACTTACAACTCAAATATTATAAAGATCCTACAGAAAATAGTTTAAGTTTGTAATATACCACCACCCTAGTAGAGAGAGAAAGGATGGATGGTTTCTTGATCAGTTCTTGGAAGAATCTGATGGCAGAGAACAACCACATAGCCCAGGTCCGATTCCACTTGTGTGTTGCTCACAATGCGTAGTACACCTTAATACGTACGCACGAGCCAAGCTTCTCTCGGATCCTGTCATTTCCAAACAATCACATAACCCAGTTATGTTCAAGGCCGGTTCCCAGACCGCAAAGTTAGCAGAACAACAATTCTGCTCAGTTTTCTGGGTGCTCCTTGGAGTTAATCCCCAAGGATCCCTGCTGCAATCTACCACGTAGAAACCCAAAAACCCAAAGCACAGAGTCTTCTCCGGCGAACCATACTAAATGCAACATCACCGATCTAGACCAACATGTCCAGGTAGGCTTCTCACACAATGCCTATGTCCGTACTTCGATTCCGAACTCTATATGTAAAACAAGGGGGACTATTCCCGTCAACCCCAAGGAACACCGCACACTCGCCGCACACTCGCGGGAGCGGGTTTCCCTATACAAAAGGAAGAGAGCTTCACATGCTCAAGTAGAGAATCGTTACCCTTGTAGTACGCTTTTGCGCTATGGAAAATTACACGGATAGAAGTCTTCGCAACGGGATTTCCTCCACGGATCCGCTCTCGGTTCTCTAAATGGTGCTCCGATGCTCCGTCGGCAGCCGGAATCCTCCTCCTTCCTCCTCCTTGCTCTAACTCCTTAGAAAGAGAAAGCTTAAGGGAGAAATGAGGAGTTATACCACCATTCTCGGCCTTTACAGAGCAGGAACACGCCTGGGCCGCCAGATCTTACTTAAAGAAAACGAACGGCTCAGATCTGTATAGAAATCCTCAAACCTGGGCCAAACACGGCCTCGAACACTGCCGTGTCCCAGGCCATGTGCCTCGATCTTGGCACGATCGTCGAACGCAGAAAAACCACACAGGCAAGACACGCCCGTATGTCAACCTGACACGCCCGTGTCGGGTCTTGGACATGCCCATGACCGGAGGGGTGTCACGAATAACCGTCACGCCAACCGTCATGACTCTAGGGAACACGGGTACTGACACGGGTAGGCAAACGTCCGTGTCAAATGACACGCCCGTGTCATTCTGCCGTGTTTCTTCCCGTGTCGTTCTCGGGATACAGTCGTCCAAAACACCAAGCCATACACGGCCTTAGACACACCCGTGTCCTAAGCCATGTACCCCTATACATGCACCAAAATTACTTTTGGACGTGACCAGCTCGACAATGATTTTCAGGGCGTTACAGAAAGCCCTAGGCAATTTGCACGATGAAGATCGACGGCGGCTTCCGTTTAGGAAAGAGAAAAATGGATTCAGAATTCTTAAGATATTTCTTTTCAGTGCTTGTTGTTGTTGTTAGGGTTAGTATAAATGACAAGACCTTGTATAAGATCTCCATAACGTTCATAATTAGCATTAATGACGTCCACGTGGACTTAGCGAGTTTTTCTGAAAAGTTGTCTGCATTACTCGAGTGAAACAAGAGTTACTCGATAACTACTTCAGGTTCTCGAGAAGACAATGATAGACTACTCGAGAAGAAGATATTCATAAAATTCAGAACAAAATTCATCATCACTCGAGTGGAAAAATGTTACTCAAGTGTTAGAAGTATTACTCGAGCGGTGGAGATGAACTACTCGATAAGAAGACTTAGAGAAAATTCTGGGAGTTAAAAACTGATCACTCGAGTACTGGAACTGGACTACTCGAGAAATAAGCAGACTACTCGAGTACATAAACTTTACTACTCGAGTAGGGTAGATTCAACACGAGAACAATCCTTCTATAACTCGAGACAAAGGGCTCATCTACTCGAGATGTTAACTTGACTACTCGAGTAAGGTACTTAGATTATTTTCTGAGAGGGAAAATCTATCAACTCAAGAAAGAGAATAAGTCTACTAGAGTAATGGACTTGGCCACTCGAGAGCTATATTCAAATCACTCAAGAGCCATTTCCTTTATTCGAGATACAAACTAGAGTTCACAAGTATAACCAAGGGTTCTACACGAGTACTAAAAATCTACGCGAGTGAAACACTTAGAAAAATTGAGTTTATGAAGATTTTCCTTCCTTCAATGAAATCAACAACATGTCTTTCTCCAACAATCATAGTGCTTGAAAAATGAAGTGTATCCCAATAGAGAGGCTACACATGAGTCAACTCCATGGATCAAACAATGAGGGATTACATTGTATGGTCCTGTGTTTGGTGACCCATTGTAGATTGACATTGGTCTACATTTTGCAATTAAGTCTTGCAAACACATAGCTCAAACAATAAATCAAATACAACATAATTCATCTTAGTGCAAGGGTGACTTCACCAAATTTAGGTTAATGTGGATACAATACCGAACAATCTCCCCCTATTTGTATAAGTCAGAACCCTCTACACTAAGATGAATTATATAGACAAATAAAGAACTAGATGTACATGAGAGAAAACAAAGTAACATGCACAGTGATTATATGCAAAGAGTAGATTAGTAAAATTAAGGATGTATATAATTAGAATTGTCCAAAAATCATTTCTACACGATTCCCATCCACACCCTTGTAACTTTTTTCATCCTTAGGCTTGATGTTGCTCTTGTTATTGCTGTCTATCCTTCTTTTCTTGTTGTCTCCTTTGATAACTATATTATTTTGGATAGTACTTCAGATGTTCCTTCCATGCTCTCTATCATAAAGTTTTCTCTTGGTCATATTTCTCATACAAGTACTATTCTTGGGAGCTATAATGATCATGTCTATTCTCATTAAAGTCCAAGACTAATTTAAGAGTATAAAGAATAAGTGACTTAGAGGTAGGACTCCAAATCTCTGCAAATTCAGGAGGTTTCTTTTCTCTACTTCTGGAACTGGAATGGATCTGCTGGCAGAAGCTCCATCACCATACTTCCTTTTCTTTGGTATAAGAATTTCAGGAGGAGATTGAAGAAATATATCTCCTAGATCTGACTCCCAAACCTGAGTATAAGATTCTGGAGGAGGGGCTTCAGAGCCTTCAGGTCTTGGAGAGAAGGTAGGCTGAGGAATTGGAGCTAGAGTTAGAGGAGCTAGGGGATTCAGATGATGAGGAATAATGTTTCGATCTGCTTGCAAATCAGGGAATATCTGGTTGTGCATCCACACTACTGTATCATAAGTATGAAATTTTAGACCGTGGATCTGATTCTGCACATCATCATGAATTTCCTTTAGCTTTGCTTCCCAGAGGGTTTGCTTGGCAGCATCTGAAGCTTCTAAATATCCTTTGACTAATGTCTCCCGCATTCTGACTTCTATAGAGAGTTCATTTATTGCATCTTCTTTGAAGGTACCAAATTCGTCACAGATTTTGAAAGTATGCTCCTGGGCCGTCTTTTCTAACTTAATCTGATTTTGAGTAAGAGTAATAGATTGTTCCATTACTTTGCCAACACTGGTGATGGTACTGGTGTTGGTTCCTTTGATGGTACTGAAGATTGTTCTTTCTAGAAGGGAGGAAGAGGCTCTTCAGTACTTAATTTTTCAATCATCTGGTTGATGGCTTCTTCTATAGAGACAATGGTGTCTTGTACTTGAGCATTTGATAGGGTCTCTTCTAGAGTGGAGGGAGGGAGAGAAACAATAGCAGGTGGAGTAGGTATCTTTTCTTCTTGTACAGAAGGAGCAGGCTCCCCCTCAAGAGCTTCACCAGATGTGCTGGCAATATGAGGTGGAGAGAGAGATGGAGTCCTGTCCTCTGTAGCTGGATGATCATGTGCTTTAGCAGACTGGGCAGGATTCAACAACTTTAATTCCCATCTCTGAATGGAAGAGATGGATACTTTGTTCATGTGGTGAAGGGTTGTTCCTTAAGAGAAATCAAAGACTTCATGATTGATCTCATGCAGCATCAAAGACATGATCCGGGCATAGCTAGGAGCCTTGATGCTCTCCCTAATCTTATCAAGAATTAACATACCAACCTGAAACCTTTTTCTGCACATGATGGCTGTCATTATGTCAAACATATTAAGTGAAATGTCTCTTATAGAACTAGTCTTGCATTGGAGAATTTTTCCAATGATGTCCACCAGGAACTTGCGTTTTGGGTTGAGTTCTGATCGACAAATGGAAAGAACTTCTGGAGATAGTCCGCAGAACATACAGGCTCTATTTGAGTCTTCATGGGATAGGTGTTCCTCTTCATCAACTACGTGTAGTCGAAGATGATTGGAGACAGAGGTTTTGGTAAGTTTTATCTTGATTCCCTTGACTGTAGACTTGAGGACTTTGTCATTTCTCCTTACTTTGATGTTTTGAAAGAATTCTTCAACTTCTGGAAATAGGATTTTACAGGTCTCCTGGAGAATGAAGGTCAAGCCAGCGGTGTCGAGAAGAATGGGGAGATTTCTAAAATCATCTGACAGTTCGGCAATACCAACGGTGACAAGTTCAAAAACAATTACAATCTTTGAAGGCAGTGCCATGATTCAGAGAGTTATGAGAAATTCGATGCGGGGAAGAAGATGACGGCGTGCTCTGCGACAGTCGGCGGAAGACAAAAGGACTCTCTTTTCTCGAGTGAGAGGGATTTTAATTCGTGTATAAAATAAAAATCGGTTTTTCTATTTATATAACCCTAATTATTCAATGATTAAAGAAGAAATTAAAGGAACATACCTTAGGAATTAGCGGTATAAGCTTCGGGTTCCGAATAAAGAAATTCGAATAGAAGTTGAGAAAATGTCTTCCTGATACTGGAGTGGACCGACAGTACTCGAGTGAGATAATGAAGGTACTCGAGTGATATCTTCATACTTCTTGAGTGGGAACTCAGTACTCGAGTAGTGTTACTCGAGTGGCTTGCGGAGTACTCGACTAGTGTTATTCGAGTGACTTGCAGAGTACTCGACTAGTGTTATTCGAGTGACTTGCAGAGTACTCGAGTAGTTTAAAGAAGTACTCGAGTGACTTTTCTTCTTACTCAAGTCATTAAGACATAATTTTGAGAAAGTTCAACTTCTGAAGTATTCCTTGATCTCTGAGCTATGTTCTGAGTCCACCTTCTCTAAACTTCTTTGTGGAGCATTCCAAGTTTTGTTTTGAAGAACATGAACTTGGTCTCGTCTAGCACCTTCATGAATATGTCTGCAATCTTCCTGTTAGTCGGGACAAATTGTAGGTCTATGTCCCCATGCTCCACATACTCCCAGATGAAGTGGTAACGCAACTCTATATGCTTTGTCTGGCTGTGATAGACTAGGTTGTTGGCTATTGCAATTGCACTAGTGGAGTCACAAAACAAAGGGATGTTTTGTACTTTGAGATTGTAATCTTCTAGCTGATTCTTTATCCATAGCAACTGTGCACAAAAACTGCCTGTAGAGATATACTCTGACTCAGCTGTTGAGATTGTGACACAGTTGTGCTTCTTACTACTCCAAGAAATGAGCCTTCTTCCAAGGAATTGGCAAGTCCCGGAAGTGCTCTTCCTGTCATCCTTGCTACCTGCAAAATCTGGATCTGAGAAACCAATTAGTTTGTTATCTTTACTTCTTGGGTACCATAAGCCAAGATTTGGTGTACCTTTAAGGTATCTCAAAATCCGCTTTGCAGTAGTGTAGTGAGATTCCATAGAGTTCACTTGAAATCTAGCACATATACATGTTAAGAACATTATGTCTGGTCTACTGACAGTAAGGTAGAGCAAAGATCTAATTATGCTTCTGTACTTGGTTTCATCAAAAGGTATCCCTTTCTCATTCTTGTCCAGAGACATAGCTGAACCCATTGGAGTCCTTATAGAGGTTGCGTTCTCCATTCCGAATTTCTTAATTAGCTCATTGGTGAACTTTGTCTGCAAGATGAAAATTCCATCTTCAGATTGTTTCACCTGAAGCCCTAGGAAATACTTCAGCTCTCCCATTCTGCTCATTTTAAACTTCCCTTACATAAGTTTTGAAAACTTCGTGAAGAGGTTGTCGTCAGTAGAGCCAAAAATAATATCATCGACATAGATTTGCACTAGCAAAATCTTGCGTTTTATTTCCCTAAGAAATAATGCCTTATATATCTTTCCCCTTATGAACTTGTTCTCAAGAAGAAAGGTAGACAACATCTCATACCAAGCTCGAGGAGCTTGTTTCGAACCATATAAAGCTTTAGATAACAGATAAACATAATCAGGAAAGTTAGAGTCAACGAATCCTGGAGGTTGTTCCACATACACCTCTTCCTTTATGTCACCATTAAGGAAGGCAGACTTCACGTCCATCTAATAGATAGTGAAGCCGTTAAGAGCGGCATATGCTAGGAATAACATGATTGCCTCCAGCCTTGCCACTAGAGCGTATGTCTGGTCAAAGTCGATTCCTTCTTCTTGTCCATATCCTTTGGCGATGAGTCTGGCCTTGTTCTTTATGATCATTCCATCCTCATCCATCTTATTCCTGTAGACCCACTTTGTCCCAATGACATTCTTACCTTTGGATCTTGGAACAAGTTTCCAGACTTGACAATGCTTGAACTGATTTAGTTCTTCTTCCATTGCCATTACTCATGATGCATCTGAGTTTGCTACCTCAAACTTCTTCGGTTCAACCTGTGAGAGAAAACTTAAATATAAATTCTTGTTAGTTTTACCTCTACGAGTTCTAACACCATCCCGGGGATATCCTATGATTTGGTCTATTGAATGATCCTCAAGTGTCTGAGATCTAAGGTCCTTATATCTGGTGATTCTTCTTCCACAAGAGTGACTTCATCAACTTGGATGATTTCTTCATCTTGATCATCAACCTCTCCAATCGAGGTTAGAGTGGTGATCTTCATTAACTTTTCACCTTTTTCTTCAGTTGGCTCATCCAAGTTTAGTTCTTCAAACTTTGAACCCGCATCTTCAATGAACACACTAGAAGAGTTGCTTTGCAGCAAGCTCGTCTCATCAAATACAATATGAATGGATTCTTCTACAACCAAGGTTTTTCTATTAAATATCCTATATGCCTTACTATGGATACTATACCCTACAAAAATACATTCAAAACTCATTGTTGGAACCCCAGTCATGTTTTGGGCAAGGATCACTATCTGGTTTATTTGTTCTGTATGTAAATAGTGTCCTCACCCAAATAGGGGGAGATTGTTGGAACCCCAGTGATGATTTGGGCAAGGATCACTATCTGGTTTATTTGTTCTGTATGTAAATAATGTCCTCACCCAAATAGGGGGCGATTTTTGGAACCACAGTTAGGATTTGGGCAAGGATCACTGTTAGGTTTGCTTAGACTGACCCAAAATGTATAGTCAGGGTCATAAGTTTATTTCTATAGTCTAGGCCAAGAGTCATATCATATGGATCAGTCTACAACATCCTGTCAGAGACTCAAGTAGTTCAGTCGACACTAGAAGCAGTTATGTCAACACAATAACAACATCAGTCGACACACAGACCATTAGTCGACACTAGCTCAGTTGACACCAGAAGAACTTGTTTCAACACCCAGACTATTAGTCGACACTAGCTCAGTTGACACCAGAGGATTTGTGTCGACACCACAGAACATCTGTCGACACACTTCAAAGAAGCTGTTTCAAGAAGGTTAAGTAAAATTCTCAGGTCGACGAACCAAGTTCTCAGGTCAATGACTTCTGGCTTCTTCAGCATATCATTCCAGAAAATGTCTAAGTCTAGAAACATCTCTCAGCTCGACGAACACAGAAGCTGAGCTCGACGAACTCAAAGCTCAGGTCGACGATTGCTGAACTCAAGCCAGCCAGTTCTCTGCTCGACAAATTCTGGAACCAGAAGACTTGTAAACACAGAATACTTGACAACTCCAGAATAGTTTCTGAACTCCAGTCGACGAATACAGTTATCATCTCGACGAAATTCAGACAGAGAAGCCAAAGTTTTTGAAGCATGTAAATCTGTTATCAGCTCGACGATCATAGTTCTCAGCTCAACAAAATAAGAAACTGAGCTCAACGAACTATATTCTCCAGTCGACGAACGCAGATTTCAAACAAGATGTTCAGCTCGACGAAATCTAGCTGAGTTCGACGAATGTCCAACTCAGGTCGACGATCGATAAACTCGACGAAAGTTCAGGTCGGCGATTTCTGTGCAATCAGTTACAGTTGGAGAAATTGATTACAGTCAAATGAATTTAGCATTCCCAATGGATATAGCCGTTCAAAGTGGGTAGTTACAGAAGAATTAATTTTGAATTAATTCCCAAGGCGTCTTCTAACCAATTAAATATCTCAGGGGGAGCTGTTTGCTAACTTTGAGTTCGTCGAGCTCAGCTTCTGTGTTCGTCGAGCTGAGAGATGTTTTTGGACTTAGACATTTTCTGGAATGACATGCTGAAGAAGCCAGAAGTCGTTGACCTGAGAACTTGGTTCGTCTACCTGAGAATTTTACTTAACCTTCTTGAAACAGCTTCTTTGAAGTGTGTCGACATAAGTCTTGTGTATCGACAGATGTTCTGTGGTGTCGACACAAATCCTCTGGTTTCAACTAAGCTAGTGTCAACTAATAGTCTGGGTGTCGACACAAGTTCTTATGGTGTCGAATGAGCTAGTATCGACTGATGGTCTGTTTGTCGACTGATGTTGCTACTGTGTCGACACAACTGCTTCTGGTGTCAACTGAACTACTTGAGTCTCTGACAGGCTGTTGTAGACTGATCCATGTGATGTGACTCTTGGCCTAGACTATAGAAATAAACCTATGACCCTGACTATACATTTTAGGTCAGTCTAAGCAATCCTAATAGTGATCCTTGCCCAAATCCTAACTGGGGTTCCAACAATCGCCCCCTATTTGGGTGAGGACACTATTTACATACAGAAAAAATAAAACAGATAGTGATTCTTGCGCAAATCATGACTGGGGCTCCAACACTCTTTTCGCTGAATTTGGTAGTATGATACTTGCCATTGTTAAGGACGAAACACTTACAACCACGAATTATAAATTATGCAATAGTCAGTTTCCTGCCCTTTAAAAGTTCGTAAGGTGTCTTATTGTGGTTCTTATTTATGAGTGCTCGATTTTGCATGTGGCATCCCGTGTTGACGGCTTTAGACTAGAAGTATTCCGGAAGTGAGGCATCACTCAACATGGTCTTGCAGGCCTTTATGAGTGTTCTGTTCTTTCTCTCAGACACTCTGTTCTGTTGAGGAGTACGAGGAGAGGAAAACTCATGAAAGATACCCAAGCTTTCGCAGAATTCTGTCATGGCCCCAGACTTGAACTTTGTTCCATTTTCACTTCTGATTTTGACTATGGAACAGTTATATTCATTCTGGACCTGCCTAACAAAAATAGTAAAGATGTCAAAGGTATCTAACTTGTGTTTTAGAAAGAACACCCGCGCAAAGCGTGAGTAGTCATCAACAATAACCAATGTATAATCCTTACCTTCCAAACTTCTAACACTTTTAAAGGTAGCTGTTGTTTGTTTGTCTTTTACACATGCATGACAAGGTCTATCTTTAACGTACTTGATATTTGGGGCATCACGTACTAAATTCAAAGAAAATAATTTATTAATAGTTTTGAAATTAATATGTACTAGTCTCTTGCGCCATTGGTCACCAAGAGACGCACTATCTTTAGCCAAAAAGCACACTGGTGTAGAAGAGTCTATACAAATAAAATTCAAACAAAATACATTTCTGCTTCGAGTGCCTGATAAAATTGTTTTCATATTGTTAACAGATTTTATCAATCACTTATCTGCATGAAATTGAACAACACATCCTATATCACAGAGTTGTCTTATGCTTATGAGATTGTGTTCCAATCCTTCAACATAAGCCACATCTGAGAAGGATACACTACCGTTAGAGATCATACCATAGCCTTCAGTAATTCCTCGGTCTAAACCTCCAATGATGACCCTTGGCCCGTTCAAGACTGGAGAATAGTTTTGAAGAAGGCTTCTTGTCCCAGTCATGTGCCAAGATCATCCACTGTCCAAATACCAGATAAGAGTTTTGTTAGCCTTTGGACATACCTGCAATTACAAATCAATTTGACTTAGGAAACCAAACACGTTTGGGTCCTTGGTGTCTTGTTAGAATACTCCCCCTACGAGTATTAGCATTATGAGTGGTCTTTCTTATATTGCTAACTTGAGGAGTCACATAATTTCTACAATTAAACAAGTAGTTAATGGCAAAGTGACCACTTTTACTACAGCACCAACAGTAAAACCTGTTGTATCTTTGCATCAAGATCTCCAGCTTGACCTTTTGAGATGGTGGTCTAGCAGGGGCAGCATTCTTGGAGGAAGAAGCTTCATTGTGATGACAATCACATGATTTCTTCTACTTAAGTAGCTTTTCAACAATTGGCTTTACCTTTGGTGCTTTCATAATGTTATGACTATGATTATAAGGGCCATAGATCTGAAGAGTAATTTCTTCATAAGGTGCCTTAAAGACACTCTCACGAAAGTTTCGGGGACGAGTCCATCCTTGGTAATGAGACTTCGGCTCTACATAAGTATGCCTAGCAAAGTGACCGTAGGACGAGTCAAGATCAAACTCGTTTGATGGAAATATAACCTTCTTAAAAGAAGTGTGAGCTTGAGTGGCTTTCCCCTTCACTTTGGCCAAAGCCTTCTTGGCCGCCTTATTCTTTATCTAAGCCTTATTCCTCCTAAAAGTTTTACTAGGAGCTTCAACATGGCCTAGCCCAGCACTATTGGCCTTAGCTGAGAATCCAGAAACAAAAGGAAGGACGGTCTTGGGCTTCGAGAAACATTCAACAAGTTTCTTTTCAACTTCAAGTTGTGCTTCCAGTTCTTTTATGATCTTCTCCTTAAGGTCTAGGTGCTCGAGAGCCTTGTTATATTCTTCAATTGCAGCATTGAAATTCTCTCTAAGTGAGTCGGTCTTAGTGACTTCCTCTCTCAAAGTGCTCTCTTCAGCCTTGAGAGACTTTATCACTTTGGCTTGAGTTTTCACGACCTTTCGACATTTGTCATAAGCCTTGATCAACTCCTTATACTGGTCCATGAGTTTAGACTCATCGTCAGAAGAGCTGTCCTCATGATCATGTTCAGAAACATCAGATTCAGAGAGCGGAGTATGAGAATTTACCTTCCTGGTGAACTGGGGTTCTTGTTCATCATCAGTCTAAGCCATTAGCCCGAAGTAGGCTTCCTCTTCTTAACTCGACTCAGATGAGTCAGAGTCGCTCAAAGTTTTCCCCGTTTTGGCTATTAGGATCTTTTTTGTTCTCTTCTTATTGTAAGAAGATATCTTTTCATCTCTTTTTCCACCCTCCTTCTTCTTGTGGGGGCAGTTAGTAATAACGTGACCTGACTTATTGTAGCAATAACAAATGATGTCAGTAGAAATATGTTTGTTCGGTTTAGTAGTATACATGTCATGGCTGCCTGTGCCTTTTCTGTGTCGATCACCATCATGGAGTAATCTTCTGTAAGAGGCATCCTTGCCTTTCCATTGCTTCTTTTTGTTTAAGAATTTCTTGAACTGTCTTGAGAGTAGAGAAAACTGTCCTTCAGAAAGTTCTGAGCCTGAAGTGCTTGGATCCGAGGTTTCTTCTTCACTTACTTCTTGTGCTGCGGCAGGAGAGGCAGCCTTGGACTTCCTTGAGGTGTCTGCCTTGAGAGCTATAGAATTCTCCTTGGATGAAGACCCGTTCTTCTCTTAATCAGCTTTTCTTGAATTTAGTTACAGCTCATATGGCATAAGCTTTCCGAAGAGATTTTGCATGTCCATCTCAGCTAGCTTACCAAATTCTCGAATAACACAAAACTTATTATCCCATTCCTTAGTCAGGGATCTCAAGAATTTATCATTCAGTTCTCTGTTGGTGAAGACTCGACCGTACACTCTTAGGCCGTTAACTATCTTGAAGAAGTTTTCAAACGTATCTGCAATGGTATCCTTGTGTCCTTGTCAGAATGCTTCATAATTTTGATTAAGAAGGGATCTTCTGTCATCCTTAACTTCTTCTGTGCCTTCCATCAAAGTGACGAGGGACTGCCACATTTCCTTAGTGAACTGGCAGTGGATCAGGTTCTGCAGCATCGAGTCATTAACTGCACTTGCTATAATATTTTCGGCCTTCTTGTATAGAGAGACAAGTGCAATCTCATCTTTATCGAGATCCATCAACTTCTTAGGAACTTTCTTTATTAGATCTATGGTGGAGACGGTCATCGGAACATAATGACCTTCTTCAACGATCATAAAGATCCTTGGATCTACAGCTTCCATGAAAAATCTAATCCTCTTTTTCCACATGGGAAAGTTATTCTTTATACGCAAGGGAAGCGTAGCAAAATCCTTAGCCTTTTCCATGCTTGAATAACTCAGAAGACAACTTAGGTCAGATATGATCATGGTGTTACCCTTTTAATGATCAACCTGGCTCTGATACCAATTGAAAGTATTCAGTTGTCTACCTAAATCACCTAGAGGGGGGTGAATAGGTGAGTTGTGCATCTTTTTGCGGAATAAAAATTAACGATCTATGCATAGAAAATAATCAAGCAATCACAGAGGACACAAAGATTTATAGTGGTTCCCCAACCTTAGGTACAACCACTTTCCACTCACCGATCTAGCAAAGCACTAGACTCGGCTACTCCACTATCTCGGATTGAAACCAATCCTACTCCTCGAAACAAAGTTCCTACAACTCGATCCACAAAACAGATCTACACTCGGAAGATGAAAACTTCCTACAACTCAGAGAATGAAGCTCCTACACTCGGAGAGTAATCTCCTACAAGAATAAATTGAGAATATGAAAAACAATCAAAAATATTTCTCAGATCTGGAGATGTCGGCCAAGGTCTTCTTCCTTTGAACTTTGCGGCATAGTCAGAATAATTTGAAGAAGATACACGATTAGATCCTAATCTGAAACTTCTTGACTCATACGATACGAGAGATGATGAAGAGTTGAAGAACAATCTCGATATGTAAGTCGACTGATCTGAATCGTCTTGAACAAAAGCCCTAGGCGATTTGCACGATGAAGATCAGCGACGGCTTCTGTTTAGGAAAGAGAAAAATGGATTCAGAATTCTTAAGGTATTTCTTTTCAGCGCTTATTGTTGTTGTTATGGTTAGTCGAAATGACAAGACCTTATATAAGATCTCCCTAACGGTCATAATTAGCATTAATGACGTCCACATGGACCAATCACATCAAGTCATTTGAAAATCCTGTCAGTTTAGGACTTAGCGAATTGTTCTGAAAAGTTGTCTACATTACTCGAGTGAAACAAGAGTTACTCGAGTACTACTTCAAGTTCTAGAGAAGTCAATGACAGACTACTTGAGAAGAAGATATTCAGAAAATTCAGAACAAAATTCATCATCACTCGAGTGGAAAAAGGTTACTCGAGTTTTAGAAGTATTACTCGAGAGGTGGAGATGAACTACTCGAGAAAAAGACTTAGAGAAAATTCTAGGAGTTAAAAACTGATCACTCAAGTACCGGAACTGGACTAATTGAGAAGTAAGCAGTCTACTCGAGTACATAAATTTACTACTCGAACAGGGTAGATTCAACACGAGAACAGTCCTTCTGTAACTCGAGATAAAAAGCTCATCTACTCGAGTTGCTAACTTGACTACTCGAGTAAGGTACTTAGAATATTTTCTGAGAGGGAAAATCTGTCAACTCGAGAAAGAGAAGAATTCTACTCGAGTAATGGACTTATCCACTCGAGAGCTAGATTCAAATCACTCGAGAGCCATTTCCTTTACTCGAGATACAAACTAGACTTCACGAGTATAAGTAAGGGTTCTACTCGACTACTAAAAATCTACTCGAGTGAAACACAGAAAAATTGAGTTTATGAAGATTTTCCTTCCTTCAATGGATTCAGCAACATGTATTTCTCCAATAATCCTAGTGCTTGAAAAATGAAGTGTATCCCAATAGAGAGGCTACACATGAGTCAACACCATGGATCACACAATGAGGGATTAAATTGTATGATCCTGTGTTTGGTGACCCATTGTAGACTGACATTGGTTTATACTTGGCAATTAAGTCCTGCAAACACATAACTCAAACAATACATCAAATACAACTTATTTCATCTTAGTTCAAGGGTTACTTCACCAAATCTAGGTTATTGTCGATACAATACCCAACAATGGATCATATGACCATGGATCCTTATTAAATTTTGGTAGAAGAGTTTTTATAACAATATAAGTCTATGGAAATTATTGTAGGATGTTTGGAAGACATTAGATCATACTTGTAGTTATAAATTTTATGTTGTCCCTATGGGTGATTTTGATGAAATCATGGTAAAACTAACTTAGAATGTTATGAAACTTTGTCCGTGATGATTTATGATCATAATAAATCCCTGGTAATTTTTGTGTAATTTTTGGATAATATTTTAAGGTACTCCTCTCTTTAATTCTATTTATTATATTTATCATGAATTATTTATTTAGGGGCTGATACTTTTATGAAAGTTTGTGAAACTCAGTATTCTATGTTATTTTGGCATTATACAGTGTTCATAATTTTTGTGTGTCCATAACTTAATGAAATCTAGTACTTCATGTTCAAAATTACCCATGGCCTAACATTTGGGAAAGTTTAATAAATGCCAAATTAATTAGGAAAATTACAAGTTTCTGGATTTAGACTAATTATGTCAGGATAGATCCCCAATAATTATCTTAGGGCCTTTGGATGAAAATTTAGAGTCCCTCATGTCATGTACATCATATAACTTAGATTGGTCTTCATTTAGTAAAATTACGGAAATTGTGATAACATGTGTAATGGACATAGGGAGTTGGGTTGATTGTATACTGTTGTGGTAATGTGAAAAATAAAGCTTCTTTAGGAGTCATGATGTGGAATATTGATTTGACTGGTGTTAAATGGTGCTCACGATCGACGAAACATCGTCCTTCCTGTGAAGAGAGCAAAAGTCAAATGCACTAGGGTTAGATTAAGTATAACCATAAATGGGGTTTATTATGGGTTGATACCAATAATAATAAGTACATTGCAAAAAGGGAGTTTTGGGCTTCAGCCCATCATAGTTCCCAGTGCCCTCGAGAGCCCTTCATCGGGAATGCCTTGGGCAGTCAAAGGTTAACGTAAGCTGTAAGACTAAATGGATTACAAGAGTAATTAGAAGTACTCTAGGATTGCACTTACACTCACACTCCCCGGTGTTGTGGGAGTTAGGTTGGGTTTTACGAGCGGTAGGCTCGGTGGTTTGGTGATGGGCAGGTTAGCCCGACGAGCCGATGGCTCAGTATATATTCATTTCGGACGGGTTAGTGTGGGGAGCTTTGGATAAGTAGATATTTGTGACAGACGGGATAGTTCGGGGAGCTTTGGCATGGTGGAAAAATACATTAATGTTGCATGTTCATAAAATATAAGGTGATGGGTCATCGGTATTGGAGGGTCGCACCGACACCAATACGTTGACTCGGTAAGTGTGGTTTTGCACTTAGCCAAATAAATTCTGGTGCGCCAGCCGACAAGAGTACACAGGAGCTCCTCTTAGTGCACCAGTGTTGAGGCATATGATAGGTCTGACCGGTAGTGCTTATACTAGTTTTGAGGTGGGCGAGGCCCAACCCACCGCTTCCATTTGTCCCTATGGAGGTATCCTGGGAGGTTAGGCTCCAGAAAGGGTGAACTAAAAGTCTGCGGGCACAGAGTCAGGAGTGTGTATTGCACTTGCATGTTCTTATCATAACATACTTGTATGTCATAGCATATTCATTGTATATAACACTTGACACCTATTTTATAAATTGGTATGGGACTCTTTATGCAATAGGCCTTGCAAAACGACCCCTTGACCTATAGGCTTCTGTGGGCATTCCTATAGGTCATGGTCACTTACTTAGTTTACCTTCTTATACTTTTACTTATTCCTTAGTTTACTTTACATGTTCTTACTGTTCTACTTTACTTGTTTAGATTACTACTTTCTTGTTATATCTCTTTTATACATACACCTGCTAGGGTAGTTGTCACCTTCTTGTTCCACTCTGCTTTGTTGTCGTCCGCTTTCATCCTCCACGTAAGGTGACTAGGAGTTGTGGGGGTGAGGGGAGGATGATAGTATATTAGTCTTTTGACTAACGGTCGGTGGACCACATTATTTTAGGGGACCGAGCAGTAGGTGCATCAGTATCAAAAGGAAAAGGAGGCATGACATGAAGAGCAGTTGCTGCGCACTACACTACTACATGGCGACTGGTCAAGGATGGATTTCAGTTTGCTTCCGCTTTGATGTTGAGAGTTGCGAGAGTGTTATAGTGAGGACTTGATTTACCGGGCTTAAGCCCGTTTATATTTCTATTTGCCTTTCGGCTTTAGTACGTCTTTATCATGTGGATATTGCTGTGATTTCTTTTCATATTATAGATGATATGTATACTTGAACTTATCTGTATACTTCTCTTTCTTTGGTGATCTTTAAGGCCGGCAAGATCAGCATTTTATAGTGGATACCCACACGGGAGTGTTGGTGTCACTGCAAAGTGGCGTTTTCGGGCATAAGTAATTTCAAACTCCCAAGCCTCCAGCTCGTAGGACCAAACATGTCCTGATATCAAACTCCCGAGCCTTTATCTCGCAGGACTAACTGTCATGAAACCCTCCAACCCTTCACGGGTGAGATTGTCACATCATTCTCTTAACCTATTAGACTACTCTTGTCTAATGCTTATTATACCTAGCAACTTAGGGTTAGTCTTTGGACTGCCCAGGGCATGCCCGATGAAGGGCTCTCGGGGGCACTAGGAACTATGATGGGCTGAAGCCCAAAGCTCCATTTCTCAAGGACACTTACTTTTATTAGTGTTTACCCATTATTCATACCCAACTCTCGTTGTTACTCTGGTGTGAACCTAATAACTTAAGGTATTATTGGGAGAGCAGCGCTCTTCCACCAGTCTCTGTTCTTGTTATTCTCCTTGAGGTTTTGCACTCTAACACTCGTTACTAAGTAATGACTTGCTTGACGCCAACCAGGGTTTCAACTTTCCAATTAAATTCTCTTTCTAACCACTTTTCATATCCCCCGGTGGGTCCTTGTATTATACCCTACTTTTGTTATACGCAGCCCACGACCTAACATTTACCCATATGATATGATTTCCAAATTCCTTGGGCCAGATGCCCCTAATGATTTATCGTGTGTTGGTATGGTGTATGATGTTGACCATTCAAGATTTCACTACTTTTCTAAGTAATTAAGACCTAAGTCACTTTATACATGATGTAATAAATATAATGGTTCCACAGATCTAAGAAATTTATTTGGTGTTCAATGAGGATAAATATGACTGCCTACCAGAGTTCATAATTTTTCCATGTAAATTTCTATACAATTCCATTTAAGATTAAAATCACAATTTGACCATTTTTAAATGAAGTATATCAACTATACAACCAAAAATTTTAGGAAAATTACTGGAGGCCAATATTGATATAATAAAACACCATACAAAAATTGATGACCCTAAACAGTGATTTGACCAAGCAAAACTCCATAATAGTATTATTACCAAAATACCACTACTTAAATTTTCAACATACATATTCACCCATAAATTTTAAGATAATTACCCAAAGTTCTAATCTCAAGAATGAGACACTATAAAGTTTCCCATAATTTTCAAACAAATATTTCCTTTACGTTTTATTAATTTCCAAGAAGGGGCAATAATGTAATTCTACTAAAAACTTAAGGTATAGTTTCCAAACAAGCTTATAAAATTTTCCAGATATGTATGATGTCCTACTAGGGATTGTGACAGAGTTTCAGAATTTATAAGAGTACTTAGCCCTATTTTCAAATTTTATTTCCAAAAGGACAGAATTTCTAATAATTCCAAATAATTGGATTTTTGATCCAAAAAATCCAATCCTTCCTATGGGAGGTGTATTTCATCCCTATAAGTCTCTATCCAGAATTTCATTGACATGCATTGGGACATGTGGGCTAATTCTCCATTTTTGCATTTGGCATAATTATTTACAAATCTACCCTCAACTTGCATGTTGGTTTTCCCCAACATGCAGAGGTCCAAATGATCTGAAATTTCTACCATGTACTTATAGTGAACCTAAGACCATGTCACCCAAATTTGGGGGCATGTGGATGAGGGAATCTCCTTATTTTCATTTTTATTTAACAAATGAATTATCTATAAAAACTTTAGAAAAATATCCCCCCAAAATTCTCATTTTTGGAAAGGAATTACGTTTAGCACAACCACATGCTTGCCCAAAATTTCACTGCATGTGGACTTAGGGTTTGACTTGGGCACTCATTTTAAAATCTGCCCTAGCCTAGGACCAGTCTTGGTAGAATGGCCCCACAGGGAGCTCTACTATCCCAAAATACAACCTTAAGGTCTCAAAATGAAGGTGAGACCTAGATTTACCTTTTTATGTGTTATACTAGTTCTGGAAATGCCTCGAAGAGGCCTTAATATTTAACACAAGTGGACTGAAATAATGTGACAAAAATATACATTTAAAAAATAATCAGCATTTAATTAAATCATCATTTTCAATGGCATTCGTTCATCTTCCCCATCAGCCGATGACCAGGATTCGATTTTCTTGTACCGACTTGTTTTACTTATTCCGGCCAACTTAGCCACTGCTGCCACCAACTATTATCGCCACCACCTCCATTGAGGTGGGGGCTTTTGTTTCCCGACGGTATGGCCGCCGGAGGTGGCTTCAACGGCGATCCCGAGCTAGAAGTGTTGGGTATTGCATTCACGATAGCCCAAATTTGTATGAAGTCACCCTTAAACTAAGATTACTTAAGTTTGTATTCAGAAAATTTCAAATTAGAGATGTTGCTGATTCTTCTTCAACCATTTTTGATAAAGCCGCAAAGTTCAAAGAAAGAAGAATAGGCAGAAGCATTTCAGATCTGAGATCAAATCACTATTTGTATTTGTTATTTCATTCTATTCTTGTAGGAGATCTTTCTCCGAGTTGTAGGAGTTGTATTCTATGAGTTCTTGCAGGAAGTTTTATCTTCCGAGTGTAGATCCAGTTTTTGGGATCGAGTTGTAGGAATGTTGTTCTGAGGTATAGGATTGTTTTCAATCCGAGATTAGTGGAGTAGCCGAGTCTAGTACATTGCTAGATCGGTGAGTGGAAAGTGGATGTACCCAAGGTTGGGGAACCACTATAATTCTTGGTGTCCTCTGTGATTGTTTGGTTATTGATTTGTGTATAGTTGGTTAAATTTTTTATTCTGCAAGTAGATGCACTACTCACCTATTGTAACACCCCCTATCCGTCACATAGCATATAGCAGTAGGTCCGGCCGGGGCCCGATGCCGTATACTACAGAAAGACCGGGTGGTTACTCATGGAAACCATCCAACCAATCATAACGTCCTACACAGAGCATTCTAGCGGAAGCAGTTTATAAAAGTTGCAAATAAGAACCCAGCGCTAAAGCATGAATGTCCACTAATACCAATAGGAATGTTATACATACACCAGTACAAGCCTTAGGGCCTTACAAAATGGTTCACTTGATATTACATGTTTTACAAACCACGACACGCAGGCCGGTCATACATGAATAAAACAGTAAACACTTCAACTAGGCCTTCAAGGGCCGGCTTCGCAATATGGGCTTTAGCCCGCTATTGACCGCTTGGTCCAGTAGCACCTGCAAGCAACATAACCACCGCACGGTGGCAAACAAAAAGGCAACGGTCAGCAATGCTGACCAAATTATAACGATCCCGCCCCCAACTCGGGGCGGCGATGCTCCTTCCCTGCAATTTTATTAGCACAAGCGAGCAATATAATAATATTCATTTCATCACAGGCGTAGGCTCAAACGGCCACACACCCCGTGCACTCAGGGCACATTATCGGTGAACCGGTCGATGTCACGTCAGTTAAAGCCATAGACATTCCGGACCCACCACCGCCACTTGGATGGCCAAACATATGAGCAATTTGTCTTCCCAGCATGGGTCACGACAATTTAAGCCATAGACCGCCGAAGACTCTCATCTATGCCAACGGCAAGTGCCACGTAACCTTAGGTCTCTTTAACCCGAACGACATAGATATGGGTACGGTTCCATCTAACCTGTGCTTACGTCGCAACGACAATTTAAGCCATATGCGCAGGTCAAACTTCTCCCGAGTCCCATTTTCATCACACAATTTCACATAACTCGGTTATGTTCAAGTTGTCTCTCAGGCCTCCATGTTGGCGAGATCACGCATCAGCCCAGTTTTCCGGGTGCACCTTAGGGTTAATCCCCAAGGCTCCCTGTTGCAATCTACCGTGTAGAAAACCCGAAAAACAACCAATAGCATGGAGTCTTCTCCGGTATTTATGCAATGCAACATCACCGATCCAGACCAACATATCCGGGTAGACTTCACACATCATGCCTATGTCCGTTCTCGCTTACGGACTCTAAACAACGGGGACTTCACATATCTACCCGAAGGAACCCCTCCAACTCACCGCAAACTCGCGAGAGCGGGCTTCTTATGCAAAGAAGGAGAGTTACATATGCTCAAGAAGAGGATCGTTACCCTAGCGTTCTTCTTTGGCGCCATGGAAAAGTAAGCAGATGAAAAGCACCGCACTAGCTTTGCCTCCGTGGATCCGGAGTCGGCTCGCGATTTGGAGCTTCGAAGCTCCTCCAATGGCCAGATCTAGCTTCTTCTTCCTTCTTTGGCTATCCTCTCTCTCTAAGCTTTTAGAAAGATAACCACTCATGAAATGTGAGGGTTTATAAGTCCAATCCCGGGTATATCTCATCAGGAACAACCCCCAGCCGTTGGATCCCAAAATAAAGAAACGAACAGCTTTGATTCGGGAATGAAATGCCCAATCTGGATCGCACACGGCCTGGCACACGCCCATGTCCAGGGCCGTGTGCCTCATTCGCCGTCAAAATCGACACGCGTGGAATAACACACGGGCATCGAACACAACCGTGTTCGATCTGACATGCCCGTGTTCCACCTAACACGGCCGTGTTGCCGGCCGTGTACACCAATCATTTTTCCCCGAAAACAACCCGAGCACTACACGGGTTCTAGGACACGCCCGTGTCCTTGCCCGTGTCACCTCAACACGCCTGGGCTCCAGGCCGTGTACACGGTCTCGACACTCGACACTTCGTCGAGCGAAGATCGTTGACCTGACGACACGGCCTTGGACACGCCCGTGTCCTAGGCCGTGTGCTTTGTCTCGACACATCTTCGAGCAAAATGTCGACTTCCCGGGACGAGTGTCGACACGGGTCGACACGCCCTGCGACACGCCCGTGTCACAGGCCGTGTGCCATGTCTCGACACCACGTCGACCGCAGAGTGTCGACTTCGCGGGCTAAGTGTCAACACGGGTAGACACGCCCTGCGACACGCCCGTGTCGCAGGCCGTGTGCCCAGTCTCGACACAATGTCGAGCTCAAAATGTCGACTTCCTGGCTGAGTGTCGACACAAGCTTGACACGCCCTAGGACACGCCCGTGTCCCAGGCCGTGTGCCTGCAGCTAGAACACAAAACTGGCCCAAAACTTCCCCCGTCGCTCTTTTGAGTTTCGGGGCATTACAAATCTCCCCCTCTTAAAAGAATTTCATCCACGAAATTACATAAAGGAAAGACATGTACAAAACCAAAATTTGTACCTGAGCGGAACAACTCCGGATACTCATCAAGGATAGTCTGCTCTCGCTCCCAAGAGAGCTCCTCACGACCGCAATTGTCCCACCGGACCTCGACCATCCTGATCTCTTTATTGCGTAGCCGCTTGACCTCCGAGTCCTCAATCCGCACGGGCTTTACTTTTGTCGTCAACCCACTAACAACCGGTGCTTGATCGACCGCGATCACTCGCGTAGGCTCTTGTATCGCCTTCTGTAGCACCAAAATATGGGATACATCATGTAGACCACTAAGCTCCACTGAAAGCTTCAATTGATAGGCCGCTTCACCAACTTGCTCCAGAACCTCAAACGGCCCAAGGTACCTCGGGTTTAGCTTTTTCAATCACCGCACCCGCGAGACACCCTTGAATGGCTTGATCTTTTAAAAGTACACCTAGTCGCCCACAGCGAACTCCACGTTCTTGTGCTTGGCCTTATTGTACTTCGCTTGCCGGCCCTGAGCGATAAGCAACCTCTCCCGAATGCTTCGCACCAACAAAGTAACATCCTCCACTTTGAATCGCTTATACAACCTGTCTCACCCGTTTCCAGCCAGGACAACGGCATGCTACATCTTCTACCATATAAAGATGGTCTTCCCATTGCTTTCCAAAGTCCAAGACACACATGCGGAGCATGCTTCCCATAGTTCTATTGACCCTCTCGGTCTGCCCATCAGTTTGCTGATGAAAGGCTGTGCTGAATGTTAACTTTGTTCCCAACATTTGCTGCACTAGCCTCCAATCATTGGACGTGAACCGCCCATCTCGGTCACTCACGATGCTGCGGGGCACACCACGAAGCCGCACTATGTTATCTACATAAAGCTTTGCCAACTTCTCCACCGGGTCATCCTTCCTATGTGGAATAAAATGCGACACCTTCGTTAACCGATCAACAACCACCCAAATGGCGTCGTTCCCCTTTTGCAACCTTGGCAAACTGTGCACAAAGTCCATAGAGATGTCGTCAAATTTCCACTCCGGAATAGGCAAGGACTTAAGAAATCCTCCCGGCTTTTGGCACTCCACCTTCACCAAGGCACAAGTTTGGCACTTCGCTACGTAGAGCGCCACATCCTTCTTCAAACTCGGCCACCAAAACAGTTTCTTCACATCACGGTACATCTTTGTGCTCCCCGGGTGAATCGAGTACTTGGTATGGTGTGCCTCGTACAACAACTCTACCCGCAAATTGCCCACACTTGGGACGCACAGCCGACCGTCTTTCCAAAGCAATCCGTCCTCCACAACGAATTGGGAATTTGACTCATCCAGAGCTTCTACCATGAACTGCTTCATATGGACATCCAAATCCAAAGCCTGCCAAATCCGATCATCCAGGTCATATTAAACTTCAGTCCAATTCAGTGCTGCTTCAGCACTTGATTGCCTATCCACACAAACAATCTCCAACGCCTCCAACTCCCGCACCAACCGCTCATCATGCATCGATAGACAATTGGCTTGAGCTGGGGCTCGGCGACTCAATGCGTCCGCAACTGTATTACCTTTACCAGGCATGTAGTGGATCTTGAATGTATAGTCTCCCAAGAACTCCATCAATCTGTGCTGCCACATTTTTAGATCCTTCTGATCAATCAGATACTTCACGCTCTTGTGACCGGCGTAGATATCCATTTTCACACCGTACAAAATTTTGCCTCCACAGCTTCAAGGCAAAACTCACGGCCACTAACAACAAGTCATGGACCAGATAGTTCCTCTCGTGCACTTTTGGCTGTCTCGCGCCATAAGCTATTACACTTCCTTGTTGCAGTAGCATGCAACACAAACCGCTGCCCGAAGCATTGCTATTAAATCTCATAGCCTTCGGTCCCACTCGGCGAAGTCAGATAGGCGCCGTGGTCAACCGACATTTCAACACCTCAAAAGCTCGCGCGCACTCCGGCGTCCAAAAGAACTTCTGCTCCTTCCTCGTCAAAGTAGTGAGGGGTAACGCTATCCGCGAGCAGTTCTCTACGAAGCGCCTGTAATAGCCGGTAAGCCCCAGAAAGCTCCGGACTCCCGCCACCATAGAAAGCTCAGGCCACTCCTGCATCGCAACAATATTTGCCGGATCCACTGCAATATCTTCCTCACTCACTATAAGACCGAGGACGCCACTGAGGGTGACCAAAACTCGCACTTCGAGAACTTGGCATACAACTGATTCCTCCTTAGCTTCTCCAAAACCAAAAGAAGATGCTCGAAGTGATCTTCCTTACTCTGCGAGTACACCAGAATATCGTCGACGAAGACGATCACAAAATGGTACAAGTACTCCCGGAAGGTCCTGTTCATCAAATCCATGAACACTGACGACACATTAGTCAGCCCAAACGACATGACCGTAAACTCGTAACGCCCGTATCTTATGCTGAACGTTATCTTAGGGATATCACTCTCCCTTATCTAATTTAGAGTATGTCGTAGGCCCGACCAACTGATCACAAAGATCATCGATCCTTGGGATTGGGTACTTGTTCTTTTCCGTTAACTTGTTGAGCTCCCGATAATCAATACACAGCCTCAAGCTTCCGTCCTTCTACTTAATTAAGAGGGTCGGTGCGCTCCAAGGCGAAGGACTTGGACGCACATACCCTTGCTCCAACAACTTTTAGAAGTTGCACCTTCAGCTCCGCCATTTCCTTAGGCGTTAGCCGATATGGGGAGCGTGACACAGGCTTTGCACCTGGTACTAGCTCAAACATGAAATCTATCTCCCGTCGAGGCGGGGCTCCAGGAAGATCTCTAGGGAACACATCAGGGTATTCCGATACCACTGAAATATTAACTAACGCGGGCTTCGGCTTTGCAACCTCCACTAGTGTATAGAACAGCTCTACACCAGTACGAACCGCCTTCACCACCTGAAGAGCAGACACCAACGTCCTGCTCGACCTCTTCGAGCACATACGGGTCGTCTCACGACTTGCTCCCAGCTTGACTTCCTTGCTACCGCAATCTATATTGGCTTGCTGCTCCGAGAGCCAGTCCATGCCCAATATAACGTCGAACTCCACCAACGGAAGTAACGACGCTTGCAAATCGAACTCCTGATTCCCAATCCAAAACTAAGCGCAACAAATTCTACCCGCGCACAATAAGCACCATTGGACTATAACGCATCCAATTTGTCTCTTACCATCGAAGGAGGTACTCCGACGCACAATATAATTCCTAATAAAGGAATGCGAAGCTCCCTAAACGAACGGTGCTCTCGCAGATAAAGTAAAGTCGCAACAAAGCTTAGCACAAATAGTTCTAAGCTAAGATGCACAAGGGCGGCAAGTATTTAAGGCTAAACTATCTTTAAACCATACCTGTCGTCACGACAGCATGCTTATTCTCGGACTTGGGACGTCCGCTCCAGCAGTCTCGGGCAAAGTACCCCGGTTTTCCACAAGTGAAACATGCGCTCGGGGTTCGACCCGTAGTCACCCCAGAAGCACCAGAAGGAGCTTGACCCGAAGTCCTATGCTTCTTATACCATTTTTGATATCCAGACTTTGAGGTGTTCGGCACTTTGAATGCCGTCTCCTTTGTACTAAAGTCCTTGACTGCTCCTGACATAGCTCTCTTGGCCTTCTGAGCACCTTTCCAACAGTCTCGGGCGAAGTGCCCTTTGTTTCCACAAGTAAAACATGTGTAAGTAGCTTTGCTAGTCGATGTCATAGCCCCTTTCTCCAGCATTCCAACAGATGCAACTCTTATAGGGCTTGCATAGTTCGATACCATGGTCGATGACATCGGGAGGGTCTTCCTCAAATCTGCCTCCAAAGATCTAGCTGATTCCACCAAGGCTCGGAATCCCAATAACTTTGGTCCTAGCAGTAGAACTCGTAACTCGGCGCGCAGGCCATTATAAAACCTATTGACTGTAGCTTGCTCGTTATCCAACTCAAAGCATGGGTAGCGACTTATCATAAGAAATGCTTGCAAATATTCCTCAACTGTGTGCGCTCCCTGCACTAAATGTATATTCAGCTGCTGCCCTGATGGTCTACCAAAGGTCATCTGCTGCATCACGCCCACCGGCGTTGAAGCCACAACAGGGCCGCGGTGTTGTACATTCCCTCCAAGCTGTGCACCCGTCACAGCGAAAACCGCTTCTACGATCCTTCTAACGGTTTCATACGAAGGAGTAGTCTCAAACACCTCACCGGGTGCACTATGCTCCTCAGAAACCGGACATTCTGGCGGTCCAGCACCGCTTCCGGTCACCTATAGTGGTACAAAACACCGCTAAGCGACCAAATAAAATTGCAAACAGCAAGTATAGGAACACGCAGGTTCCTTAAACACGTGTATTTTCATTCCTAAGTGGACATTCATGGGTTCTTTTACCGTTATAACGATGACGCACACAATGTGCTCACCACCCCTTAAAAAGAATTCGTCCACAAATTCATTTTAAGCCCGACCAAAACCAGTAGTCTGATACCAAATTGTAACATCCCCTATCTGTCGTATAGCATATAGCAGTAGGTCTGGCCGGGGCCCGATGCCATATACTACAGACAGACCGGGTGGTTACTCATGGAAACCATCCAACCAATCATAACGTCCTACACAGAGCATTCTAGCGGAAGCAGTTTATAAAAGTTGCAAATAAGAACCCAGCACTAAAGCATGAATGTCCACTAATACCAATAGAAATCTTATACATACACCAGTACAAGCCTTAGGGCCTTACAAAATGGTTCACTTGATACTACATGTTTTACAAACCACGGCACGCAGGCCGGTCATACATGAATAAAACAGTAAACACTTCAACTAGGCCTTCAAGGGCCGGCTTCGCAATATGGGCTTTAGCCCGCTATTGACCGCTTGGTCCAGCAGCACCTGCAAGCAACATAACCACCGCACGGTGGCAAACAAAAAGGCAACGGTCAGCAATGCTGACCAAATTATAACGATCCTGCCCCCAACTCGGGGCGGCGATGCTCCTTCCCTGCAATTTTATTAGCACAAGCGAGCAATATAATAATATTCATTTCATCACAGGCGTAGGCTCAAACGGCCACACACCCCGTGCACTCAGGGCACATTCTCGGTGAACTGGTCGATGTCACGTTAGTTAAAGCCATAGACATTCCGGACCCACCACCGCCACTTGGACGACCAAACATATGAGCAATTTGTCTTCCCAGCATGGGTCATGACAATTTAAGCCATAGACCCCCGAAGACTCTCATCTATGCCAACAACAAGTGCCACGTAACCTTAGGTCTCTTTAACCCGAATGACATAGATATGGGTACGGTTCCATCTAACCCGTGCTCACGTCGCAACGACAATTTAAGCCATATGCGCAGGTCAAAGTTCTCCCGAGTCCCATTTTCATCACACAATTTCACATAACTCGGTTATGTTCAAGTTGGCTCTCAGGCCTCCATATTGGCGAGATCACGCATCAGCCCAGTTTTCCGGGTGCACCTTAGGGTTAATCCCCAAGGCTCCTTGTTGCAATCTACCGTGTAGAAAACCCGAAAAACAACCAATAGCACGGAGTCTTCTCCGGCATTTATGCAATGCAACATCACCGATCCAGACCAACATGTCCGGGTAGGCTTCACACATCATGCCTATGTCCGTTCTCGCTTACGGACTCTAAACAATGGGGACTTCACATATCTACCCGAAGGAACCCCTCCAACTCACCGCAAACTCGCGAGAGCGGGCTTCCTATGCAAAGAAGGAGAGTTACATATGCTCAAGAAGAGGATTGTTACCCTAGCGTTCTTATTTGGCGCCATGGAAAAGTAAGCGGATGAAAAGCACCGCACTAGCTTTGCCTCCGTGGATCTGGAGTCGGCTCGCGATTTGGAGCTTCGAAGCTCCTCCAATGGACGGATCAAGCTTCTTCTTTCTTCCTTGGCTCTCCTCTCTCTCTAAGCTTTTAGAAAGATAACCACTCATGAAAAGTGAGGGTTTCTAAGTCCAATCCCGGGTATATCTCATCAGGAACAACCCCCAGCCGTTGGATCCCAAAATAAAGAAACGAACGGCTTTGATTCGGGACTGAAATGCCCAATTTGGATCGCACACGTCCTGGCACACGCCCGTGTCTAGGGCCGTGTGCCTCATTCGCCGTCAAAATCGACGCGCCTGGAACAACACACCGGCATCGAACACGCCCGTGTTCAATCTGACACGCCCGTGTTCCACCTGACACGGCCGTGTACACCAATCATTTTTCCCCGAAAACAACCCGAGCACTGCACGGGTTCTAGGACACGCCCGTGTCCTTGCCCGTGTCACCTCAACACGCCTGGGCTCCAGGCCGTGTACACGGTCTCGACACTCGACACTTCGTCGAGCGAAGATTGTCGACCTGACGACACGGCCTTGGACACGCCCGTGTCCTAGGCCGTGTGCTTTGTCTCGACACATCGTCGAGCAAAATGTCGACTTCTCGGGACGAGTGTCGACACGGGTCGACACGCCCTGCGACACGCCCGTGTCGCAGGCCGTGTGCCATGTCTCGACACCTCATCGACCGCAGAGTGTCGACTTCGCGGGCTAAGTGTCGACACGGGTCGACACGCCCTGCAACACGCCCGTGTCGCAGGCCGTGTGCCCAGTCTCGACACAATGTCGAGCTCAAAATGTCGACTTCCCGGCTGAGTGTCGACACAAGCTTGACACGCCCTAGGACACGCCCGTGTCCTAGGCCGTGTGCCTGCAGCCAGAACCCAAAACTGGCCCAAAACGTCCCCCGTCGCTCTTTTGAGTTTCGGGGCGTTACACCTATTCACCCCCTCTAGGTGATTTAGGTAAGACAACAAAAACATTTTCAAGAAGGAAAGCTCGGCATTTTATTTCATGGCTCACATGGTATCGGGCTCAATTGAGCCTGATGTCTCGCCTATTTGAGCTAGAAAACTAGCACAGGGTGAGGTGAGGTGAAACAGACCTTAATCAGAGCCCGATGGTGGCGACGGCGGCGGTTGGACATTGAATTTCTACTCTCCTTCAAGCTTGCTCCCAAACTCATTTCTTCACTAAAAGATTCGATCCAGATATCGAATTCCACTCCTTTTCATGCTTTGAAGCTAATGGTGAAGTCAAATGGGGGTGGAGTGGGCTGGTTATGTTGTTTTGAGTAGTGGGAATTTCGGGCAAGCATTGGATGCTTCACCATGGCTGCGATTTGTCGTGAAATTGGGCTGGAAAGGCTGAGAATTGATGTGTGGGTTCAAGAATAGGCTTGGGAAGAGAGGAGGAGGGCCACATGGCCTCCATCCCTCATTTACCTCTCTTCTCTATCTTATTTTTAGCCTAATTTCCAAAAAATGCCCCCTTGCATGTCACTACCCTCCAAATTTAGAGGGTAGCGACTGTAAATAAACACTTGGGCTGGTCATGGGCCTTGGCTCATGGGCTTAGCCCATAGGAAATGAACTTAGCCATCTTTTTTTCTTCATTTAGGCCATTTGTTGACTTGTCGACTTCTTAGGTTGACTTGGTCAATGTGGTGAGCGGGCTGGCCCCACTTGATGATCATGGATCCAATGGAACCAACCAACCTTGATTGGGCCATGGTGGTTCCCCACTTGGGCTAGTTGGGCCTATAAGTGTGGGTTTGACCAATTAAGGGTTTGGGTTGACTTGGGTCAACTTGGGTCAATGGGTGACCCAATGATGTGTCTTTTAGTTCACTTAGATTTCCTTTTAGGGTTAGGGGCATAGTGGTGGGGCAAATGTGTGCTTATGACTCCATATTGGGATAGTTTGGCTAGAGTTGACCTGGGCCCTATAGTCGGCACTATGTGAATCCACCCTAACTCCATGGGTCAAACCTAGCCTAAACCCCATTCACCCACCAGATGTCCTAACCTAATCTAAGTTTAGGGGTGTAATACCCCTTTTTTTGCAACAACCACCGGGGTCTTAGGCCCAGAACCGCCGCTTTGCGGTGACACCTTCGCACCCGGGAAGGTCATCACTACAAAACGCTGATCCTGCCGGCCAAATCGATCACCATCGAAAGAATGTATAATGAATGAAAGTGTAAGCATCCAAGTCCACAATAGAAAGAGGAAATCACATGACAAATAAATAGTCCACATCGCGAGAAAGTGAATGCGGGCTTAAGCCCGGTACATGATAACCTCACTACAATCCACTCATAAAAGTAAAACTACTAATACTCGGCTCCACTCACAGATCCGGATGCCTGTCCACCCGAGCTACACTGGCCCATCTCCATCTGCACCGTACCCTACCGGTGTTGTGTCTCCTAGGGCTGTTCCCCGTCTCCCATCCGGAGCACCTAAAATATGGTGGTCAAACGACCGTCAGTCAAACTAGACTCAGTCAACAATCCCCCACCCCTCTAACCGTGGCTCCTAGGCACCGGGCGGAAATGAGTGAAAAGGAGGACCAAAAGCAAGGCGTAATCAAGAAGGTGACATCTACCCTAAGGAATAAAATAATAAAGTATGGCAGGGGTATCACAATAATTAAACACGAGTAAACAAGTGTGTAACAAAAGTAAACAGTATGGAGTAGCAAGTAAGTAAAACCAGTAAGAAGAGTAAGTAAGAGCAATGAGAAATATAACCATTGATTTATATGGATTACCCCTATAGACCAAGGGGTCGTTTTGCAAGGCCTATCATATAAAACATCCCATACCATTTTATACGATAGGTGTCAGGGGTTAAATGCAATGATTATGCTATGACATGCAAGTATGCTATGGTATGCACATGCAAGTGCAACTCACACACACGACTCTATGTGCACAGACCTTTAGTTCCCCTTTTTGGAGTTAGCTAAACTCTTAGGAGCCTCTTGTCATCGCCAACAGAGACAGTGGGTTGGGCCTCTCCACTCCTAAACTGGTAAACATACTACCCAGTCTAGCCCCTCTCGTACGTTCCCGTACTATTCCTAGCAAACCAGCTAGTCTCCTCGAGTCAACGTACCGACGATGGTGTGTTCGATCGTCCAATACTGAGGACCCACCACTGTTATGCACATGCAACCATGATAGTTGTATCTAATTATAGTACCGAGCCTCCAGCTCTTTAGACTACCAAGACTACTAGTTCACCATATTCCCGAGCCCATGACTCCCTGGACTAATCAAGTCTCCTTTTGTCCAAGTCCCCGAGCATCCAGCTCCCCGGACTTCCAAATCAATACCGAGTCCATTTAACTCTACCAGTAAGCCCTTAGGCCACGGGCCTATGCTATCCTTTCACTACCAATTCATCTCCCTACGTGTACAAGTGTGAGTGTAAGGTGAAACTATTATTAGGGTTACTCTTGCCCAAATTATTCCTAAGGTTTACGTTAGCCCAGGACTGCCCAAGCTATTCCCCGTGAAGGGCTCTCGAAGGCACTAGGAACTATGATGAGATTACGCCCAAAGCTGCCTTTCGCAAGGCGCTTAATATTATTGATTTCTACCCTTGATCAGATCTCTCATTTATTTACCCAAACCAGCAACCTACTAAGGATTCAACTCTTCAAATTCATTACACACTCTAGTTCAGTTTCCATAGTTACTATATGCAGACCACCCTATACTATATGAGATGTATAAAGGAGGTACTCCGGATTGTCTTCCAAATCTCCTATAAAATTTACCAGAGGTATATCATAACAAGTTTAGTCTAAAATCAGAGAATCATAATTTTTCTAATTAATTTGATATTTATTGAATTTTCCCAAATGTTTGGCCATGGGCAATTTTGAACATGAACTATATGATCTACTCAAGTAATGGCCATCCAAAACTTTTTATCACTAAATAACAGAGATATATTATTAGATACAAATTTCCATAATTTTTCAGAAAATATTTGACCTCTAATTAATTTATCCAAAATATTTCCCTTAATCATATGTAAAGAAGGAAGTACCAAAATTATTCATCCGAAAATTATATAAAAATACCAGAATCGTAATATGGTTCAGAAAAGGCCATTGTACAAAAATAATAATTTTAGAGGTTTGCTAGACTCCAAAATAAATTAAATTATGTTTTCATGGGAAACACTACTTAATGAAGTAACACTTAGAAATATTCTTCCAAAAATTCTATAAATATTCCCAGAACTATAAAACATAATACAAAGGCCTCTAGCTAAAGTTCATCAATTTCCAGCAAGTCGTTTCTTCCTAATAAATTTCTGAGTAAATAATACAAATTACCAATTTGTCAATGAAGTATACAAAATAATAATCCGAAATTCATGATAAAATCTCGAGAGCTTATACTAAGCTCAAAAACTAATCAACCCAAATCGCATCACTTTTCAAAGAGTTTTAGTGATATTTTCTATCACTAAAAAGTTTGTGCCCTAAACTAGGGTTAGGGTTTTGAGGGAACTATTCACCTTAGAATCTATTTTAGATTTCTTCCATAGGCTTCTACCTACCCTAGAATTCTCTCTCCCAAGTTTCAAATCCTTTCAAGGTCAACTGACCCCTTGCCCTTCACAACCCTCAAAAGCCCTCCCTTAGGGTTTGAGTTTGGATTCAAGGGTAAAACAATCCTAAACCACTCCATATTCCCTATGAGGGTGATAATGTTCCTACCAAGTCAGTGGTCAAAATTACAGACTCTGTTGAGGTGATTTGACCCCTCAAACATCAAAAATAGCTCTTTGACCTAAATAACCCTATAAGGGTATACCTAGGGTTGGATCAATACCTAACCAAAACATCTCCAAAGGAGATGAAATTTTTACCAGAGCCCTAACATGCTCTCTAAGATCACCCACCCAAATTTGGGGGGATTTTGAGCTTTTTATGACACCTAATTGATTTATAATCTATTTATTAAATGTTTCTAAACACTATAGAAAAATATTTTACAAAAATTCTTATTTTTGGACGGTCTAAGAGGTAGGCTATGAGGAGCATATGTTCTAAATTTCAAAGAATTTGGATGAGTGGTTTGGTGTGAGCACTAATTCTAATGTTTGGTCATGCCTATGTATAGGTTGCACCAAAACGAGTGATGTGGTCACACTAGCACTCCAAATTGAGTGAAATCAATTTTAAATTACACTAGAAATCACGAGCTACATTTTCTATGTTGACCACTTGTACAGTAGAGGCCTATAAGTATTTTTAGTAATTAAAACAATCTACTACTATTTCCTACTCAGAAAATCCCCAAAAATAAACTAAATAAGATTTTTGCACAAATCTTAAAGCAAGATGGGCAGTTCTGGAGTCGTCTTCCTCCTTGAGCCAACGGCTCAGATTAGGCACGCCTGGAGCATTTTCCAGGCCGAAATCCCGGCCATCCGGCCACCTCCCTGGCCGGCCACCGCCACCACCACCTCCGTTGAGGTGAGGGCTGCCGTCCGGCAATGGTTTGACCACCGGAGGTGGTGGTTTCCAGCGAACCCGACCACCATTTTTTCTTTGGAATTTCAAGGAATTTTTCTCTCTGATCCGGCTCATTTGAGACCGACTTCTCGACCTAAACAATTCTAGATCTAGCACGCATATAGAGGAGAAAGATTGGACCTTGCCGGCGGCCTAAAGTTAGGAAGATCGCCGGGAAGACATTTCTGAAATTGGCGTCGCTCGATTTCTGCAACTACAAGGTGGGGAGGCTCGATTTCTTCGAGTAACGGTTGGGAAAGGCTCCTCTCAATTCACTGGTGGTGTATAAAGCCTCAGATGGGGAGAGGAGGGGCTGGATCATTAATGTACTACAAAGCCATTAATGGCTAGGCTCGACCATGGAGGAGGAGGGGGGGTGGGGGGTGTGGCTGAACCAAGTCTGACGGCCAGGGAAACGACTGGAAACTTCTCCCCTTCCCTGCGTAATTGAATTCAACCATTAAATGTGGCCTTTGGTCTCCCCTTGGCCGAACCGTTTCCTTCCCTCTTCTTCCTCATTTCTCTCCCCTCCATTATCATGGAAATGAAGCTCACTGTGACACGCGGTACACGCCCGTGTCGGCCAAGACACGCCCGTGTCGGCCAAGACACGCCCGTGATGCAGGGTGTGTACCCACTCGACACCCAATCGAGAGAAAATAGTCGAATTCTCGACACAGCGCGACACGCCCTGTGACACGCCCGTGTCATAGGCCGTATACACCATACTCGACGATAGATTCTCGACGATCGACGATAGGCACTCGACGATCGCCTCTCAACGATCTACACTCGACGATCCACACACTCGACGATTGTCGAGCCCAGTTCGTCGAACCGAGGGGACACGCCCCCTATCACGCCCGTGTTATAGGGCGTGACCACCCAGAAACTTCGTTGACCAAAATTCATCGACCAAGCGCCCAACTCTTCAACCCGAGCGGTACACGCCCTAGGACACGCCCGTGTCCCAGGCTGTGTCACCCAAATTTTGCTACTCAAAGAATTCGGGCTATTACACTCACCCTCTCTCCTAGTCACCAAGTTGACTTGGTCAATCAGAAGGACTATTTGTAGCCCTTCCATGCACATTATTCCCTAAAGAACCACATGAGGAGGTTTGTGCTTGGGTTAGCCTATTTGGGCTAGGTTGACTAGAAATACGGTTTGGTTGACCTAGGTCTCTTTGGGGTTACTTGGGTTTTGTCATGACCTGGTCATGACAAAACCATTCCTAGGGGTCTAGTTGTTTGAGGGATGTTACAAATCCCAATATATAACAAAAAAATTTCGTCCTCGAAATTCTAGTTAGGCCTACGGGGTTTCAAGTATGGAAGAAAAATTGTAACATCCCGAGAGGTTGATAGTAATACCTGACTAAAAATTTCCGGGTACCGCTGCTGTATCAAGTCCTGGGGCTCCCAAGTGTGCTCCTCCTGGCCGTGATTTCTCCAAAGAACCTTGACCAGTGGGACCTTCTTGCGGTGCAAGACCCGCATACCCGTGTCGTCAATCCGGACCGGATCCATGTGCACTGACCGATCAGATGCTACTGGCCCATCCGTGGTGTCTATCTGCTGCTCTGGATGTAATAGGGCCCTCCTGAGGGAGGAGACATGGAAAACATCGTGCAGGCCTTCCAGCTCTAGCGGCAGCTCCAGCCTGTATGCTAAGGGGCCGATCCGCTCTAGGATCCTGTAGGGCCCCATGTATCTCGGGCTGAGCTTCTTCCTCCGCCCGCGAACTCGAGAGACTCCGTGTATCGGCCGTATCTTCAAAAACACTTTGTCTCCTACCTAAAACTCCACCCGTCGATGTCGCGCATCATAATATTTGGCCTGTCTGCTCTGCGCCTCCTGTTGGGTATTGTATCCACAATGTACCTGATTTGAAGAAGCCCCTGGACAAGCTAAGGTCAATAGACTATGTATTTGATAAACTTTTTCTAGTTGTGCTTGTAGTTTTTCCATGCTAAGTGCACACCAATGTCAGGGTGCAGTAGGTCAATATACACGGGTCTGCACGACGTAATCCCTCGTTGAGCAGATCAGTGTGTTGGCCTACGTGTACTCTCTCTATTGGAGTGCACTTATTTTCAAGCACAGGGCCGCTCATATGCAAGAGAAGACAAGGAGCATGGAGGATCAAGGAGCAGCTCCTAGGTGGAAGACGAAAAATCGTCCAAGGCAAATTCGACGAGAATCACCAAGTGATTCTCGCCGAATCGGCGAGAATCACTAGTGATTCTCGCCGAATCGACGAGAATCATCAGTGATTCTCGCCGACTCCTTTTGGCCATCTCAAAATGGTGCCAAGTAAGATTCGGCGAGAATCACTTGTGATTCCCGCCGAACCAGTGGTCAAGCAGCCCATGTATAAAGTAAAATTCGTTGAGAATCGACAAGTGATTCGACGAGAATCACAAACAATTCTCGACGAATCGTCGAGAATCACTTGGTGATTCTCGCCGATTCGTCGAGAATCGTCTGCGATTCTCGCCGATTTTGACTTGGCATTTTCTCAGAATGCTGCTGGACCGGATTCTGCTTCTGGACTTGTTTGAACCGGATTTTGGGGATTTCTTTTGTGGGTCCCACAACGGTCAAATTTGCTGTAGCTACAGTATTTATACTCGGGTATTTTGAACGGAATAGACACCGAGAAAGAAGCCGAGCACGAAACCCTAATATCGCGATTTCTCTTCTCCGCCGCCGTCGCGCTCGGGCTAGTACGTCGCCGCCGCTGATCATTCTTCTTCCCGATCTCCGGCGACAGTGGCTTAGCAAAGCTTGCGTCTCACGCGTCTATCCAGAGATCTCTTGTCTCTCGATTTGTTGACCGGGAAACACTCCCCCGTCCGAATCGATCGAGACGACCGATCCTAGAGTGACCGTTGGTAGACCTAGTTTGCTTCGCAAGGAAGTTTGGATCTCAAAGCACTGCAGCAGCGCACCTTCGTCGCCGCCAACTCCGAACCAAGCCGCCGCTCGGATTGCCGCCGCCGGTTTCGGGAGATCCTCTCCAAGAGAGACCAAGGTCGTAGACTCTTCATCGACTTCAAGAACTCATCGTCGAACAAAGAGGAACACCGTAGTCTCCAAGGGAAGTTTGTATCACGTGTACATTCTACATTTATTTTATTGTATAGGAACCTTTGTTCCGTGTTGTAAGGGTTGGGTGCAACCCGTTTTGTGGGAGTGTTGACTCTCACGTGTGGAAGGGCTCCTTCCGTTAGTGAAGGGATTGGATTTCAATCTCGTTGGAGAAGTGACCGAGTCGTCCCTTGTTGGGGAGATAGGTCGAAGGGGGAAAGTGGATGTACCCAAGTCGGGGAACCACTATAAATTTGCTGTGTATTCTGTGTGCTGTGCTTGTTGTTTTTATTGTGCAGGTACATCCGTAAATTCCACAAAAGAACCACACGTCACCTATTCCCCCCCCCATAGGTGCACATAGCTGACACTAGGTGGACTTTCAAGTGGTATCAGAGCGAGGTTCCTCAACAAAAAGGTTAACACCTTGAGGTGAATCCTGCCACTAGTGTCAACAAGGAGACATACATCTACTATGGACGGGCTCAAGTACTCCGGCAAGATCCCAGTGTGCAACAGACTCAACTTTCCTATCTGGAAGGAAAGAATCAGGTTCTACATGGAAGCAGTGGACCCTCGACTGTTCATGATCGTGCTGGAGGGACCTTATGTCCCCACTAAGGCCTCCACCATTGATCCCACCAAGAAAGTGCCGAAGACACTCTCTGAAATGGACAAGGATGAGATGGTCCTAGTGGGCCTTGACATGAAGGCAAGAAACATCCTGGTCAGTGCAGTTGATGACTCGATGATGCAAAACTTCAGCAACTGTAGGACAGCTCAGGAGATATGGCAGTGTCTGATCATTCTAATGGAGGGCACAGATGAAGTAAGGGATGATCGGAGATCCCTCCTGAACCAGAAGTATGAGGCCTTCCGGCAAGGGCCTAAGGAAGAGATCGGAGTCACATACGAGAACTTCCTGAAGATTGTCAACGCCCTCAAGGGCTATGGAAGAGTGTTCACCAATGGTGAACTCAATGACAAATTCCTTAGGTCCCTTACTAAGGAATGGGACACAAAGATCTGCGCCATCAGAGAATTTGGCAGGCTAGCAGAAACTGATCCACAAATCCTGTTCGGGAAGCTGATGTCCTATGAACTTCAGCTGAACACCAGGAAGGCAGAGGAAGAAGCAGAGAAGGCTGCTGCAAAAGAAAAGACTGTGGCCCTAAAAGCCAGTCACTTCAGAAAAGGGAAGGGTGCGGTGTCATACCGTGCCAGAAATAAGGAAGAAGAGGAGGACTCCGATCCATGCTCCTCCAGCTCAGAACTGTCAGAAGAGGATTTCTCCCTCATCACTCGAGAGTTCAAGAAATTCCTCAAGATGAGGAATCAAAGAAAGAGAGACGGCTCCTCTTCCATACATCAGAAGAAAAACTACTCTTCTGACAGGTATGCATCTAAACCTAACAAACATCGTTCTTCTGATATTATTTACTTTGGATGCAATAAGCCAGGTCACGTCGTGGCCGACTGCCATCAAAGCAAAAGAGATAAAGGGAAAGGAGAGGAGCTCAAATCCTCTAGAGATAAGAAGAAGGAGCGGAGCTACATCGCTAGAAGACCAAAGACACTAAGTGAGTCTGATTCCTCAGACTCCAGTGATGATGAGGAAGCCTACTTCGGGCTGGTGGGTCGCTCGGACTCAGAAGGAGAATGCCCCCCATTTACTGGGAAGGTAAAAGCTCACACCCCTCTCTCCGACTCCGACTCTGATCCTGAGTCTCAGGATGATGAACCTGAGGATGGCCCTTCGGCCCGCGAAGCTGAACTCCTCGAAAAGTATGAGCTTCTGCTCAACACTTTCGACGAGTGCCGCAAGAGACTGAAGGCTGAGAAGAAGGAAGTAAAATTCCTTAAGAGTGAGTGTGTATCCCTAAGAGAAGAGGTCACTAGCTTGATCTCTCTCAGACAGGAGCACCTTGACCTAACTTCAAAGCACTCAGAGTCCTTGAAGCTCCTTGATCTCAAGCAGGAGGAAGTCAACAAATTGGAAGAACTACTTGCGGCAGAAAGGAAGATCGTACAGAGCTTCTCTATGCCAAAAACAGTGCTTCCAGTCGTTGACACCTTCTCTGCTCAGGCCAAAGGAGCTGGCTTGGGGCATATTGGGGCATCTGGTTCTTCATCTAGGAGAAACAAGAACCAGAGGAAGAATAAGGCCGCCAAGAAGGCCTCTGCTGATGAAAAGGGGAAGGCTCCTCTTAGTCCTGTTGCGTTCAGGAAGCCTGGCTTTCCTTGCAACCAACATGACTTTGAGTCAACATTTGGGCATCATTTCCGGCCCTCGGTTGCAAAGCCTAAGAGCCGGTATGACGGTTGGAACTTCCCCCGGAACTTTGGTGAGAGTGCCTTCAAGGCACCTTATGAGGAAATCCACATAGGAAATTATGGTCCGTTCTCTAGCGGCCATAATGGAAAGCAGGCACCAAAGGCCAAACCAGTTATACAGAAGGTGACAAAGTCATGTGACTGTTATCACCATGAGGTCTCCACCTCCAGATCCAAGGCCCCAGCTGCACCCACCGTTCCCAGGGTAAGGCAGGAGCCTAGGAAGAGATACAACAGGTTCGACTGTTGGTGCTGTGGCAAAGTCGGTCACTTTGCCGTGGATTGTTGGTTTAATCCAAGGAACTACGAGACTCCCCATGTTAACAATGCGAGACCGACCACTCGTAGGGTTAACCAACCGAGGGGGAGTGTGCTAACCAGGAATCTAGGACCCAAGTTCAATTGGGTTCCTAAGGCAAATTAATTTTGTTTTGCAGGAATGTCCAAAGGCCACCAAAACGCCAATCTGGTATTTGGACAGTGGATGCTCCCGGCATATGACCGGGACAAGAAGCCTGCTGCGTGATTACACTCCAGTCGAGAATGGACCCAAAGTCATCTTTGGAGGGTCAGATCGAGGAGTCACCAGAGGTTATGGTATGATTTCCAACGGTATAATCTCTATCACCGACGTGGCTTATGTTGAAGGGTTAAACCATAACCTGATCAGTGTAAGTCAGTTATGTGATAAAGGTTATGACGTTAAGTTCTGCAAGGATAAATGTCTGATAATTTCACGTACCTCTTCTGAGACGGTATTATCAGGCATTAGGAGCAGAAATATCTTTTGCTTAGATTTTCTCAGTTTGGATTCATCTACCCCCGTATGCCTTGTGGCAACAGGCAGTGCATCTCTTTGTGAACAATGGCACAAGAGATTGACACATGTTAATTTCAAGACAATTAATATGCTATTTTCTAAGAACTTAGTAAGAGATGCTCCCAGTATCAAGTGCATCAAAGATAGCCCCTGTCCTGCATGCCAGATGGGCAAACAGACTCGGGCTACCTTTAAGAGCATTGCAGACAAAGACTCCTCCCGATGTCTTTACCTGTTACATATGGACTTGTTTGGCCCAATGCAAGTTCATAGCTTGGGAGGCAAGTCATATACGCTAGTGATAGTTGATGATCACTCACGGTTTACATGGGTGTTCTTTTTGAAATGAAAGTCAGATACTTTTGACATCTTCACTAATTTTGTCAAGCAGGTTCAGAACGAATTTAACTGCTCCGTGGTCAAAATCCAAAGTGACCATGGAACAGAATTCGAATCTGGTGCTATGACAGAATTCTGTGAAGAACAAGGTATCTTTCATGAGTTCTCCTCCCCGCGCACTCCTCAGCAAAATGGAGTTGCGGAGAGGAGAAATAGAACTCTCATTGAAGCCTGCACGACTATGTTGAAAGATGCTTCTCTCCCGGAATACTTCTGGGCAGAGGGTGTCAATACGGCATGTCATGTACAAAACCGAGCTTTGATCAACAAGCATCATCGTAAGACGCCCTACGAGCTACTGAAAGGCAGGAAACCAACCATGTCCTACTTGAGGATTTTTGGTTGCCGATGCTATGTACTGAATAATGGGAAGTACCCGCGTACTAAATTCGGTGAAAAATGCTTCGAAGGCATATTCATGTGCTATAGTTCCCATAGTCAGGCATATAGGGTCTTCAATAAGAAAACCCTAGTGGTAGAAGAATCAATAAATGTTGTATTTGATGAAGGAAGTTTGCTTAACAGCAATTCTTCCAGTAGTATTCTTGAAGATGCAGGTGCTAGACTTGACCAGCTGAATCTGGATGAGACCCCTAAAGATGACGCACCCAAGTACGTCAAAGTTTCCACCTCCACGTCATCTGAAAATGTTGAAGATCAAGATGGAACAAATCTTTTAGAAGAAAGAGAAGCACAAGAAGTAGCTGAAGCTCCAGACGCCAGACTTCTAGAGCTCCGTCACGTGAGGGATCATCCTAGAGAACAGATCATCGGAGATCCTCGTGTAGGCGTCAAAACTCGAAGAGGTACAACTAACGAAGTATTGCATCTCAGCTTCCTGTCACAGGTAGAGCCAAAGAAGTTCGACGAGGCGAACAAGGATGCGGCATGGATTCTGGCCATGCAAGAGGAACTACATCAATTCGAACGGTGCAAAGTTTGGACGCTGGTTCCCAGACCATACAAGCAGAATGTGATCGGCACAAAGTGGATCTTCAGAAACAAGCTGGATGAACATGGTGTCATCGTAAAGAACAAAGCCAGGCTGGTGGCTCAAGGTTACCGACAGGAGGAAGGGATTGATTTCGACCAGACCTTTGCACCAGTAGCAAGGCTCGAGGCAATCCGGTTGTTCCTGGCGTATGCTTCACACAAAGGATTCACAGTCTACCAAATGGATGTGAAATCGGCATTCCTGAACGGAGACCTGAAAGAGGAAGTATACGTCGCTCAACCCCCAGGTTTTGTCGATCCTACTTATCCCAATCACGTTTATTTTCTCAATAAGGCCTTATATGGGTTGAAACAAGCTCCACGAGCTTGGTATGAGACTTTATCTAGTTTTCTTCTTGAGAACAAGTTCTCCAGAGGTAAAATAGATAAAACATTGTTTCTCAGGGAAGTCAAAGGCAAGATTTTGCTGGTGCAAATCTATGTCGATGACATAATATTCGGCTCAACGGACAACAATCTTTGCAAAAAGTTTTCTAAACTTATGCAAGGAAAGTTTGAAATGAGCAGTATGGGAGAGCTCAAGTATTTCTTAGGCATTCAAGTGAAACAGTCTGAGGATGGAATCTTCATCTCTCAGACGAAGTTCACAAATGAACTCCTTAAGAAATTCGGTATGGAGAGTGCAACCTCTATGAGGACTCCAATGGGATCCACCATGTCCCTGGATAAGGATGAGAAAGGTAAACCTTTCAATGAAACCAAATACAGAAGCATCATTGGATCCCTGCTCTACCTTACTGCCAGTAGACCGGATATTATGTTCTCCACATGTGTATGTGCCCGATATCAGGTGAACACTAAGGAATCTCACTATGTCGCTGCAAAGCGAATTCTAAGATACCTTAAAGGTACTCCTAATCTTGGCTTGTGGTACCCGAGGAACAATGATGTCGAGCTAATAGGCTTTTCAGATGCTGATTTTGTAGGGAGCAGGGATGACAGGAAAAGCACCTCCGGGACGTGTCAATTCCTCGGCAGGAGGCTTATCTCATGGAACAGCAAGAAACAGAATTGTGTTGCAACCTCCACAGCAGAGTCAGAGTATATCTCGGCAGGAAGCTGTTGCGCACAACTCCTTTGGATCAGAAATCAGTTGGCCGACTACAACCTTCAGTTCAAGGAAGTTCCAATGTACTGCGACTCCTCCAGTGCAATTGCCATTGCCAACAATCCGGTGTCGCACAGCCGAACGAAGCATATTGAAGTACGCTACCACTTCATTCGGGAGCACGTGGAGAACAAGGATATCTCTCTCTGTTATGTCCCCACGGACAAGCAGATTGCTGATATATTCACAAAGCCCCTAGACGAGGCCAAGTTCAATCTTTTCAAGACTGAATTGGGAATGCTCAACTATGAGGAGTGAAGACTACAGAAGCTCCAGGCTAGTGCAAGAACCGAGGGGGAGCAAGGAACTCCAGCGTGCGTACAGCTGCAAGAACTGAGGGGGAGCAAAGAGTCAATCGCTACAGACCCCGATTTGTAGAAGCCGAAAAGGGGGAGATTACCCTCTCGGGGTCAAGGCTAAGGTGTGGCTCCAGCTTGCTCCCAAGAAATCGGTATTGGTAAGGGATAACTCCACCCAATGTTAAGTTTATGAATTTCATTTGCTTTCATTTTCATTCGCTCCATTCACCTTAGCTTGTAGGGTTTAGGCTTCTTCAAATAGGGGGAGATTGTTGGGTATTGTATCCACAATGTACCTGATTTGAAGAAGCCCCTGAACAAGCTAAGGTCAATAGACTATGTATTTGATAAACTTTTTCTAGTTGTGCTTGTAGTTTTTCCACGCTAAGTGCACACCAATGTCAGGGTGCAGTAGGTCAATATACACGGGTCTGCACGACGTAATCCCTCGTTGAGCAGATCAGTGTGTTGGCCTACATGTACTCTCTCTATTGGAGTGCACTTATTTTCAAGCACAGGGCCGCTCATATGCAAGAGAAGATAAGGAGCATGGAGGATCAAGGAGCAGCTCCTAGGTGGAAGATGAAAAATCGTCCAAGGCAAATTCGACGAGAATCACCAAGTGATTCTCGCCGAATCGGCGAGAATCACTAGTGATTCTCGCCGAATCGACGAGAATCATCAGTGATTCTCGCCGACTCCTTTTGGCCATCTCAAAATGGTGCCAAGTAAGATTCGGCGAGAATCACTTGTGATTCCCGCCGAACCAGTGGTCAAGCAGCCCATGTATAAAGTAAAATTCGTTGAGAATCGACAAGTGATTCGACGAGAATCACAAACAATTCTTGACGAATCGTCGAGAATCACTTGGTGATTCTCGCCGATTCGTCGAGAATCGTCTGCGATTCTCGCCGATTTTGACTTGGCGTTTTCTCAGAATGCTGCTGGACCGGATTCTGCTTCTGGTCTTGTTTGAACCGGATTTTGGGGATTTCTTTTGTGGGTCCCACAACGGTCAAATTTGCTGTAGCTACAGTATTTATACTCGGGTATTTTGAACGGAATATACACCGAGAAAGAAGCCGAGCACGAAACCCTAATATCGCGATTTCTCTTCTCCGCCGCCGTCGCGCTCGGGCTAGTACGTCGCCGCCGCTGATCATTCTTCTTCCCGATCTCCGGCGACAGTGGCTTAGCAAAGCTTGCGTCTCACGTGTCTATCCAGAGATCTCTTGTCTCTCGATTTGTTGACCGGGAAACACTCCCCCGTCCGAATCGATCGAGACGACCGATCCTAGAGTGACCGTTGGTAGACCTAGTTTGCTTCGCAAGGAAGTTTGGATCTCAAAGCACTGCAGCAGCGCACCTTCGTCGCCGCCAACTCCGAACCAAGCCGCCGCTCGGATTGCCGCCGCCGGTTTCGAGAGATCCTCTCCAAGAGAGACCAAGGTCGTAGACTCTTCATCGACTTCAAGAACTCGTCGTCGAACAAAGAGGAACACCGTAGTCTCCAAGAGAAGTTTGTATCACGTGTACATTCTACATTTATTTTATTGTATAGGAACCTTTGTTCCGTGTTGTAAGGGTTGGGTGCAACCCGTTTTGTGGGAGTGTTGACTCTCACGTGTGGAAGGGCTCCTTCCGTTAGTGAAGGGATTGGATTTCAATCCCGTTGGAGAAGTGACCGAGTCGTCCCTTGTTGGGGAGATAGGTCGAAGGGGGAAAGTGGATGTACCCAAGTCGGGGAACCACTATAAATTTGCTGTGTATTCTGTGTGCTGTGCTTGTTGTTTTTATTGTGCAGGTACATCCGTAAATTCCGCAAAAGAACCACACGTCACCTATTCCCCCCCCCCCATAGGTGCACATAGCTGACACTAGGTGGACTTTCACCTCCAACATCTGGTCCCGTATCAGTCTCACTTGGGCCTCAGTGTCCTCCATAAATTCCGAGCCCAGGACCTTTGGGTCATCATCCTGCATCCATGAAAACGGTGTCTTGCACCTCCGTCCATATAGGGCCTCGTAGGGGGCCATACCTATACTAGCCTGATGACAGTTGTTGTATGAGAACTCTACCAGTGGCAGCATCTTCTCCCATGGCTCTCTTCGGTCTAGAATGCACAGTCATAGCAGATCTTCCAATGTCCGGTTTGTGTGCTCTGTCTGCCCGTCCGTCTGAGGGTGGAAGGCTGTGCTAAAGGTCAGTCGGGTGCCCAAGTATGCCTAAACTGACCACCACTCCCTGGATGTAAACCGCCCATCACGATCTGACACTATTGACCTGGGCATGCCATGATAACGAATGAACTGCTCCACAAACTTCTGCACCAGAACTCCCACTGAATTGTCCTTACAGATTGGTATAAATCGAGCCACCTTCGTCAACCGATCAATGATCACCCAGATCGAGTCATTCCATGTCCGAGACCGGGGAAGCCCATGTATGAAGTCCATGGCTACGTCATCAAACTTCCACTCCAGCACCGGGAGTGGCTGCAACAATCCTGCAGGGTTCCTGTACTACGCCTTCACTAGCTGACATGTCTCACAATAGGTCACGAAGTAAGTGACATCCTTCTTCATGCCCGGCCAGAACATAGTCTTCTTCAAATCAGCCGTCATCTTTGTGATTCCCGGATGCACAGAATACTGGCTGTAGTGCGCCTCCATTATAATGTCCTCCTGGATCTGAACTCCCTCCGGTATGTACACCCGTACTCTGAAGCACAGTAGGCCATCCCTCATTGTGTAGTCTCCTGTAGTGCCTGCCTCTATGGCCTGGAAGATGGGCTCTAACTTGGCATCCTACCTCTGTCCCACTCTGACTCGGTCTCTGTTGTCATCGGTGATGCCCATCGCGGCCAAGTACTCCTCATAGAGCTCAGGGTCGTCATACGACACCAGAGTAATGCCCATGTCCTCTAGTCTCTGTAGCAGTTCCATAGACATCAGCTGAGGCTCTGCTCCCGCTGTGGCGGCTCTCCTACTCAGTGCATCTGCTACCACGTTCGCCTTCCCTGAGTGGTAGTGCATCTCGTACTGATAGTTAGATAGAAACTCCACCCACCGCATTTGCCTGATGTTCAGTTCCTTCTGCGTGTCAACACACTTAAGGTTCTTATGATCTGAGTATATATCACAGTGGATTCCGTAGAGGTAATGTCGCCATATCTTCAGTGCGAATACCACTGCTCCCATCTCCAGGCTGTGTACAGTATAGTTCTTCTCATAGATCTTTAGCTGGCGGGAGGCATATGCTATGACGTGTCCGTTCTGCATCAACACCGCACCCATCACCTGATATGATGTGTTGGTGTACACATGGAATCCTTCCTTCCCAGATGGAAGGGCCAGGATAGGGGCTGAGATAAGTCTGTTCTTCAGCTCCTGGAACGCTGTCTCACACCGTGGCGTCCATACAAAGGGCACATCCTTCTTCGTCAAGGATGTGAGTGGAAGGGCGATCTGAGAAAACCCCTCCACGAATTTCCGGCAATAACCGGCAAGCCCTAGGAAACTCCGCACATCCGTGGCCGTCTTCAGTGGTGGCCAATCCCTGATTGCCTGAATCTTTGCCGGGTCCATCGCTAACCCGGCTACACTGATAATGTGGCACAGGAAAGCCACCTCCTTCAACCAGAACTGACACTTGCTGAACTTCGCATAGAGGTGATGCTCCTGCAATCTCTCCAAAGTCAGTGCCAGGTGCCGTGTATGGTCCTCTGTAACGCCCCCGATTTTTCTGCGATTATTTAATTCTCGTTTGGTGTTACGTTGAAGCGTTTCCGTCAGGTGCCGTTTGTTAGAGCGTGGTCTTAGCTCTTTAGGTTCCTTGTGTGGTTGTTGGTAGCCTTTTTGGCAAGATCCCCTAGCAAGCCGGGTCTATTTTGGTGACTGGTGAGTCCTCTCGGGGGATGCTTGTGTTTTGGCTTCGGGTAGTGATAACCCGAATTTTGTTCGTCGAAAGTTGATTTCGACTTCGTCGTTGCGTTCGTAGCGTGGGTGTTTAGTTACGGTGTGAATTTCGTCGAATTCCGAGGATGTTCGGGTTCGCGTCGTTTTGTATTTTATTTATAATAATGAGATATTATGTATTCTATATAGGTTCTTTTTTTAGAAGTAGCAGTTATGGTGAAAGGGTGGCTGGCAGCTTTTGGGTTGGCTAGGGAAAGAAAGTATTTGGGATTTAGCCGCTGCTTATATATTTATAGCCTCAGGTTTAGACATTAGGACTGTTTATTGTCTCTTGAGAAACCGTCGCCTGTTTGAGAGGAAGAAAAACCGCCAACTCTGCTACCCTTCAGACGCCGATTCTGGGAGATTTATTGGACATAATTCGATTCTGAAAGCGGATTTGGATTACTCTCGCCTAGACCTTCATTCCTACAGTAAGAGATTCAATTTTCGTGGTGTTTCCAAGGGTTTCAGAATTTTTGGTTTGATCCTTTTCCGCCATTAAAACCTTAGAATCCTGTTTGGGTGCTGTTGAGGCTGGAGCCGAGAGAGAGAGGAAGGGCTGTGCAAGATAAATCGCTGGAATTTGAGGCAAGTGGGGCTCCTACCCTTGCCAAGTTTTTTTTCTCCTTTTCATGTCATATTTGTTGCTATCATTCATGTTTCCTGAGAATATTATTTTGCTCTGATTTTTCGTAAAAATCATGAGGGCCTTGAACCATGAATGCTCCTTTATGTTTTTTTTTTTCATTTTTCTCAAGTTTTGAAACTCCAAGTCTTCAGCTGGATTGTTGTAGTCTTGTATTTTATCAAATTGTTCCCTGTTGATCTCAGATGGGGTAGTATTTAGCCTTTCAGCCTTAGAACTAGTAACAATGGGTTTTCATACTTATATTACGAGTAATAGGATCGAATTACGATAATAAGATTGGTCGGAAACGAAGTAGGAGGTGCAGGATTGCTGTGCACTCAATGCAGCCAGTTCGACGAAGATCGTCGATCTGGGTTCGATGAAGATCGTCGAACTGAGATCGACGACCTCTGGTTGCATGGGATCGACGAAGATTATCGATCAGAGTTCGACGATAATCGTCGAACTGAGATCGACGATCTCTGGTTGCCTGTGGTCGGCGAAGATCGTCGATCTGGGTTCGGCGATTATCGTCGAGCTGAGCTCGACGATTTGCCTGAGTTCTGGGTCCGACAAAAATCGTCGAACGGACGATTTTCCCGTGGCCTGTGTTCGACGAAAGGAAAATCGTCGAACGACGTTCAATGATTTTTCCTGTGGCCTGTGTTCGACGAAAGGAAAATCGTCAAACGACGTTTGATAATTTTTCCCATGACCTGTGTTCGACGAAAGGAAAATCGTCGAACGGAGATCGACGAAATGAAAATCGTCCAACGGAGTTCGACGATTTTTCCCGTGACCTGTGTTCGACAAAAATCGTCAAACGGGGTTCGACGATTTCCTGTGGCTGGAGATCGACGATTCCTATAAGCTGGGATTTATTCCTTTTCAGTTTCTTTTCTTCCCGAGTGATTACCTCCTAGGGGGATGTCTTGTCGGCCTTTCGTTCTTCCTTTGTTTTGAGGGCCGAATCGTGGGTTATGGCAGGTAGTGCTATTTTGATGCTCTAAAGGAGCGGGATGTTTTGTGTGCGAGCCGTGGCCGCCAATTTTTAGTCCCAGGTACGGGCTGGGTATTGTTGTGGCCGCCACCCTTTTAATCCCAGGTACGGGCTTGGTTTGTGGTGGTTTTGTGCTGACACAGTGAAATTTTATTTTTAGTTGGAATTGTTTTGTTTGGGGGACTGTTTTTGTTCACCAACTCAGGTCCATGTTGTTTACTACTACCATTAACTCACAAATTAGGATTGTTAGGTGTTTCTTCCTTGTAGAATGCAACATATTGTGGCAAGTTTTCTTGTCTTTTGCCTTGTAGCCTCTGCAGGATTTGGGCAGGGCTTGTTGTTGTTACCTGGTACTTGGTGTACTTTGGCTTACTTGGGACAGTGTTTGTTTTTACAGTCATGTTTACTTACTCTCTTTTGTCCCATTTTGATTTAACGCTCTAATTCAGATTTCCTTGTTTTAATGGCCGAGGTGTTCTTTTCTTTTCTGAATGCCTCAGGTTCGGATTAGTAGCCGGGTAGGCGGCTAGATTTGCTGTGGTGTTGCTGGTGATCCCTTGAGTTGTAGGGATCTTTCTCTTGCTGTTGTGAGGTAGTTTTTCTATTTTCTTATAGACATACATACTTGCCAGTGAGTTCGTGTCAGTTTGTTGGCGCCCACTGGTAGTTTTACCTTATGATACTAGATATATTTATTTTACTGCTACCTTTCTAGAGATAGTCTACTTGCTTTTGGGAAGTTTTATGCTAGGTTGCTAGTTATTTTTAAACCTAAAAACACTATAATAAGTAAATCTCATGATCAGCATGTTTATAATGCTCATACACAACTTTCCAAGTAACGTAAAAAGATCATTTTCCTACTTATAATATAAAATAAATCTAGAGTCTTGCATAGTATAAGTGGACCTCGGGGGACACTTATGCACTCTCATAGGGTGTCAAATATAAATAAAGTATTTTCCGCCACGTATAAGTATAGTTTTTAAACTGTGGACTAGGTGATCCACTGAGCCGAGGGATACGACCTTTAAAATATAACTGATTTTTTTCTAATCATTAAACTTACGAAATTTCATCGTCTAGTTAGATGGTGTTCGCCCGAGCGTCGACAGTTATCCCCTGCTCGACGTGGCATCACGACGCATGTTTTCTCAAACTCCGATACTTCCTAAATTCAGAGAAAATGCGGGTTGTGACAGTTGGTATCAGAGGGAGGTTGCTTGACAATTTGTCGGGCAACCTTTCCTTGTAGTTATTAGATGTTTAGCATCATATCATACACACACCGATATGTCATCAGCACGTCTTGGCTGAAGCACGAACACTACACTCATAGCATAACATGAATTTTACGGGGCATATTATGTAGTATGAGATGCATAATATGTGTTTGTATATGGATCCACCATAGGGGTAACATGTGAGGGTTATGTAGTATGAGATGCATAACCTCACCACATGAATGTGACTAGCACGTTTCTTTTTCGTTGCATGAGAATGTTATGTAGTATGTGATGCATAACATTTTCATGCGTAGGACACTCATGAAATGTATTAGGGCCTTTTTAGAATGCATAGCACAATCATGCATAGCATAACATTGCATAAGCACAACGTGCCAAGCTAAAGATTTGTAGGATGACATATGTACACACATGGTTTTAAATCAGAAAAAAAAAATATAAATTCATGCATTCCCGATCTAGGCACAAGAGTTAGTTGATGGTGGTTAGCCATCCTAGGTTAGGTATAACATCACTTTTGTTAAACAAATAAAATCCCAGAGAAAGTATAGCAGTTAAAAGTTCATATTTATGTATGTATTGTCTGTACTGGTAGTTTGTTCCAACTTATGAACTAGGTTTTGACCTCAGTTTTTATGGTTTTAGGATGGCGAGACATCCTTCGACTAGGTTGACTCCCCTGTCTGAGGGTGAGTCCTCAGGAGCACAGAGTGATGCGGTGATCGAGAGCCTGCGTCAGAGCAACGATTCCTTGACCAGGTAGATGGTGGAGATGCAGGCCCGGATCCAGTCTCTGGTGGGAGTGGTGGCAGGACAGACTAACGGTGTGCAAACCCTTACAGGGGAGTCAGCTGCTCCTCCCCCTCCTGCTCCCCTGAGACCTCCAGTGGTGGTGCCAGTAGAGATGGCCTTTATCTCACAGTTTCAGAGACTTATCCCTCCTACATATGATGGGAAGGTAGATTTCATGGTCATAGATGATTTGCTGATCTCCATGGAGGAGCTGTTCTCATACTCCAGTATTGCAGATGATCAGAGAGTGATGATAGCCGCCTATCAGCTAAAGGGTTTGGCTAAGAGCTGGTGGCTTAGGGAAAAGGAGAGCTTGGTAGCTGGTTTCTCTTAGGGATTGTTCAAGGAGACGATGTTGAGGAAGTTCTTGCCTTCGGCCGAGCATGACCGACTAATGAACGACTTCCTTCACCTAAAGTAGAGGCAACTCATGGTCAGTGAGTATGAGATAGAGTTCAACAAGTTGAGCCAGTTTTCCACTGGGTTGGTGAGTGTTGAAGCAGATCGAGTCAAGCGGTTCCTTGGTAGCTTAAGGAGCTATGTTCAGCTGTTGGCCAGTGCTTATGGATCAAATACTTATGTAGGGGTAGTGGAGGCTGCTCTGAAAGTGGAGGCAATAAGGACCGCAAAGAACAGAGGCCAACAAATGAGGAAGGACAAGAGGAAGTCTGCTGAAGGGAAGAACCCAGGTACTCGATGCTGCTTCGGGAAAGAAGAGCAAGGTAGTGTATAGCTTCTGTGGCCGATCAGGCCACCCTGTTGAGAGCTGTTTCAAGAAGGCGAGAGCTCAGAAGAAGGAGCAAGTTCATGCTATTCAAGGTGCTCCTAGGAAGGATGTTTCCTGTTCTGTTTGCAAGCGACCCGGGCAAGATGCTGCCCAGTGCTGGTCCAAGGATAAGGTCTGCTTTCAGTGTGGCCAGAAGGGCCATATCAAGACTAGGTATCCTCAGGTACAACCTATTCTTCAGGCAGTTCCACTTCAGGCTTTACCTCCGCCTCAGTGCGTGGACAAGGGCAAAATGAAGCTGAATGTGATCTCTTCCGAGGAGGCTCAAACTTCGACTCAGGTCATCTCAGGTTAGTTGTATTCCTAGCCTGAAAGTTTTATTTGCTAGAATGGTTATAGTTTTGTTTTGGTAGTTCCTTAGTTGTTCATATGTACTCCTATAGGGAAATTTAAGGTGAAGAACCGTTGGGCGCATGTTCTGTTCGACTCCGACACTACCCACTTATTTGTTGCTAGAGCTTTTGTAGTGCGATATCGGTTGATTCTAGATCAAGTTCGTGATACCTTCCGCTTCAAGTTCCCTTCTGGTGAATCTGTGTTGTCAGATTTGGGCATTCTGGGTTGCCCTGTTTTGTTGGGGCACTTTATTGCGAAGGCAGACTTGATGATGATTGACCTAGAGGACTTCGATGTTATTCTGGGCATGGACTGTTTGTCTAAGTATGATGCAGTTATTCAGTGCAAAGGGAAGCACTTGGACTTCATCAAGGACAACGGTCAGCCTGGAAGTGTGTATGCTGATCCGTGCCCGGATTCTCCTATCATTTCTGCGGTATGTGCTCAAAAGCTGTTTCATTCTGATTGTTTTGCTTATTTAGTCTCTATGGTTGGGACTGCTGTTAGTGTACCACGCTTGGAGGAGATTCCTGTTGTACATGGTTTGTCTAATGTTTTTCCTGATGACCTTCCTGGTCTTCCCCCCGAGCGGGATGTTGAGTTTGTGATTGATTTGGAACCAGGTATGCGTCTCATTGCTAAGGCGCCGTATCGGATGGCCCGTCGTGAGTTGGAGGAGTCGCGAGTACAGCTTTAAGAGTTGTTGGAAAAAGGTTTTATCAGGCCGAGTTCATCGCCTTGGGGTGCTCATGTTCTATTTGTGAAAAAAAAGATGGGTCGATGAGGCTGTGCATTGATTATAGGGAGCTGAACAAATTCACCATTAAGAACAGGTACCCTTGCCGAGGATCGATGACTTATTTGATCAGTTGCATGGTAGCACGGTGTTTTCCAAGATCGATCTTCATTCTGGCTATCATCAGCTCAGGATCCGTGAGGCAGATATTCCACGGACTGCGTTTAGATCGAGGCATGGACACTTCGAGTTTCTAGTGATGTCGTTTGGGTTGACGAACGCACCATCAGCTTTCATGGATATGATGAACCGGGTGTTCAAGGACTTTCTAGGCAAGTTCGTGGTGGTATTCATCGATGATGTGTTGATCTACTCTCGCAGTGCTGAGGAGCATGAGCAGCATCTGCGCTTGGTTCTAACGGAGTTGAGGAACCACAAGTTATTCGGCAAGCTGAGCAAGTGCGAATTTTGGTTGCCTCAGGTCTCATTTTTGGGCCACGTGGTGAATAAGGATGGGATCTCGGTCGACCCGTAAAAGATTGCAATAATGATGGATTGGAGCAGGCCGGGCATGCCCAAGGAGATTAGAAGCTTCCTAGGGTTGGCCGGCTATTATAGGAGGTTCTTGGAGGGTTTCTCTACCCTGGTTGCACCTTTGACCAGGTTGACTTAGAAGAACACGGCCTTTGTTTGGATCGAGAAGTGCGAAGAAGCCTTCCTGGAGCTAAAGAGGAGGTTGTGCACTGCTCCTGTTTTGACATTACCTACAGAGGGCATGGACTATGATGTGTATGTGTATGCCTCACATGTTGGGCTCGGAGGTGTGTTGATGACAGAAGGGAAGGTGATTGCGTATTGGTCGAGGCAATTGAAGACTCGTGAGAGGAACTACCCCACGCATGATCTTGAGTTCGCAGCAGTGATCTTTGCCCTGAAGCTGTGGAGACATTTACTTTATGGTGCTCAGTGCAAGATCTTCACAGATCATAAAAGTCTAAAGTACGTGTTAACACAGAAGGAGTTAAATCTGCGCCAACGGTGGTGGCTAGAGTACGTGGCTGATTATGATGTGGATATACAGTATCATCCGGGCAAGGCCAATGTGGTGGCCGAAGCCCTGAGCCGGAAGACGGGGAAGATCTTTAATCTCACCGCCGATCGTTTAGTGGAAGAGTTCCTCCAGATGGATATCTCCGTGGGACGCTGTGACATGCAAAGCAGTTTGGCAGTGGCAGAGCTATCTTGGATTTCACTTACCAGGTTGCACCAGAAGGATGATCCGGATCTTCTGCACTTATACCTCAGGACTGAGAGAGGGGAGTTGCCGGATTTTTCTATCGATGATGCGGGTACCTTGAGATACCGCGGCAGGTTTTGCATCCCCGCTATTGGAGACATCAGGGTTATGATTTGCAGAGAGGCTCATAGATCCAGTGTTGCCTACCATCCAGGATCTACAAAGATGTACCATGAATTGAAGCAGATTGCCTGGTGGTATGGGATGCAGGGTGATATAGCCCGATTTGTTGCTGAGTGACACACTTGCAAGCGTGTGAAGGCCGATCATGGAAGGCATGGTGGCAAGTTGACTCCGTTGGAGATCCCTACTTGGAAGTGGGAAAGTATTTCTATGGACTTCATTACGGGCTTACCGAGATCTCCAAGGGGATTTGATTCTGTTTGGGTTATAGTGGACAGATTGACGAAGTGTGCTCACTTTGTGTCGTATAAGATTGATTATCCGATGAAAAAGATAGCGGAGCTGTACTTGAACAAGGTCATCAGATTGCACGGTGTGCCAGTTAGCATCATTTCGGATCGAGACTCCCATTTTACATCTCGCTTCTAAAGGAGTCTGCAAGATGGTTTGGATACAGATTTGAGGTATTTTACAGCTTACCACCCACAGACCAATGGCCAGACTGAGCGGGTGAACCAGATAGTTGAGAATATGATCAGGTGCTACATCTTGGACCACGGTGGAGCGTGGGATGAGCGTTTGCAGCTTATGGAATTTGCATACAATAACAGTTACCAGGAGAGCTTGCAAATGGATCCATTTGAAGCTTTGTATGGGAGGCGCTGCAGAACTCCCTTGTTTTGGACCGAGGTCGGTAAGAGGCCTATGCTGGGTCCGGATGCGCTCGAGGAAATGGAAGTCGCTGTGAAGCTTATTCGAGAAAAGCTTCGTATTGCTCATGAGAGATATGAGAAGAACGCCAACCGGCGTAGGTCTGACTTGGGGTTTTCTGTAGGGAACCATGTGTTTCTTAAGGTTTCCCTGATGGTTGGTGTTAAGAGGTTCGGTAAGAACCGGAAATTGGATCTGAGGTATGTGGGCCCGTTTAAGATTGTTGAGCGGATTGGCGTGTCAGCATATAGGCTGGATTTGCCAGCAAATTTCCCAAAGGTTCATAATGTATTTCATGTAAGACAATTAAGGAAGTGTGTGTGAAGCAGTGGGCAAGTCTTGGATGTTGTGCCCCAGTTGGAGCCTAATCTTTCATATGTTGAGGTGTCGGTCCGCATCTTGGATACTCAAGATCGGGTGTTGCGGACGAAGTCTATCCCGATGGTGAAAGTTATATGGAAGAATCAGGATTTGGAAAGTGCGACTTGGGAGCTAGAGTCGGCTATGAGGGAGGCTCACCCTCATCTGTTCCCTTGATTTGATTGGTACGTTTTCTTTCTAGCAGCTCTTGTTTTGTTACTTTCCTTCTATAGTATAAGTAGCATATATAAAGTTTCGGGACGAAACTTTCTTTTAGGGGGAGTGACTGTAATGCCCTCGATTTTTCTGCGATTATTTAATTCTTGTTTAGGGTTACGTTGAAGCGTTTCCGGCAGGTGCCGTTTGTTAGAGCGTGGTATTAGCTCTTTAGGTTCCTTGTGTGGTTGTTGGTAGCCTTTTTGGCAAGATCCCCTAGCAAGCAGGGTCTGTTTTGGTGACCGGTGAGGCCTCTCGGGGGGATGCTTGTGTTTTGGCTTCGGGTAGTGATAACCCGAGTTTTGTTTGTCGAAAGTTGATTTCGACTTCGTTGTTGCGTTCGTAGCGTGGGTATTTAGCTACGATGTGAATTTCGTCGATTTCCGAGGATGTTTGGGTTCACGTCGTTTTGTATTTTATTTATAATAATGAGACATTATGTATTCTATATAGGTTCTTTTTTTAGAAGTAGCAGTTATGGTGAAAGGGTGGCTGGCAACTTTTAGGTTGGCTAGGGAGAGAAAGTATTTGGGATTTAGCCGCTGCTTATATATTTATAGCCTCAGGTTTAGAAATTAGGACTGTTCATTGTCTCTTGAGAAACCATTGCCTGTTCGAGAGGAAGAAAAACCGCCAACCCTGCTACCCTTCAGACGCCAATTCTGGGAGCGTTAGTGGACGAAATTCGATTCTGAAAGCAGATTTGGATTACTCTTGCCTAGACCTTCATTCCTACGGTAAGAGATTCAATTTTTGTGGTATTTCTAGGGGTCTCGTAATTTTTGGTTTCATCCTTTTCCGCCATTAAAACCGTAGAATCCTGTTTAGGAGTTGTTGCGGCTGGAGCCGAGAGAGAGAGAGGAAGGGATGTGCAAGATAAATCGCTGGAATTTGAGGCAAGTGGTGCTCCTACCCTTGCCAAGTTTTTTGTCTCCTTTTCATGTCATATTTGTTGCTATCATTCATGTTTCCTAAGATTATTATTTTGCTATGATTTTTCGTAAAAATCATGAGGGCCTTGAACCGGGAATGCTCATTTATGTTTTTTTTTTCATTTTTCTCAAGTTCTGAAACTCCAAGTCTTCGGCTGGATTGCTGTAGTCTTGTCTTTTATCAAATTGTTCCCTGTTGATCTCGGATTGGGTAGTATTTAGCCTTTCAGCCTTAGAACTAGTAGCAGTGGGTTTTCATACTTATATTACGAGTAATAGGATCGAATTAGGCTAAGAAGATTGGTCGGAAACGAAGTTGGAGGAACAGGATTGCTATGCACTCAATGCAGCCAGTTCGACGAAGATCGTCGATCTGTGTTCGACGAAGATCATCGAACTGAGATTGACGACCTCTAGTTGCATGGGATCGAAGAAGATCGTCGATCTGAGTTCGACGATAATCGTAGAACTGAGATCGACGATCTTCGGTTGCCTGTGGTCGGCAAAGATCGTCGATCTAGGTTCGGCGATTATCATCGAGCTGAGCTCGACGATTTGCCTGAGTTCTGGGTCCGACGAAAATCGTCGAACGGAGTTCAATGATTTTCCCGTGGCCTGTGTTCGACGAAAGGAAAATCGTTGAACGGCGTTCGACGATTTTTCCCGTGGCCAATGTTCGACGAAAGGAAAATCATCGAATGACGTTCGACGATTTTTCCCGTGACCTGTGTTCGACGAAAGGAAAATCATCGAACAGAGTTCGACGATTTTTCCCGTGACCTGTGTTCGACAAAAATCGTCGAACGGGGTTCGACGATTTCCTGTGGCTGGAGATCGACGATTCTTGTAAGCTGGTATTTATTCCTTTTCAGTTTCTTTTCTTCCCGAGTGATTACCTCCTAGGGGGGATGTCTTGTCGGCCTTTCGTTCTTTCTTTATTTTGAGGGCCGAATCGTGGGTTACGGCAGGTAGTGGTATTTTGACGCTCTAAAGGAGCAGAATGTTTTGTGTGCGAGCCGTGGCCGCCACTTTTTAGTCCCAGGTACGAGCTGGGTATTACTGTGGCCGCCACCCTTTTAATCCCAGGTTCGGGTTGGGTTTGTGGTGGTTTTGTGCTAACACAGTGAAATTTTATTTTTTAGTTGGAACTCTTTTATTTGGGGGACTGTTTTTGTTCACCAACTCAGGTCCATGTTGTTTACTACTACCATTAACTCACAAATTAGGATTGTTAGGTGTTTCTTCCTTGTAGAATGCAACATATTGTGGAAAGTTTTCTTGTATTTTGCCTTGTAGCCTCTGCAGGATTTGGGTAGGGCTTGTTGTTGTTACCTGGTACTTGGTGTACTTTGGCTTACTTGGGACAGTGTTTGCTTTTACTGTATTGTTTACTTACTCTTTTTTGTCCCATTTTGATTTAACGCTCTAATTCTGATTTCCTTGTTTTACTTGTTGAGGTGTTCTTTTCTTTTCTGAATGCCTCAGGTTCGGATTAGTAGCCGGGTAGGCGGATAGATTTGTTGTTGTGTTGCTGGTGATCCCTTGAGTTGTAGGGATCTTTCTCTTGCTGTTGTGCGGTAGTTTTTCTGTTTTCTTGTAGACATACATACTTGCCAGTGGGTTCGTGTCAGTTTGTTGGCACCCACTGGTAGTTTTACCTAATGATACTAGATATGTTTCTTTTACTGCTACCTTTCTGGAGATAGTCTACTTGCTCTTGGGAAGTTTTATGCTAGGTTGCTAATTATTTTTAAACCTAAAAACACTATAATAAGTAAATCTCATGATCAGCATGTTTATAAAGCTCATACACTAATTTCCAAGTAACGTAAAAAGGTCGTTTTCCTACTTATAATATAAAATAAATCTAGAGTCTTGCATAGTATAAGTGGACCTCGGGGGACACTTATGCACTCTCATAGGGTGTCAAATATAAATAAAGTATTTTTCGCCGCGTATAAGTATAGTTTTTATACTGTGGACTAGGTGATCCACTGAGCCGAGAGATACTGCCTTTAAAATATAACTGATTTTTTTTCTAATCATTAAACTTATGAAATTTCATAGTCTAGTTAGATGGTGTTCGCCTGAGCGTCGACAGTTATCCCCTGCTTGACGTGGCATCACGACGCATGTTTTCTCAAACTCTGATACTTCCTAAATTCGGAGAAAATGCGGGTTGTGACATCCTCCTCCGTCCTAGAGTAGATAAGGATTTCGTCTATGAATACTATGACAAACACATCCAAATAAGTCTCGAAGACCCGGTTCATGAGGATCATAAATGCTGATGGAGCGTTCATGAGCCCGAAAGGCATCACGGTGAACTCGTACAAGCCATATCTGCTACTGAAGGCCGTCTCCGGGATATCTTCCTCCTAGATCCGTAGCTGGTAGTAGCCTGACCTCAAGTCCAGCTTCGAGAAAAAATGAGCTCCCTCCAGCTGATCGAACAACTCATCTATCCTTGGGAGCGGGTAGGTATTTCGGACGGTCAGCCTGTTTAGTGCTCGATAGTCAATGCACTGCCGAAGTGTCCCATCCTTCTTCTTCACGAATAGGACCGGAGCTCCCCATGGCGAGGAACTCGGTCTGACGAATCCTGCTTCCACCAGCTCCTGCAACTGTGTCCGAAATTCTGCCAGCTCCCTTGGGGCCATCCGATAAGATGCCTTGGACACCGGCTTAGGCCCTAACACCAACTGAATATGAAAGTCCTTCTCCTTATGCGGAGGCAGTCCTGACAGCTTCTCCGGAAATACATCGGCGTACTCACAGACCACCGAAATGCTAACAATTGGGTCCTTCTCCTCAGTCATCTCGAACAGCACCTGATATACCTCGTCTCCCTGCATGTGGGCCTTGACGACCTGAATAGATGAAAGGATGCGGTGGGAAACCAGAGTAGTACCTTCGAATGTCGCATAAGTGTCGCTGTGTCTCAGCATGACCCTCCTTGTCGGGCAGTCAATCTGGGCATGGTTACAGATAAGCCATGTCATGCCCAAGACAAGGTCGAAGTCCGGCATTCTCAGGATCGTCGCCGGGGCCTCGAGTGTTAACCCGTCTATGGTAACCATCAGGAGGCACTTCTCTGTGGACTGGATCTCCATCCCACTGGGGAGACGCACCCTCCTAGCATCTCCCGTATAATATCGAATCTGGCCCAGATCCTTGATGAAATCCTCCGACACAAAGTTGTGAGATGCCCTCGTGTCGAACAGGGTACGGGCAGGTTTGCCGCACGCCATCACTATTCCTAAATTAGTTAAAGGAAAAAACAGCTTAGGTCTAAAGTTTTCTAATCTAGGTTGTGTAATTATTCTACCAATACTAAAAATTACTCTCATACCTGCAATAACCCTGTTCGGGTTCCGGGCTACCCTAAGTCCAGAGCGTAGACCTGCTCCCCATCCTGCCTGTGTTCACCGTCCTGAAATCTACATCTGCGACCACGTCCACGACCTCCCATCTAGTGAGCCGGTGGGCCACCCTGTGCAGCAGGTATGGCCCCATTCCTCGTCGGGCAATTAATCCGAATGTGCCCTGGTTGATGATAGTGATAACACCGCTGTGGTGTGGGTGGTCCCTGCCATATCCGGGACACCTCCCTCATCTGTAGTGGCTGCGGGGCCAGCAATGCATGCTCCCTTGGTTCTTACCTTTCCTCCTGGCGGGGTTGATCCCCGTTCCTTCTCTCTCCCATGACTCAGCCCCTCTGCGGGTCCCTTCTCCCTCCTAGCACTGCATCATCCCTGTTGGGTACATTGGAAAATGTGTACCAGATTTGAAGAAGCCTCACCTTACTCAATGATATGCATCAAGGTGTATTTGATTTTGTTTTGAGTTTATATGTGCAGGTTAAGAAAATACAGGAATGTAGGAAAAGTTTCTATGTCCATGAGTCGACACCAGAAGAAGATGTGTCAACACTTATGAAGGCTTGTGTCGACACTGGAGAAAAGTTGTGTCGACACATGGACTCAATTGTGTCGATACTTGGAAAGGCTGTGTCGACACCAGAAGAAACTGTGTCGACACACTGAGGCAGTATCAACACACAGAACAGCTTAGTCGACATCAAATGTGTCGACACACAGAAGACTTTGTCGACATCAACTGTGTCGACACACAGGACTTGTGTCGACACATAGCAGACTTTCAACAAAGTTGATTTTTTTGTGAAGAGAAGAAGTGACTATGTCGACACACAGAACTAGTGTCGATACATTCTACAGAAGCTGTGTTGAGAAGCAGTGTCAACACCAAGGGAGCTGTGTCGACACCACCAAGGCTTGTGTCGACACTTAGTCTACTTATGTCGACACATGTTGAAGTTCAATCTTGACACTTTGCTGACAGAGACAGAGTTTCAAGAAGTGACTGAAGATTTGATAGCTGTGATATTCAACAAGTCTACTGAAGCTGTCAGAGCTGTCAGAAGTTTGTTAGAAAACGGATCAGTCGGTTACCGTGGAGGAAGTCTATATAAAGACATTCTCTATCAACAGAAGACAGATATATATATGAGATAAAAAAGAGTAAACACGAAAAACAGAAGAATGTTTTCAACAGAAGATCTAAGAAGACATTCTTAAGTGGTGATCTACTCAGAGTTTTTCAAGAGAATTCAAAGAAGAATTCAGAAGAATCTTCAGAAGAATTTGGAGAGAGAGAGCTCCATCTATTCAAGTGAAGAAAGGGACTTATATCAACAAGTCTCTTAAGTGCAGATTCTGAACAAGTCTGCCAAGAAGAATTCAGATTGATTTCTGAATTTCAAGAAAGAAGCTGATTGAAGATCAACTTCAAAGGTGATCAACCCTACTGTGTTCAGATTCAAGAAGCTTTGAAGAAAGCTAAGATAGGTTGATCTCTGACATCAGATTCTTTCAAGAACTGATCAAGAAACCTTCCATCCTTTCTCTCTCAACCAGGGTGGTGGTAAATTTCAAATTTACATCTATTTTCAGTAGGATCTTTTGAAGATCTGAGTTGTAAGCCTGATTTATAAAGGCTGAGTTGTAGGAGATTAAGTTATCTGAGTGGTAGGCCTTGTTGAAGGCTGAGGTAGGGCTGAGAGCCTGAGTTGTAGGAGATTTTCATCTATAAGTTGTAGGCCTTATTGAAGGCTGAGGTAGGGCAGATTTCCTGAGCTGTAGGAGTGTGGACTCACTCTGAGTTGTAGGAGCCTTGTTTGGCTTCTGAGCTGTAAGATCTGTGGATCTGAGGAGAAGGAAAGAAGTTAGGCCGAATCTAGCACACTGCTAGATAGGCGAAGGGGGAAAGTGGATGTACCCAGACCTTGGGGAACCACTATAAATCAGTGTGCCATATGTGATTGTGTGTGGTATTGTTATTTCTGTACTGTGATAGCTGTAGAACTATATGTTTATATTAATTAACTGAATTAATATTCTGCCTTAGAAGGAAAAAAGAATTGAACCTATTCACCCCCTCTAGGTGTTTAGGAAACAATTCTTTCAAGTTGTATCAGAGGGAGGTTCCTCAAAGAAAGACTTAACAGTCTGAGTAAGATCTGTAAGGCAGAAGTAAGTTAAAGAAGATGAGTTCAGGAGAAAACCATAAAGAACTTGGTTCAATGAAGTTTCCTATCTACAGGAAGGAAATCTTTGGAATATGAAAGGAAAGGGTCAGACTATTTATGGAGGCATCTGATCCTAAAATTTATATAACAGTTAAGGAAGGACCATATATTCCAATGAAGGTTTCTGTTCTTGATGCTAATCAAAGGATTCCTAAGGATTTTTCAGAAATGACTAAGGATGAGATCATCTTGGCTACAATGGATAAAAGATCACAGAGTATTATAGTGAGTTCCATAGATGACTCAACATTCCAGAATCTGATTCACTACAAAACCTCCAAGGAGATGTGGGACACATTGGTTGTCTACATAGAGGGTTCTGAAGAGGTTTGACAAGATAGAAAGTCTATGCTTAATCAAGAATATGAGAGTTTCAGACAAGCGAAGTCTGATAGCATAACTGAATGTTATAAGAAGTTTTACAGAATTGTAAATGAACTAATGTCCTATGGATGAATCTTCAGTACATATGAGTTGAATGACAAATTCCTTAGGTCATTGACTAAGGATTGGGATACAAAGATCTGTGCCATAAGGGAAGTGGACAGACTGGCCGAAATTTCACCTCCAACACTGTTTTGCAAATTGTTGTCTTATGATATGCAGCTGTTGGCCAAAAAGGAGGAAGAGAAAAATACAAAGGTTGACTATAGAGAAAAGTCAGTGGCCTTCAAGGTAGAAGCCACAAGTAAGAATAAGAGAATGTCTCCATCTTCTCCTAAGAAAGCTGCAGAAGTGATCTCAGAAAATTCTGATAATTATAGTTCAGACAACAGTAATTCTGATGAAGACTTTGCTTCTTTCACAAGGCAGTTTCAGAGATTCTTAAAGAAGAAGCAGTGGAAATCTAAGCCATCCTCATCTCAGTCCAAGGATGACTATTGTCAAAAGAGGAAATCATTCAGGAAGGACAGGAGTGGGACAAAGCCTAGCAAGTCAACTACATCAAAGATTATTTGCTATTGCTGCAACAGACCTGGAAATCTTGTGGGTGACTGTCCAGACAAAAGGAAGGAGTCTGCTGATAAAAAGAAGTCTCAGCACAAGAGCAAGAAGGAGAAATCCTTGGTAGCTAAGAAAGAGAAAAGTTGGACAGATCAATCAACTTCAGAGTCTGAATCTGAGGCTGAGGCCTATATTGGTTTGTTTGCAACAGAAGAAGAGGATGGGTTCTTGAAATTACTGGACTCTATCAATGAGCAAGAAGACCATCAGTGCAAAGGACTGATGGCTGTGTCTGAAGAAGACCAGTGTCAGGATCAACCTGGTCCCAGTAAGGTAAAAAGTTTATCTGTAGATTCTGATTACTACATTGGGTCAGAATCAGATGCATCTGCATCAAGAGATGTGGATGGGTCTGTGTCTGAAGGAGATATTCATCAGCTTATAAATGAATATGGGGATTTGTTGCAGGCACTCAAGAGAAGCAAAAACCTGACCAAAAATCAGGCTAAGGAAAATATAGCTCTTAAGTTCGCTGCATCTGATTCAGAAAATGAAAGAAATAGTGCATAACCACCTAGTGGGGGGGGGGGAGGGTGAATATGTGTTCTTTCTCTTTTGACTTTAAAGTCAGTTCAATTGTAAATAACTTTAAACAACAAATGCAATTCTACAGCTATCATAACACAACAACCACAGAAACTAACATTCACAGAGTGCACACAGATTTTTATAGTGGTTCCCTAAGGTCTGGGTACATCCACTTTCCCCCTTCGCCTATCTAGTAGTGTACTGGATTCGGCCTAACTTCTCCACTTCTTCTTAGATCCTCAGATCTTACAACTCAGAACCCCAAACAGGTTCCTACAACTCAGAGTGTCCCCACTCCTACAACTCAGGCACAAAGCCTTACCACTCAGTCTTCACCAAGACCTACACTCAGGCTAAACATCCCTACCTCAGCCTTCAATCAAGGCCTACACTCAGAGAATAGAATCTCCTACACTCAGGCACAAAAGCCCTACCTCAGCCTTTATAGTTTAGGCTTACAACTCAGATCCCTTAGGATCCTACAAGAATTTAATAATACAAAGTAATTAACCACAACTCTGACTGAGAGAGATGAATTGATTGGCTTCTTGATGAGTTCTTGGAAGAACTTGGCAGAGATCAACCACCCTTGGCTTTCTTCAAAGCTTCTTGAATTAGAACACAGTAGGGTTGAATCTCCTATACAGATGATCTTCAATCAACTGCTGTCTTGAGATTCAGATCTCAATCTGAATCTTACTTAGCAGCCCGGTTCAGCAGCTGCTCTTCTTAGAAGGAGCTCTCTCTCTCCAACTTCTTAGATCTTCTGTTGAAGGTCTTCTTTTTGTTGTTAGATCTCTTGATTAATTGTTATCAATCTTCTCCCTATTCTGTTGAAGGAGAAAGTCCTTTATATAAGCTTTCTCCATGGTGACCGGCTGATCCGGTTTCTAACAACCTTCTGACGGCTCTGACAGTTGCAGTTGATCGGTTGAAATGACAGCTGTCAAGTCATCGAGTCACTTCTTGAAATCACTATCACTATCTGAAAGTGTCGAGACAGATAGTCATTAAGTGTCGACACAAATAGACTAAGTGTCGACACAAGTAGACTAAGTGTCGACACTTGCCTTGATGGTGTCGACACAACTCCTTGTGTTGTTGTAACAGCTTCTCGACACTGCTTCTTCATAATGTGTCGACACTGATCCTGTGTGTCGACACAAGCCTTCTGTTGAATGTGTCGACACTGATTCTGTGTATCGACACAAGTACTTGTTCTTTAATACTTAGTTGAATTCTGTTGTGTGTCGACACAACTCCTTTGTGTCGACACATCTTCTTGTGTTGAAACTTGCTGAGTGTCTACACATCTCCTTTGTGTCGACACATGCCTTCATATGTTGAAACTTGTTGAGTGTCGACACATCTCCTTTGTGTCGACACATGTACTTTAACTTTGTTGAAGTTTGCTGAGTGTCGACACAGCCTCCTGGTGTCGACACTTTTGATGTCGACAAAGTTTCTCTGGGTGTCGACACTGCCTATAAGTGTCGACACAGATAATGTTGACAATTCTTCACATTGTGTCGACACAGCCTGTATGTGTCGACACTTTTCTTCTGGTGTCGACTCTACCATTCCTGGTATCGACACAATTACTCCTAGTGTCGACACAGCTTCTCTGGGTGTCGACACTAGCCTTCATAAGTGTCGACACTTCTCCTCTAGGTGTCGACACATGGACTTAGAAACTTTTCTGCATTTTTCTGCAATTACTTAACCTGCACATATAAACTCAAAGCACATCAAATACACCTTGATGTATATCATTGAGTTGGGTGAGGCTTCTTCAAATCAGGTACATATATTCCAATGTACCCAACAATCTCCCCCTATTTGGAGAAGTCATAACCCTTAGTCAATGATATACACCATTCATAACAAATACTCAATATGATGTATAATAGTATTATATGACAGGGTAAATACCTAACAAAGCATGTATAAACAATCATTACGGAATACAAATGTAACAGATCAAACATTATTTTGTTATAACTTCCAATAGTCTCATTAACCAAAAGTTTACATTGATTTTAATGTAAAAGATTACAGAGTTGTAAACTTAAGAAAATCCTAATCTATGGCTGCTCTGGCTCCTTGATAACAATGCCCTTTCCAGATTGAATCTTTGCTTGAATAGGAGCATCATTGTCATCAGCAGGCTTCTTCCCTTTAAGATCTTTCTTTTTTTGTTCTTCAGCTCTTATCTTCTGTCTCTCAAAATAGTGATAAGGCTTAGAGAAATACTTGCTAGGCTCCTGTGCATTAGGAGGTAGCTTCCCTAATTTAGCCTTCCTTCTGTATTGTACTATGGCCTCTTGCCTAGCCTCATGTTTTTTCCATTGTTGGTGAGAATATCATTTGCCCCTCTCTAGGAAATTATCCTTAGCAGCCTTCCAAGCAGTCTCCATTGCTCAAAATCTGGCCTTAATTCAGCTTGTTCTCTGAACCTTTTCTTAGATAATTGGGCTTCTTGCTCTTTTAGTAATGTCTCTTGCTCTTTTAATATTGCCTCTAGCACAGGCTGTACTATTTTCTCAAGAATAACATTCTGATTACCCTCAGGAGGACTATACATAGACTGTACCTCCTGATGTATCATGTCAAAATCAGCATGAGGGTAGATCACATGTGCTACTTCAGCTTGCTCTCCTCCAAAATAAGCAGGATTTATTTCAAACTCTGCCACATTATCATCATCACACAAGGGTGGATATCCAAGGGTAGCTCTGATGGAGTTTGAAATCCATTTTGCATGATAAGAGCCTGCTTTGACTAACACCATCTCCCCCTTTATGACTTCTCTTTCTATATGATCTCTAAGATCATCCTTTTGGAATCTGATTTGAGCATTTAAATAGTTAACTCCATCTTTATAAAAAGGTTTTAACCTTTGTAGCTTGTCAGTAATTACCTTCTGAGAATCTTCAATGGTAGTTTTAACAGCAGTTAGGCTCTCTTGTAGTTGCTTATCAAAGGCTTCTTTGGCAGTAGCAGTTACAGCAGTCTGGGCAGTAGCTGTATTTTTCATTTCAGTGACAATGGCATTATGAGAAGCAGTCAGATTATCATTCATTCTAAGCTGATTTTCCAGGACATATCCTTGTTTTACTGCCATGTCATCAACCTGTTTCTTAATGTTCTCTTGTTGAGTAGCCAGATAGACCACTGCATTTCCTCCTTTATGAAAGCAGTCAGTCATTTCCTTCTTGTTTTGATTCACTTCAAATCTTATAGATTTTATGTCTTGAGCCAAATCAAATTGAAGTGATTTATGGCCTTCATCCATATAAGTTTGTAAAACCTTCCTTTGCTCATCTAGCTTGATCTGCAAAGCCACCATCAATGAACTATAATCAGCTGTTGGGGCTTGTTGTGGAACTATGGTTTGCAGTGCTTTTTTGTAGGTCTGGCTTCTTCTCTTGAAGACCTGGAACTTTCTTTTCTTGGCTCTAGCAGCCTCTTCATCCTCTGAAGCAGAAGTACTAGCAATATCTACTCTATCCTTAGGACTAGGATGCAAGTCCTTCTCAGTCCTTTGCAGTTCCTCATCATTTCTTTGTTCCACATTTTCAGTTCTTGCTGTCTCCTCCTGAGACCTAACATGCTCCCCCTGAAGATCTACCTGCTCCCCCTCAGAGGCTGTTTTCTCTCCCTCAAAATCAGTCTATAAGAGATCAACGAACAGCTCTTCTAGTGTATACTCGTGTTGAGGATGGACTGGTGAATCTTTGATCTCAGGAGCATCTAATACCACCTTATCAGCAACTGATGTGTCCTCCATGACAACATCTTGTGGTTGACTATGTAACTGTGTATGCTGATCAACAGCATGTAATGATTCAGTCAAAACTTCATCCTCAATATTGAAATTTAATTGATTAACTTCAGTGATTACCTCTAGAATGGTTTGGGTAGCCCTTTCACTCTCTAATTGAGTTGGCTCATCCACATATAGAGGCTCCCCCTGGAGTGGATCCAGGTGAATAGGGCTAGCTGATGGTAGATCCCCCTGCCTCTGGGCATTTTCAGGTCGTACTGGGGACTGTTCAGCATTTCTTCCCTCTCCATCATCAGAACTAAAAATCACTTGCTCTTCTGAGCTACTTGAGGATTCAGAAGCCACAATGGCTTTCTTCTGCTTCTTTTTCTGAGGTGTTTCCTTCTCTGGTGTAGGCATTTCTTTTGTCAATACTCTATCCCACCTTGAGAAAATTCTAACATCCATTCTCCTCATGTGGTTTATCTTTGAACCTGCAGCTTGGTTCATCACTTCAGGGATACTTCCAGCAAAGTATAAACTCAAAATTCTACCCAGATTGGGTTTCTTCAGACTCTCTTTTATCTTATCAAACATTACTGTTGACCAATCAGTATTAAGTTTGAAAATTATCCTTGTCATCAAACTGAACATGTGAGCTGATATCCTATCATGCCCACCAGGCTTGCTCAGTATCACCTTGCCCACTATTTCAGATAAGAACTTGCCCTGCATGTTCATGCCTTTTCTATTGAAAACTGATCCAATTTTCAGGCTTGAATCTAAACCACACCATTCCAGTGCCTCCCTTGTCTTTGATGCAGGTACATCTTCCTCTTCTTTAGTTCTAGAGAGATGTAGAATCTTTCTTAAACTTTTCAGGGTAATCTTGACTGTTGTCCCATGAACTTTGGACTTAATCTTGAGTCCAGATTCATCAAGAGTAGCTGTACTCAAGAATTCAAGGACCTCCTTCTTCCAGATCTTGATTGGTTCTGATACAAGATACTCTAATCCAGTCTCTGTAATTAGGGTTACCACACCTTGGATTTTTGGTTCAGCTTCATCAAAGGCATGACGCACGAGCTCATAACCTTCATTAATGTTCTCTTCTAGCTTGGGCGCCATTAGGGTTTGAAGAAATTTTGAATTTAGAGAAGAGAGATGTCGACACACAAGTTTCGTCTCGAAACTATGGTGAGCGTGTCGACAAACAATGTTGAAAACCTATTTATACCTTTCTAAAATTGAAGGTGAAAAGGCGCGTCAAAATACGTGAAATGTGTCGACACTGTGGAAAAGTGTAGACACTTACTTCTAATGTCTCGACAACTATGTGTCGACACAAATATAGTCGACAGAATATATATGTCGACACTTATATATCTTAGCTCGACACTTTGTCAAGACTCTACTCGACGAATTCTGTGTAAATCCTAAGTGTCGACACCACCCTGGATGTGTCGACACCTACTCTGGATGTGTCGACACTAATTCTCTGAAGTGTCGACACTTACTGTCTAGATGTGTCGACACCATTTCTCTGAAATGTCGACACCACTTCTATGTGTCGACACAGACAACTCTGTGTGTCGACACTATTTTACTTAGCGAATTTTTTTTAAACTAATCTAAGTTTATCATACCTAATTCAATTTTAAACTTATTGAATTAGGTTTCATCTAGGGGCTTTGTAAACATATCAGCTAACTGATTATCTGTCTTAACATACTCTAGGGAAATGTCTCCTTTTTCTACATGTTCTCTAAGAAAATGGTATTTGATTTCTATGTGCTTAGTCCTACTATGGGAGACAGGATTATTTGCAATAGAAATGACACTTGTAGAATCACAAAATAAAGGTGTTCTACTTACTTGAATACCATAATCTTCTAGCTGGTGTTGTATCCATAGTAGTTGTGCACAATAGCTTCCTGCAGCGACATACTCTGAGTCAGATGTGGAGATGGCCACACTGGTCTGCTTCTTACTACTCCATGACACCAGCCTTCCACCTAGAAATTGACAGGTTCCTGTAGTACTCTTCCTATCTTCCTTGCAGCCTGCAAAATCTGCATCTGAATAACCTGTCAGTACAAAATCTCCATTCTTAGGGTACCAAAGGCCTAGATAAGGTGTGCCCTTAAGATATCTCAAAATTCTTTTGACTGCTGTCAAATGAGATTCTTTAGGGCAAGCTTGGTACCTAGCACAGACACATGTAGCATATATGATATCTGGTCTACTAGCAGTCAAATACAGTAGGGAGCCAACTATCCCTCTATACAAAGTTTCATCTACAGGTTTCCCTGCATCATCTTTGCTTAGAGACATGCTTGACCCCATAGGAGTTTTCATGGTAGTGGAAGATTCCATACCATACTTCTTTATCAACTCTAGGGTGAACTTAGACTGACATATGAATTATCCATCTTCAGTCTGTCTAACTTGGAGACCCAAGAAGAACTTAAGTTCCCCCATACTGCTCATTTCAAATTGTCCTTGCATGAGTTTTGCAAACTTTCAGCAAAGACTACTTTCTATAGACCCAAATATTATGCCATCTACATATATTTGGACTAAGATAATCTTGCCTCTGAATTCCCTAAGGAATAGAGTCTTGTCTATTTTCCCCCTTGAGAATTTGTTCTCAATGAGGAAACTAGACATGGTTTCATACCAAGCCCTTGGGGCTTGTTTTAACCCATACAAAGCCTTCCTAAGTCTATATACATAATCAGGTTTAAGAGAATCAACAAAACCTGATGGCTGCTCTACATAGACTTCTTCCTTCAGATTTCCATTCAGAAAAGCTGACTTAACATCCATTTGATATACCTTAAATCCTTGATATGTTGCATAGGCAAGGAACATACTTATTGCTTCCAGTCTTGCTACTAGAGCAAAGGTTTGATCAAAATCAATACCTTCTTCCTGCCTGTATCCCTTTACAACAAGTCTAGCTTTATTCTTTATGATGATTCCATTCTCATCCAACTTGTTCCTAAAGATCCACTTAGTTCCAATAATGTTATGGTCCTTGGATTTAGGAACTAGCTCCCAGACCTTGCATCTTTTGAATTGATTCAGCTCCTCTTGCATGGCTTCAATCCAATGAGGGTCTAGGATTGCTTCTTCAAACTTCTTTGGCTCTACCTGGGATAGAAAACAGGAGTAAAGAACTGTACTTAGATTCATTCTCCTTGTTTGCACCCCTTGTCTGGGATCTCCAATTTTTTGATTAGCTGGATGATCCTTTAAGTGCCTATTTGCTAGAGGCAGCCTGTCTTCAGGTTGTACACCTTCAGTCTCTTCATTTAGCAGCATCTCTTGGTCTTCTTCAGCATCAGGAGTATCTTGTACTCCCCCTGGACAACATCCACCATCTTCCACTTACTGACTTGTAGAAGGATCTTCTGTTAAAGTAAGCTTGTCCATCTTCTTAGTTACACCTGTAGAGCTGCATACACTTCTTAGCAATTCATTGTTAATGAGTCTAGCTTCATCAAAAACTACATGAATAGACTCTTCTACAACTTGAGTAATCAAGTTGTAGACCTTATAAGCCTTACTATTGTTGCTGTACCCAACAAAGATCCCCTCTTGGGATTTGGCAGCAAACTTGGTTAGATAAGACTTACCATTGTTAAGGATATAACACTTGCAACCAAAGATCCTGAAATAAGATAAATTTGGTTTTCTGCCCTTCACAATCTCATAGGGGGTCTTCTTGTGGCTCTTGGTGATAGTAGCCATATTGTTCACATGACAAGCAGTGTTTACTGCCTCAGCCCATAAATATTCTGGGAGAGATGTGTCACTCAATAGGGTTCTACCAGCCTCTATCAAGGTTCTATTCTTCCTTTCAGCAATACCATTTTGCTGAGGTATTCTAGGTGAAGAAAATTCTTGAAAAATCCCAAACTCTTCACACAGTTTTGTCATACTTTCAGACTGAAATTCAGTGTCATGGTCATTTCTGATTTTGACCACTGTACTATCCAATTCATTCTGAATTTGTTTAACAAAACTATATAAGATACTTGGGGTTTCATATTTTTGTCTAAGGAAGAACACCCAGAAATACCTTGAATAGTCATCTACAACCACAAATGTGTAGACCTTCCTACCTAGGCTATGAACTGGCATATGACCAAAAATATCCATATGCAAGAGGTATAGACACCTCACAACATCTTTGTTTTCAAGGCTATGAAAGGTGGATTTGGTCTGCTTGCCTTTTTGACAAGCTGAGCATATTCCAACCTTTACACACTTAACCTGAGGACCATTCCTCACTAACTCTTTGCTAAAGAGTTGGCCAATTGTCTTATAGTTATGATGCGCCAGCCTCTTGTGCCATTTAACACAATGTGAGACTTTCTCATCAGCTACAAGACAAATAGGAGAAACATTGTTCTCACATACAAAGTCAAGATAATAAACATTTCTCTTCCTATATCCTGTCAGAATGATCTTTTGATCACTTGACCTTTTGATATGACAACCATCCTTGACAAATGAGATATCATATCCTAAATCACTCAGCTGACTTATGCTAATAAGGTTATGTTTCAAACCCTTTACATAAGCCACTTGAGTAATTGTAATTTGGTTACTAGAAATGTTACAAAAGCCTTTGATGATCCCTTTTTCTGAACCACCAAAGGTAACTTTAGGGCCATCCTTGATAGGTGTATAGTCCTTCAGCAACCCCCTATTTCTAGTCATGTGCCTGGAACATCCACTGTCCAAGTACCATATACGAGCATGGCCACTTAGACTCACCTGCAAAACAGATTACTTAACCTTAGAACCCAAATAATTCTTGGGTCCTTGGTGAAGGTTAGTCTGACCTTTAACAAAACTACCTGTAGCTGTTCTAGCAGGTAGTTTGCTACTCTCCTTGACACTTGAATTGTGCCAACAATCTATGGTAAATTGGCCTATCTTGCCACAACACCAGCACTCAAACCTGTTGTACCTTTATTTAGGTACAACCCTGGCTAAAACTGCAGGCTTCTTGTTTAGTGCTGAGGCTTTACCCTTAGATTTGGACCTAGCTATCCAGGCAGGATTTGTAAACCCCAATCCAGTTTTACCCTTATGAGGTACAAACTCATTTATCAAAGGTAAAACAGATTTTGGTGTAGAAAAACATGCTACAATCTCTCTCTCCTTCTGAAGTCTAGCCGCCAGATTTCTAATTTGATCATTCTTAAATGTAATAGTACCCATCTAAATAACAGTAATGTTCTTCATCCTGGCTATTTCATTCAGTTTCTGATCAAACAACTTGTCTGAATCAGCAGCAGCCAATTTAAGACTAGCAATCTCCTTTGCCTGAGTTTTGGCTAAGGTTTTGCTTTTCTTCAAGGCCTGCAACAAGTCCCTATATTCATCAATTAACTGATGAATATCTCCTTCAGATTCAGACCCACCCACATCACTTGATGCAGATGTATCTGATTCTGACTCAGTACTAGAAATTGAACTAGAAGAACAACTTTGTACCTTACTTGGTCCAGGCTGATCCTATATCTTGTCTCCTTCAGATAAGGCCATCAGCCCTTTGCACTGATTGTCCTCATGCTCATAAATTGAATTCATTAACTGCATGAACACTTCTTCCTCCTCTTCAGCAAACAATCCAATATAGGCTTCAACTTCTGAGTCTGTTTCTGAAGATGACTGATCAGTCAAACTTTTATCTTACTTAGCAACAAAGGACTTTTCCTTTTTGCCCTTAAACTGAGTCTTCTTTTTGTCAGTTGACTCCTTCCTCTTTTCAGGACAGTCAGCCACTACATGTCCCTGTCTATTGCAGCAATAGCACACAATCTTTGAAGATGTAGCTTTGCTTGGCTTGGATATGCTTCTGTCATTCCTTGATGACTTTCTTTTCTGATAATAGTCATATTTTGGCTGAGAAGTGGAAGGCTTAGACCTCCACTGCTTCTTCTTCAGAAACTTTTGAAAATGCCTAGTGAAAGCTGCAAAGTCTTCATCACTTTCACTGCTATCTGAATTCTTGCTTTCTGAATTATCTGTCACAGCCTCAGCAACTATTTGAGGTGGAGATGGAGACTTGCTTCTATACTTCCTAGTGACTTCAGTTTTGAAGGCCACAGATCTTTCCTTGTGCTCCACTTTAGTAGTCTTCTCTTCCTCCTTTCTAGCCAATAACTGCATCTCATAAGATAACAGTTTTCCAAACAATGTTGGAGGAGGTATATCAGCTAATTTGGCCATTTCCCTAATGGCACAAATCTTGGTGTCCCAGTCCTTAGTCAGGGATCTTAAGAATTTGTCATTCAGCTCATAGTTGTTGAATTCTCTTCCATAGGACATCAATTCATTTACTATCCTATAGAACTTCTTGTAGCATTCAGTAATGTTATCAGACTTTCCTTGTCTGAAGCTTTCATATTCCTGATTTAACAAAGACTTCCTGTCTTGTCTTACTTCTTCTAATCCCTCCATATAGACTATTAATGTGTCCCATATTTCTTTAGAAGTTTTACAATGAATTAAATTCTGAAATGTTGCATCATCAATTGAACTAACAATAATATTCTGGGCCCTCTTGTCCATAGTGGCCAGAATGATTTCATCTTTGGTCATTTCTGAATAGTCCTTAGGAGTTTTCTGATTTGCATCTAGAATGGATATCTTCATTGGCACATATGCCCCTTCTTTGACTATGATGTATATTCTTGGGTCAGATGCTTCCATAAAGAGTCTAACCCTCTCTTTCCATATGCCAAAAATCTCTTTTCTATAGATTGGCAATTTCATGGACCCAAGCTCTTTGTGATTCTCACTAGAACCCATTTTCATGATTCTTGTTTATTCTGTTTCTGCCTACAAGATCTTACTCAGACTATTATGTCCTTTTTGAGTAACCTGGCTCTGATACCACTTGAAAGAAATAGTGCCTAACCACCTAGAGGGGGGGGGGGTGAATAGGTGTTCTTTATCTTTTGACTTTAAAGGCAGATCAATTGTAAATAACTTTAAACAACAAATGCAATTCTACAGCTATCATAACACAGCAACCACTGAAACTAACATTCACAGAGTGCACACAGATTTTTATAGCGGTTCCCCAAGGTCTGGGTACATCCACTTTCTCCCTTCGCCTATCTAGTAGTGTACTAGATTTAGCCTAACTTCTCCACTTCTTCTCAGATCCTCAGATCTTACAACTCAGAACCCCAAACAGGTTCCTACAACTCAGAGTGTCCCCACTCCTACAACTCAGGCACAAAGCCTTACCACTCAATCTTCACCAAGACCTACACTCAGGCTAAACAGCCCTACCTCAGCCTTCAATCAAGTCCTACACTCAGAGAATAGAATATCCTACACTTAGGCACAAAAGCCCTACCTCAGCCTTTATAGTTTAGGCTTACAACTCAGAACATGCACATATAAACTGAAAACAACATCAAATACACCTAGATGCATATCATTGAGTAAGATGAGGCTTCTTCAAATCTGGTACACATTTTCCAATGTACCCAACAATCTCCCCCTATTTGGAGAAGTCATAACCCTTAGTCAATGATATACACCATTCATAATGAACACACATTATGATGTATAAAAACATTACATGACAGGATAACTTATAAACAAAATATGTATAAAATGTCATCACAGAATAATGATGCAAACATAATGAGCATTAATCATTGTTTTGTTTAAACTTTCAACAGTTTCTTAATAATAGTTTACATAAATTTTTAAAACTAAAGATTACAATGTTGTAAAATCTAGTTAATCTATTCTAAGGCTGATCAGGCTCCTTGAGGACTATGCCTTTTCCTGATTTGATCTGAGCCTACACAGTAGGTTCAGCATCATCAACAGGTTTCTTTCCTTTCAAAACATTCTGCTTCTGTTCTTCAGCCTTTATCCTTTGCCTTTCAAAATAGTGAAAAGGCTTTGGGAAGTACTTGTTAGGCTCCTGAGCATTAGGAGGTAGCTTCCCAGTTTTTGCCTTTCTTCTATATTATAGAATGGCTTCCTGCCTAGCTTCATGCTTGTTCCATTCTTGCTCAACATACTATTTACCCCTTTCATGGGTCTTGTCCTTCACAGCCTTCCAGGCAGTCAATATAATATTCCTGGAAGTTGGGCTCCATTGCTCAAAATCAGGCTTCAACTCAGCCTGTTCTCTGAACCTTTTCTTAGATAATAGAGCTTCCTTCTGAGCTTCCTTGGCAGCCTCTGACATTTCCACTTTCTCAATAATAATATTGTCAACCTCCTGTGGAGGACTGTACATTGACTGTACTTCTTGCTGAATCATATCAAAATCTGCTGAAGGGTAAATGACCGGAGCAACTTCAGGTTGATCACCTTCAAAATAAGCAGGTTGCACACCTAACTCAGCTACATTATCATCATCACGTAGGGGTGGATATCCAAGGGTGGCTTTGATGCTATTAGATATCCATTTAGCATGATCTGAGCCTGCTTTGACTAACACTCTCTCCCCCTTTATGACTTCTCTCTCAATATGAGCTCTGAGGTCATCTTTCTGAAATCTTACTTGGTCATCTAGATAATTAACACCATCTTTATTAAATGACCGTAGTTTCAGTAGCTGATCAGAAATGATCTTTTGAGAATTCTTAATAGTTGTTTGTACAGCAGCTAGTTCTTTCTGTAATTGTTTATCAAAATCTGACTTCAATTGAACAAAATGGTCAGTCCAAATGGGAGTTTGTTTGTGAACTTCTGTGACAATTATATTATGAGATTCTGTCAGATTGTCATTCATCCTGATCTGATTCTCAAGGACATAGCCTTGCTTAACAACTATATCATCAACTTTAGTCTTTATTTCTACTTGTTGTTTTGCCAGAAAAACTACAATATTACCTCCTTTATGTAAGCAATCTATCATCTCCCTCTTATTCTGGTTTACCTCAAATCTAATTGATTTGATATCTTGAGCTAAGGAGAATTGCAGATCTTTATGGGTCTCATCCATATATTTCTCCATGGCTATTCTTTGTTCATCTAACTTTACTTGCAAAGATACCAACAAAGAGCTATAATCTTATGCAGGAACTAGTTGTGGAGCAGTTTGCAATGCCCTTTTATAGCTTTGGCTTCTTCTTTTTAAAACCATCAGCTTTCACTTCTTTGCTTGAATTTCGGCTTCATCTTCAGAAGCTGAGGTACTTGCAATATCAACTCTTTCCCAAGGACTAGGAGGCAATTCATTTTCAGTCTTAGGTTGCTTCCCCACAATGTTAGCTTCCTCCCCCTCAGTCCTGGCTTGCACCCCCTCAGTTCTGACTTGCTCTCCCTCAGTACTTGCTTGCTCTATATTAGGGAACAACTCTTCAAGGGTAAACTCTTGTTGAGTATGGACTGGAGGCACTCTTAACTCTGGAGCATCACCAGCTGTAGATGTATTCTTCATGATAACATCCTGTGCTGGATTGTTGAGTTGAGTGGTCTGGTCAACATCAACCAAGGGCACAGTTAGTATTTCATCCTCATTATTGAATATTGATTGATTAACTTCTTGGATTACCTCAAGAATAGTTTGAGTAGCCATTTCACTTTCTAAGTGTGTTGGCACTTCCTCAACATGAGGCTCCCCCTGCACCTGAGCACCATCTGTAATGTCTTGTGCAGGAGATTTTTCAGCAATCTCTAGCCTCTCTTCATCAGGCATGTCCTTTGTTAGGACTCTATCCCATCTGAAGATTATCCTTATATCCATTCTTCTCATGTGGTTGATCTTAGAACCAGTAGTCTGTTCCATTACTTCTGGAATTGTTCCAGCTAAGTATAGACTCATGATTCTTCCCAGATTTGGCTTCTTGATACCTTCCTTAATCTTTTCAAAGATTACTGCAGACCAATCTGTGTTCGGTCTGAAGATAATCCTGGTCATCAGGATGAACATATAGGCTCAAACCCTATCATGTCCCCCTGGCTTGTAGAGAATGACCTTTCCAACCACTTCAGAAAGGAATTTTCCTTGCAGATTCATCCCTTTCCTGTTCATTGCAGATCCAATCTTCATGGTGAGATCCAATCCACACCACTGGAGTGCTTCCCTGGTCTTGGTAGAGGTAACTTCTTCATCTTCTTGAGTTTTGGGCAGATGAAAAGTTTTTTGTATGCTCTTCATGGTGAGTTTGATTTTATTACCCTGGATTGAAGACCTAATCTTTAATCCAGTAGAATCCTGAGTTGCAGCTCCATAGAACTCAAGGATTTCCTTCTTACATATCTTACTAGGTTCGGATACCAGAAATTCCAAACCATTCACTGTAATTAGGGTAATTACTGTTTTAATCTCAGGTTCTGCATTATCAAAAGCATTGCGAACCAGCTCATAGCCTTCATTTATGTTATCTTCAAGCTTTGGCGTCATTGGGGTTGAGAGAAATCTTGGATTGAGAAGAGAGAATTTGTCGACACAAGGTTTTGTTCTCGAAAATATGGAGATTGTGTCGACAGAGTATGTTGTTGACCTATTTATACCCTTCCAAATAATGAAGGTCAAAAGGCACGTCAAAATTCTCTTAATGTGTCGACACAGTTGAAATGTATCAACACAGACTTCTAATGTCTCGATAGAAGTGTTGACTTCTATGTGTCGACACCAATTGATGATGTGTCGACACAGACATTCTTATCAGTTCGATAGAAATTCTTTGTCGACTCTAATTCTAAGTGCCGACACAACTTCTGGATGTATCGACACAACTACTCTGAAGTGTCGACACCAATTTTCTAGATGTGTCGACAACACTTTCCTAGAGTGTCGACACCAACTACTATGTGTCGACACAGACAACTTTTTGTGTCGACATAATTTTACTTAGCCAAATTTGTTAAACTAATTTATGTTCAACATACATAATTCAATTTTGAAATTATTGAATTTAGTTTCATCTAATGGCTTAGTGAACATGTCAGCAATTTGTAAATCTGTGTTGGAACCCTAGTTCTAATTTGGGCAAGGAACACTATTAGGAATATTAGATTAACCCAACATGTATAGTCATGGGTCATAGGATTTTTAGTTCAGTCAGAAGAACTCCAGAATTACTGTCAATTAGAAGAACTCCTGAATTACTGAAAGAAATGCAGTTAAAACAAAGTCAAAGAATCAGCTTGACGATCGTCGAACGCAGTTCGACGAACGTCGAACTCATGACGACGAACGGTGTACTAAAGAACAAGCTTTCTTAGCTCGACGAAGTCAGCAGCAGTTCAGCTCGACGAAATCCAGCTGAGTTCAACGAACATCGAACTCAGGTCGATGATTGGCTGACGACAGTTTCTCAGCTCGACGATCGGCATTCTCCAGTCGATGAACACATTACACAGAAGTCCTGGTCGACGTATTCTGTCATCGTTATTCAAACAGAATGTTACAGCTGGCAATATTAATTAATACAATTATTGAGATTACGACACCAGAATTAATGCTACATTTAATCGTTCAAAGAACCAATTAATTATGGAATACAATCAGGAGTTAATGTTAATTGATTCCTGAAAAAGCAATTACCACTCTCGGAATCAATTAGTCATTACAGTAAAAAGGAAATCAAGGATTCCGAAGAGAGAGTGTGAACAGAAGACGGAGAAGAGAAAAATAACAGTGACGACAAGAAGAGAATACATGCCATTCTTTTAACAGAAAAGAAGAACTCTGCATCAATCGACATACTCATCAGAGTTCTTCATTTTGCTCCATGCTTCTAAAGATACAATCAATCAATATCAGTCTAAGAAGTTTGCTGGAGACAACATCACTCTGATGGCCTATCACCCTGTACAAAGCTTCCCAACCTGAACCCTTTTCAATCTCAGGGGGAGCTTTGACAACATCATTGAATCCACATAGTCTTCTCATTTGTATATTGAGAAAGAGAAGACTTCCATCACTCTCTTACCCCTCCTATATAAAGGGCTGTCATCTCCCTTCAAAAGTGATTCCTGGTTTTTGAGCACCTGATCAAAAGCTCATTGGTGATAGGCACATGATGAAAAACCTATTGGTTTTTAGGCACCTGATCAAAAGCCTAAAGGGTTTTTAGATGTACCCGAAACAGATCTTGTGGTGACAGGGCACCTGATCAAAAACCTGAGTGGATTCCTACCAGGGTGGTAGAAGAGTGGATGTACCCAGTTAGGGGGAACCACTATAATATTCTTGTGTCGTCTGGTTGCCCCTTTTTCTTTTGTTTTTGCTGTGTTTGTGATCTCAGGACTGTTGTGTTTAATTTATTTATTTAATCTGTTTGTGCACTGCTTGATTATAGCAAAAGCTGTAATAAATTTTATTATTGCACATATACTCTATTCACCCCCCTCTAGAGTATAGTAGATCTAACTCATCACTTTCAATTGGTATCAGAGGGAGGTTCCCTTTGGTTGTACAAGTTAAATCTTGAACCAAAAGATCCTTTGTTAGATCTACATTTTTATTTTATCTATTTCCATTTAGAGTTTATACACAACTACAACAAAGAACATGGATTATACAAGCACCAGACCTCCAGTATGCAACCTAAATAGGTTTGCCATCTGGAAGGCAAGAATTAGATTGTATATGAACTCTATTGATGAAGATATATACAATTCTATTTTGACAGGTCCCTCTTAGGCTTCAACATCTGCAACATCTACAAATACAAATACTGTCCCATCATCTCAATGGACAGCTACCCAGAAAAAGCTAAAGCTTACTGATGCCAAAGCTATGAACATATTGGCTCAGACCATGTCAGATGACATCTTTCAAAAGGTGGCTGAGTGCAGCTCTGCAAGAGCAATCTGGGATTCACTAAATCAAATGGTTGCTGTCTCAGCAGATGAGAGAAAGATAGAAGATCACACCTCATCACACTATATGAACACTTCAAAAAGGATGATGTAGAAACAATTGAAGTGATGTACAACAGGCTAAGCTCCATCATCAGTTAGCTAAGAATCTTGTATAAAGAAATCACATTGACTGAAGTAAATGACAAGATCCTAATGTGCTTCCCAAGCTCATGGGATACCAGGATTTGGCCAATCAAAGAGGCTAGAAACTTGAATGAGATTTCAACTGAATCTCTCCTGGGAAAGCTCAAATCTTATGGGCAGTTAATCAAGAACAGAGAAGCAGTAGAGCAAATAACTCCTCCTCCAGGAAGAAGAGAACATAGCGTTGCTTTCAAGGCTGCTGAGAAGACAGTGTTTGCATCAACAAATGAAGAACTGATGAACCTGTTTACTAAAAGATTTTATAAGATGCCAAAGAAGGACTTCAGAAAGGAGTCATCCAGAAATGACAGCATGCCAAGATATGACCAAACCCCTACTAGAGAGAAGGAATCAAGAAGCAAGCATTACTGCAAGCCCTCTTCCAGCAAGCACAAAAAGAAGGACAAAGGATTTGTGGCTACAACATAGAGTGACACAGAAGATGAATCCACATCTTCCAGCTCTAGTGACGAAGGAGAGGAGTCCAAGGCAAAGGAATTTTGTCTGATGGCAATAAATGCATCTTGCAGCAGTTATGATAGAGAATCAGAGTCTGATGAAGAATCTATAGATCAAGTAATCTCTAACCTTGATTTCTCTTCAGAAAAATTTAAACTGACTTCAGATTATTAAGTAAAAATCTTCAGAAAATCTTAGTTCAAAATAATTCGTCGAACGGAGCTCGACGAAATCAATACTATTCGTCGAACTCCGATCGAGGAACTCTGAACAAAGATTTTGACTTGAACTATCCAGGAATCTGTGGTCGACGAAATAAATATAGTTCGTCGAACAGAAATCGACAAAAATTGACCACAGAAAACAATTATTATCATTCTGTGAACAGAGATCGAAGATCTCATCCAACATCATCGAACTCAGTTCGACGATCCAACCAAAAATCATCGATCCCAGATTCTATTAACAGAAATTTTTGTTCTCATAAAATTTATCCTCAAAGTCAGCATTTTAATAATCCTTTCACTGAGTGGATAATCCCTCCTAGGAAATATCATCCACTTGGATACAAGGATCGACCTAAATGCTCTTTTATTTCTGATTATTATCAAAGAGAACCAAGACCCAAGGTATTCTGGGTCCAGAATTTCTAACCTCACTTTGTAGGTAAAGACCTATCTTACCACAGAAGAATAGTGGTATCTGATAGTAATCAAAAGATACATTTCCAGCCAATATAGAGGACAATTCAGTGGCTGAAGTGAGAGGCTGTTAAATTTCTAAGTTATTATCCTAATCAGATTTGGGCAAGGCAAAGTGATTTCATGGCATTTCAAGCAGGACCACTATCTGCTCAAATCTCTGCCCTCACTGCTGCTCCCATATTCATTTAGGGGCCTGGCTCCAGTTCCTACTGCAACCAGGCAGGGGGAGATGCCTATAAATGAAGCTGCAACAGTTCAAGCTGTAGTAGAAATTGCAGCAATTCCCGCAGCAGCAGAGTACATGATCAAGGGGAGATTGTTGGAACCCTAGTTTTAATTCCAGCAATAGCAGCTACGACAACAACAGATTACAATGATACAGGTTTGGGCAAGGATCAATAATAACTGTAACAACAGCAACAACAACAATAGAAGTATATGATTCAGATTTAATTGTATTTAATTGCCTTGTATTTTACTTGTATTTTCTTTGTATTTTACTTGTATTTATGTAAATAGTGTCCTTACCCAAATATGAGGAGATTGTTAGAAGCCTAGTTCTGATTTGGGCAAGGAACACTATTAGGAATATTAGATTAACCCAACATGTATAGTCATGGGTCATAGGATTTTTAGTTCAGGCAGAAGAACTCCAGAATTACTGTCAATCAGAAGAACTCCAGAATTACTGAAAGAAATGCAGTTAAAACAAAGTCAGAGAATTAGCTTGACGATCGTCGAACGCAGTTCAACGAACGTCGAACTCAGGACGACGAACGGTGTACTAAAGAACAAGCTTTCTTAGCTCGATGAAGTCAACAGCAGTTCAGCTCGACAAAATTAGCTGAGTTCGACGAACGTCAAACTCAAGTCGACGATTGGCTGACGACAGTTTCTCAACTCGACGATCGGCGTTCTCCAGTCGACGAACACATTACACAGAAGTTCTGGTCGACGAATTCTGTCTCATTATTCAAACAGAATGTTACAGCTGGTAGCATTAATTAATACAGTTATGGAGATTACAGATACCAGAATTAATGCTACATTTAGCCGTTCGAAGAACCAATTAATTATGGAATACAATCAGGAGTTAATGTTAATTGATTCCCGAAAAAGCAATTACCACTCTCGGAATCAATTAGTCATTACAGTAAAAAGGAAATCAGGGATTTAGAAGAGAGAGTGTGAACAGAAGACGGAGAAGAGAAAAATAATAGTGACGACAAGAAGAGAATACAGGCCATTCTTTTAACAGAAGAGAAGAACTCTGCATCAATCGACATACTCATCAGAGTTCTTCATTTTGCTCCATGCTTCTAAAGAGACAATCAATCAATATCAGTATAAGAAGTTTGCTGGAGACAACATCACTCTGAAGGCCTATCACCCTATACAAAGCTTCCCAGCCTGAACCCTTTTAAATCTCAGGGGGAGCTTTGACAACATCATTGAATTCACATAGTCTTCTCAGTTGTATATTGAGAAAGAGAAGACTTCCATCACTCTCTTCCCCCTCTTGTATAAATGGTTGTCATCTCACTTCAAAAGTGATTCCTGGTTTTTGAGCACCTGATCAAAAGCTCATTGGTGATAGGGTACCTGATCAAAAACCTGTTTGTTTTTAGGCACCTTATCAAAAGCCTAAAGGGTTTCTAGATCTACCTGAAGCAGATCTTGTGGTGACAGGGCACCTGATCAAAAATCTGACTGGATTCTTACCAGGGTGGTAGAAGAGTGGATGTACCTAGTTAGGGGGAACCATTATAATATTCTTGTGTCGTCTGGTTGCCCCTTTTTATTTTTTTTGCTGTGTTTGTGATCTCAGGAGTATTGTGTTTAATTTATTTATTTAATCTATTTGTGCACTGCTTGATTATAGCAAAAGCTGTATTAATTTTTATTATTACACATATACACTATTCACCCCCCTCTAGAGTATAGTAGATCTAACTCATCACTTTCAATCTGTATTAACAAATTCTAAAGAAATATCTTCTTTTTTAACATGATCTCTAAGAAAATGGTATCTTATTTCTATATGCTTAGTTCTACTATGAGAAACAGGATTATGAGCAATATAAATAGCACTAGTAGAATCACATAATAATGAAGTTCTACTTACCTGAATACCATAATCTTCTAACTGATGTTGTATCCACAATAGCTGTGTACAGCAACTTCCTGCAGCAACATACTCAGACTCAGCTGTGGAAATTGCCACACTAGTCTGCTTCTTATAGCTCCATGACAACAATCTTCCTCCTAGAAATTGACAGTGCCTGTTGTGTTTTTCCTATATACTTTGCATCCTGCAAAGTCTGTATCTGAATAGCCTATTAGTATAAAATATCTATTCCTAGGATACCAAAGGCTTAGATTAGGTGTGCCTTTAAGATATCTCAAAATCCTTTTGACAGCAGTATAATGAGATTCTTTAAGGCAGGATTGGTACCTAGCACAAACGCATGTAGCAAACATGATGTCAGGTCATCTAGCAGTCAGATAATGGAGGGAGCCAACTATTCCTCTATATAAAGACTCATCTATAGGTTTTCCTGAATCATCTTTGCTTATAGACACACTTGTCCTCATTGGAGTTCTCGTGGTAGTGGATGACTCCATACCATACTTCTTAATTAACTCCTGGGTGAACTTAGACTGGGATATGGACAAGCTATCATCAGTCTGTCTTACATGGAGTCCCAAGAAGAACTTAAGTTCTCTCATACTACTCATCTCAAACTTCCCTTGCATAAGTTTTGCAAACTTTCTACAAAGGTTGTTTTCAGTAGAACCAAATATTATGTCATCAATATATATTTGGACTAGGATGATCTTTCCTTTGAATTCTCTAAGGAATAGAGTCTTGTCTATTTTCCCCCTTGAAAATTTGTTCTCAATGAGGAAAGTAGACAAAGTTTCATACCAAGCCCTTGGGGCTTATTTCAACCCATATAAAGCTTTCCTAAGTTTATAAACATAATTAGGATTGAGTGGATCAACAAAACCCGAGGGCTGTTCTACATAGACCTCCTCTTTTAAGTCTCCATTTAAGAATGCTGACTTAACATCCATTTGGAACACTTTGAAGCTTTGATATGCTGCAAAGGCAAGGAATAGCCTTATTGCTTCCAACCTTGCCACTGGAGCAAAAGTCTGATCAAAGTCTATGCCCTCTTCCTGCCTGTATCCTTTGGCAACTAGTCTTGCCTTGTTCTTCACTATGATCTCACTCTCATCAAGCTTGTTTCTATAAATCCACTTTGTCCCTATGATATTGTGGCCCTTTGGTTTTGTAACCAACTCCCAGACCTTGCACCTTCTGAATTGATTTAACTCCTCCTGCATAGCATCAATCTAGTGTAGGTCTTGAATAGCTTCTTCAAATCTCTTGGGTTCCAGTTGAGATAAGAAGCTTGAGCAAAGAACTGTGTTTAAGTTCCTGCTTCTTGTTTGTACTCCATGTCTTGGATCACCAATGATCTGGTCTGCAGGATAATCCTTTAAATGTCTAACTACTGGAGGTAATCTATCAATAGTTTGACCTTCTTCAATCTCTTCATTATGCTGCACCTCATGGTCTTCATTAGCCTCCTGAGTGTCTTGTACTCCCCCTGGAAAGCAACTACCATTTTCCTCATCCTACTTTGCATTTGGATCTTCTCTAATAGTAAGCTGGTCCATATTCTACTGTATACCTGTAGAGATACAAGAACTACTAGGCAACTCACTGTTAATAAGTCTAGTTTCATCAAATATGATATGAACAGACTCTTCTACAACTTGATTAGCCAAATTGTAGACCCTATAAGCCTTACTATTGTTGTTGTACCCAACAAATATCTCATCTTGGGATTTGGCAGCAAACTTAGTTAGGTGAGACTTGCCATTGTTAAGCACATAACACTTGCAACCAAAGATCCTAAAATAGGATAAGTTTGGTTTTCTGCCTTTCATAACCTCATAGGGTGTCTTTTTGTGGCTTTTGGTGATGGAAGTCCTATTGAGCACATGGCATGCAGTGTTTACTACCTCAGCCCAGAAATATTCTGGGAGAGTAGTGTCACTCAATAATGTTCTTCCAGTCTCAATCAATATCCTCTTCTTTCTTTCAGCAATGCCATTTTGCTGAGGTGTTCTAGGTGAGGAGAATTCCTGATGAATCTCAAATTCTTCACACAACCTTGTCATACTTTCAGATTGGAATTTAGTTCTATGGTCACTTCTGATTTTTGCCACTGAACTATCTAATTCATTCTGAATTTGTTTGACAAAATTGCAGAAAATATTTGGGGTTTCAGATTTCTGCCTCGGAAAGAATACCCATGAAAATCTTGAATAGTCTACAACCACAAAAATGTAGACCTTCCTACCTAGACTATGAACTGGCATAGGACCAAATAAATCCATATGCAAGAGGTATAAGCACCTCACTGAGTCTTTGGTTTCTAGGCTATGAAAGGAGGATCTGGTCTGCTTGCCTTTTTAACAAGCTGAGCATATTCCATCCTTAAAGAACTTAACTTGAGGATCATTCCTCACTAACTCTTTACTAAAGAGTTGGCTAATAGTCTTGTAGTTAAGATGAGCTAGCCTCTTGTTCCATTTCACACAATGAGAGGCTTTCTCATCAGCCACAAGACAGATAGGAGAATTTTTATTCTCACTCTCAAAGTTTAGGCAATACACATTTCTTTTCTATAGCCAGTCAATATGACTTTTTGATCACTTGACCTCTTGATATGACACCCATTCTTGATAAATGAAATGTCATATCTAAGATCACTCAGCTGGCTTATGCTTATTAGGTTATGTTTCAAACCCTTCACATAAGCCACTTGAGTGATAGTGATTAAGTTGTTAGAAATGTTACGAAACTCTTTGATGACTCCTTTTTTAGAACCACCAAAGATTACTTTAGGCCCATTCAATATTGGTGAGTAGTCCTTCAGCAATCCTCTTATTCCAGTCATTTGCCTGGAACATCGACTATCCAAGTACCATATAGGGGCATGACAACTTGGACTCACCTGCAACAAAGATTACTTAACCTTAGAACCCAAATAAATTTTGGGTCCTTGGTTCAAGTTAGCCTGAAACTTGACAAATCTGCTTGCAGCTCGTCTAACAGGTAGACTGTTATTCTTCCTGACACTGGTGATGTGCCAACAGTCTAAGGCATAATGACCTATCTTGCCACAGCACCAGCACTCATACTTATTGTACCTCTTTTTAGGTACAATCTTAGCTGTATTGTTTGCAGCAGATCTTTTATTTTGTGCTGGGGCTTCGCCTTTATTATTGGACTGGGCAGCCCATGCAGTTCCCTTAAAGCTTAATCCTGCCGTACCCTTTTGAGACACAAAGTCATCAATTAAGGGTAGGACAGATTTTGGCTTAGAGAAACTAGCCACTATTTCCTTCTCTTTCTGAAGTCTGTCTTCCAGACTTTTGATCTGATCATTTTTGAATGTGATTGTACCCAACTGAATAATAGTTATGTTTTTCAGCTTGGCAATCTCATTCATCATCTGATCCAGCAGCTTTTCTGTTGGGTACATTGGAATATATGTACCTGATTTGAAGAAGCCTCACCCCACTCAATGATATACATGAAGGTGTATTTGATGTGCTTTGAGTTTATATGTGCAGGTTAAGTAATTGCAGAAAAATGCAGAAAAGTTTCTAAGTCCATGTGTCGACACCTAGAGGAGAAGTGTCGACACTTATGAAGGCTAGTGTCGACACCCAGAGAAACTGTGTCGACACTAGGAGTAATTGTGTCGATACCAGGAATGGTAGAGTCGACACCAGAAGAAAAGTGTCGACACATACAGGCTGTGTCGACACACTATGAAGAATTGTCAACATTATCTGTGTCGACACTTAGAGGCAGTGTCGACACCCAGAGAAACTTTGTCGACATCAAAAGTGTCGACACCAAGAGGTTGTGTCGACAGTCAGCAAACTTCAACGAAGTTAAAGTACATGTGTCGACACAAAGGAGATGTGTCGACACTCAGCAAGTTTCAACACATGAAGGCATGTGTCGACACAAAGGAGATGTGTCGACACTCAACAAGTTTCAACACAAGAAGATGTGTCGACACAAAGGAGTTGTGTCGACACACAACAGAATTCAACTAAGTATTAAAGAACAAGTACTTGTGTCGACACACAGAATCAGTGTCGACACATTCAACAGAAGGCTTGTGTCGACACACAGGATCAGTGTCGACACATTCTGAAGAAGCAGTGTCGAGAAGCTGTTACAATAACACAAGGAGTTGTGTGGACACCATCAAGGCTAGTGTCAACACTTAGTCTACTTGTGTCGACACATAGTCTGTTTGTGTCGACACTTAATGACTATCTGTCTCGACACTTTCAGACAGTGACAGTGATTTCAAGAAGTGACTGGATGACTTGACAGCTGCCATTTCAACCGGTCAACTGCAACTGTCAGAGCCGTCAGAAGTTTGTTAGAAACTGGATCAGCCTGTCACCATGGAGAAAGATTATATAAAGGACTTTCTCCTTCAACAGAACATGGAGAAGATTGATAACAATTAATCATGAGATCTAACAACAAAAAGAAGACCTTCAACAGAAGATCTAAGAAGTTGGAGAGAGAGAGCTCCTTCTAAGAAGAGCAGCTGCTGAACCGGGCTGCTAAGTAAGATTCAGATTGAGATCCGAATCTCAAGATAGCAGTTGATTGAAGATCATCTGTACAGGAGATTCAACCCTACTGTGTTCTAATTCAAGAAGCTTTGAAGAAAGCCAAGGGTGGTTGATCTCTGCCAAGTTCTTCCAAGAACTCATCAAGAAGCTAGTCAATTCATCTCTCTCAGTCAGAGTTGTGGTTAATTAATTTGTATTATTAAATTCTTGTAGGATCCTAAACTTATGCAGGCTTGTGTCGACACTAGAGAAAAGCTGTGTCGACACCTGGAGTCAATTGTGTCGATACTTGGAAAGGTTGTGTCGACACCAGAATAAATTGTGTCGACACACAGAGGCAGTATCGACACATAGAAAAGCTTAGTCGACATCAACTATGTCGACGCATAGAGGCAGTGTCGACACACAGAAGACTTTGTCGACATCAACTGTATCGACACACAGGACTTGTGTCGACACATATCAGAGTTTCAACAAAGTTGAATTTTTTGTGAAGAGAAGAAGTGACTGTGTCGACACACATAACTAGTGTTGACACATTCTACAGAAGCTATGTCGAGTAGTAGTGTCAACACCAAGGGAGCTATGTCGACACCACCAAGGCTTGTGTTGACACTTAGTCAACTTGTGTCGACACATGATGAAGTTCAGTCTCGACACTTTGCTGACAGAGACAGAGTTTCAAGAAGTGACTGAAGACTTGACAGTTGTGATATTCAATAAGTCTACTAAAGCTGTCTGAGCTGTCAGAAGTTCATTAGAAACCGGATCAGCCGGTTACCATGGAGGAAGTCTATATAAAGACATTCTCTATCAACAGAAGACATATATATAGATAAGATAAAAAGAGTAAACACGAAAAATAGAAGAACATTTTCAACAGAAGATCTAAGAAGACATTCTTAAGTGGTGATCTACTCAGAGTTTGTCAAGAGAATGCAAAGAAGAATTCAGAAGAATCTTCAGAAGAATTTGGAGAGAGAGAGAGCTCCATCTATTCAAGTGAAGAAAGGGACTTACATCAACAAGTCTCTTAAGTGCAGATTTTGAACCAGTCTGCCAAGAAGAATTCAGATTGATTTCTAAATTTCAAGAAAGAATCTGATCGAAGATCAACTTCAAAGGAGATCAACCCTACTGTGTTCAGATTCAAGAAGCTTTGAAGAAAGCTAAGACAGGTTGATCTCTAACATCAGATTCTTTCAAGAACTGATCAAGAAACCTTCCATCCTTTCTCTCTCAACCAGGGTTGTGGTAAATTTCAAATTTACATCTATTTTCAGAAGGATCTTTTTAAGATCTGAGTTGTAAGCCTGATTTATAAAGGCTGAGTTGTAGGAGATTAAGTTCTCTGAGTGGTAGGCCTTGTTGAAGGCTGAGGTAGGGCTGAGAGCCTGAGTTGTAGGAGATTTTCATCTCTGAGTTGTAGGCCTTGTTGCAGGCTGAGGTAGGTCAGATTGCCTGAGCTGTAAGAGTGTGGACTCACTCTGAGTTGTAGGAGCCTTGTTTGGGTTCTGAGCTGTAAGATCTGCGGATCTGAGGAGAAGGAAATAAGTTAGGCCGAATCTAGCATATTGTTAGATAGGCGAAGGGGGAAAGTGGATGTACCCAGACCTTGAGGAACCACTATAAATCAGTATGCCATCAGTGATTGTGTGTGGTATTGTTATTTCTGTGTTGTTATTGCTGTAGAACTATATGTTTCTATTAATTAACTGAATTAATATTCTGCCTTAGAATGAAAAAGAATTGAACCTATTCACCCCCCCCCTCTAGGTGTTTAGGAACCAATTCTTTCAATCCCCATGTCTCTTCCTGCCCTAGACTGCAAGCTGGTACGCCTCCAGCTTCTTGGCCATCTCCAAGATCCTGGCCATGGTAACATCAGACACGAACAAGAGGGCCTGCCTCAGGTCATCACAGAGGCCCTTGTAGAACCTCTTGGCGTAACCCACGTCATCCAGCTTGTAATAATCTGCAAACCGGGCCAAATGAGTAAACTCCCGATGATATTACAGAACTATCCTGTTCCCGTGCTTCAACTGCAAGAATATATCCTCCAATTCATCCCTTGCGGACTGCGGCACAAAATGCTCCAGTAGTGCCGCCCTAAACTCCTCCCAAGTAATGTCCGTGATCTCCACTCCCGCATAAGTGGTGTCCATCACCGACTTCCACCACCTCTTCACATGCGACTCTAGATAAGAAACCACCAACGATACTGCCAGGTCCACCGGGCACTGTATTCCCACCAACATCTCGTACATAATGTCTAGCCACTCCTCCTTGCGCACTGCCATCTCTGTGCCCAAGTAGGATGGTGGGGCAAGGCCCCAGAATGCACTCAACCAATTCGCTCCGGGGTTTGGCTGAGGAGCCGGAGACTGCTGTGCCCTAAAGGCCTCCAAGATGGCCGTCAAAGTTTGTCCCAGCTCCGTCTGCTACAATGGGGTCGGAGCCGGCGGGGGTGGAATCACATTCGGGGCTGGTGGTGTCCCCTATGGCAGGGGAGGATTCGTCGCACCCTACAAAAGATTGTCTTAAGTTTAGTAAATTGACCTAAAACTCTTTGTTACTGGTGAGCATTGCACGTGATTCCTCCCATGGGCACACCATTGCTTCCGCTGCTAGTTTGTCCTCAAACTAAGCCCGCGCGGGGTGTCCCATGTTTTGTGGACTACATTCTGTCGGATCGAAGTTTCCCCTCTGATACAACTTGTAAGACCCCATTTTTTTGCACAACCACCGGGGTCTTAGGCCCACACCCGCCGCTTTGCGGTGACACCTTCGCATCCGGGAAGGTCATCACTACAAAACGCCGATCCTGCCGGCCAAATCGATCACCATCGACAAAATGTATAATGAATGAAAGTGTAAGCATCCAAGTCCACAATAGAAAGAGGAAATCACATGACAAATAAATAGTCCACATCGCGAGAAAGTGAATATGGGCTTAAGCCCGGTACATGATAACCTCACTACAATCCACTCATAAAAGTAAAACTACTAATACTCGGCTCCACTCACGGATCCGGATGCCTGTCCACCCGAGATACACCGGCCCATCTCCATCTGCACCATACCCTGCTGGTGTTGCGTCTCCTGGGGTTGTTCCCTGTCTCCCATCCGGAGCACCTAAAATATGGTGGTAAAACGACCGTAAGTCAAACTAGACTCAGTCAACAATCCCCCAACCCTCTAACCGTGTCTCCTAGGCACCGGGCGAAAAGGGGTGAAAAGGAGGACCAAAAGCAGGGCGTAATCAAGCAGGTGACATCTACCCTAAGGAATAAAATAATAAAGTATGGCAGGGGTATTACAATAATTAAACATGAGTAAACATGTGTGTAATAAAAGTAAACAGTAAGGAGTAGCAAGTAAGTAAAAGCAGTAAGAAGAGTAAGTAAGAGCAACGAGAAATATAACCGTTGATTTATAGGGATTACCCATATAGACCACAGGGTCGTTTTGTAGGGCCTATCGTATAAAACGTCCCATATAATTTTATACGATAGGTGTCAGGGGTTAAATGCAATGATTATGCTATGACGTGCAAGTATGCTATGGTATTCACATGCAAGTGCAACTCACACACACGACTCTATGCGCACAGACCTTTAGTTCCCATTTTTGGAGTTAGCTAAACTCTCAGGAGCCTCTCATCGTGGCCAACACAGACAGTGGGTTAGGCCTTTCCATTCCTAGACTTGTAAACACACTACCCAGTCTAGCCCCTCTCGTACATTCCCGTACTATTCCTAGCAAACTAGCTAGTCTCCCCGAGTCAACGTACCGATGACAGTGTGTTCGATCGTCCAATACTGAGGACCCACCACTGTTATGCACATGCAACCATGATAGTTGTATCTAATTATAGTACCGAGCCTCCAGCTCTTTAGACTACCAAGCCTACTAGTTCACCATATTGTCAAGCCCAGGGCTCCCTGACTAATCAAGTCTCCTTTTGTCCAAGTCCCTGAGCATCCAGCTCCCCGGACTTCCAAATCAATACCGAGTCCATTTAACTCTACCTGTAATCCCTTAGGCCACGATCCTACGCTATCCTTTCACTACCAATTTGTTGGATCCCTAGTTGAATTGGGCTAGGTTCACTGACTTAGGATGTGACCAACATGTATAGCCAGGGTCAAGTTTATGTCCTAGAGTCTAGGTCAAGTCCTTAGGTTCAACATCAGATGGACCAGTTATCATCAAGACCATCAGAGACTCCAGACTTAGAGGATTTCAAGACTAAGTAAAATGAGTTCGACGTTCGTCGAACTCAAGTCGACGAAAGGTGTTCTGCGCTCGACGATCTTGAGATAATTCTTAGTGCTGAGCTCGACGATCTTAGTTCTTTGTTCAACGAAGGCTGAATTACTTCAACAAGCTAAAGTCAGGGTAACTCAAGATTTTTTTTCTAAGTCCAGCTTCAATCTTTGGTCGACGAACTAGATTCTGAGCTCGACGAACTTGGACCTCAAGTTCTCAACTTCTAAGGTCGACGAAGTCAACTTCTCAGGTCGACAAATTCAGTACTCTACTCGACGATTTCTGCTCTACGAGTTGAATCCTTATCAGTCAGAGACTTCTCAGATTCTAAGTCCACAATCATTCTTCGGTCGACGAATGTGGATCTCCGTTCGACGAATAAAGACTGACAGTGATGATTATCTGTTCGACGAACTCTGGATCTCTGATCGACGAATGAAGATTGTCAGTTCGACGAAGATGGTTGCAAAATTGACAAGTTTCCCTGGAAGACTAATTACTATTGTCTGGTCGACGAACTCTCTCAAGCTCAGCTCGACGAACTCAAGCTCAGCTCGACGAACTCAAACTCAGCTCGACAAAATGTGTTCTTCGTTCGACGATTCCAGACTAGGTCTTCTCCAGTTTCCCGTCCCTTTTCTCGGCAATGAATCCTCTGTAATTAATGGCAAATCTTCTCGGAATGTTACCGTTATAACGCGCATTAACTATGGAGTATTACATGCCGTTTTTCCTTGGGACAGTTAGGGAAATCATTGATTACCGCTTACTTCCCAGGCCGATTTCATTTACTGCTCAAACATTCAAATTTCGGTTGCTCTCCAGACAGTAAAAAAAAGTCAGAAAAGAAAGGATCAAACAGTACAACACATACTAGACACACAGACAGACATTGCATAGAAGAACAATCTTACAACAATCAAAAAAAAGTTCTTTACTGCAATCTGCCCAGGCCAGAGAATAATTTCATCAAGAAGAAGAAGAACATACAATCACTATCAAGAGTCTTCTTCCTTCAATCCTACAAGACAACTTCAGAAGGACAACAAATTAATCTATCTGTCAAAGAAGTTCCTGAATCAATCTCTGGTCCAGGCACTCAAGTCTTTGAAGACCTATCACCCTGAAGCAGTGCTCTAGCATTCCTGATCCATTCAAGATCTTAGGGGGAGCAATCTGCCAACATCAATCCACAAGTCTTCTCAGTTGATATTGAGAAAGAGAAGACCTCATCACCCTTTTCCCATCCTCTGTATAGGGTTTTAATTCCCTTCAAAATTATTCCCGGTTACAAGTCTCCTACCAAAAGATTTGAGGTTTTGGTTTTTGAGCACCTGAACAAAAGCTCATTGGTGACAGGCACCTGATCAAAAACCTGAGTGGATTACTACCAGGGTGGTAGAAGAGTGGATGTACCCAGGTTGGGGAACCACTATAAATTTCTTGTGTCCTCTGGTTGCCATCTTTCTTTTGTTTTGGATGTGTTGCTCTGTGATTAGATAGGTTGTTGTGCTTATTTATTTTATTTACTAACTTGTTCACTTACGAATACAACAAAAGTTGTAAAGTTTCTTAAGAGAGCACAATACTCTATTCACCCCCCCTCTAGAGTATTTCAGATCTAACCTTCACTTTCAATTGGTATCAGAGGGAGGTTGGTTAATCTACCACACCTTAAGAGATTAAGTGGTTGCACAGGCTAACACCTGAATCATAAAGATCCCTCTAGTTAGATCTGTTTGTTTTGATTTTGTTATTAGATTTATTTCCTCACAGACATGGCTCAAAATAAAGATTATGCAAGCATCAGACCTCCAGTTTGCAATCTTAACAGATTTTCCATCTGGAAGGCAAGAATCAGATTATACATGAACTCTATTGATGAAGATATTTTTGCTTCCATCTTGACAGGAGTACCTTCAGCACCTATAGCTTCTACAAGCACCTCCACCAACATGACTGTCGTACCTCCTCCTGAGCATAATGATGCCTACAAGAAAGACAAAATTGCAGATGCAAAGGCAATGAACATCTTGGCTCAGACAATGTCAGATGACATATTTCAGAAGGTGGCTGAGTGCACCTCAGCCAAGGCCATTTGGGATTCCCTCAACCAAATGGTAGCTGGTTCAGCAGATGAAAGAAAAGACAGGAGCTCAAATCTCATATCCCTGTATGAGAATTTCAAGAAGGATGAGACTGAATCAGTGGCTAAAATGTATAACAGGTTGAGCTCAATCATTAATGAGCTCAAAACCTTGAATAAAGACATCACCCTTACAGAGGCGAATGATAAAATCTTGATGTGCTTCCCTAGCTCTTGGTATTCAAGAATCTGGCCTATCAAAGAAGCCAGAAGCTTAAATGAGATATCAACTGAATCTCTGCTAGGCAAATTAAAGTATTATGAGCAATTGATAAAATCAAGAGAAGCAGCTAAACAGAAAGTAACAACTCAAGTTAGAAAAGATCACATCATAGCCTTCAAAGCATCTGAGGAAAGTGAGACCACAACATCCAATGAGGAACTCATGAGCCTCTTTGCAAAAAGATTTTATAAGATGGCTAGAAAGGATTTCAGAACGAAATCATCCAGGCAGGATGATAAGCACAGATTTGACAAGACACCAACCAAGGAGGTTATGTGCTTTGGATGCAGAAAGCCTGGACACTACATCTCAGAATGTCCAGAAAATCATAAGAAGGAGAAAAGCAAAGAAAAGGACTCCAGAAGAAAACACAGCAGCAGACCCTCCTCCAACAAATACAAAAAGAAAGACAAGGGCTTTGTTGCTGAGACTTGGAGTGACACTGAAGAAGAATCATCCTCTTCCAGCTCAAGTGAAGAAGAGGAAGAAGCAAGATCCAAGGAGGTTTACCTTATGGCAATTGATGCCTACAGGAGCAATTCAGGATCAGAAGGAGAATCTGAAGATGAAGCAGCCTCAGACTCAGAGGCAGATTAGGTCCTTTCAAGCTTTGATTTTAACTATGACTTATTTAAACTTGAATTCAAAACTATGTGCTTAGATTTAATTAATTTAGAGAAAAAAAATAAATCCCTTAGAGAAAGACTAGGAAATTTTGAATCTGTTAACTCAGAAAATATTCAACTAAAGGATCAACTAACTCTAGCAAATGAACAGATACTTCAATTAAAATCTGATTTATGTGAGGACAAACAACTTGAACAATCTCTCAATGGGAGAAGTCTCAAGTTGATGGACATAACAAGCACAGTAAATGCTAGTTTAAATGGCAAGCTGGGCTTGGGTGCTTGATCAGGTTTACCCCCCATAATTAAGAAAAATATTCTTACAACACCTATTAAATTTGTCTCTGCCAAGGGAAAAGAAAAGATAATAGACAAACCAATGTCAGAAAACAATCCAAGACCCATAGACAAGAGAAATAAAAATCTGAAAACAGCAAATAAAAACAAGGTTCAGCAGCATTCGTCGAACTTAGATCGACGAAATATGGCCAGTTCGTCGAACCCAGATCGACGAACTCTGAACGCAAACTTCAGTTATAACAATTCGTCTAACTGCGATCGACGAACTTTGTATGGTTCTTCGAGCAGAGGTTGACGAACTTGGGGCCCAGAAAATGACTACTGTCATTCTCTGAGCAGAGATCGACGATCTCAGCCCTATTCGTCGAACTCTGGTCAACGAACTTACAGAAATTCGTCGAACCCGAAAAGGCCAAACTTAAATCATTTCTCTTACAGAAATTCTAAGACAACTAATAAACCATTTAATCCAGTAGCTGATTGGGTTATCCCACCTAGGAGATATCACACCTTAGGTTATAAATCTCAACCTACCTTATCAGTTATATCCTGTTTTTCTTTTCAACCAAATAAAGGACCCAAGGTAACCTGGGTCAAGAACAATTGAGTTTTGTTTCTCATTACAGGTATAGGTGAAGAGCTATCCAAGGGTGAGTCAGACCTGGTACTTGGACAGTGGTTGCTCCAAGCATATGATAGGCAGCAAGGACAATTTATCCAACTACAAGTCCAATCTAGGACCAAAGGTGATATTTGGTGATTCAAAGAGTGGCCAGTCAGAAGGATATAGAGCAGTAAAGATTGGATCAGTTACCTTCAAGAGAGTAACATATGTAAGAGGACTCAAACATAACCTAATATCCAAAAGTCAATTATGTGATGAAGGTTATCAGGTACATTTTAACTTTACCTCTTGTTCTATTATTAATAATGAAAACAAAACTATTTTAATTGGAATTAGACAAGGTAACATATATCTAGTAGATTTTATTTCTGCCAAAACTGATGTTTGCTTACTCAATATCTCTGGTAACCAAAATGAGTTGTGGCATAAAAGACTAGGACATGTAAACCTTAAGAATATAGCTAGGTTATCTAAAGGCAACCTTGTTAGAGGATTACCTTCTGGCCCCTACAAGAAGGAAAACCTTTGCAGAGCTTGTCAATTAGGCAAGCAAACTAAAACTAGTTTCAAATCCATTAATAAAAGTGATTCACCTAGGATTTTGTATTTGCTTCCTGTGGATCTATTTGGACTCATTGTAGTACAAAGCCTAGGAGGGAAGTCTTACACTTTAGTGATTGTTGATGACTTCTCCAGATTCAGTTGGGTAGCCTTTCTGAGAGCTAAGTCAGATACATTCAAAGTTCTTACAGATTTTCTCAGGACCATACAGATTGAGTTCTCTACTCATGTTGCATTGATCAGAAGTGATCATGGCACAGAGTTTGAGTCTCTTCTTATGCATGAGTTCTGTGAGAAGGAATGTATCAGGCAGTGCTTCTCAGCTCCAAGAACTCCCCAACAAAATGGGGTAGCTGAAAGGAAAAATAGGACACTCATTGAATCTGCAGGCACATTATTGGCAGATGCTTACATGCCTCTATCCTTTTGGGCAGAAGCTGTAAACACTGCTAACTATGTCCTGAATAGAAGCCTTATACATAAGCTGAAAAATAAGACCCCCTATGAATTGCTTAAATGGAAGAAACCTAAAATTAGATACTTTAAAGTTTTTGGTTCTATCCATTTTATTCACACAAACAACAAAAGATACATTAGAAAGTTTGAGGCTAAGGCTGAAGAAGGGATTTTTCTAGGATACTCCCAAGTAAGCAAGGCCTATAGGGTTTTTAATAAATGCACTCTTAAAATTAAAGAGTCAGTCCATATATCTTTTGATGAAGCTAACATGTCTTATAAGGAGAAAGAGATTTCTACCAATAGCTTTTTGTAGGTTCCACCACTTTGTGAGTCTATGGATGGACTAAACCATACCCAAGAGGTGTCGACCCATCCTTCTCCACAGGTTGCTGAAGATAGTGAAAGATATTGTCCCTAAGCACCTAGAGGGGGGGGGGGTGAATAGGTGACTTGAATCTTTTTAACTTTTTAGGCAGCAAACAGATAATATCACAGAATTATATTTAATTTATCACAGCACACATTCAACAATCACAGTAATCCACAAACACACAGTAGACACAGAGTTTTATAGTGGTTCCCCAAGCTTTGGGTACATCCACTTTCCCCCTTCGCCTATCTAGTAGTGTACTAGATTCGGCCAAACTTCTCCACTAACTCAGAACCCAAAACAGGCTCCTACACCTCAGGCCCAAGGCCCTACAACTCAGCTTTTCCACAAAGCCTACACTCAGCCACAAAGGCCTACACTCAGCCACCAAGGCCTACACTCAGCCACCAAGGCCTACACTCAGCCACCAAGGCCTACACTCAGAGATAAAACTCTCCTACCCTCAGCCTTTATAATTACTGGCTTACAAGACTCAGATCCAAAGGATCCTATAAGATAAAAGTGAATACAATAATGTTAACTCAACAACTCAGAGAATAGAGAGATGAGATGTGAGTTTCTTGATGATTTCTTGGAAGAACTCAGCTGAAATCAATCTGACTTAACTTTCTTCAAAGCTTCTTGAAAGTAAAACTCAATAAGATTGACTTCTTCTGCAGTTGATCCTTGATCTCTGCTACTTAAGATTCAGAATAAAACTGAACCCTACTTCTCAGTCTGGTTCCAAAAACTGATTTCTTGGATGGAGCTCTCTCTCTCCAACTTCTTAGATCTGAACTTGATAGCACGATCTTCTTTGTTTAAACACTTGATCAATGATCTGAACAACCACTATCTATAAACAGCACAAGCCTATTTATAGGCCTTCTTCATGGTAACCGGCTGATCCGGTCCATAACTGAATTCTGACAACTTTGACAGGTGTAGTAGACTGGCTGGAATGGCAGCTCTCAAGTCATCCAGTCAGTCCTTGAAAATTCTCTAACTGTCTGAAAGTGTCGAGACTTTCTGTCTTTAAGTGTCGACACTTATAGACCAAGTGTCGACACATGTTGTCGAAGTGTCGACACTAGTCTATAAGGTGTCGACACAACTCCTTGTGTTGTAGATTTTATGTCTCGACACAGCTTCTTCTGCATGTGTAGACACTGATAATGTGTGTCGACACAAGTCCTTGTACTTCATTATTTTGCTGAATTCTTCTAAGTGTCGACACAACATCTTTGTGTCGACACATCTTCATGTGTTGTACTTGATAAGTGTCGACACTGCTTCTTGGTGTCGACACATGTCTTCAGTGTTGATACTTGCTGAGTGTCGACACAGCTCCTTGTGTCGACACATTCTACTTCTGTTGAGACTTCAGCTGTGTGTCGACACATCCCCTTAGTGCCGACACTTGTATTTAGAATAATTTGTTGAACTTGCTGATCTTTGATAAGTGTCGACACAGCTCTAGGTGTCGACATTTTCTTCAAGTGTTGAGTCTTTTGTTGTGTGTCGACACATTGTTCTGGGTGTCGACACTTTCTTTAAGTGTTGACTCTTCTGTTGAGTGTCGACACATTGTTCTGGGTGTCGACACTTACACTTAGTCTCTGCTAACTTTTGCTGAGTGTCGACACAGCTCCAAGTGTCGACACTTTCTGATGTAGACACAGCTTCACTGGGTGTCGACACAACTGTTAAGTGTCGACACTATTTCACTGCACTTTCTTCATTGAGTGTCGACACAGCTCCTTGTGTCGACACTTTTTGTCTGTTGTCGACTCAGCATCCCTGGTGTCGACACAATGACTCCAAGTGTCTTCACTACTTGTCTGGGTGTCGACACATGTCTTCTTAAGTGTCGACACTTTCCCTCTTGGTGTCGACACATGGACTTAGAAACTTTTCTTCTTTCCTGCAAATACTTAACCTGCACAAGGTAACTCAAAATCACATCAAATACATTTTGATGTATATCATTGAGTTGGGTGAGGCTTATTCAAATCAGGTACATTTAAACCAATATACCCAACAATCTCCCCCTATTTGGAGAAGTTATAACCCTTAGTCAATGATATACACCATTCATAATTAAATTACAAAATGATGTAAAGTAGGATTATATATAGCAGGGCAATCATAAACATGTATCAATCAAACATGTATACATAGACATCATCACAGAACAAATATGAAATAGATTTAACATATAACACATTGTTCTAATATCTGTCATATTTATTTTCAGAAGTTTACAGAATGTTTTACATCAAAAAGATTACATAGTAAACTATAAGAAAATTCTAATTCTATTTCTGTTCAGGCTCTTTGATCACTATTCCTTTTACAGCTTGTACTTTGGCTTGAACAGGAGCTTCAGCAACTTCAGCATCAACATGCTTCTTGCCTTTCAGATCTTTCTTCTTATGTTCCTCAGCCTTAATCTTTTGACTTTCAAAATAATGATATGGCTTTGGAAAGTACTTGCTAGGCTCCTGGGCAGTAGGAGGTAGCTTTCCCATCTTGGCCTTTCTTCTATATTGGACTATTGCCTCCTGCCTTGTCTCATGTTTTCTAAATTCAGCCTCAGAAAACCATTTGTTCCTGTCATGTACATTATCTTTGGCAGATTTCCAGGTAGTCAAAATAATATTTCTTGAGGTAGGGCTCCACTGCTCAAAGTCTGGTCTTTGTTCAGCTTGTTCCCTAAACCTCTTCTTAGACAATCTAGTCTCTTCTTCTTTCTGTAGTGCTTCTTGCATGGCTTCAGATATTGGCTGAACAACTTTCTAAAGAATGACATTGTCCTTACCCCCAGGTGGGCTATACATGGACTGTATGTCAGCATGAACCATATCAAAATCTAGAGGAGGGTAGATGACTTGAGCCACTTCAGGTTGCTCCCCTCCTAGATATGCAGGATGAATTCCAGATTCAGCAACATTATCATCATCACAAAGAGGAGGATAACCCAGTGTAGCTCTGATAGAATTAGATATCCACTTGGCATGATCAGAGCAAGCTTTGACTAATACTCTCTCCCCCTTTATGACTTCTCTTGCTATATGATCTCTGACATCATCTTTTTGAAATCTGACTTGATTATCCAAATAATTAACTCCATCTTTAAAGAAAGGTTTTAACCTTTGGAGTTTGTCAGTTATGATCTTTGAGATTCTTGAATGGCAGTCTTAATAGCAGTGATTTCTTCTTGGAATACTTTATCAAATTCTGCTTTAGCAGTAGCAGTAGAAGTAGAAGGTCCAGCACCTATGTTCTTTAATTCTGTGACAATTGCATTATGAGATGCTGTCAGATTATCATTCATCCTTATTTGGTTTTCTAGAACATACCCCTGCTTCAGTGCTATGTCATCTACTTGAGCCTTTATTTTCTCTTGATGAGTTGCCAAGTACACTACTGCATTCCCACCCTTGTGGAATCAGTCAGTCATTTCCTTCTTGTTAAGATTCATTTCAAATATTATTGACTTTATATCCTGGGCCAGATCAAACTGCAATGATTTCTGCCCTTCATCCACATACTTCTTAATGGCTTTCCTGTTTTCATCCAGTTTAATCTACATAGCAACCATCAGAGCACTATAATCTATTGATGGTGCTGATCCCAGCTGAACTGTGGGCTGTGGTGCTATGGTTTGTAAGGCCTTCTTGTAACTCTGGATCCTTCTTCTGAATACCTGAAATTTCTTCTTCTTAGCCCTTGCAGCATCCTCATCTTCAGAAGCTGAGGAGCTGGCTATATCTACCCTTTCCTTTGGTAGTTCTTCAACAGCTTGGGGCTTGTCAGTCTCATACCTTGCAGGCTCTTCAATAAATAATACTTGCTCCCCCTCAAGTGGAGCATTCTCCCCCTCAGTAGCTGCATCTTTGGTATTTTCTAGGTCTGCCTGATCTAGATTTAGAAATAAATCTACCATAGTAAACTCTTGTGGAGAATAAGCTGGAGAAACTCTGGGCTCTTCAACCACTGGATCAGATACAACTTCTACTACAACAGATGTGTCTTCTATGACAGCATCTGGGACTTGGCTATTCAACTGAGTTTGCTGATGAACATCAGACAAATCAGTATCCTCTATAGGAAAATCTAAAGCATTGAGTTCAGTGATTACCTCTAGTATTGTGGTTGTAGCTTGCTCACTCTCTAGAGTAGTTGGCTCATCTACAGCTAGAGGCTCCCCCTAGATTTCAGGAACATCTTGAGGAGCTGGAGACTTTACAGCAGTGCCTGTGACGTCATCCTCATCAGGTGTGAAGACCACATGCTCTTCACTGCCAGTGCTGCTAGTTGACTCTTGAGCCACTGGGGCAATTTTCCTCTTCTTCTTTGGATGTGATACTTTTTCAGAAATTATCTTTTTAGGGGTTGGCATCTCCTTAGTCAACACCCTGTCCCATCTGGAAAATATCCATAAATCCATCTTCCTCATATGATTGATTTCTGTTCCAGCAGCTTGGTGCATAACCTTTGGAATACTTCCAGCAAGGTATAGACTTATAATCCTGCCCAAGTTGGGCTTCTTCAAGCTTTCCTTTATCTTCTCAAGAACTATCACAGACCAATCTGTTTGCAAAGTGAAGATGATCCTTGTCATAATACTAAACACAGAGGCAGATACCCTATCATGCCCTCCTGGCTTACTGAGAATTACTTTGCCAACAATCTCAGACAGAAATTTCCCTTGGCTGTTCATGCCCTTTCTGTTAAAAACAGAGCCAATTTTCATCTTATAATCTATACCACACCATGTTAGAGCTTCCCTGGTCTTTGAAGCAGTAACCTCATCTTCTTATTTTATTCTTGGTAACTGTAATACTTTCCTCAGACTTTTAGGTGAAACCTTCACCTTCTCACCATGAACCCTGGATTTGATCTTGAATCCAGTTTCGTCTACCTTAGCTCCATTGAGGAATTCCAGGACTTCCTTCTTCCAGATCTTTGTAGGCTCTGAAGCAAGATATTTTAACCCTAAGTTGACAACTAGGGTTACTACTGTCTTGATTTCTTGGTCGGCATTATCAAAACCATTGCGCACCAGCTCGTAGCCTTCGTTGACGTTCTCCTCAAGCTTTGGCGCCATTAGGGTTGAAGAATTTGACTTGAGAGAAGAGAGGTGTCGACACACAAGTTTTGGTCTCGAAACTTTTGAAAGTGTGTCGACAGACTAAGGCAAAATCCTATTTATACCTTTCCAGGTTTGAAGATGAAAAGGCGGGCAGCTAACTTGAATTGTGTCGACACTGGCGATAAGTGTTGACACTGACTTAGAATGTCTCGACACATATGTGTCGACACAAGTTTTAGTCAACATATATATGTGTCGACACTTATTTATGTGTCGACACAACTTAACTCGACACATAGTCGAGACTTTACTTAGAGAATTCTGAGTAAAAACTAAGTGTCGACACCACTTTGGATGTGTCGACACCTACTTGTCATGTGTCGACACTAATATTCTGAAGTGTCGACACTAATTCCTATATGCGTCGACACCTTTTCCCTGAAGTGTCGACACCACTATACTGTCTCGACACAGACAACTCTGTGTGTCGACACTATTTTACTTAGCCAATACTATAAACTTATTCTAAGTTTATCATTCCTAGTTTAATTTTAAACCTATTGAACTTAGCTTCTTCTAGGGGCTTAGTATACATATCAGCCAGTTGATTATCTGTTCTAACATATTCAAGTAAAATATCTTCTCTTTCTACATGCTCCCTAAGAAAATGATATTTAATTTCAATATGTTTTGTTCTACTATGGAATACAGGATTATTGGCTATTGAAATAGCACTAGTAGAATCACAAAAGAGTGGAGTTCTACTTACCTGAATTCCATAGTCCTCAAGCTGATGCTGTATCCATAGAAGTTGAGCACAACAACTTCCAGCAGCCACATATTCTGACTCTGCAGTGGAGATAGCCACACTTGTTTGCTTTTTGCTACTCCATGAAATTAGTCTCCCACCTAGGAATTGACAGGTTCCAGTTGTGCTTTTTCTATCTTCTTTGCATACTACAAAGTCTGCATCTGAATAACCTGTTAGTTCAAAATCTCCATTCCTAGGGTACCAGAGGCCTAGATAGGGAGTGCCCTTTAGATATCTCAATATCCTTTTGACTGCTGTCAAATGAGACTCTTTAGGGCAGGCTTGATACCTTGCACAGACACATGTAGCATACATGATATCTGGTCTACTTGCAGTCAAATATAGTAGGGAGCCAACTATCCCTCTATACAAAGACTCATCTACAGGTTTCCCTGCATCATCCTTGCTAAGAGACATACTTGACCCCATAGGAGTCTTCATGGTACTGGATGAATCCATACCATACTTCCTTATGAGTTCTAGGGTGAACTTGGACTTGCATATGGATAATCCATTCTCAGTCTGTCTTACTTGGAGACCCAAGAAGAACTTTAGCTCTCCCATACTACTCATCTCAAATTGACCTTGCATAAGTTTTGCAAACTTTTTGCAAAGGCTGCTTTCAGTACACCCAAATATAATATCATCTACATATATTTGGACTAGTATAACTTTGCATCTAGATTCCCTAAGGAATAGAGTCTTATCTATTTTCCCCCTTGAGAACTTGTTCTCAATGAGGAAATTAGATAGGGTTTCATACCAAGCCCTAGGGGCTTGCTTTAACCAATATAAAGCTTTCCTAAGTCTATAGACATGATTAGGTAGAGTTGAATCAACAAAACCTGATGGCTGTTCCACATAGACTTCCTCTTTTAGAATACCATTCAGAAATGCTGACTTGACATCCATTTGGTAAACTTTGAATCCTTGAAAGGTTACATAGGCCAGGAACATCCTTATGACTTCCAGTCTGGCTACTGAAGCAAAGGTTTGATCAAAGTCAATACCTTCTTCCTGCCTATATCCTTTAGCAACCAATCTTGCTTTATTCTTAATGATGACTCCTTGTTCATCCATCTTATTCCTGTAGATCCACTTGGTTCCTATTATATTGTGGTCTTTAGGTTTAGGAACAAGTTCCCAGACCTTGCACCTCTTGAACTGATTCAGCTCTTCTTGCATTGCTTCAGTCCATTGTGGATATAGAATGCCTTATTCAAACTTCTTTGGTTTAACTTGAGATAGAAAACTGGAGTAGATTGCTGCATTCAGATTTCTGCTCCTTGTTTGTACTCCTTGTCTTGGATCTCCAATAATCTGCTCTACTGGATGATCTCTAAGATTCCTATTGGCTGGAGGCATCCTGACTTCTGGTTGAACCTCTTCAGTTCCTTCATCTTGCTGCACTCCTTGTACTTCTTCTGCACTAGGTACATGTAGTACTCCCCCTGGATAGCAACCACTATCTTCTACTTGCTGTCTTGCAGCAGGTTCTTCTTCTATAGTAAGCTTGTCCAACTTCTTTGTTATACCTGTGGAGCTGCATACACTACTAGACAACTCATTGTTAATAAGTTTAGTCTCATCAAATACTACATGTACAGATTCCTCTACACCTTGTGTAGACAAGTTGTAGACTCTATAAGCCTTACTGTTGTTGTTGTACCCAACAAAAATTCCCTCTTGGGACTTGGCAGCAAACTTAGTCAAGTAAGACTTTCCATTGTTAAGTATGAAGCATTTGCAACCAAAGATCCTGAAGTAGGATAGGTTTGGTTTCCTGCCTTTCACAACCTCATAGGGGGTCTTGTTGAGGCCTTTAGTAATGGTAGCCCCATTAATAACATGACATGCAATATTAACTGCTTCTGCCCAGAAATATTCTGGTAGTGATGTATCACTTAATAGGGTTCTACCTGCCTCAATCAAGGTTCTATTCTTCCTCTCAGCAATGCCATTTTGCTGAGGTATTCTAGGTGAAGAAAACTCTTGAAAGATCCCAAAGTCTTCACATAGTTTTGCCATACTCTCAGACTGAAATTCAGTACCATGGTCACTTCTAATCTTGACCACTGTACTGTCTAGTTCATTCTTAATTTGCTTGACAAAGCTATAGAAGACACTAGGTGTTTCAGATTTCTGTCTTAAGAAGAACACCCAGGAAAACCTTGAGTAGTCATCTACAACTACAAAGGTATAGACCTTTCTACCTAGGCTGTGAACTGGCATTGGACCAAAGAGATCCATATGCAAGAGGTATAAATACCTCACAGAATCTTTGTTTTCTATGCTTCTAAAGATGGATCTACTCTGCTTGCCCTTTTGACAAGCTGAGCAAATACCATCTTTAACACACTTAACTTGAGGACCATTCCTCACTAACTATTTGCTAAAGAGTTTGCCAATTGTCTTGTAGTTTAGATGAGCTAGCCTCTTGTGCCATTTGACACAATGAGAGACTGTCTCATCAGCTACAAGACACACTGGAGAACCATTGTTCTCAACCATAATGTCTAAGCAGTAGACATTCCTTTTCCTATAACCAGTCAAAATGATCTCTTGATCAGTTGACCTCCTGATATGACAACCATTTTTCACAAATTAGATGTCATATACTACATCACTCAATTGACTTATACTAATAAGGTTATGTTTCAAACCTTTAACATAGGCCACTTGAGTAATTGTAATAAAGGAGTTAGATATGTTACCAAAATCCTTGATGATCCCTTTTTCAGAACCACCAAAGGTGACTTTTGGACCATCCTTGATGGGTATGTAGTCCTTTAGTAAACCCCTTGTTCCAGTCATATATCTGGAACATCCACTGTCCAAGTACCATATTGGGGCATGGCCACTTGGACTCACCTGCAAAACAGATTAGTGAACCTTAGAACCCAAAGAATTCTTGGGTCCTTGGTACTTGTTAGTTTGCATCCTGACAAGACTACCTGCTGGTTTTCCAACAGCCAGTTTGCTACTCACTTTGGCACTAGCATTGTGCCAACAGTCCATTGCAAAGTGGTCAACCTTGCCACAGCACCAACACTCAAACTTATTATACCTTTGCTTAGGTACAGTCTTAGCTATTTTATCCACAGCTGGCTTGTTGAGTGTTAGGGCTTTGCCCTTGGACTTGGACTGGATAGTCCTTGCAGGTTTAATAAAACCCAGTCCAGGCTTGCCTTTGTGATGAACAAATTCATCAATTAAAGGTAGAACTGACTTAGGTTTAGAAAACCTAGCAACTAGATCTTTCTCCTTCTGAAGATTAATCTCCAGACTCTTGATTTGATCATTCTTATATGTGATAGTCCCCATCTGAATCACAGTTATGTGCTTCAGTCTGGCTATCTCATTTAGCTTTTGATCAAACAATTTCTCAGAATCAGTTGCCATAGCTTTGAGATTAGCAATTTCCTTTGCCTGACTTTTGGCTAGGGACTTGCTCTTCTTATAAGCTTGCAATAGAACTTTATATTCATCTATCAACTGATGAATATCTTCTTCAGACTCAGATACACTCTCATCACTTGATGAAGATGAATCTGATTCTGTACTGGCACAAGAAACTGAACTGGAAGAACAATGTTGTACCTTACTAGGTCCTGGCTGCTCCAGGATTTTGTCACTTTCTGTCAATGCCATTAGCCCTTGGCATTGACTGTCTTCTTGTTCATATATAGAATCCATAATCTGCATGAACTCTTCTTCTTCTTCTTCAGCAAACAGCCCTATATATGCCTCAGCATCTGACTCAGTTTCTGATGAAGAAATATCTGACAGAGTCTTCTCCTTTTTGGCAACAAATGACTTTTCTTTCTTGCCTTTGAAATGAGTTTTTTTCTTGTCACTAGACTCCTTTCTTTTTTCTGGACAATCAGCAACAACATGACCTTGTCTATTACAGCAATAGCAAACTATTTTTGAAAGAGTTGCCTTGCTAGACTTAGTCTTTTTCCTGTCCTTCTTTGAAGCCTTTTTATTCTGATAAAAGTCTTCTTTTCCCTGTGAAGTAGAAGGCCTTGTCCTCCACTGTTTCTTCTTCAAGAACTTCTGAAAATGTCAAGTGAAGGCAGCAAAGTCCTCATCACTTTCACTGCTTTCAGACTTTATACTTGCTGACTCATCTGACTCAGTTTCAGCAACCTTTGGAGGTGGAGTTAGTGACTTACTCTATACCTTCTGGGGGCTTCTGTTTTGAAGGCCACTGTCCTTTCCTTATGTTCACTTCTTGTTGATTTCTCCTCTTCTTTCCTCACTGTCAACTGCATTTCATAAGACAACAGTTTGCCAAACAGTGTAGGTGGAGGAATTTCTGCCAACTTAGCCATTTCTCTAATGGCAAAGATCTTGGTGTCCCAATCTTTTGTTAGGGACCTTAGAAACTTCTCATTGAGTTCATAATTACTGAACTCTCTGCCATAGGACATGAGTTCATTCACAATCCTGTAGAACTTCTTATAGCACTCAGTTATGCTATCAACTTTTCCTTGTCTAAAACTTTCATATTCTTGATTTAGCAAGGATTTTCTGTCTTGCCTTACTTCTTCAAAACCCTCCATGTACACAATAAGAGTTTCCCATATCTCTTTAGCTGTCTTACAGTGTATCAGATTCTGAAAAGTTGCATCATCTATGGCACTCACTATTATGTTCTGAGCCCTCTTATCCATAGTGGCTAGAACAATTTCATCCTTTGTCATTTCAGAGAAATCCTTAGGTGTTCTCTGATTGGCATCCAAGACTGAAACCTTCATGGACACATATGACCCTTCTTTTACTGTGATATAAATCCTAGGGTCTGAGGCTTCCATAAAAAGTCTCACCCTTTCCTTCCATATCCCAAAGATCTCTTTCCTGCATATGGGTAACTTCATGGATCCCAATTCCTTGTGATTCTCTGTGGAACCCATGGTTCTTGATTTCTTGAATCTGTAATTTGACTTAGACTGAATCTGCCAACAGGATCTCCTCAGACTGTTAGTCCTTTTTGAGGAACCTCGCTTTGATACCACTTGAAAGATATTGTCCCTAAGCACCTAGAGGGGGGGGTGAATAGGTGACTTGAATCTTTTTAACTTTTTAGGCAGCAAACAGATAATATCACAGAATTATATCTAATTTATCACAGCACACATTCAGCAATCACAGCAATCCACAAACACACAGTAGACACAGAGTTTTATAGTGGTTCCCCAAGCTTTGGGTACATCCACTTCCCCCTTCGCATATCTAGCAGTGTACTAGATTCAACCAAACTTCTCCACTAACTCAGAACCCAAAACAGGCTCCTACACCTCAGGCCCAAGGCCCTACAACTCAGCTTTTTCACAAAGCCTACACTCAGCCACAAAGGCCTACACTCAGCCACCAAGGCCTACACTCAGCCACCAAGGCCTACACTCAGCCACCAAGGCCTACACTCAGAGATAAAACTCTCCTACCCCCAGCCTTTATAATTACAGGCTTACAAGACTCAGATCCAAAGGATCCTACAAGATAAAAGTGAATACAGTAATGTTAACTCAACAACTCAGAGAATAGAGAGATGAGATGTGAGTTTCTTGATGAGTTCTTGGAAGAACTCAGCTGAAATCAATCTGACTTAGCTTTCTTCAAAGCTTCTTGAAAGTAGAACTCAATAAGATTGACTCCTTCTACAGTTGATCCTTGATCTCTGCTACTTAAGATTCAGAATAAAACTGAACCCTACTTCTCAGTCTGGTTCCAACAACTGATTTCTTGGATGGAGCTCTCTCTCTCCAACTTCTTAGATATGCAATTGATAGCACGATCTTCTTTGTTTAAACACTTGATCAATGATCTGAACAACCACTATCTGTAGACAGCACAAGCCTATTTATAGGCCTTCTTCATTGTAACCGGCTGATCCGGTCCATAACTGAATTCTGACAACTCGGACATGTGCAGTAGACCGGCTGGAATGGCAGCTGTCAAGTCATCCAGTCAGTTCTTGAAAATTCTCTAACTGTCTGAAAGTGTCGAGACTTTCTGTCTTTAAGTGTCGACACTTATAGACCAAGTGTCGACACATGTTGCCGAAGTGTCGACACTAGTCTACAAGGTGTCGACACAACTCCTTGTGTTGTAGATTTTATGTCTCGACACAGCTTCTTCTGCATGTGTCGACACTGATAATGTGTGTCGACACAAGTCCTTGTACTTCAGTATTTTGCTGAATTCTTCTAAGTGTCGACACAACATCTTTGTGTCGACACATCTTCATGTGTTGTACTTGATAAGTGTTGACACTGCTTCTTGGTGTCGACACATGTCTTCAGTGTTGATACTTGCTGAGTGTCGACACAGCTCGTTGTGTCGACACATTCTACTTCTGTTGAGACTTCAGCTGTGTGTCGACACATCCCCTTAGTGCCGACACTTGTACTTAGAATAATTTGTTTAACTTCCTGATCTTTGCTAAGTGTCGACACAGCTCTAGGTGTCGACATTTTCTTTAAGTGTTGAGTCTTTTGTTGTGTGTCGACACATTGTTCTGGGTGTCGACACTTTCTTTAAGTGTTGACTCTTCTGTTGAGTGTCGACAAATTGTTCTGGGTGTCGACACTTACACTTAGTCTCTGCTAACTTTTGCTGAGTGTCGACACAGCTCCAAGTGTCGACACATTCTGATGTAGACACAGCTTCACTGGGTGTCGACACAACTGTTAAGTGTCGATACTGTTTCACTGCACTTTCTTCATTGAGTGTCGACACAGCTCCTTGTGTCGACACTTTCTGTCTGGTGTCGACTCAGCATCCCTGGTGTCGACACAATGACTCCAAGTGTCGACACTGCTTGTCTGGGTGTCGACACATGTCTTCTTAAGTGTCGACACTTTCCCTCTGGGTGTCGACACATGGACTTAGAAACTTTTCTTCTTTCCTGCAAATACTTAACCTGCACAAGGTAAATCAAAAGCACATCAAATACATTTTGATGTATATCATTGAGTTGGGTGAGGCTTCTTCAAATCAGGTACATTTAAACCAATGTACCCAACAGATAGTGAAGAAGAGATTCAAGTGGAAGTGGCTGAACTTCCCTCAACAGCTAGTACCATTCCTCAAGACGAATTAATTACAGAAGTTGTTGCTCAACAAACTCCACCAACTGATCTTGTCACACTTAGAGATCACCCCAGATCTCAAGTGATTGGAGACATTTCAGCAAATGTACAGACAAGGCATCAACTCAACCAAGACTTGATGCATGCCTGTTTTTTCTCTCAAATTGAACCTCTCACTATTCATGAAGCAGAGCAAGATCCCCACTGGATCATTGCAATGCAAGAGGAACTAAATCAGTTTGAGATATGTAGAGTTTGGGATTTGGTTCCAAGAACACATAACTACCCAGTTATTGGAACCAAATGGGTCTACAGAAACAAGTTGGATGCTCAAGGGAACATAGTGAGAAACAAGACTAGGCTTGTTGCTCCAGGCTACAGGCAAGAGGAAGGAATTGACTATGACCAAACCTTTACCCCTGTTGCAAGGTTAGAGGCCATAAGAATATTCCTTGCCTATGCAGCTCACAGGAGATTCAAAGTTTACCAAATGGATGTCAAGAGTGCATTCTTGAATGAAGTGCTTCAAGAAGAGGTTTATGTGGAACAACCTCCAGGTTTTATCTCTCTAACTCAATCCACTTTTGTATTTAAATTGCATAAAGCTCTCTATGGTTTAAAGTAAGCTCCAAGAGCTTGGTATGAGACCTTAGCAAGCTTTCTTTTAGAGCATAAATTTACAAGAGGAACCATAGATAAAACTCTTTTCACTAGACATCGTAAGGACCAAATTTTGTTAGTACAAATATATGTGGATGACATCATCTTTGGGTCTACTGATCCCAAATTATGCAAGAGGTTTGTTGACCTCATGCATTCCAAATTTGAGATGAGTAGCATGAGTGAGCTTTCCTACTTCCTTGGTCTCCAAGTGAAGCAGCTCCCTGATGGTATCTTCCTCTCCCAAGCTAAGTATGCTAAGGAGCTTATTAAGAAGTTTGGGATGGGTGATGCTTCAGGAATGAAAACACCTATGGCTATAAATGCTGTTGTAGATTCTGATGCAGTAGGGAAACCTGTAGATCAGAAGCATTATAGGGCAATTGTTGGATCCCTATTATACCTAACAGCTAGCAGACCTGATATCATGTTTGTCACATGCCTTTGTGCTAGGTTCCAAGTGAACCCTAAAGAATCTCACCATATTTTCTTAAAAAGAATTTTGAGATATATAAAGAGTTGTCCTAATCTAGGACTCTGGTGTCCTGCAGAGTCAGAGTTTGAGTTAACTGGATACTCAGATGCTGACTATGTTGGATATAGAGTGGACAGGAAGAGTACCTCTGGAACTTGCCAGTTCTTGGGTATGAGACTTATCTTTTGGTTTTGTAAAAAGTAAACATTTGTGTCTACATCAACTGCAGAAGCAGAATACATGGCTGCTGGCAGCTGATGTTCACAAATGTTATGGATACAAAACCAACTCTTAGACTATGATGTCAACTTCAATAATTCAACATTATTTTGTGATAATACTAGTTCTATTGCTATAACACAGAATCCAGTTCACCATTCTAGGACTAAGCATATTGATATAAGACATCATTTCATTAGAGATAATGTAGAGAAAAAGAAAATTAACTTAATCCATATTCCTACTGATCTACAGAGAGCAGGCATTTTCACCAAACCTTTGGATGAGAAAAATCATCTGTTCTTTATAAATCATCTGTTCTTTGGATGAGAAAAATCATCTACCTCCCAGGCTCCCCCACCGGAAGAAAAAATCACCTTCTCGTCAGCGGACATGTCAGACTACGAAGATCCATTCTGTGACGCCCTAGTGATCCAGACGGCGGTAGAGAACTTTACGGTCTCAAGGATACTGGTGGATAATGGGAGCTCGATAAATGTTATCTTCAAGAAGGCCTTCGATGAGATGAGGGTCGAAGGGAAGAGGATTTTGGCTTTGGACGGACCGTTGTTCGGGTTCTCTGGAGAGAGGAAGGAAGTAGAAGGGGGAGTAGGGCTCCACATGAAGTTGGGGGGCATGTCACGGAACTACAGGTTCGTGATCGTGTAAACCCCAAGCAGCTATAATGCCATCTTTGGGCGCCCCTTCATCAGCGCCTTTCGCTGCGTCCCCTCCTCATTTCATCAGTGCCTTAAGTTCAACAATGGAGGGGTGTAAGTCAGGATCAGAGGGGACCCGAAGGTGGCAAGACAATGTTACGTTACGACAGTCAACGCCATATCGTAGATGGCAGAGGCAGAGGAGTTGGAGATGGAGATGGCATCATATGGAGGGGTTGTCAGAGAAGAGGAGATGAGCCTAGAGGAGGCGAGAGAGGTAGCTGAAGAGGAAGTCAGGAGAGAGGAGATTGTGGAGCAGCAGGGAGGAGATGTGCAGGAGGTCCAGGGGGACGAGGAGCAGGAGAGCTCGGGAGGGGCGATGGAGGTAGAAAAGCAAGAAGCAGGAGGAGCTGAGGAAGAGGACCAGAGGGGCGTGGATGTCGAGTAGGATCAGGAGAGCCCGGTAGGGGCGATGGAGGTAGAAGAGCAAGAAGCAGGAGGAACTGAGGAAGAGGCCCAGAGGGGCGTGGAAGTCGAGCAGCAGCAGGAGGGGCCGGGGGAGGCAATGGAGATCGAACAGGAGGTAGGAAGGGAAGAGCTGGAGCTGAAGGAAGAAGCAAGGGTCGGCTGGGAGCAGTCGTGGCTGGAACTGGCCGAAGAAGTGGTGGAGATGGACATCTTCACCAGCGCAGGGCAGGTGCGGAGGGTGCGGGTCAGCGAGGGCTTGAGTCCCGAGGCTCGGGAGCCAGTGCGGGCCTGCATTCAAAGCAACATCGACATCTTCGCTTGGAGCGCGATAGACATGCTGGGCTTCGACGCGGACGTGGCCTGCCATCACCTGAACCTAGACCCCCGCACTCGCCCCATTCTCCAAAAGATGAGAGCCATCACCACCAAGCTGGAGGAGCCCATCCGCGAAGAGGTTAGGAAGCTCCTGGAGGCCGACTTCATCTCAGAGATCCAATATCAAGGTTGGATCTCCAATGTGGTAATGGTTAACTAAGGGGGTGGAAAATGGAGAATGTGTAATGACTTTTCTTTGTTAAATAAATCATGTCCTAAGGATTGTTATCCCCTGCCTCGGATCGACGCGCTGGTTGATTCAACCGTCGGTTTTTCTATCATGAGCTTTTTGGATGCTTTTTCAGGTTATCACCAGATCAGGATGCACCCTCCCGATGTCAAGGATGTTTCCTTCATCACGAGGGAGGGGTGCTTCAGTTACAAAATGATGCCCTTTGGGTTGAAGAACGCGGGGGCTACCTACCAACGCATGATGGATCGGGTCTTCCGAGATCAGAGGGAGAGAAACTTGGAGGTCTATGTCGACGACCTAATGATCAAGAGCAAGTACGTGGATTCGCACCTAAAAGATCTAGAGGAGACGTTTGCCACCCCGAGGAGGTTTAAGATGAGGATGAACCCCTTGAAGTGTGTCTTCGGGGCCAGCCGCGGGAAGTTCCTTGGGCATCTCTTGACTCCGGCAGGGGTGGAGCCTAACCCGGACAAGGTAAAGGCCATCCTGGATTTCAAATCACCTCGCAATGCCAAGGAGGTCCAGCGTTTGACAGGAAGGCTGGCAGGGCTGAGCAGGTTCCTCTCCAGGTCAGGGGACAAGTGTTCTTCGTTCTTCAAGGTGCTGAGAGGTAATCAAAGGTTTGAGTGGACCGCCGAGTGGGAAGAAGCCTTCCAAGGGCTGAAGAGACAGCTCTCTCAGGCTCCTCTACTTCAGAGCCCAAAAGAAGGGGAGGATCTGACCTTGTACATTAGAGTAAGAGTGGAGGCGGTAAGCTCCGTCCTAGTGAGGGAAGAAGGAAAGAAGCAACTGCCCATCTACTATGTCAGCCGTATATTGAAGAAAGCAGAGCTCCGCTACCCCATCCTCGAAAAGCTAGCTTACGCCTTGGTCACCTCTGCAAGGAAACTCCGACCGTACTTTCAAGCACATTCGATTAGGGTGGTGACCGACCATCCTCTTCGCAAGATCTTCGAAGGAGTAAAACACTCGGGGAGACTTGCTAAGTGGTCTATTGAGCTAAGCGAGTTCGACATCTCTTTCATTTTGAGGCTCTCCATCAAGGCGCATTCGGTGGCGGACTTCGTGGCAGATTATGTTGTTGAAATCGAGGAGGGAGAGCCGCAGCCACAGGAAGCGTGGAAGATGATGGTCGATGGGGCCTCGGGAAAGCATTCCCTCGGGGGAGGAGTGGTGCTGGTCAGCCCCCAGGGAGTCGCGATAGAACATGCAGTGGCTTACCATTTTCCAGTAACCAATAACCAAGCGGAGTATGAGGCCGTGATCGCCGAACTTCGCCTGACAAAGGAGCTTGAGATTCAGGATGTGGAGGCCTTCACTGATTCAAAGGTAGTAGCGTCGCAGATCTGAGGAGAGTTTGAGGCTCGGGAACCTACCCTCATAAAATACCTCTCCAAGGTAAGGGCGATCATCGGGAGTTCCGGTCATTCTCTATCCAACATGTTCCGAGGGAAGAAAGAATAGCTGCCGACCGATTGGCTAAGTTTGGACCTCGGGAGGAGGGACCTTCACGGAGCTATTTCGACCAGCTATCGAGGAAGGAGAGTTGATGGTGGTGGATCGGCGACCCTCGTGGTTGGATCCATTAGTGACCTTCCTAACCACCGGTGAACTTCCAGAGGGGACCAAGGACGGGAAAAGCTTCAGGTGCAAGGCAGGTCACTACCTGATGATAGAAGGGGGCCTACATCGTAAGATGTTGTCAGGGCTCCTACCTAGATGTGTGGCCGAAGAAGAGATCCCAAGGATCTTGGGAGAGGTACACTCGGGCGAGTGCGGCAGTCATTCTGGAGGGAGGATGTTGGAGGCAAGGGTGGTCAAACAGGGGTACTTCTGGCCCACCCTAAGGAAGGATACCGTAGAGTTTGCAAGGAGGTGTCGGAAGTGCCAGCTCTGCGCCCCCCTTCAGCTCTTGGCAGCTCAAAGACTCTGAAGCATCATGACACCATGGCCGTTCGCCATCTGGGGGATGGATTTAGTTGGACCTTTTCCTCTGGCTAGTGGATAGAGGAGGTTCCTCTTGGTCATGGTCGATTATTTCTCAAAGTGGCTGGAGGTTAAATCCTTGGCTAAGGTCACCTCGCAGGTCATAAGGAACTTCATCTGGGGGGAGATCTTATGCAAACATGGGTTGCCTCAAGTAATAGTGACAGATAACAGCCCCCAGTTTGCCAGTGAAGAGTTCATCAGCTTCTGCGCCCAATTGGGGATAGAACTCAGATTCGCCTCTGTCCACCACCCCCGGTGCAACGGCCGGGTGGAAGCGGCGAACACAATCATTGTAAACCTACTAAAGAAAAAGGTGTAGAACGTAAAGGGAAATTGGGTGGAGCAGCTCCCCTCGGTCCTTGTGGGCCTTGCGAACGACCCCGAACACGGCCACCGGTGAGACCCCTTCAAGCTTTCTCATGGGTGTGAGGCAGTCCTACCAGTGGAGTTCGAAGTTCGGTCCTCGCGAGTCACAGCTGCGGGCGAACGAGATGAGACTTAGAGGTTGGAGAATGAAGAGGGGTGATGCCTCTCCCTAGATATGGTGGAAGAACTGCGGGACATGGCAGCTATCAGGAAAGAAGAGATCAAGCGGCGGATGGCCAAGTATTTTGATAAGCATTCCAGGGTCAAGCAGTTTACTGAAGGGGATCTAGTGCTGAGAAAGGTTGACGCGGCAGGAAGGTCGGCTCCCGTGGGCAAGCTCAACCCGAACTGGGAAGGACCGTACATAGTGAAGAAAGCCCTCAGAACAGGAGGTTACTACCTCCATGACGTAGAGGGGAGGGCCTTAAGTCACACCTGGAGCGGTGATGACCTAAAATGCTTCTACCCATGAAAGGGGAAGGATGTAACCATGTATCTCAAAAATAAAGTTATTATACTACATCAGTTGATTTTCTCTTGACTTTCGTGAAATTTTTATAATATGATATAATTATGTGTTTTATGAATACCCCGAGCTCGGCTCGGCCCCAGGTAGACCCGTTGTGCATGCTCTCATCTAGCTGGCAGGTCTGAAGGCTCGCCTGTGGGGGATAGGTTTTGTTTGAGGAAATGTCATTGGAAACCCGAGCTCGGCTCGACCCCAGGTAGACTCGCTGCGTAGGCTCTTATCAAGCTGGCAGGTCCGAAGGCTTGCCTGTGGGGGATAAGTTTGGTTTGAGGAAACATCATCGGCACCCCGTTCTCGGCTCGACCCCAGGTAGACCTGCTTCGCAGGCTCTCATCTAGCTGGCAGGTCCGAAGGCTCACCTGTGGGGGATAGGTTTGGTTTGAGAACTTCATCGGCACCCCGAGCTCGGCTCCGCCCCAGGTAGACCAGCTGCACAGGCTCTCATCTAGCTGGCAGGACCAAAGGCTCGCCTGTGGGGGATAGGTTTGGTTTGAGAACTTCATCGGTACCCCGAGCTCGGATCGGCCCCTGGTAGACCCGCTGCGTAGGCTCTCATCTAGCTGGCAGGTCCAAAGGCTCGCCTGTGGGGGATAGGTTTGGTTTGATGAAACATCATCGGCACACCGAGCTCGGCTCGGCCCCAGGTAGACCCGCTACGCAGGCTCTTATCTAGCTGGCAGGTCTGAAGGCTCGCCTGTAGGGGATATGTTTTGTTTGAGGAAACGTCATCGGCACCCCGAGCTCGGCTCGGCCCCAGGTAGACCCGCTGCACATGCTCTCATCTAGCTGGCAAGTCCGAAGGCTCGCCTGTAGGGGATAGGCTTGGTTTGAGAACTTCATCGGCACCCTGAGCTCGGCTCGGCCCCAGGTAGACCCGATGCGCATGCTCTCATCTAGCTGGCAGGTCCGAAGGCTCGCCTGTGGGGGATAGGTTTGGTTTGAGAACTTCATCGGCACCCCGAGCTCGGCTCGACCTCAGGTAGACCCGCTGCGCAGGCTCTCATCTAGCTGGTAGGTCCGAAGGCTCGCCTGTGGGGGATAGGTTTGGTTTGAGGAAACGTCATCGGCACCCCGAGCTCGGCTCGACCCCAGGTAGACCCGCTGCACAGGCTCTCATCTAGCTTGCAGGTCCGAAGGCTTGCCTATGGGGGATAGGTTTTATTTGAGGAAACGTCATCGGCACCCCGAGCTCGGCTCAGCCCCACCCAGACCCACTGCGCAGGCTCTCATCTAGCTGGCAAGTTCGAAGGCTCGCCTGGGGGAGGGAAGTTTTTGATCCTAGGAGACACTCCGACTTGGATGCTCTGAGCAAGGCAAGAAACCCACCACGGAATGAAAAAGAGGTAAGGCCCATTCAGGCAGGAGAGGCCTTTGCCAGAGGAGATCTCAGAAGGAAAGTCCTCGCCAAAGAGATCTCGCCAAAGGAATCTCTCGGCGAGAAGACTCCTAACGGTATCTTGGACGGATAATGAGAGGTGTTGGGCGAAAGCTTCAGACAGTTTGCGCAAGCTAAAGGGTGATGGCCTCGTCTAAAAGGGCCCGCGAACAATGTTCCCGGCAGACGGTATTCGGCAGAGTACGGAAGCGAAACGTCTAAGCCCTGGGCTCTTTCGGCAGGTTCCCGCCTATCCATCACTAAGGGAGACTACCCTAGGGAGGCCGAGGGCCTCAGCGAAAGCGTGCTTAAGAAGCACTCGGCCACAGCAATTGCATCAAGCACATTCACAATAAGAACAGGATAATGACAACATTTATAATGAAACATTTACAATGCATTTTATATAATTACAAGTTTAGAGCGTCTCGCTCTTTACACTGAGGCGAAAAGAAAAGAGAAAAAGGGGGCCCCTCAGGGAGACAAGCTATACCCCTAAGAGTTCTCGCTTGAACTCCCGCTGGAGCTCTCGCTTGAGCTCTCCCCATATGTCTCGCCACCCGCGGGAGGGGATTTCGGGACATCCGAGGGTGGGGTATCAGGCGCGCCCGGGGGATTCGGGACAGGATCGAAGAGCCAGGGGACGAGATGTTGAGCGGTAATGATCTTGCCCCTCGCGACCAGGCATCCGACATCTCGCAGCGTCTCCAAGTTCAGCTTGACGGTCGCTTGCGCGTTGGATTGGAGGAGCTTGTCGATATTGTAGACGGAGTAATAGTGTCTCTTCAACCTTTCGTCCAGAGGAGGGGGCGCATTCTCCTCCAGGCGCAGGATATGGTCCCTCAACAGGATGCTCTCGTATCGCGCCAGGGCAAGCTCCGTGCGAAGCGCCGCGGCTTGAGCGGAATCCTGTATAGCGAGAAGTTAGCATGAAAGAAAAAGAATGAAGTTGAAATCTACAGTGGCGAGAGATAGCGCCATGAAAGGTCTCGCTTACCTCTTCCGCTCGGCGCGAAGAAAGCTGTTGCTTGGCATCTTCTAGCTCCTTATTCAAGGCAGCCGCCTCAGCCACCGCACCCTCCCTGGCCTTGAACATATCCTGGAAGTTGCGGTCGATGGTGATGCTCCGGCGAGCACACATATGCGCAAGCTTCAGCCCGCGCATCAGAGTGCGGGTGGAGTCATAAGCCAGGAGCCTGGGGGTCATCCTGTCATAGACGCTGGTGTTCTCCTGGTTGTAGAGGTCGTAGACCAGGGAGAAGGCCTCGCTGGTGACCTCATCTCGCTTCGCCCAGCTGGGGAGAAGAGATGAGATTGAGACCCCGTTGGTATCAGTGTCCCACTGAAGGAGCGGTTTGTTCTCCGCGTCAAGACACTTTGTGCCGAGACCAAAATTGCGGTGGCCCCTCGACACCTCTCCAGGCTGAGACTGGCCGGAGGTACAGGCGGCGGCTCCCTCGCCATCTGCTCCACTAGGGGCCGGGGGGTTCTCGGCAGGGGCCTCGGCGCCACCTCTGTTGGCCGCGATCTCGCTGACGACCTGCAGGATCTCTTCAAAAGAGCGGCCCGCAGCGAGAGGTTGAGAGGGCGGCACCACAACGGCTTTACCCTTATAGGAGTCAGTTATGTTGGGCCTCTTGATCGGTGGGGGAAGAGGGATGCCGGGCTTTCGCTTCCCGGCGCTGGTTGAAGGAGGCGGGGCCGGCTCGTCCCGGCAAGCATGCGCCGCGGCTTTTGTGAGAGCCAGCGGGTCTTTCTTAAGTTGGTTCCCAGCAGCGCGAGCCTCGTCAAAGGGTTCATGTAGGGGGATCTCACGCTCTCCTACGAAAGTGACAAAACTCAGTTCTATCCTTAAGGAAGGGAATAGCGAGACAAAGGCGAGACCTTACCTTCACCCGGAGGCACGGGGAGGAGTGAATCAACGTCTCGCCGGAGGAAGAGGACGTCGAAGTCCTTGGTTCCGAAGAACTCAAGGAGGGAGCTCTCGCGCGAGCCCAAGGAGGGCGGCTTGTAGGCGGCGTCCTCATATTGAATGGGCGCGAGAGGCACGTTCCCGAAATCGCCGGAAACGAAAATAAACCTCTCTCCCCAGTGGTGGTGTTTGTTGGCAAGACCGATGGTCTTGAGCAGCTGCCCTGAAAAGAAGACCACCCCTCATTTGGCGCGGAAGGTGAATAGCTTCTGGAAGATCGAAAGGATGAACTCGATCCTCTCGAATCTCATGTAGTAGATGAAAGCCACCAGAATCGCGAACGAGTTTGGATTCAGTTGATCGGGAACCACTCCGTAATACCGGAGGGCTTGGCACATCTCGGGCCACAACGGGAGGCGGAAGCGCACCTCAAAGTGCTCAAGGGGGATGGCGAGCTCCCCCTCCCCCATGCTGTTTATCTTATCGTGGTTGCCGGGGTTCCGCACGGTGAAGCCGGCGGGAACGTAGAGAGTTTGGGTCAGGTTGAAATCATCCATGGTAAGAGTGTAGGAGGGAAACAGGTACTTTTGGAAGGCTTCTGCGCAATTTGAAAGTCCCTCGCTTCCGCCCAGCATCGTGTTGAAGTTGTAGGCGAGGTCTTTAGGAGGGAGGCGAGAGCGAGAACTGTGCGAGAATGGGAAGAGGAGGCGAAAGCATCGAGAGCTTTTGACAAACCGCGAAAGTGACAAGAGAAAAGAGGGGATTCGAATCGGAGAAATAAATGTAGTAGGTGGACCCTCTATTTATAGGAAGCCATGATCATCATGAATGTTTTCAAAAAGGCGGCGGGGGTACAGCCGTCACACCCTAAGTCGGCGGCGCTTCGTTTTCCCGCCCAAGTTTGATAGTGACTGACAGATGATTAACATAAGTATTATGGGTTGACACACGACAGGTAAAATATGCAGAAGCAGAGTCACTCTCGCCGAGCGAGAGCTTTGTAAAGAATTATAATAATAACAAGCAGCGTTATTACTCCCGCCAAGCGAGAGATAAATAGAAAGTAACAACATTAATATCAAAGTTATCAGTTAAGACATGAAATTAACGGGGTACATCGGAGAAGGGGAAGGCCGGGGGCAAGGAAGGGTGAGGTCTCGCCAGTCAGTAGGGTTCCCACCGCCATCATCCTCACTCCCGCTGCCTGGTCCTCGGTGGCGCCTGCGGGTTGAAGTAGGATGACAAGACGATGCATCCCAGGTTGATCCGGCGAGACAGGTCTCGGATCCGCGTGATGCACCTTTCGGGAGACGACCCCGCGGTAGGCCAACCTGACCGATCCGTCTCACCGATGAAGTAATCCCGCTCCAGAGCCTCCAACCTCTTCTCCACCGACTGGCGGAACTCTCTCGCCACAGAGTCGTGGGCCCGCTCCCGCCGGATAAGCTTCGACAGAACAGTGGCAACCTTCTTCCCCCGTCTTTTAGCGCTCCCAGTGCTGGTCAAGATCTCCTCCATGTCGTCAGATGAGGGGAAGGGGGAGCTCTCGTCGTCCTCCCCCTCTCTGCCTTCGTCTTCTTCATCTTCTTCATCCTCTCCATCAGCTCCCGACCGCGAGCCCAGATCCCCTGACAAAAGATTTCCACAGTTAGGGCGAGAGTTAAGCGACACCGTTATGGACATACCGCATACCTGCAGTATGGCGAGAACCCCAGGGTCGACGGCAGGCGAGAAGACCCAGCCCCCCCTCAATTCCAAAGAGTAGGTGGATCGGCTTCCCTTTTCCCGGGGGGAAGATTGTGCGAGTGGTGATCCCGGCTTGGCTGGAAGCAGGGGGAGAGTTATCCACTCCCGCGGGATGGCTGGCATCCTGGGGAGCTGCAGAAGATTCGGCAGCCATTCCTCCCGCCGGTATGGAGGAATCAACCGTGATGGCAGGCTGATTTGCAGCCCTTGCTTCGTTCTCCCGGGTAGCGAGACCCGGCTGGGCGGAAGCTGGCGCTGCGGGAAGACAATTCAGCGTTCTGAGATGTAAGTTAAGAGCGAGAATGGAAAATTTACCTGCAGTTCTTGGGTCAGGCGGAGAAGCCACCTCCGAGACCTGTGGTTGGTCCTCAAGGGGGCGAGATGATGGGTCTAAGGGTTCCCGTGGGGACTTGGTGATGTCGGGAACTATTTCCTGCGAGAAGTATCACGTCAGATACAAAGCAACTAGTGGATTCAAAAAGTAGCGAATCAGACATACCTTCTGCAAAGAAGGATCATCCGCGCGGCTTGGGGTCGGGGTAGGGGGCTCCTATTCTCATGGGGCAGATCTCGCTGTACCGCCTTCGCCATCTTCGTTTTCTTCTTGGGCTGAGGAGGCTCGACAACTGACGACTTTCTCGCCAACCAGGGGGCAACCAAGGCGCTATAAGCCTTGGCTCGTGCCTGTGCCGCATCAATACGTTCTTGGAGATCCTGCGGAAGCGGGTTGTCGGCGCGCTTGGAAGGTATCGCGCAAGGAGGCGAGAACACAGGCGAAGAATGACGATTCAAGGGCAGAATTATGGCCTTCTCTCAGCACATATATTTATAGCCACGGTACGGCCCACCAAAAGATTCTCTGATGTTGACACATGCTGAGCGAATATTTATGGGTTGGATGTGTCTTTTCAAGCGCGGAGCTAGCTCAAAAAGAGCGGGGATTGTGTACAACCCCATATTCGCTGAGTCAGACTAGGAGGCACCAACAGTCACAATTAGGCTAGCCAGAGGAGTTCTCGCCCTAAAGAAGATCTCGCCCAAGTAGGCGGGAATGCTTGCGCTAGAGCCAAGCTCCCTCGCCTACAAAGCTCCCTGCGTTCGACGATCGTCGAACAAAGATCATTGGGCGCAGCCAAATTGTCGAATCCAGATCGTCGAACACAGCCAACGCGGGAACGCTTGCGCTTGCGCCAAGCTCCAATCTCAAAGGAGCTCTCGCCTATAAGTAGGGGAGAACGCTTGCACCGGGCTCTAGACAGAAGACTCTCGGCTTAGAGCTCTCGCCGAGTGGGGCCCAGGGCCTTGGGTAAAATGACCTAATTGCCCTCAAGCGAAATTACCCCTATACCCTCAGGATAAACATCGGGATTTGGCTATTGGCAGATCAACCAAGGATATTTGTGTAATCTCAGGTCAGCAAAGGCTATAAATAGACCCATAAGGGCTCTTTAGAAAGCATGCCTTTCATTATCTTCCAATTTCCAGTGCTTTCTGAGGAGGTCCTAGCCCAGCTTTTGGCTTTGGAGGGGAACTCTTAGAGATCTTCCGTGTGTGAGGTGGGACCTCCCTGCTGAGGCTTTGGGTCAGTCCCGGGACCTTTGAATCTGGTCGAGGGTTGAGGATTGAGAGAAGTAGGTGTCGGCCGCACCCCTATTATGAACTCCCGTTGAGGTCATTTTTGGCTTCAACATTACATAAAATAAAACACACACTCACTCTACTGAAAATGAAAACACACACACACAATCTACATGAAAGGAAATACACAGACACACAATCTACTGGAAATGAAAACAAACACACTTTATATAAAGTAAAACACACACACACACACACACTCTACAAAAATGAAAGAAAGCGATAAACACTAACTCATACACGCGCACACACTACAGGAATGAATAAACACTATGAAAATTATCTCATACACGCACACACACACATACGAAAAATGTGAAAAAGAAATTGACTAAAAATTAAAATAACAATATTTTTACCGGTCAAATGTGATAGAAATGCGTAAAAAGTAGAAATTAAAGTTAAAGGAGCAAAAGTTTTTAAAAAATAAAAGCAAAATGAAAGTGTTCAAAAATTTAAAATGACTACATTTTTACTGCTAGAATGCGATAGAAATGCATAAAAAGAAGACAGAAAAATTAAAGGAGAAAAATAGTTTTTGAAATAAAAGCAAAATAAAGGTGTTTGAAAAATTAAAACGACAGCTTATTCGTTCTTATAACTCTATATAAACGCTTAAAAAGTGAAAGAAAAGGTAAAATAACGAAAAGTTTTATAAAACTAAAAAGTCTAAGTAAAACGAAATACAAAACCACTTTAAAATCATTTTTTATAAATTTATAAGGATGAACATAAAAGTGCAGAAAAATCCTAACACTAAACGAAGCTAAGTAAAGATAACGAAAAGATAAAAAGACAAATCTATACTCATACACGCACACACCCATTTTAAAGAACAAAAAAACAATAAAAATAAAACAAGTAAAAATAAGATTGCATAAGAAAGGTGCTTAGATGGAATCCAAAACCATGTAAGTGGAGAAAAACACAAATTTCATTAAGTAAAAACGAGTTACAACGAAAGCTAAAGGCAAAAACTAAAGTGAGGGGGAGAAATTTCCCTTATATAGACTTGAAATCATCTAAGCAGCCAACTCCTAAGGCAAAATGGTTCCAAATAAGAAGAACAAGAATTCATACAGAAATTTTCTATTTATAGGCAAAAAATTCTAAATACACACCCTAGGTCACGGGCGTGTAAGGGGGGCATGTAAGCACAGTTCATGATGTGATCCAGAGAACTGATGGCTGGTTTGACTTAGCAACTGTAGACATGGCGGGTCACGGGCGTGTCTCTACTGACATGGGCGTGTAGCATAGGTGTGTCCAGCAGGTGGATTTGGGGACGACATCGTATCAATAAGTCGTTGGCGACATCTTGTCGGATAGGTGGAGAAGTACACGACCATGTCAAATCTTGACACGGGAGTGTAGGGGTTTGACGATCTTCGAGCACAAAACGTCGAGCTGCAGTGACACGTGTCTTGTTCACGATCATATCACATTTGACACGGGCGTGTACTTGGGCATGTTCAACAATTCTTTGAAGGCGACTGATTTCACAGGAATTCAAGGTTACACGACCAGGTCATGGGCGTGACCAGAAGTACACGGGAGTGTACCATGCAAATTTGACAATTTTTCTGAAAAATTTTACAAACCAAATTAAAGTTAAGTTAGAATAATATTTACAAAAAAGGAGCATTTTATTAAAGAAAATTAACTAAAATAATAAAAAAACTAAAAGGACTTAATTAATGTACGTAAAAATACATATATTTAAAACTCATCACCTCATCGATCCATCCTTCTTCTTTACAAATAATACGGCAGCACCCCACGGGGAAGAACTTGGTCTGATAAATCCACACTGCAGCAATTCATTAAGCTGAGTACGCAACTCATCCAACTCACGCGGAGCCATGCGGTACGGTGCTTTGGCAATAGGACGAGTACCAAGCTCGAGGTTTACTACAAACTCTATCTCCCTAACCAAAGGATGTCCTGAGAGACAATCAGGAAAAATATCTGGATACTATCGCACCACCGAGATATCCTCAAGACGTGGTGTAGCAAAAGCAGTTTCCAAAGCAGAAATAGAAACCAAAAATGCCTCACAACCAGACTCTATAGCACGACAAGCACGTACCGTAGAAATGATAAGGCAAACCCTATTCTGAAAACCATAGACACTCATAGGTTGGCCATTGTCCATCTTGAAATCCAGTCGCTTTACCTTGCACTGGATGACCGCATCATACTTGGATAGCCAGTCCATGCCTAAAATCACATCAAAGTCCGCCAGATCCAACACAATCAGATCCGCAAAGACTAGGAAATCGCCTAGATAAATTGACATTTCAGAACTCCTTGAATAGATATTACTGATTCACCGGAGGGAAGCCTGACGTTGAAGGAGTCTCCTAACTAATCCACACTCAAACAATGTTTATCTACGAATCCCCGGGCCACAAAGGAATGGGTGGCACCCAAATCGAAAAGAACGCCCGCCCACCTATTTCGCACCTTAAACTACCATAAAATCGTAGCGTACATGACTAAATGAACGAAAACTAGGGAAACTAAAGAGGATAAAGAAAGAACAAAAAAGTTAAACTAGGGTCTAACCTAAAATCACTTGGGTAGAGGTGTGAGCTTCCTCTCTGGTCACAATGTTTACCTTTCCTTTCTCTTTGTCCTGGTTTAGTGGCGGCGGTGATGCCCGAAGAGGGGCAGGCTATAGTAAAGTCTGAGCCTGGGGTCAAGAAGACTTCAGGTGCCCCTTCTGCACGCATTGAAAGCACGTCTTATCCTTCGACCAGCAGCGACTCACGTCATGACCTTTCTTTGCACAGATCAGGCACACCAGATCACTTTTGGGTGCACCTTGGATGGTGAGCACCTACTACTACTTCAGGGTGGCAGTCCTCTTGAAACATATTTCGAGGGGGTGGCCAGGTCGACCACAGAAGATACATACTTCCTTACCTTTCTTCCTCGAAGAAGGGCCACATGCCCTTGAGCTTCCATCATCATCACCTTTCCTCTTCTCTTTCCTTGCCGCAGCACCTCGATTCTTGGCATTTTCGATCGCCTCAATCTTCATAGCGGCTTCCACTACCTCAACAAAACTTTCAGCTCTATAAGCACATGCCAATTACTGGACATTGCTTCTTAATCCTCCGAGAAAATGATTCACTCTCCCTTCCTCTGAAGTTGCCATATCCGGAGCAAATCTGCTCAATTTACTGAACTCGATCTCATATTCGCTCACTGCGAGCTGTTTCTGCTTCAAATGCAGGAAATTATTCATCAAACGGTCCTGCTCGACCAAGGTTAAGAACTTCTTAAGCAGCATCTTCCTGAAGGACTCGCATGAGCATCCTTCCTTCAAACCTTTCATTTCTCGAATCCACCAAGTCTTTGCCAGGCCTTTCAGATGGTAAGCCGCAATCATGGCCTTTTGTGTTTCAGCGATCCCCGAATATGTGAACATCTCATCCATAGTAATGATCCAGTCATCCAAAACAATCAAGTTAGCACTCCCGTCATAAGTGGGTGGTCTCAATCGCTGCAAATGCGATATAAGGTTCATGTCTGGTGGTAGCATCACAGGGGGTACCAAAGGAGCAGGATTAGCAGGTACGGCTTGAACTGCGGCAGAATTTTGCATTAAGGGTTGTTGCGCTAGAGTGACAGACAATAAGGACTGAATCTGCGACTGCATTGCAACAAGCTGCCTCGATAGAGCCTCATTACTCTAACGAAAACTCTCGATAAACGCATCACTCTGAGCAACTGACGACTCACCCTCTGATTGGGGAGTCGACCTCGTCACAGAACGCTTTGGCGGCATTTCAGAAAAAGTAACGAATGACTTGTCAAAAGTCCTAGATTACAACTAGGTCACACAACTTGTTCAGACCATACTTAAGACATTTGCTTGTGCTGCAACTTGCTCTGGGATTTTATAATGATGCTATGTCCTACTTAGGATGATATCCTCTCATCCTATTTACCCATGTGCTTATGATTTGAATGCATGAATTCTTTATTCTTCTTTAAAATCATGTGTGTACATGTGTTATCCTGTAAACCTTAACTTAGCATGCGTGCATATGGGATGATATGCTATGTATGCAGTGCTATGCATTATATAAAGGCCTTAATGCATGCATGAGCGGCGTACGCATGAAATGTTATGCATCCCATACTACATGACATTGCATGCAATGAAAAAGAAAACGTGCTAATGGGCACCCATGTGATGATGGTTATACATCCCATACTACATAACCGTCACATGTTGCCTCCTATGGTGGATCCATATACAAACACATATTATGCATCCCATAGTACATAATATTCCCCGTATACTTCTTATAATGCTATGAGTGTAGTGACTATGCTTCGGTTAAGACGTACCGATGACACATCGGTGTGTGTATGCAAATAAATGACGGGAGACAAACAAAATGAGATTGGCTGGTTCGACCAACTTATCAAACCAACCTCCATCCGATACCAACTGTCACAACCTGCATTTTTCACCGCCAATAAAGGTGCATCAGAGTATGGGAAAAATGCGCGCCATGATGCCACGTCAGCAGGGGATAACTGCGGATGCTCAGGCAAACACCTTCTTAATCATGAAAAAAGATTCTTTAAGTTTTTCAAAGATAGAAATCAGTATAAGTGTGGCAATTAGCCATATCCCTCAGCTTGGTGGCTCATCTTGTCCAAGGAAAAAGTAGATATACGCTGCAGAAATTACTTCTTTTACAAATTTAGAAGCCCTACATGAGTTTAGAGGTTCCCAAGGGACACCTCAAAGTATGCAAGTTCTAAATTTCTAGTAGCCATGAAAGTAGATTTTTACGGTCGTAAAATATAGTGAGTTAAAGTTTTAAAATATACAATGCATGAAGTAATAATAATAGATTTTATACTTGAAAACACCTAACATGCACTCCTATCATAAAATATCCCACAGGGCAAGTAATCATATACACAGAAGGAAAACTAACAGCTAGCAAGTATCCAAGAATCAACAATTCTGTGGGCGTCAACAACTGACAGAAACCCACCTAAAACAAAATATGTCTGCCCTAGAAAGGAAAAAACAAACAACAGACTACCTCGCTACGGCGAGGCCCAAACCACAGCCAAGAGAGATGCCCAAGAACTTCAAGACCAGCACGGTTATCAGCTACAGCTCTGAACCTGAGGCATTCCAAAGACGGAATACCTCAGCAAAAAAATACAAGAGATGGCAGAAAGTAAACCAAAAGTAAACAAGATCAAGTGGTACCAACCCAAGACCAAAGAAAGATACTTACATAAAGTGCAGTAGTTAGGTACAAGGGTAAAAAGAGAAACGCTTACGTAAAGCGTCACGTATAACCACAACACCCCAAATTCACAAGACTATACGGGGAAGTGGTCAAGATTAAACCGTCAGGAGAGAAACACCCCCTATTAGCCACCTGTGGTCAACTCCACAAAAACCAAAATGGGCGAGGTGGCCAACCTCGAAGACAATTTATCCGTCTAATTGCGTGGGAGACTGAACACTCCACCATTCACCGTAAATTTCCAAACACCCGGTAGAGCCCCACAAAGTACAAATAGGGATAACAAACATTGTTGCGGTGGTTTTGTCCACAAATAACACCCGCAACCAAGGAAAACTAGAAAGAAAACCCCATAATGACCCGGGTTTAGAGCTCAGAGGCCCACCACAACCCTTCATGGTCTGGAGGCGTGTCTCGCCCCACGACGTTGCCATGAAGAAAACCATGATATAAATCCCAAGAAAATGATGACACATCAGATTGAATTGGACAATTCTAGATTAGGAACGGTTGATTAACCTTTAGGAAGAATTTACAATCCTACACGAACTCTAACACATCCTATTTAAATGTTAAGGAAGGGTTATAAGAGTAAGATTCCACCACACGTAATACTAACAAAATTAGGTAACAATATCAAGAACATGGTGATTATAAACGAACTAGACAAGAGATCTAAACCACACTAAAATTCACGAAGTTAATTAATAATCATGACAACAAAAAGTTAGAAATTTCTCTAAATCGAGATAAAGAAAGGAAGAGAAGGAGGAAACCATCACTTGTCTTGGTTTTACCGGAGAAAGACGTCCAAATCACTCCTTGACGTAGATCGGGGCTAAAGAAGACGAGGGAAGCCGAAATCTAACAGGAATGACCAAAAATAGGAGTTAGGGCCGAAAAACCTAGCGAGAAAAACTCAGGGGATGGGGAAGATTTTACCACAATGGCGTAGCTCTCGTTGAGAGCTTTTCGGATCTATGATCGATTGGAAATTTTGAGCACCGGAGCACCGTCGGCGGCCACCGGATGGATAACCGGAAAACTCTCTCTCTCACTCACGCCGCTCTAGTTCGGGAAATGAACAGGAAGTTCGATCTAAATGAAGGAGGAAGAAACAAAGTAGGTATATATATATACTAAGGGTAATATTAGGATAACAACACTTAAGAAAAGCAACCGTGATCGGCTGATCAGTCACCTCGAGAAGAAGTATAGATTTCTCGAGTAGAAGAACATTACTCGGGTAATAAGGAAGAGATTTCTCGAGAGCAAGAAGATTACTCGAGAGCAAGGAGGAAGATCACTCGAGAACCAGGAAGTGGATTACTCGAGAACAAGAAGACTACTCGAGAACATGAAATCATGTTCTCGAGTTCACAGGGCAGATCTCGAATACTAAAGAAGCATTTCTCGAGTACAACAACAGACTTCTTGAGAACTAGAGTGGCAGTTCTCGAGAACAGCAAATCTTCTCGAGAACTAGAAGGGCAGTTCTCGGGAACAAAGATAATTTCTCGAGAATAAGAAGAACTTCTCGAGAACTAACATCATTTCTCGAGAACAAGGGAAACACCACTCGAGAACAGCGAACCCAGTTCTCGAGTACAGAGCCAGAATTTCTCGAGAAGAAAGGCAATTCTCGAGTACAAGTGAATCTTCCCGAGGAGAAGAAGGGTACAACTTGAGAACAAGCGATTACCGCTCGAGAACAGAAGCATTTCTCGAGAGCTAGGGGAGGAATTTTTCTCGAGTGCAAAAAGGCATTACTTGGGAAACAACTCACTACTCGAGAACAAGTCCCGGCCTCTCGAGAAACGAAGGGCCAAAACTCTCGAGTACACAACACAATTCAATATTGAGAAACAAGGCTATCCATCTCGAGTACTAAGAAGGACAAATTTTCAGATGTTTGGATCTGACTGACAATCCAGGATAAAATGTCGATTCTACAAATTTAAAATGGAGACAACCCTAGAATCTGACGTAGCATTCTTAAGACATAACTTCAACAGCTCTCACAAGTGAGAAAAAGATCACCACAAGGGTCCAAACATGTGCCGAGACTCCAAAATGCTTGGAACTCAACAGAAATGGATAAGCTCAAGGGCTCAAAACCTCATCCTTAACATCAAGGAGAACATTCCAACCTATCAGATTCCTAAAATCAGGATAAACAAGCTCAACAGATGCGAAAACGCACAAACGGTGCAGCGCCATCAACAAAATGAAAAAGGGTAATGCCATGACGTCGAAATTATGACGTTAACAAACCAATTAATGACATCAGAAAATCGGGGGTGTTATAGTCTGTACCCACTCAGTTTCAACAATTGGAGCTAGGGCATACACTCACAACTATCTTCGATGCCTTTAGGTACCAACAAGCCCCTGTACAACAACAAACACTAGGCTCTAACTAGTTAAGCACTTTCTAAGCTATCTCCCCTTCTGCCTAATTTAGGACAGAGTGGACAATGCGTACAGAGGAATGTCTCGACACCGTGCTAGAGCTGATGGCGGGAATTAGATGTCTGAAAAATATGGTTGTGACCCTGGTAGTGTCACTTCTGGAACTGCTTGTGAAAAGGTGGTGGAAGTCTCTCATGGGCTCCACCTTCCAAGGAAGAGTCTACTCGAATATTAGTTGGAGCGAATTTTCTGAAGCTTTCTTAGAGCACTTTATCCCTTCGACAGCTCGAGATGAACGTGATGATTCATGCAGCTGAAGAAGAGATCCAAGTCAGTGACAGAGTACTAACGAGAGTTTCAGCATCTGGCTAGATTTGCTTACTCCTATGAGTTGGACGATAGAGGATACACTAAACGGTTATATAAAGGCTTGCGGGACCACTTAGAGCAAGCCCTTTTGTTTATATCAGACTCCAGCTTTGCAGAGATAATTGACATGGCAAAGAGGCTAGAGGCTGACCACTTGGGAAGTGGTATGAGACCCACTGAGGGTGTAATGGAAGATGGCCCTAGTAACAGAAGAGGGCATGACAACAGAGGTGGAAGAGGATACCAGAGAGGTGGCTGGCATTTCCAACAGAATATTAGAATGGAGCGCCCGACCCCACAGCTGCCAACATTGCCTCCACCTCCACAGCTTCAACAGTTCCAATAACTGGAAGGGCGGTATGAGTGAGTATGCTTCCAATGCAACCAACTGGGCCACATCCGACATCACTTCCCACAGCTAGTTGGGAATGCTCCTCCTGCTCTCTATTCGATAGCTCCACGAGGATGGGGAAAAATGCGTGGTCGAGGATGAGGGCCACAACGAGCAAACCCCAGACATGCTCGGGATCAGATGTTTGTGCTAGACATGGCGCAGTAGCGGAACCCTCACGAGGTGATCGCAGGTATGTTACAGTTAATTAACACATTTTTAGCATTCCCCTTGAGTTGCTTAAGATGTACTAGAAATCTAGCTTTGAGTATTTGCTATTGGTACTTAGGCACCGTGATGGTTTGTGGGAAGCCGGCCTACACTCTGTTAGATACCGGAGCCACACACTCATTTATGTAGGCAGATTTTGTTAAAGACTTAGAAGGGGTACAACACTTCACCGGTACCACTCGGAGTCTACGACTACAGGATGGCTCTGAAATGACTGCGTCCGCAAAGTGTGAGTTGGAAGTACTCCTTGGAGGAAGATTCTTTAATACCCCGCCAACAATGTTGAGAATTGCGGAATTCGACCTCATTCTGGGCATGACATGGCTGGATTGGCACCACGCCAAAATTGATGGCGTGGCAAAGCGAATCATTTGAGACATGGTGACTCAGAAATCTTTTTCCAAGGTATTAAGTTCATACCCCGCATGTTATTGTCTTCAATACATGCCTTAAAAGCTCACATGAAAGGGGATGAAGTTTATATGATTTTTTGAACTGAAAAAGATGACAATGGATATCAAGGATGTGTGGGCGGTGAGATCTTTTCCCGAGCTATTTACTGAGAAATTGCAAGGACTACCCCCACACAGAGAGGTGGATTTTCAAATTAAGCTAATACCAGGTGCTAAGCCCGTCTCCAGGACCCCTTACCGATTGGCCCCGAAGGAACTCGCAGAGTTTAGAGTTCAGTTGCAAGAACTGGTTGCATTAGGATTTGTTCACCCCAGCTCATCACCTTGGTCCGCGTCTGTTCTGTTCGTTAAGAAGAGGATGGGACCTTACGATTATGTATTGACTATTGGGAGCTCAATCGACTGACGGTGCGGAACACTTATCCGCTACCCCGGATCGACAAAATGTTCAATCAATTGTTAGGAGCGCATTGGTTCTCCAAGTTGGATTTGCTCTCGGGGTATTACCAATTGAGGATAAAAGAGGAGCACATTGAGAAAACAACTTTTACTCAAGATACGGCTTATACGAGTTCACCGTGATGATGTTTGGACTCACAAATGCCCCTTCAGCTTTCATGAGTCTGATGAACAAAGTGTTTGTGACTTATCTAGACATCTTTGTGATCGATGAAATTTTGGTCTACTCAAAGACAGAGGAGGAGCATGTTAAACATCTGACCTTGGAGCTGAAGAAGCTAAAGGAGCATGCCTTGTTTGCCAAGTTCAGCATGTGCAAATTTTGGCTCCAATAAGTTGCCTTCTTGGTCCATGTGATTAGTGGGGCTGGACCAGCTGTGGATCCGGCCAAAGTACATGCCGTGAAGGAATGGTCACCCTTGAAGTCAGCGGCCGATGTGCGGAGTTTCCTTGTGCTTGCAGGGTATTATCGCAAGTTTGCGAAAGGATTCTCAAAGATTTCCCTTCCTCTTACTACTCTGATAAAGAAAGGTGTGCCATACGAGTGGACACCCCAGTGTGAAGCTGCGTTCCAAGAACTGAAGGACAGATTTACAATGGCACCCATCCTAGCCCTTCCATCCAGGAAGGTATGATTTCCAGTCTACAATTATGCATCGTATCAAGGGATGGGAGCAGTACTGACGCAGCACATTCATGTGATTGCTTATGCTTCGAGACAGCTGAAGAAGCATGAAGTCAACTATCCAGTACATGATTTAGAATAGGGAGCTGTGGTGTTCACCTTGAAGGTTGGAGACACTATCTATATGACATCCACTGCGAAATCTTTTCATTCGACAAGAATTTAAAGTACGTTCTTACACAGAAGGAACTGGATTTGAGACAGCGACGGTAGCTAGAATTTTTATATGATTATGAATTTACCTTGAACTACCACCTAGGAAAAGCAAATTCTATAGCTGATGCTTTGAGCAGAAAGGCACCAGAAACGAACCCTGAGTCCCGATTGATGAGTATGAAATTAGCTCGGATGCTTGAAGAGATGGAGATTACACAGGTATATCAAGACCATTCGGAAGGGTATACAGAGTACTTATCCGCGATGAGCATAGTCTGTGGTATTCATGACTGAATCCGGGAAGATCAAGGAAAGGATGCTGCTCTTGCCCCGGTGTTCAAGTTAATTAAATATGGGACTACTGATGATTATTCCCTAAAAGATGGCCTCGTTCATCTCCGTGGCTGGCTTTACAATCCCAAAGGCGGTAAACTTCGGGAAGATATCTTGAAAGAGGCACACTGCTCTTAGTATTCAGTGCATCCCGACATTGCCATAATGTATGCCCACTTGCGGAAGACCTTGTGTTGGCAGGGAATGAAGAGAGACATCAGATATTTTGTAACACACTGTGAGGCCTGTAAAAGGGTGAAGGAGGACTGCAAGAGCCCTAGAGGATTATTATAGTCATTGCCCATCCCCGAGTGGAAGTTTGGGGATATCTACATGGACTTCGTCCACGGTTTGCCTCGCTCACGCTCATGGAATGATTCGGTTTGTGTAATCGTTGATCGCAGAACAAAGGTAGACATTTTTATTCCTATGAAGAAAGAGGCACATGTGGACGTTTTGGTACACCTCTTTGTGGAGCAGTTTGTACGCTACTATGTTGTGCCAAAGGCAATAGTTTCTGACCGGGATGGTTGTTTTACCTCTAAGGAATGGAAAGCCATACAAGAGTATTTGGGTTCACAACTTACCTTCAGCACAGCCTTTCATCCACAGACGGACGGACAGTCTGAGAGGACCATCAGAACCTTGGAAGATCTATTGAGGTTGTGTGTGTTGGATAGAGGAGAGCTGTGGGAAAGGCTCTTACCCCGGGTAGAATTCTCATATAACAATAGTCACCAGGCCAGTATCAGGATGGCACCCCATGAATCCCTTTACGGAAGAAGGTGTAGAACCCCCTTATCATTGGTGCAAGATGAAGACCTGAAGGTTTTAGGAATTTGGTACATCGATGATACTGATGCAGTTATTTGACTAATATGGGACATCATGCTTGAGTCTCAAAGTTGGCAGGCTAAATTTTATAATGCAAAACACCGGATGGTGGAATTTCAAGTGGGTGACAAAGTGTTCCGGAAGATCTGGCCGATGAATGGAGTGTCACGGGTACGTGGTGTGAAGAGGCTTAGTCCAAGGTACACTGCGCCTTACGCTATATTGGAAAGTATTGGCCCTTTGGCCTATCAATTGGACTTACCGCCAGAGCTGGAGAATATTCATGACATATTCCATGTGTCGTCACTTCGGAAGGCGCAGTTGCTGCCCGATCAACATATCCCCACCACTGATGGAGCAGTAGAGACCAATAGATCTGTGCGACTAGAGCTATTGTGGATTGTGGACACTGAGACAAGGAATTTGCGTCGCAAGAATGTTCCTTTGGTAAAGGTGCTGTGGTATAATTATGGAAACGAAGAATTTACTTGGGAGCTGGTGAACTTGATGCAGAAGCACTACCCGAAGTTGTTTCCCCAAGGTAATATTTTTTTTAAAGCATATTATATTTCCTTGATTTATTTCCCCGACAACCCTAGCCTGATTTCGTGGATGAAATCTTTTATTTTGTTTATAGCATTTGTAACGTCCAATTTCATGCCAGACCCCTCGCATGTGTTTTGAGTCAAGAAAATTGACTCAGGTTCAATGTGCGTCGAGTGAGTCGATCGGACTTAACGACTAAATCAGGAATTAACTTAGAAACTCTGGCAGGTTAGGCATCTAGTGCATTGAGTGGACTTAACACACTCGATGCCATTTAACTTAGCGAAATTCTGGCGGGTTAGGCGTCGAGAGAATTGAGTGAACTCAATGCCCTCGATGCCATTTAACTTAGAAAGTTTCTGGCGGGTTAAGGCCATAGGCCGAGGATAATTTGTCGAACACCGAAATTCGTCGACCATCGATTCATCGAACTCAGGTAATTCGTCGAATGATGAAATCATTCAATCACTTATTCATCGAACTTCGGTAATTCGCCGAACGCCGAAATTCATCAAGTGCTAATTCGTCGAACTCAGGCTAAAATTCGCCGAACACCCAAATTCGTCGAGCGCTAATTCGTCAAACTCAGGTAAATTCGTCTAATGCTAAAGTCGTCGAGCGCTGATTCGTCGAACTTAGGAAAATTCGTCGAACGCTGAATTCATCTAGCGTTGATTCGTTAAACTGGGCTAAAATTCGTCGAACGCCATTTAACATAGAAAAAACATTGCCTTGGGAGAATTTTCGGCCGCTGCTGAACCGGATTTTCGAGAATTGCGCCAAATTAACTTAAATGGTCCCTATCCTTTCAAAATGACTCATTTAAAGTAATATTACATTGTCCAATGTCAAGCTGACACATGGCTAGGCAGTTACCCTAATTTCTCATTATAAAAGGGACATGCGGAAAACCTTAGCAGTCTCTTTACCTGTTTGCTGAATAGTTGTCCTTGCCGAGCCGTTACTCTGTAATCCTGACGAACAGAGAAGCCACTGGAGTCTATTTTTGGAAGAAAATTCTCTCTCTTCCTCTCTTCCTGTGAAGAATGAACACCAATGAGGGAGAAAAAGATACTGCAAAGAAGGGTGATAAGATCCATTGCTGGAAACCTCGAAAATGTCGGAACCGAGGTGAGCTTCCTATCCTCTTCCTTGGTACTAGATCTCTAGTTATTCCTAGGAGAGATATTGACTCAAAGGAGTCTTGATTCGTGAGAAGAAGTGTTCCTAGGAGAAAACCATGCTAGGGTTTGTACCTTAGAGATAAGATGTCTTCGACCACTACTTCCTTCCATGAGAAGATAGGGACTTGGTTTCGTGAAGAAAGTTGTACTTTTGATGGTGAACAAGGGAGGAGGAATTTTGTATGTGATTTTGGAATTTTAGTTGGAGGAAGAAGACGAACTGATATCGTTCGTCCCGATTTAAGATGCATGCAGAAATTTGTTTTCTGCACGCAACTATCTTTGAGGCTGTTTTCAGACATGATGCGGCCAGATCTAGGCTCTTGACTAAACACGAAAGTCGTAACCCTCCAAAATACCTTTCGAACAAGGGATTACATGCCTTCACCTGGTTCTTGTAGCCTCGGGAATCCCCAATCGAAGTTGTTGTACAGTAAACTTTCCTGCACAAATAATACTCGGGTTTGTGTTGAATCGGCTTTGAAATTGGTAGGGAGAGACTGTAGTACAACAACATTAACGTTTTGGTAAATTTAGTCTATAAGTAATTATGATAAAATATTGTTAAAGGCATTTGTTAGATATATCCTTCACAAATAAATGTTGTAGTGAACGAATGGGTTGACGAGTTGGGATGATAGGAATGATTTAAATATGTGAACCAATAAGGATGTACTTGACAATGGTAATACGTTGAATAATGATGAGGTTAGCTTGACCTTGTTGTACATAGTTGGTAGTGATTACTATGAACAAATGATTGTTGGCATTTAGATGATAGATTCACGTGTGCACACATGGTTTAACTTTGTAAAAAGATTGTATCCAGTTGATGTTAAATTTAAGTGATCATAGTCTATATTTAATTATGATAACCAAATGGTTGATGAATATGTGAAGTACCATTATGTTGATGATGAGCCCTTAGGTGTCTTGGGGCATCAGATTGTGAAAGGGTGTAATTGTTGGTGTTTCACCACACTGGATTTGTGATGATGAAAAGTGGCATAAGTGGATGGTTGGTATTGGTCCTCTGGTGGTATGTCCACAAAGGAACCTTCCGTGCCATGATGATGTGAAATTACATATGGTGTGAGTCGATATGCGGTGTCGTAATCCTGGGTTAAAGATAGTATGGCAGGTCTACAGGCTCGCCAGTCGTCATACCGATGGGAGTTTATAGATAGAATTGCACACTTGGGCCTTGGTCCTCGGTGCTTACTTCCCGAGGCACCCTCCATGCTAGTGGACGGTTTGCCTTGGTCCTTTTGTGATTTGTTCATGGAGTAACCTTCCGTGCCATGAAGATAGGCCAGTTGGGCTGGGTTCTTGGTGCACATCTACCCGAGACCCCTTCTAAGCCATAGTATGCATGTGAGCTCCGCTATTGTGTTCTTAGTATTGAGGTTTACGAAGGCCTAGGATTAGTAGTATGGATGCCCGCCTAGTAGTGGATAATCCCGCTCCACTGTCACCGCCTGGAAACTACAGTTGACGTCTGAGAGGATAGCTACCTGCTCGAAAAGTGGGAACTACAACTCTATGTTGACATAACAGTTGCATGTGCGTGATCATGGGTGAGTCATTGCATTTCATTCATGTCATTACATTACATTGCATACATAAGATCATCATCGTATAAGTTTGTATGGGCACTCTTATACGATGAGTTACTTTACTGTTGAGTTGATCCTCAAGTTATATGTCTGTATGGGCATTCATTTAAGTTGAGTTACTTCTAGTTGTAGCTTTATATTAGATGGCAGAACTGCTAGAGTAGATTGCTTACTCATTTATTATAATGCTGATATACATTGATATTGCTCACTCTTTTACCACCTGTTTGTACTACTGCTCTTTTATATATACTCAACTTGTACTTTTTCTCTGCCCGGTGCCGAGGAGTCGCCTGGGAGAGGATGTGAAGCCACTTAGTCTTTATGACTAATTGTTGCTACGTCTTCCTTTTTAGGTGGGAATCCCGCAAACCGAGCAGCAGTATGTTTTGCAGCAGGACAGCCAGGGCAGGACGATAGGGCCTGAAGGGACGGTGCCATCACTATCGTTAGTGACTGATGTGAGTTAGAGAGACTCATTTTGTATATGTACTCTGATGTTCTAGAATCTTATTGATGTATCTTTTATTTGATGTACTTTTAGACTATATTAGTATGTGTGGTTTTGACTTCTATTTTTATATTCATGGTTGGGTTGGCAATGATTGATATTGATTATAGCCGGCTGGATAGGCATCTTGTAGTACAGGTTAGCCTATGCGCCAATGCTACTGCAAGACGGCTGTTTTGGGCATAAGGCTTCCCTTATGCCGTGTTTTGTGTTCCGGGAGGGGGGTCTTACACGTTCGACCAATTGTGAAACAGCCTCTCCCTCTGATACCAAATGTCACAACCACATTTTCTCAGTATTTAATTAATATATCATAGTAAGAGAAAATACGTGTTGTGATGTTGCGCCGTGCAAGGGATAACTGTAGACACTCAGGCAAGAACTCGAACCTAACTCTTTATATGAATTACCCAAGGTTATTATGAAGAAAACTGTAATTTAAGTTAAGTTTTGATTGCCAGATCCCTCGGCTTCAGTGGATCAACTAGTCCACAAGCAAAAACATGAATATACATTGCGGAAAATACTTTGTTTATATTGATTAACATTCTACATGAGCATAAACATCCAAATAGGATAACTCATGATATGCGTACCTCTAGATTTAATATAAGTATAGAAATAGCTTTTACACTCGATAAAATATATTGACTTTGGTTTTAAAAGATGACATGTATAAGACAGTAAAAATAGTATCATTATACTTAAAAGTAACTAATATGCAATCCTAGCATAAAGCCTTCCCAACGAGCAAGTTAAACCAATAAGTCATATAGGAATAGACTTAGCAACTAGCCAGTACATAACATTCTACAAGAAAACAACCAGTGGGCATCAACAACCTGACATAAACCCACTAAAAGTATGTATGTCTGATCTACAAATAAAACATCAAAACTACCTCCTGATGGTGAGGGAAACTACTGCAACTGCTGCAAAACATCAGCAACTACCAACCCTAATTGCTCTACTGGCTACTGCTCTGAACCAGAGGAATTCAAAGAAAGAACACCTCAGCAATAATAAACAAGTTGCAATGAAAAATCATCAGTAGATAAAACAAGGAGCCAAAGGATTACCAACTCTAATCCAAGAATAGCTGACAAAACCTCAGCAAAATAAGCAATAAAATAGTGAGAAAAGATTAACTTACAAGTCCATGGGTATGGAATTTGCACCAAGTGCGATAAAGATCAGTGCTTTATATAAAGAGAAATACATATAAGTAAGTGTATATATATAAGAGATTAGCCTGCTCATCATTTAGCTGGCAAAAACACTAGCAATAAATCCGGCACCTCTGGTGGTGTCTCCTCCTCCACACATCGACTTCAAAAGTTTCACAAGGGCCCAAGGAAAAGGTGGTCTTATTTCTTAACACAACCAAAACTGGCGAAAGTCAGCACCTGCGTTGGTGGTCCCTATCTCCGCGCACCCAGTCACAAACAGGTCACAATGGCATTGGTACATCCCACTAACATCCACATCCTTAGATAGTACATATCATATACACAAAATGGAATAGATAGTAAGAATGACTGTGTTAGCTGAAATGATAGCCTTATGGAAAAGGGGTTTCCACAACAACTCACCCCCAACAAAAACAAAGGATTGCTTCAATAAATAGAGGTAGAATATGTAACAACCCCATCCGTTCATATGATATATTCTAGAAGGTCCGGCCAGGGCCCCACGGGATATACCACAAAACAGTCGGTGAAGGTACAGGATGATATCAGAGTAGCGCGTCACACCTATCACAAGCATTCTAGCGGAAGCCTAAACTACTTGAACTCCTCATGAATGTCCAAATATAAAACTCCACATTATATATATATAGGAATGTCTTACAACATGTCAAAAGAGTTGGCCTTATGACCTTACATGGCTTTCACACAGTGGCCTAAAACAGATTGGCGCGCAGGCCGGCCACAATAAAAGAAAACACTCAAAAGAATACACTTAGCCTTCGAGGGCTAGGGATAATAGCAGCAGCAGCAACACCAGCAGGAGCATCAACCTCTATGCGTCCCGCTCGGCTCTCCAGCACCTGTGCAAGGACAATCCACCCACCGATGGCAAACAAAAGCAACGGTCAGCGTTCAGCTGACCAAATTATAACGACCCTACCCCTTCTCTCGGGGCAGCGGTATTTTTCCCTGCAGGCATATCATATCACACGTATGGCAAGCTATATCATCAAAAGGTGCTTTCACGCACACAAGCCATCACAACCGTTCGCCACCCGGCCCAACGGTCTGTGCACTCAGGGCACATTCTTGGTGTTCTGGCAACCTCTTGCCCACCACCGTATCAGGGTCATCACCCAACGGTAAATCTCTTGAGCATTTACTCCATGGCGTGCAGCCGGAGTTAGTCCTCGGACACCGGGATGGCCCGTAGCCCCCCGTTGTGTCATGGCGCGCAGGCCGAAGACTCTTGCTATGCGCTCCAACAGACCGCACTTTTTGGTCTCACGTCAGATGGACATAGCGCAGGTCGGATCCTCCACCCCCCGTTGCTCAAATCGCCTTGCCTTCTCCGAGTACAGCGTACTCATGGCTATATCCAAGGCACGGGTCGGTCTCACCAATCCTGTTCCTGGCATTCAAGCCTGGGTATTTCACTATACCCATTTCCTCACAGCAACAGCGGGTCTTTCCTGGGCGCACCAGTACTTCCTGTGACTCTCTCCACAGGTGGACACCGCACAAGCACAAATGTCAGGGGTCTTTCCTGGGCACACCAGTACTTCCTGTGACTCGCTTCACAGGTGGACACCCTATGACATAAAGCATCACAAAAAGGGCCTTTCCTGGTCCCACCAGTACTACCTGTGCCTCATTCACAGGTTGGACCCAAAACCATCACATGGCTATTTTCCTGGGCTACCACCCCAGTACTTCCTGTTACTCCTTTTCGCAGGCATAACCCGTAGACTACTACACTATACGTTTATCACGGAGTCTTCTCCGGTTCGTATGCAACATCACCAATCCAGACCAACCTGTCCAGATGGGCTTCACACAGCATGCCTATTCCGTACTCCATTTCCGGATCTATATGCAACACAAAGGGGATTTCAAGCATCCACCCAAAGATTCCCAAAATCAGCCACCTCTTGGTGGGGGAAATCACAAGATATGCCAAAAAGGAAGCCTTCACATGGCTAGGAAGAAAAGTCGTTACCCTTGACGATCGCTTCGGTGCCATGGCCTCCAAGCTAGCTTGCAAGACTCGCAAGAGCGTTTCCTCCGCAACGCTGGCTTCAGATCTCTCGTCGGTAAACCGCAGCACCACCAGCAGCAGCCCCCATTCTTCTTCCTCCTCCTTTTTCTCTCTCTTTCTCTCTCTTGAAGAAAGATGAAGGCCAAAGCAAAGTGAGAAATCATTCTCTGATTTTGGCCCTTAAGGAAAAAGAAGAAGAAGCTTCAGCCCTTGGATCCAGACTGAAGGAATGGACGGCCACGATTCTGCCAAAAACACAGATTTTGACCCGACACGGCCTCGAACACGGCCGTGTGCCAGGCCGTGTGCCTCAAGCGGTGGTCAACCGACTTATCCAAACCAATGACACGCCCACGGGACACGCCCGTGTCATGGGCCGTGTCACCAACACGCCTTCAGACATGCCCGTGTCTGTGGCCGTGTACCTGGGAAAAAAATCCCAAATCATCCCGAGACTTCACACGGCCTGTGACACGCCCGTGTCCTAGGCCGTGTGCCCAGACACGGCACAAAGACACGCCCTGTCAAAATCCTTCGGCGGGCTGAGTTCGTCGCCTAATTTGGCACGCCCTGTGTCACGCCCGTGTCACAGGCCGTGTTCAACACTCGACACGCACTTCTCGACACTCGACGATCGTCGAGAAAAACTCGTCGAGAATGCGACACGGCCTTGGACACGCCCGTGTCCTGGGCCGTGTGCCTCCTCTCGACGGATCATCGAGAACAAAAATCGTCGAGACAAAGCCCAATCGTCGACATAACCTCGACACGCCCTGCGACACGCCCGTGTCGCAGGCCGTGTCACCGGACACGCCCTGGGACACGCCCGTGTCCCAGGCCGTGTCACCCAAAAATTCCTGATTCTGCACTTTGGGCTGTTACAATCCTCCCCTCCTACAAGAAATTTCGTCCTCGAAATTTAGAGACAGGAAAGTAATAGAAACCAGCAAGAAAAATGTTACAACATCTAACATTTTATGTTACAACATTCTCGATATAAGTTACAGAAACAACTCAGGGAACTCTTCTCGCATGGTCTTCTCGCGTTCCCATGTCAGCTCTTCACGGCCGCAGTTGTCCCACCGGACTTTCACCATACCGACCGTCTTGTTCCGCAACTGTTTCTTGGCTCGATCTTCGATCCGAATGGGTCTAACTCTCGTTGTTAGCCCATACCCCACCGGTACCCGATCATCCGCGATCACTTGAGCTGGCTCTTTCACGGCTTTCCGGAGCACCGAGATGTGAAAGACATCATGTAACCCACCCAAGTCCGCCGACAGAGCTAACCGATAAGCCGCTTCGCCAATTCGCTCAACCACTTCAAAAGGACCCAAATATCTTGGACTCAACTTTTTCAATCGTCGAATCCTGGAGACACCTTTGAATGGCTTGATCTTCAAGTAGACCCAATCGCCAACCGCAAATTCAACGTTCCGGTGCTTGGCGTTGTAGTACTTCGCTTGTCGATCTTGAGCAATCAGCAATCTCTCTCGAATGGTCCGAATGGTTGAGTTTGCTTCATCCAACTCATTTGGTTTAACAACCCGGGCTTCACCCGCTTCTACCCAAGCCAATGGAGTACGACACTTCCTTCCATATAGGGCTTCATATGGTGCCATCCCAATGCTTGCTTGGTAGCTGTTATTATATGCAAACTCGACCATATAGAGATGATCTTCCCATCTTTTTCCGAAGTCAAGGGCGCACATTCGGAGCATGTCCTCCATTGTTCTGTTGGTACGTTCAGTTTGGCCATCCGTTTGGGGATGAAAGGCCATACTGAAAGTCAGTTTCGTGCCCAACAGTCGGTGAATTAACCTCCAATCATTTGACGTGAATCGCCCATCTCGATCACTTACGATGCTCCGAGGAACACCGTGAAGTCGCACAATCTGATCAACATATAACTTTGCCAAACTTTCAACCGAATCATCCCGCCTGTTCGGGAGAAAATGTGCTACTTTTGTTAGCCGGTCAACTATCACCCAAATGGAATCATTTCCTCGCTGCGATCTTGGCAATCCATGCACAAAATCCATGGAAATATCATCAAATTTCCACACTGGGATCGGCAGTGACTTCAAATAACCGCCCGGCTTTTGGCATTCCGCCTTCACCATCGTACATGTTTGACATTTGGCTATATACAGTGCAACATCTTTCTTGAGCCCTGGCCACCAGAAAAGCTTCTTCATATCGTTGAACATCTTTGTGCTCCCGGGGTGAATGGAATACTTGGTATAATGTGCTTCATACATCAGTTCTTCCCTCAGTTTCCCCACATTCGGGACGCACAAACGGCCCTCTTTGCGCAAAAGACCATCAATCCAGGTGAATTTGCCCTCTGGCCCTTCATTCACATATCGTAAGAGATCTTCATCCAACTCCATTGCCCGTCGAACTCGGTCCGCAAGGTCACATTGCACCTCGGTCCAGTTCAAACATGCAGTGGCAGTGGAACTCTTGTTAACACAATAGATCTCTAATGCTTCCAACTCCTGGATAAGACGTTCATCATGCCTTTGCAACCAATTTGCTCTAGCCGGAACTCGCCGATTCAAGGCATCCGCGACAACATTCCCCTTCCCGGGTGTATAGTGAATCTCTAAAGTGTAGTCCCCATGGAACTCCAACCACCTTCGTTGTCGCATGTTCAACTCTTTCTGCTCCAACAGATACTTTAGGCTCTTATGATCGGTATAGATCTCCACCTTCACGCCATAAAGGTAGTGTCGCCACAGCTTAAGGGCAAAAATCACCGCCGCTAGTTCCAAATCATGGACGGGGTAATTTCGCTCGTGCACCCTCAATTGGCGTGAGCCATAAGCAATCACCTTTCCGCTCTGCAAAAGAACGCAGCCTAAGCCGCTCCCTGAGGCATCGCTATAAATTACAAATCCATCGGTTCCACATGGCGAAGACAACACCGGCGTCGTAGTCAACCGAACCTTCAGCACTTCAAAAGCTCGTGCGCACTCTGGCGTCCAAACGAACTTCTGATCCTTTCGCGTCAGTGTGGTTAGCGGCAAAGTGATCCGCGAGAAGTTTTCCACAAATCTTCTATAGTAGCCCGCAAGTCCAAGGAAACTCCTGACCTCGGCCACGGAAGACAATATTGGCCATTCTTGTATGGCTTTTATCTTCGCTGGATCCACTGCAATGCCCGCTCCACTCACCACATGGCCCAAAAATGCCACTGACGATAGCCAAAACTCGCACTTCGAGAACTTAGCATATAGCTGATTTTGCCTCAATGTGTTCAGCACCAACCGCAAATGAATCTCATGCTCAGCTGTAGACTTCGAGTACACCAGGATGTCATCAATGAACACGATCACAAACAGATCCAGGTACTCACGGAAAATACGGTGCATCAGATCCATAAACACCGAGGGCGCATTACACAGTCCAAATGGCATGACTATGAACTCATAGTGCCCATAACGCGTTCCAAATGCGGTTTTGGGAATGTCACCTTCCCGAATTCGTAACTGGTAATAACCAGACTTCAGGTCCAACTTCGAATAGACGGTAGATCCCACCAGCTGATCGAATAACTCATCAATCCGAAGTATAGGATACTTATTTTTCTCGGTCAGCTTATTCAATTCACGGTAATCGATACACAACCGTAACCTACCATCTTTCTTCTTTACAAAAAGCACAGGCGCGCTCCAAGGTGACATACTTGGGCGGATATAACCTTGCTCTAGCATTTCTTGTAGTTGAAGCTTCAACTCAGCCATCTCTTTAGGCGCAACGCGATATGGCGAGCGGGCCACGGGTTTCGCACCTGGCACCAACTCAATTGTGAAGTCAATCTCCCGCTGGGGTGGTAGCCCAGGGAGATCCGTGGGAAACACATCCGTAAATTTTGCCACAATCGGAACCTCACACAAAGTGGCCTTAGGCTCAACAACCTGAATTAGTGCAAAGTAACACTCCGCACCCTTCCGAACAGCTTTGACTACCTGGAGTGCAGACATCAACGTCCCGCCTACTCCTCGCATACCCGCGAACTGGGTCTCCTGTTCGGTATTCTGGCCCAACGTGATTTCTTTGGACTGGTAATCAATCATAGCATGCTGCTCCGCAAGCCAATCCATCCCAAAAATCACATCGAATTCCGATATTGGCAAAACAAATGCGGTTAAACAAAAATCCCGACTTCCTAACTGAACTGCCACATCGCAAGCTTGATCCGCAAGCATCCAACATCCATTCGACAACACCACTCTGACGCTATCTGTCTTTGCACGACTGGGTATCCCAAGCCGCGTAACAAATTCACGAGACAGAAAAGAATGCGATGCACCTGTATCAAACAGTTCTCGCGCCAGCGTGTCCCAAATCATTACAAAACCTATGACAAACATGTCACACACACAAACCACAAACATAGGCGTACTAAGCACAGCATACAAACAATCGCATATGCAAAACTAAACTCATACCTGTGACCACGTCACTCTGCTTGATGGCCTCTTGCAGGCCAAGATTGTAGACTCGGGGTTGCGCCTGCGAGGCAGAGGAATCCACCACCGCCTTTCCTTTTTCCGCATAAGATGCTCCCGCCTTCTTTTCACTCTTCGGCGGCATCCGACAATCTCGCGCAATATGCCCCATCCTACCACAATTGAAGCAGGTACGAGTTTCGGGCTTGGAGGTTGCCCCTGATGTTGTTCCCGATGCAACTGATGAAGGCGCTTGTCCACTAGGCTTGGACTTCTTGCCCCATCTCTTCTTATAAAATGACTTTCCCGATCGGGGAGCCTTCCACTCTGGTTGCGACACAGCCAAAGCTCTCTTCCCTTGCACCCTCTTCATATCCTTTTCCAACGCAGTCGCAGTGTCAACCAATGCTTGGAAGCCTTAGTTCACAGAACTGGACACAAGGAACCTCAGCTCGTCCCTCAGCCCTTCATAGAACCGATTCGTCTTCCTCTGCTCATCAGGAAAAATCGAACCCGCATACCGCCCCAAGCGCGTAAACTCATGCAGGTACGCGTCAACACTGCCATCACCTTGAGTCAACCGTTGGAATTCATTTTCCATGGCTATCCGTTGCGCCACAGGAAGGTGCTTCGCTAGGAAGAGCCGAGAGAATTCTTCCATCGACACTTGGGTTAACGGACGACCCGCCAAATGATGCAACTCCATCTCATCCCACCATAAACGCGCTTCTCCTTCAAGCAAGAAGGTGGCTAAGGTAACTTTCTGATGCTCCGCCGTTCCTATCGCCGTCATCACTCGCTTGATGCGCAATAACCAATCCTCGGCCTGCGTCGGGGTTCCCGCTCCCGAGAATGTAGGCGGATGGAAACTCATAAACCGCGTTAGCTGCTTCTTAGCCGCTCGAGGAACCACATCCATAACAGGTTCAGGCCTTGCCACCACCTGTTCTGGCCTTACAGCCGCTTGTTCCTGCCTGAGTGGCTGACCTTGGATCATGGTAAATAAGGCCTCCGCAACTAAACGGACATGTTCCGCAGACGATGGAGGTGTAGGCACCGCGGCTGGTGCCGTACTTTCATCAGAACGCTGGGGCTCAGACGGCCCAGCTCCACTCCATGTCACCTAAAGGTGGACAAGACACACACATTAGCGGTCGTACCCAAGCAAACAACACAAAATAGGAACACGCAGGTTCCTCAAACATACAAAATGCATTCCTATCATGGACATTCAGGAGTTCAATCGTAGACTTTGGTGTGCACAAACACGTGCTCGCCACCCCACAAAAGAAGTCGGCCACGACTTCGAGAGGGAAAGACCAAGACAAGCGATACCAAAAATGTAACAACCCCATCCGTTCATATGGTATATTCTAGAAGGTCCGGCCGGGGCCCCACAGGATATACCACAAAACAGTCGGTGAAGGTACAGGATGATATCAGAGTAGCGCGTCGCACCTATCACAAGCATTCTAGCGGAAGCCTAAACTACTTGAACTCCTCATGAATGTCCAAATATAAAACTCCACATTATATATATATAGGAATGTCTTATAACATGTCAAAAGAGTTGGCCTTATGGCCTTACATGGCTTTCACACAGTGGCCTAAAACAGATTGGCGCGCAGGCCGGCCACAATAAAAGAAAACACTCAAAAGAACACACTTAGCCTTCGAGGGCTAGGGCTAATAGCAGCAGCAGCAACACCAGCAGGAGCATCAACCTCTATGCGTCCCGCTCGGCTCTCCAGCACCTGTGCAAGGACAATCCACCCACCGGTGGCAAACAAAAGCAACCGTCAGCGTTCAGCTGACCAAATTATAACGACCCTACCCCTTCTCTCGGGGCAGCGGTATTTTTCCCTACAGGCATATCATATCACACGTATGGCAAGCTATATCATCAAAAGGTGCTTTCACGCACACAAGCCATCACAACCGTTCGCCACCCGGCCCAACGGTCTGTGCACTCAGGGCACATTCTTGGTATTCTGGCAACCTCTTGCCCACCACCGTATCAGGGTCATCACCCAACGGTAAATCTCTTGAGCATTTACTCCATGGCGTGCAGCCGGAGTTAGTCCTCGGACACCGGGATGGCCCGTAGCCCCCCGTTGTGTCATGGCGCGCAGGCCGAAGACTCTTGCTATGCGCTCCAATAGACCGCACTTTTTGGTCTCACGTCAGACGGACATAGCGCAGGTCGGATCCTCCACCCCCCGTTGCTCAAATCGCCTTGCCTTCTCCGAGTACAGCGTACTCATGGCTATATCCAAGGCACGGGTCGGTCTCACCAATCCTGTTCCTGGCATTCAAGCCTGGGTATTTCACTATACCCATTTCCTCACAGCAACAGCGGGTCTTTCCTGGGCGCACCAGTACTTCCTGTGACTCTCTCCACAGGTGGACACCGCACAAGCACAAATGTCAGGGGTATTTCCTGGGCACACCAGTACTTCCTGTGACTCGCTTCACAGGTGGACACCCTATGACATCAAGCATCACAAAAAGGGCCTTTCCTGGTCCCACCAGTACTACCTGTGCCTCATTCACAGGTTGGACCCAAAACCATCACATGGCTATTTTCCTGGGCTACCACCCCAGTACTTCCTGCTACTCCTTTTCGCAGGCATAACCCGTAGACTCCTACACTATACGTTTATCACGGAGTCTTCTCCGGTTCGTATGCAACATCACAAATCCAGACCAACCTATCCAGATGGGCTTCACACAGCATGCCTATTCCGTACTCCATTTCCGGATCTATATGCAACACAAAGGGGATTTCAAGCATCCACCCAAAGATTCCCAAAATCAGCCACCTCTTGGTGGGGGAAATCACAAGATATGCCAAAAAGGAAGCCTTCACATGGCTAGGAAGAAAAGTCGTTACCCTTGACGATCGCTTCGGTGCCATGGCCTCCAAGCTAGCATGCAAGACTCGCAAGAGCGTTTCCTCCGCAACGCTGGCTTCGGATCTCTCGTCGGTAAACCGCAGCACCACCAGCAGCAGCCCCCTTTCTTCTTCCTCCTCCTTTTTCTCTCTCTTTCTCTCTCTTGAAGAAAGATGAAGGCCAAAGCAAAGTGAGAAATCATTCTCTGATTTCGGCCCTTAAGGAAAAAGAAGAAGAAGCTTCAGCCCTTGGATCCAGACTGAAGGAATGGACGGCCACGATTCTGCCAAAAACACAGATTTTGACCCGACACGACCTCGAACACGGCCGTGTGCCAGGCCGTGTGCCTCAAGCGGTGGTCAACCGACTTATCCAAACCAGTGACACGCCCACGGGACACGCCCGTGTCATGGGCCGTGTCACCAACACGCCTTCAGAAACGCCCGTGTCTGTGGCCGTGTACCTGGGAAAAAAAATCCCAAATCATCCCGAGACTTCACACGGCCTGTGACACGCCCGTGTCCCAGGACGTGTGCCCAGACACGGCACAAAGACACGCCCTGTCGAAATCCTTCGGCGGGCTGAGTTCGTCGCCTGATTTGACACGCCCTGTGACACGCCCGTGTCACAGGCCGTGTTCAACACTCGACACGCACTTCTCGACACTCGACGATCGTCGAGAAAAACTCGTCGAGAATGCGACACGGCCATGGACACGCCCGTGTCCTGGGCCGTATGCCTCCTCTCGACGGATCGTCGAGAACAAAAATCGTCGAGACAAAGCCCAATCGTCGACACAACCTCGACACGCCCTGCGACACGCCCGTGTCGCAGGCCGTGTCACCAGACACGCCCTGGGACATGCCCGTGTCCCAGGCCGTGTCACCCAAAAATTCCTGATTCTGCACTTTGGGCTGTTACAATCCTCCCCTCCTACAAGAAATTTCCTCCTCGAAATTTAGAGACAGGAAAGTAATAGAAACCAGCAGGAAAAATGTTACAACATCTAACATTTTATGTTACAACATTCTCGATATAAGTTACAGAAACAACTCAGGGAACTCTTCTCACATGGTCTGCTCGCGTTCCCATATCAGCTCTTCACGGCCGCAGTTGTCCCACCGGACTTTCACCATACCGACCGTCTTGTTCCGCAACTGTTTCTCGGCTCGATCTTCGATCCGAATGGGTCTAACTCTCGTTGTTAGCCCATACCCCACCGGTACCCGATCATCCGCGATCACTTGAGCTGGCTCTTTCACGGCTTTCCGGAGCACCGAGATGTGAAAGACATCATGTAACCCACCCAAGTCCGCCGACAGAGCTAACCGATAAGCCGCTTCGCCAATTCGCTCAACCACTTCAAAAGGACCCAAATATCTTGGACTCAACTTTTTCAATCGTCGAATCCTGGAGACACCTTTGAATGGCTTGATCTTCAAGTAGACCCAATCGCCAACCGCAAATTCAACGTTCCGGTGCTTGGCGTTGTAGTACTTCGCTTGTCGATCTTGAGCAATCAGCAATCTCTCTCGAATGGTCCGAATGGTTGAGTTTGCTTCATCCACCTCATTTGGTTTAACAACCCGGGCTTCACCCGCTTCTACCCAAGCCAAGGGAGTACGACACTTCCTTCCATATAGGGCTTCATATGGTGCCATCCCAATGCTTGCTTGGTAGCTGTTATTATATGCAAACTCGACCATATAGAGATGATCTTCCCATCTCTTTCTGAAGTCAAGGGCGCACATTCGGAGCATGTCCTCCATTGTTCTGTTGGTACGTTCAGTTTGGCCATCCGTTTGGGGATGAAAGGCCGTACTGAAAGTCAGTTTCGTGCCCAACAGTCGGTGAATTAACCTCCAATCATTTGACATGAATCGCCCATCTCGATCACTTACGATGCTCCGAGGAACACCGTGAAGTCGCACAATCTGATCAACATATAACTTTGCCAAACTTTCAACCGAATCATCCCGCCTGTTCGGGAGAAAATGTGCTACTTTTGTTAGCCGGTCAACTATCACCCAAATGGAATCATTTCCTCGCTGCGATCTTGGCAATCCATGCACAAAATCCATGGAAATATCATCAAATTTCCACACTGGGATCGGCAGTGACTTCAAATAACCGCCCGGCTTTTGGCATTCCGCCTTCACCATCGCACATGTTTGACATTTGGCTATATACAGGGCAACATCTTTCTTGAGCCCTAGCCACCAGAAAAGCTTCTTCATATCGTTGAACATCTTTGTGCTCCCGGGGTGAATGGAATACTTGGTATAATGTGCTTCATACATCAGTTCTTCCCTCAGTTTCCCCACATTCGGGACGCACAAACGGCCCTCTTTGCGCAAAAGACCATCAATCCAGGTGAATTTGCCCTCTGGCCCTTCATTCACATATCGTAAGAGATCTTCATCCAACTCCGTTGCCCGTCGAACTCGGTCCGCAAGGTCACATTGCACCTCGGTCCAGTTCAAACATGCAGTGGCAGTGGAACTCTTGTCAACACAATAGATCTCTAATACTTCCAACTCCTGGATAAGACATTCATCATACCTTTGCAACCAATTTGCTCTAGCCGGAACTCGCCGACTCAAGGCATCCGCGACAACATTCCCCTTCCCGGGTGTATAGTGAATCTCGAAAGTGTAGTCCCCAAGGAACTCCAACCACCTTCGTTGTCGCATGTTCAACTCTTTCTGCTCCAACAGATACTTTAAGCTCTTATGATCGGTATAGATCTCCACCTTCACGCCATAAAGGTAGTGTCGCCACAGCTTAAGGGCAAAAATCACCGCCGCTAGTTCCAAATCATGGACGGGGTAATTTCGCTCGTGCACCTTCAATTGGCGTGAGCCATAAGCAATCACCTTTCCGCTCTGCAGAAGAACGCAGCCTAAGCCGCTCCCTGAGGCATCGCTATAAATTACAAATCCATCGGTTCCACATGGCGAAGACAACACCGGCGTCGTAGTCAACCGAACCTTCAGCTCTTCAAAAGCTCGTGCGCACTCTGGCGTCCAAACGAACTTCTGATCCTTTCGCGTCAGTGTGGTTAGCGGCAAAGCGATCCGCGAGAAGTTTTCCACAAATCTTCTATAGTAGCCCTCAAGTCCAAGGAAACTCCTGACCTCGGCCACGGAAGACAATATTGGCCATTCTTGTATGGCTTTTATCTTCGCTGGATCCACTGCAATGCCCGCTCCACTCACCACATGGCCCAAAAATGCCACTGACGATAGCCAAAACTCGCACTTCGAGAACTTGGCATATAGCTGATTTTGCCTCAACGTGTTCAGCACCAACCGCAAATGAATCTCATGCTCAGCTGTAGACTTCGAGTACACCAGGATGTCATCAATGAACACGATCACAAACAGATCCAGGTATTCACGGAAAATACGGTGCATCAGAACCATAAACACCGAGGGCGCATTACACAGTCCAAATGGCATGACTGTGAACTCATAGTGCCCATAACGCGTTCCAAATGCGGTTTTGGGAATGTCACCTTCCCGAATTCGTAACTGGTAATAACCAGACTTCAGGTCCAACTTTGAATAGACGGTAGATCCCACCAGATGATCGAATAACTCATCAATCCGAGGTATAGGATACTTATTTTTCTCGGTCAGCTTATTCAATTCACGGTAATCGATACACAACCGTAACCCACCATCATTCTTCTTTACAAAAAGCACAGGCGCGCTCCAAGGTGACATACTTGGGCGGATATAACCTTGCTCTAGCATTTCTTGTAGTTGAACCTTCAACTCAGCCATCTCTTTAGGCGCAACGCGATATGGCGAGCGGGCCACGGGTTTCGCACCTGGCACCAACTCAATTGTGAAGTCAATCTCCCGCTGGGGTGGTAGCCCAGGGAGATCCGTGGGAAACACATCCGTAAATTCTGCCACAATCGGAACCTCACACAAAGTGGCCTTAGGCTCAACAGCCTGAATTAGTGCAAAGTAACACTCCGCACCCTTCCGAACAGCTTTGACTACCTGGAGTGCAGACATCAACGTCCCGCCTACTCCTCGCATACCCGCGAACTTGGTCTCCTGTTCGGTATTCTGGCCCAACGTGATTTCTTTGGACTGGCAATCAATCATAGCATGCTGCTCCGCAAGCCAATCCATCCCAAAAATCACATCGAATTCCGATATTGGCAAAACAAATGCGGTTAAACAAAAATCCCGACTTCCTAACTGAACCGCCACATCGCAAGCTTGATCCGCAAGCATCCAACATCCATTCGGCAACACCACTCTGACGTTATCTGTCTTTGCACGACTGGGTATCCCAAGCCGCGTAACAAATTCACGAGACAGAAAAGAATGCGATGCACCTGTATCAAACAGTGCTCGCGCCAGCGTGTCCCGAATCATTACAAAACCTATGACAAACATGTCACACACACAAACCACAAACATAGGCGTACTAAGCACAGCATACAAACAATCGCATATGCAAAACTAAACTCATACCTGTGACCACGTCACTCTGCTTGATGGCCTCTTGCAGGCCAAGATTGTAGACTCGGGGTTGCGCCTGCGAGGCAGAGGAATCCACCACCGCCTTTCCTTTTTCCACATAAGATGCTCTCGCCTTCTTTTCACTCTTCGGCGGCATCCGACAATCTCGCGCAATATGCCCCATCCTACCACAATTGAAGCAGGTACGAGTTTCGGGCTTGGATGTTGCCCCTGATGTTGTTCCCGATGCAACTGATGAAGGAGCTTGTCCACTAGGCTTGGACTTCTTGCCCCATCTCTTCTTATAAAATGACTTTCCCGATCGGGGCGCCTTCCACTCTGGTTGCGACACAGCCAAAGCTCTCTTCCCTTGCACCCTCTTCATATCCTTTTCCAACGCGGTCGCAGTGTCAACCAACGCTTGGAAGCCTTGGTTCACAGAACTGGACACAAGGAACCTCAGCTCGTCCCTCAGCCCTTCATAGAACCGATTCGTCTTCCTCTGCTCATCAGCAAAAATCGAACCCGCATACCGCCCCAAGCGCGTAAACTCATGCAGGTACGCGTCAACACTGCCATCACCTTGAGTCAACCGTTGGAATTCATTTTCCATGGCTATCCGTTGCGCCACAGGAAGGTGCTTCGCTAGGAAGAGCCGAGAGAATTCTTCCATCGACACTTGGGTTAACGGACGACCCGCCAAATGATGCAACTCCATCTCATCCCACCATAAACGCTCTTCTCCTTCAAGCAAGAAGGTGGCTAAGGTAACTTTCTGATGCTCCGCCGTTCCTATCGCCGTCATCACTCGCTTGACGCGCGATAACCAATCCTCAGCCTGCGTCGGGGTTCCCGCTCCCGAGAATGTAGGCGGATGGAAACTCATAAACCGCGTTAGCTGCTTCTCAGCCGCTCGAGGAACCACATCCATAACATGTTCAGGCCTTGCCACCACCTGTTCTGGCCTTAAAGCCGCTTGTTCCTGCCTGAGTGGCTGACCTTGGATCATGGTAAATAAGGCCTCCGCAACTAAACAGACATGTTCCGCAGACGGTGGAGGTGTAGGCACCGCGGCTGGTGCCGTACTTTCATCAGAACGCTAGGGCTCAGACGGCCCAGCTCCACTCCGTGTCACCTAAAGGTGGACAAGACACACACATTAGCGGTCGTACCCAAGCAAACAACACAAAATAGGAACACGCAGGTTCCTCAAACATACAAAATGCATTCCTATCATGGACATTCAGGAGTTCAATCGTAGACTTTGGTGTGCACAAACACGTGCTCGCCACCCCACAAAAGAAGTCGGCCACGACTTCGAGAGGGAAAGACCAAGACAAGCGATACCAAAAATGTAACAACCCCATCCGTTCATATGGTATATTCTAGAAGGTCCGGCCGGGGCCCCACAGGATATACAACAAAACTGTCGGTGAAGGTACATGATGATATCAGAGTAGCGCGTCGCACCTATCACAAGCATTCTAGCAGAAGCCTAAACTACTTGAACTCCTCATGAATGTCCAAATATAAAACTCCACATTATATATATATAGGAATGTCTTACAACATGTCAAAAGAGTTGGCCTTATGGCCTTACATGGCTTTCACACAGTGGCCTAAAACAGATTGGCGCGCAGGCCGGCCACAATAAAAGAAAACACTCAAAAGAACACACTTAGCCTTCGAGGGCTAGGGCTAATAGCAGCAGCAGCAACACCAGCAGGAGCATCAACCTCTATGCGTCCCGCTCGGCTCTCCAGCACCTGTGCAAGGACAATCCACCCACCGGTGGCAAACAAAAGCAACGGTCAGCGTTCAGCTGACCAAATTATAACGACCCTACCCCTTCTCTCGGGGCAGCGGTATTTTTCCCTGCAGGCATATCATATCACACGTATGGCAAGCTATATCATCAAAAGGTGCTTTCACGCACACAAGCCATCACAACCGTTCGCCACCCGGCCCAATGGTCTGTGCACTCAGGGCACATTCTTGGTGTTCTGGCAACCTCTTGCCCACCACCGTATCAGGGTCATCACCCAACGGTAAATCTCTTGAGCATTTACTCCATGGCGTGCAGCCGGAGTTAGTCCTCGGACACCGGGATGGCCCGTAGCCCCCCGTTGTGTCATGGCGCGCAGGCCGAAGACTCTTGCTATGCGCTCCAACAGACCGCACTTTTTGGTCTCACGTCAGACGGACATAGCGCAGGTCGGATCCTCCACCCCCCGTTGCTCAAATCGCCTTGCCTTCTCCGAGTACAGCGTACTCATGGCTATATCCAAGGCGCGGGTCGGTCTCACCAATCCTGTTCCTGGCATTCAAGCCTGGGTATTTCACTATACCCATTTCCTCACAGCAACAGCGGGTCTTTCCTGGGCGCACCAGTACTTCCTGTGACTCTCTCCACAGGTGGACACCGCACAAGCACAAATGTCAGGGGTCTTTCCTGGGCACACCAGTACTTCCTGTGACTCGCTTCACAGGTGGACACCCTATGACATCAAGCATCACAAAAAGGGCCTTTCCTGGTCCCACCAGTACTACCTGTGCCTCATTCATAGGTTGGACCCAAAACCATCACATGGCTATTTTCCTGGGCTACCACCCAAGTACTTCCTGCTACTCCTTTTCGCAGACATAACCCGTAGACTCCTACACTATACGTTTATCACGGAGTCTTCTCCGGTTCGTATGCAACATCACCAATCCAGACCAACCTGTCCAGATGGGCTTCACACAGCATGCCTATTCCGTACTCCATTTCCGGATCTATATGCAACACAAAGGGGATTTCAAGCATCCACCCAAAGATTCCCAAAATCAGCCACCTCTTGGTGGGGGAAATCACAAGATATGCCAAAAAGGAAGCCTTCACATGGCTAGGAAGAAAAGTCATTACCCTTGACGATCGCTTCGGTGCCATGGCCTCCAAGCTAGCTTGCAAGACTCGCAAGAGCGTTTCCTCCGCAACGCTGGCTTCAGATCTCTCGTCGGTAAACCGCAGCGCCACCAGCAGCAGCCCCCTTTCTTCTTCCTCCTCCTTTTTCTCTCTCTTTCTCTCTCTTGAAGAAAGATGAAGGCCAAAGCAAAGTGAGAAATCATTCTCTGATTTCGGCCCTTAAGGAAAAAGAAGAAGAAGCTTCAGCCCTTGGATCCAGACTGAAGGAATGGACGGCCACGATTCTGCCAAAAACACAGATTTTGACCCGACACGGCCTCGAACACGGCCGTGTGCCAGGCCGTGTGCCTCAAGCGGTGGTCAACCGACTTATCCAAACCAGTGATACGCCCACGGGACACGCCCGTGTCATGGGCCGTGTCACCAACACGCCTTCAGACACGCCCGTGTCTGTGGCCGTGTACCTGGGAAAAAAAATCCCAAATCATCCCGAGACTTCACACAGCCTGTGACACGCTCGTGTCCCAGGCCGTGTGCCCAGACACAGCACAAAGACACGCCCTGTCGAAATCCTTCGGCGGGCTGAGTTCGTCACCTGGTTTGACACGCCCTGTGACACGCCCGTGTCACAGGCCGTGTTCAACACTCGACACGCACTTCTCGACACTCGACGATCGTCGAGAAAAACTCGTCGAGAATGCGACACGGCCTTGGACACGCCCGTGTCCTGGGCCGTGTGCCTCCTCTCGACGGATCGTCGAGAACAAAAATCGTCGAGACAAAGCCCAATCGTCGACACAACCTCGACACGCCCTGCGACACGCCCGTGTCGCAGGCCGTGTCACCGGACACGCCCTGGGACACGCCCGTGTCCCAGGCCGTATCACCCAAAAATTCCTGATTCTGCACTTTGGGCTGTTACAGAATATCTCCAAAATCACCCTAAGGCCGAAACTCGACGAATTCGACTCAATTCGGTGAAAATCTCCAAGTCAACACTGATTCGTCGAGTATACTCGATGAATTCAGTGGACACTCGACGAATTAAACTTGGCAAACAAGAAGAAAAATTGGCTAACTTAGTGATATACGATGAATCGGTGAAAAACCCAAGTCCACGGGAAAATCGTCGAGTATACTTGATGTCTGGACCCAACTCAACTCCGCGCTAAGTGCACTCAATGCACTCGACGCAAAATAGATAACTCAACGGAGTTGACTTCACATGATGCCTTTCACACAATGACAAGGCTTCACTGAACATTTTTGACTTAGTCTCACAGACCACTCAACTCTCTCAACGCCAAGTTTACTTCACTCAATGCCAAGATTGATACTCGATAAATTGGACTTAACTCAACGCCAAAGCATTACCCGACGAATTTCAACAGATACTCAACGAACTCGACACCTAATAATTGACAAATAAAAAACACTAAATGCCAAAGGATGATACTTAACAAATTGTCTTAGAATAACAATCATCTACTCGACGTATTAACCTAACTAGATTAACTCCCTATTCGACGGATTATACTTGGGCGATCTCCTACTTAATCAACGAAGTTAAAATTCGCCGGAAAACCAACAATACCAAACATATCTACCGAACCCTACACTGATCCTATTTTCTAAGGAGAGATTGGAGAAAAACAACAAGTAACACAATGAAATGAACTTGACAAGGGGAATAAATCATCACTTGCCTTGAATCGACTGAAAACCGGCCGCGCAAGCACTCCTCCTCAAGGATCTGGCGACAAGAACATCTAGGAAACAATTCTTGAAACGTTTTGGGAGAAAAGAAGGCTTAAACGAATCCCCTAATGCCCAACAAAATCAAGAAATGAGAAAAACTCACCGCACACATGTAGACCTCGGCGAGAGCAGTCCGAATATACTCTCCGATGGCAATTTCAAGCACCGAAGATCCTACAATCAATGATCAAAAGCTTTACGATGTCCGCCGTATCTCCCTTCACAAAAACATTTGTCGGCTCTGGAAGAAGATGAATAGGGTTTCCATCACATCGTTAACTATTTATATTTATATAAGTAATATAATATTGTATTATAATTAATTACTAAATAAATGTCCAAACGATCCAAAACTCAAACCATCTCGGAATTCTACGAAAATCGCACCATAGCGAAATATCGATGCTACAAATCCAACGACAGAGTCGAAATCGAAATCCGACAACCCAAACTGGGGTAAAAACTCCTCGTTGCCCAAAACTCCAAAACATCGTAAAAGTCTCCACCGAGCTCCAAAACAAACCCAGCTCGCAAGGGAAAACTCCAAAACACACTAGAAATTAGCCAAGATAATATTCTAAGTCAAAACCTTAGATACCATATGAGCAAAAGCCAAGCTCATCCAATGGTAACTATCAACTACGCATCAACGTAACGCCTTGACGTCAAAAATATGCCACTATAGGAATTAAGATAAACATCGAAAAATATGGGACGTTACAACAATGACGACAAAGGATCCATATAACAGACCCGACTATAGTGGGATAAAGTCTTGAGTACTGTTATTGTTTTAATTAATCACTACTGAGCTAGTTTTACTCACTGTTTTCTTTTGTTGTGATGTTAATCATATTTGATTCATTGGCTTTTGTTACCACTTACTCATTCCTTATTGAGGTATTCTTTTCTTTTGAATTCCTCAGGCTCTTAAAAGTAGCAATCCAAGTGGTTAGAGTTTGTGATTCTTGGCTCGGTGTTGCAGTGCTTGTTTTTCCCCTCACTGTGCGAGGTAGTTGTTTGTTCCATATCAGTATAGACGTTTGTTTATATTCTTTGGGTTCATGTCAGGTTGTTGATACCCAAATCTTTTGTTGGATTACTTGCTGGCTTTTCCTGCTTTACTTTCTAGTTATCTCCATAACTTGCTCTCTGGAAATGTTTTATGTTAGGATGTATATTAGGCATTTTAAATATAAAAGCATCATTCTTGCTTAGACTCATAGCATGTATTTTAACTAAATGTCATCCTATTTTACAGATTACAATCTCTTTTTCTTCCTATGCTAAGTTTACAAACTTGCAGATCACTATATATTTGTTGGGTCCTCATGCCCACATAGGATAAAATGATGTAGCCTATGTATTTATTTTCGCACGAGTATATTTTCATACTAATGGACTAGTTGGTCTACTGAACTAAGGGACATGGTTTCTTAATATCTCTAAATATAAAACTATGTTTCTTAAAACATAAAACAAATGTTTTTATATAAAAATAGTTGAAAGTTTTACTTTTTTCTTGAACGTCTGCAGCTGTCCCCTGTACAATATGGCATCACGACATGTATTTTCTCTTACTCTGATAACATATTTAATGTTGACAAAATACTGGTTGTGATAAATCATCACTCAAATACTCATAATCTGGATCCTGAGCATTCTCTTTTCATTTCATGGCCATATACTCTTAAGGGAGCATTGTGTCTTCCCTCTTTCTCTTCTTAGCTTATTGTACATTTCGAGCTTCCCTTTCCATTGCAACAAAATCAAACTCAGTAGGCTCATTGACATCCAGTAAGGGAATGTTGAGTGCCAGTGTTTTGCCTTGAAAGATCCACAGGGCTTGATCAATATTGTCATTCTCCCCTTTCTAGCTTCTTCAAATATATTATGATCATGGTAAATTATGGAATCCGCAACTCTACCAGATAGATTCTAAAAGGTATTCTCATTATCCTCAAGAATTTCATCTTTAACCTCTTTAACTAGTTTCATTACTTCAACCCGAGTAGAATAGAAATATTATTATATGTGATACACTCCAATTTAAATTGTCTCATTATTCTTGCTAACATAATGCTTAATACTGGTGATGTCTTGAGAGAATTGCTACAAATTGTCATCCATTGACATCAATATTTTGTCAATATATAGCACTACACTTACAGCTTTGTCAAACTATTTTGTAATTTTTGATTGATATGGGCAATGTCATCCTTCATTATCTTTCTCTCTTGAAAAAATTCATCTCTTAAAACTTTAGAAGCTTCATTAATGTAAACCTTTAGAGATGTGCTTTGCTCATGTAGCTTAAACTTTATAGTAGATAGGATGGAGATGTTGAATCAGTAGGGATGGTAGATGTGGATGGCCCTGAGTACTGAGGAGTTTCTTCAGTAGATGGTTGGGTCTTGTTCCTGAGCTCACATAGGTTCTCTTGGACTATCAACTCAGTGTAAGTTGCATCCTCAGCCTCTTGTGATACTATCATAAGATTTTCTTAAGTAGGGAGCGTAATGTGAGCCTCCCCCTCAACATCAGTACGACATCCTAAGCTTACTTCAGAATAATCATTTAATAATTTGTCAAGGGTGCCCTCAGCCTCTCTATCACTTTGCTGCACAACTTCTATAGGAATTTGTTCTTGAAGGTTCTTTTCAGCCTCCCCTTTACTGAAACTCCCTTTTACAAAGCAGTAATGATGTCATCAACTTAAACACTGAGTTCTTGTAGTTTAACAAGCACATCTTCTGATGATGATAGATTTGGGTCATGGATTGGTTCACTGTTCTTACTTTTTTCACTTTCCACCTAACCTAAGTTTGAGGAATTGGAGTGTCTCTCTAGGGCATTATCTTCAGTTAAGGAGTCTTCCTCACCACTGGCTTCTATAACAATACTTTTTTCCCTTCTTTGGTCCTTGACTTTTCTTCTCTCTTGGAGCCTTTGTTAGAATTTTCTCGTATCTTTCCAGAATCCTTATGTCCAACATTCTCATATGATGGATTTTGGTACCTAACTTTTTGCTGATGCTATCAGGGTAAGTTGTCAGCAAGTATAGAGATAGAATTCTTCCCATATTAGGTACTAACACACTGTCCTGAATTTTCTAAAATATTAGCTATACCCAGTTTGTATTTTTGACTAGATAAGCCTGGTCATTATCTCAAACATGAACATGGAAATCCTATTATGCAATCCAACTTTGTACAATAGTGCTTTTCCAATAATGTAAGCTAGGAATTTCCTTTCCGATTGAAGTATTTCCTTTTAAGTGACCCATAGGGCTCTCCACAATACTCGGACCAACCTAGAACGTCATAGGTATCTTGTTTGGTGATTTACTTATTTACCTCATTAATAACAGGATGTAGGAGAAGTGACTTGGCTATCTTTCTTGCAAAAACCTTTACTTTCTTTTTTCCAATTCCACTCTTAATAACATCTCCTGATGCCTTGAATGTATAATTAGAGTAAAATTCTAGCACTTTCTTCTTCTAGATCATAGAAGGCTCTAACAACACGAACTTGAGGCATACAATATATAAATGTCTCAAAACAGTCTAAATATCTTATGGAGCATCCTTAAATACATGTCTGACTATAAGACACCCATCTGTCATGTAGGATATAATAGAAGGTCTTGCTGGGGCCCACGCCGTATTCTATAGACAGTTAGCAGAGGTATATATTGAGACAAAACGAATTACGCAATCTACCTTAGAGTGTATTCTAGCAGAAGTATTAAGAATAATAAGAACCCAACAACCTGAATGTCCATTATACCAAATAGTACGAGTGTTAACAAAATACACCAAAATTCTTTGTCCTTAAGGCCTCACAATTATTTTCTCAATAATAAGTGTTTTACAGGCATCGACAAGCAGGCCGACCACAAATGAAACAACAAAATACACTTTGCTTGGCCCTCGAGGGCCGACACAACAAATAGGGCTTCAGCCCACTACTTCCCACTTGGCTTAGCTGCACCTGCATAAAAGCATTCCACCATAACGGTGGTAAATAAGGCAATGATCAGTATTAGCTGACCAAATTATAACGACCCTGCCCCTCACCGGGGGCAGCGGTGCACCTTACCTGCAGGCAGAACATCATGTACAATAACAGTCATAAAACGTGCAGTTTAAGCATCATTCACCACAGTAGTTGGCATAGTCGACCACACATCCCGTACACTTAGGTCACATTATCGATGTGCTGAGATACAAGCCCCACCACAATTCTCAAGAATATACCTTTGCGCATTACTAGTGTTTTCGGACCAAAGCCTAATACTCTCCCTATGCTACGACAAAGTCTTCTAAGAGTTAAGAATCACAACCCGCATTTTCTCAACATTTAAGTTATATCAGAGTAAGATAAATCACGCACCGTGATGCCACGCCGTGCAGGGGATAACTACAGACGCTCAGACAAAACCCCAAACTCTACAGTTTATATGAAATCCATAAGTTATTAAGCGAAAACCCAGTTTAAATTGGATGGCCGTATCCCTCGGCACAATAGATCAACTAGTGCATGAGTAAAAGTATAGTTATACGCAGCGGAAAATACTTTGGTTATGTTGATTAACACCCTACTTGAGTATAAAACATCCCACAGGACAACCCTTGGCAAGCAAAACTCTATATTTATTATAAGTATAAAAATAGTCTTTACGTTAGTTAGAAAATAGTATTTTAATTTTAGAAATATGAGATGTATGAAGTACAAGTAGTGATGCTTTTATAAGTGAAAATACCTAACATGAAACCTAGCATAAAACATTCCCAAAGAGCAAGTAAAAATAACCACAAAAGGCAAAACTAGCAGCTTAGCAGAGTATTCAATAATTCTAAAGAAAACCACCAGTGGGTATCAACAAACTGACACAAACCCACTGATCAGTATGCGTGTCTGTACTAACAAGAAAACAACCAAGAACTACCTCTCAAGGTAGAGGAAACCTCAGCAATACTGCAGTCCACTACCAAACTCCAAACCTAGCTGCTCAACCGGCTACTACTCAGAACCTGAGGCATTCAAAGAAAGAACACCTCAGCAAAAAAAACACAAGTGGTAAACAAAAATGTCAGTAAACACAGGAGTAGCAAGATTACTAATCCCAAACCTGAATAGTTGTCAAAATAAAACACAACAAACTAACTAGAGATTTAGAACGAAAAGTTAACTTATAAAGTTAAAAGGTAATGAAATTTGCACCAAGGCAAACAGAGTTATACTCCGGAAACAATCTGCGAGGAAATGCAGAAACAGCGTAAGATTAATCCATAGGAAACAAATATGGGTCAAAGGCTAAATAAACATGTGTATCATTAACACCGTAACACAATCGGATTTGAGTCGGGACCAAACTAGTCAAACCCGAACTAACAGACCCAAACATCTCAAAAACAGGACTGCGATGGTGGCCATCTGATCCAACACAACCCAACAACTCAAAAAAGAGACCCAAATATGCCCGGGTGTAATGATTCACGAAACTAAGCCAACCAAACCAACACCATATGTCCAAATACCCATAAACCCAGACTCAACAAATTCAGCATAAAACCGACGAGACTAGCTTGGCAAGACTAAGCTTTAGTGATACACATCAAATTATTTAAAGGACACAAAGCTAAGGAAAAAATGTTGAGTACACTCGACACCACGTCGAATGTAGTCAACGCACATGACGCCACAACTCAGCACACGCAACGCTTAAACACATCAGTAAGAATTAGACGATGACATTGAGTGAGTTCAGCTCACTCAACGCTTAAACACTTAGCTGCCAAAAACAGATGATGACATTGAGTGTGTTCAGCTCACTCAACACTGTCGATGTTATAATACTTAGATTCCAAGATTTCCTGATGGCATCGAGTTTATACAGCGCACTCAATGCCATGTTGAGTGTAGGTAGCATGCTCAATGCCTTTTGACTTAGCATAAAAATTCTGATGGCGTTGAGTGTATGCAGCATACTCAACGCCGCATTGAGTGTAGGTAGCACACTCAACACCATTTGACTTAGTGTCAAATTCTGATGGCGTTGAGTGTATGTAGCACACTCAACGTCCCGTTGAGTCCACACAACGCACTCAACGCTTTTTGACTTAGCATCAAATTCTGATGGCGTTGAGTATATGCAACACACTCAACGTCATGTTTAGTGCACTCAATGCACTCAACGCTTTTACACTTAGCGCCGCAGACCTCTCAGCAAGGCGTTGAGTGTAATCATCAAACTCAATGCCGAGTTGAGTGCACTCAACTCAATCAACGCATTTAGACTTAGGCTTGAAATTGTATTCAGTGATATGGCCACACTCAACGCCTAAGGGCTATACACAATGCCTAGGGCTATACTGAACGAATCTTGCTCCGTTCGACTAATTGGCTCAGTTCGACGAACTCTGTTTGACGATTTGTGATTTATTCGTCGAACTCCGTTCGACAATTTTCCTCTGTTCGTCAAACTCTGTTCGACAAATTAGATTCAATTCGACGAATGTTGACCACTCCAAATTGACAACTACTCCATGGAACTAATATATTGAATGATATGATTGTTGAACTTGGCTGGAAAAATAATACCAATATACTGATTGGCAAAGGCCGGATCTAACCCTATTCCCAAAAATTACAACAAAAGGAAGAACAGTATGGAATATATATACAGGAAAAGACAAGCTTGGCAAGGGGAAGAAGTCACCACTTGCCTCAAATTGCCAATCCAGCCACGTAAACACTCCGGAAACTTCCTGAGCAAGACTACCTGAAACTTTTCAGGACAAAAGAGGGTCAAACCGCCTACCTAGACCTCTAAAAATCCAAGAAACTGGAAAAACTTACCGTAGAAACGTAGATCTAGGAGAGATCTACCCGGATCCACTCTCCAAAGATGAAATCAAGCATCAAAACTCTAGAAATCGGTGGCCGAAGGCTTTGGAAAGTCCGCCGCTCTCGTTCTTCCGCAACAAGTCGACGGTTTCACGAGGGAGACAAATGAATAGGGTTTGAAGCGATGGGTTCTATTTATACTGCTTTTATCCGATTATTTTATAATAGGATAACATAATTAATTAAATAAAATGTCAAAATGACCCGAAAACCAAACTTACCCGAAATTTTACCAAAATCGCACCGTAGCTAAATACCGATGCTACGAACCCAACGATGCAGTCAAAATTAAGATTTGATGAACCAAATTGGGGTAAACACCTTTCGAAGCCAAAACACAAGCATTCCCAAAGACGCTCCACCGAGTCACCAAAACAGACCCGACTCGCTAGGAAATCATGCAAACATGCTAAACCCAGCCACACACAGAAAAACTAAGAGCTAAAACCACGCTCTAACAATGGAAAATGCCGAAAATGCATCAGTGTAACGCCCTGACATCATAAATACGCCAGATAATGAATTAAACCAAATATGGCAAAATCAGGGGAGTTACATTAACCCACTGACTCACTCCAAGCCGAATGCCATAAGGTGTGTACAGTTCGGCCGCATCTTGTTGCTCAAATCATCGTATCAATGACAACAATGCATGTCGGCCTCCCCTTGTCCGTTCACACAATTCATAACCACATTATGTTTTGAGGCTAGCACCTACAGCCATTGTAGCAGAGCAATCTAAGCTCACAACTCAAACTACAGGCCCCAAGTATCCACGATAAAGGCCTCAAAATCATTACTCACTGGGAGCTACGGCTGGCGGTAGCGTTATTGTCGCGCGGTAGGGGACTAACTATCATTTATTCCCCAAAACGGCTGTTTTACTGGAGACTGAAAGTGGTGGTAAGGAGGATACCACCAGAGGGGTTAGACTGCTTACTCTAGAGGGGGGTGAATAGAGTATATTAAAATCCATTAGATTTTTATTTCAACGTTGAAAATTGTGGTACTAATAAGTGTAAATCAGAAAGGTGCAGAAATAAAACTAAGCAATACAATAATCAGCACACAAAAAGAAAATAAAAAGCATCACAGACGATATAAGAATTTTATAGTGGTTCCCCTAAAACTTGGGTACATCCACTCTTCTACTACCCTGATAGGAATCCACTAAGGTTTTTGACCAGGTTCCCTGTCACCAATCATGTTTTTGTTTCGGTGCCTGTCACCACAAGATCTGCTTCAGGTAGATCAGGAAACCCTTCAGGCTTTTGATCAGGGGCCTAAAAACCAAGTCAAGTCTTTTGATCAGGAGACTTTCAACCAAGTGATTAACTTTTGAAGGGAGCTATAACCCTGTATACAGTGGGTGAAATAAATGAAACTTGATGTTATCATCTCTTTCTCAAAGCAACAGAGAAGATTAGTGGATCCTTGATGGTGTCAAAGCTCCCCCTGAGATGAGGATTTGTTCAGGAAGAATGGAAGCTTTGTAGGGTGAGTAGGTCTTCTTGAAAAGATCTCTAGGAAGCTATAGATAGATTTAAGTTGGTTATCTCTCTGTGTGTGTTCTTCGTTCTTGCTTTTTCTTCCCCTTTTATTTGTTCTTTTTGTTGTTGTGATAAACTGCCAGAGAGGAGATTTCTTTTTGTATTTCTCTGTATATTTCTCCTTAGAATTTGAATTGACTGCATTGAATGGTGACTGCCTGGTGAATGAAAATCTGGCTGGAGAGAATATTACACTAATGGATTTCCCCAACTGACCTATTAAAAATGGCAAGTAATAATCCTGATGAATACCCTAATCAATGTTACTTCTAACAGTTATATTTAGATAATATTAAGAATTGATTATTCAGGAATTACTGTAATGGAATAAGGATAAAAGATGGAAAAGTCTATGTCTGGATCTGCACAGAGTTCGTCGAGCAAAGAACAGATTTCGTCGACCTGAGTCCAGAGTTCGTCGACCAGAGAAATCATGTTCGTTGACCTGATAATTCCTGTTCGTTGACCTGAGCAACAAGTTTGTCGACCTAAGAACAACTAACTGCTTTCTCATAAATCTTGCCAATCTGCGATCTATGTTCGTCGAGCTGATAACAAAACTTCGTCGACCGGAGTTCAGGGAAATGATTCTGGACTTAGAATGTTGAAGTTAAACTTCCAGAAATCATCGACCTGTGCTCGAATATTGTCGAGCTCAACTCAGAGAATTGTCTCTGAGTTCGTCGAGCTGAGCATGACTTTCGTCGAGCTTAGTTCGACGAACGTCGAACTCACTTTCCTGAAACTTGATTTTTCTCTAAGTCTGGAGTCTTCTGCAGTATTTGTTTGGCTGGTCCATGCATTGTTAACTCAAAGGACATAGCCTAAACTTTAGGACACAGACATGACCTAGCTATACATGGTGGGTCAAATATCCTAGTTAGTGAACCTAGCCCAAATCAAACTAGGGATCCAACAATCTCCCCCTATTTTGGTGAGGTCACTAATAAAAACAAAACAATACTCACAAAGCAAAAGAAAAGTATATCTGGCAGAAAAATTTAAAACATGCAGCAAATATATATACAATGTAGCTTTTTGTCTATGGAAACAAAGGTGTAAGACATAGAAACCTGAATAGCATATACTCATTTCTTCTTCTTCATTATCTCCTTTTGCTTTTCCTCCTTTTCTTTGACACCAGGCTGGGTAAATTTGATATCTCTATTAGGATTAGCTGCATGACTCCTTGTCATAGTCATATCAGCAGCTCCAATGATGTTGAGAAATGTGCCATTGGCACAACAACCACAGGATGTAATTTCATATAATCATCTACATTAAATAACTTATTAGCCTTTGTATACCTGCTCAATACTTTTTCCCTGTATTTTGACATTGTTGAATACTGTGAGGGATCCTTTCCTTAAGCTTTAGCCTTGTTTATCGATCATAGGTAATCCAACCAATTCTTCGAACCTGGCCATTTTAGCAGTAGTAGCTGTTTAAGGATCCTCAAATGGAACAGGAGGAGATTTAGGCTTCTTTGGACTATCAGCTTTCAGAGATTCAGGAGCATGTTGTAAATGCTATTAAGGTTGTTGATGTTGATGTTGTTATTGTTGCCTGCTTGAGGAGTACCTGTGCTGGCTGCTTACAGAAAGTCAGGATCTACCTTGCTGTCTCTGATAAGTTTGATATTAGGTAGATCTCTGAGAGGAATTGCATGAAGCACCAACAGCAAGTGGACGAGGAGGAGGAGGGTCTTTCCTGTATCTTTGAGAAGGAGGAGGAGGAGAGTATCTCCTGCTTTTCTTCTTGACTTTCTGCTCATTCTTTGACAGCCACATCCAAGCTGGCATGCCCTTGTAAGGAGTAATATTTTGAAGAATGTAGTATGGGGTATCATTAGTGGGATTAGGTTTAGGAGTAGCAGCTGGAGGGGCATTCCTTTTCTTAGAGATTTTCTTTTTCTTTGTAGAAGGACTGTTATCTGAATCATCTTCATCATCATCATCTGAGGATCCCTGAGGATTATCATATAATGCATTAATTTCTTTAGAGCTTGAAAGATATAGTAACTAAACACCTAGAGGGGGGGTGAATAGGTGACCAAATTCTTTTTAACTTTTTATGGCAGCAATCAGTTACAAACACAGATTTATATCTACTTTTGCTCAGCACTCACACAGCATACATAGCAAATCACAATCACAGCAGACACAGAGTTTTATAGTGGTTCCCCAAGCTTTGGGTACATCCACTTCCCCCTTCGCCTATCTAGCAGTGTACTAGATTCGGCCAAAATTCTCCACTATCTCAGAACCCAAACTGGTTCCTACACCTCAGGCCCAAAGCCCTACAACTCAGCTTTTCCACAAAGCCTACACTTAGCCACAAAGGCCTACACTCAGCCACCAAGGCCTACACTCAGCCACAAAAAGGCCTACACTCAGAGATTCCAATCTCCTACACTCAGGCTCCCAAGGCCCTACACTCAGCCTTTATAATTACAGGCTTACAAAACTCAGATCCAAAGGATCCTACAAGTTATAATGAATACAAAAAGTATAAACTCAACAACTTAGATAAAAGAGAGATAAGTTGTGAGATTCTTGATGAGTTCTTGGAAGAACTCAGCTGGACTCAATCTGACTTAGCTTTCTTCAAAGCTTCTTGAAAGTAGAACTCAATAAGATTGACTCCTTCTGCAGTTGATCCTTGATCTCTGCTACTTAAGGTTCAGAGTAGATCTGAACCCTTCTTCTCAGTCTGGTTCCAACAACTGATTTCTTGGATGGAGCTCTCTCTCTCCAACTTCTTAGATCTGCACTTAATTCTTCAAGGAATAGCAAGATCTTCTTTGTTGAATACTTGATCAATGATTTGAACAACTACTTCTGTAGACTGTATAAGCCTATTTATAGGCCCTCTTCATGGTAACCGGCTAGTCCGGTTCATAACTGTCTTCTGACAACTCTGACAGGTGCTGTAGACTGGCTGGAACAGCAGCTGTCAAGTCATCCAGTCAGTTCTTGAAAATTCTCTAATTGTCTGAAAGTGTCGACACCTTCTGTCTTTAAGTGTCGACACTTATAGACTAAGTGTCGACACATGTTGTCTAAGTGTCGACACTAGTCTACAAGGTGTCGACACAACTCCTTGTGTTGTTGATTCTTTATCTCGACACAGTTTCTTCTTCATGTGTCGATACTGAAATTGAGTGTCGACACAAGTACTTGTCCTTCAGTATTTTGCTGAATTCTTCGAAGTGTCGACACATCTCCTTTGAGTCGACACATCTTCATGTGTTGAATCTGTTAAGTGTCGACACTGCTTCTTGGTGTCGACACATGTCTTCAGTGTTGATACTTGTTGAGTGTCGACACAGCTCCTTGTGTCGACACATTCTTCTTCTGTCGAGACTCAGACTGAGTGTCGACACATTCCATTAGTGTCGACACTTGTACTTAGAATAATTTGTTGAACTTGCTGATCTTTGCTAAGTGTCGACACAGCTCCTTGTGTCGACAATTTCTTCAAGTGATGAGTCTTCAGCTGAGTGTCGACATATTATTCTGGGTGTCGACACTTACTTCCACTGTTGACTCTTCTGCTGAGTGTCGACACATTGTTCTGGGTGTCGACACTTGTACTTAGTCTCTGCTGACTTTTGCTGAGTGTCGACACAGCTCCAAGTGTCGACACTTTCTGGTGTAGACACAGTTCTTCTAGGTGTCGACACTGCTGTTAAGTGTCGACACTGCTTTACTGTACTTTCTTCATTGAGTGTCGACACAGCTCCTTGTGTCGACACTTTGTGTCTGGTGTCGACTCAGCATCCCTGGTGTCGACACAATGACTCCAAGTGTCGACACTGCTTGTCTGGGTGTCGACACAAGTCTTCTTAAGTGTCGACACTTTCCCTCTGGGTGTCGACACATGTACTTAGAAACTTTTTGCTTCAGTCCTGCAAATACTTAACCTGCACAAGTAACTCAAAAACACATCAAATACATTTTGATGTATATCATTGAGTTGGGTGAGGCTTCTTCAAATCAGGTACATTTAAACCAATGTACCCAACAATCTCCCCTATTTGGAGAAGTCATAACCCTTAGTCAATGATATACACCATTCATAATTAAATTACAAAATGATGTAAAGCGGGATTATATACAGCAGGGTAAACATAAACATGTAACAATTACACATGTATACAAATACATCATCACAGAACAAATATGAAATAGACATAGACATCATCACAGAACAAATATGAAATAGTTTTAACATATAACACATTGTTCTAATAGCTGTCATATTCATTTCCAGAAGTTCACAAAATGTTTTACATCAAAAAGATTACAAAGTAAACTCCAAGAAAATTCTAATTCTATTTCAGTTCTGGCTCCTTAATCACAATTCCTTTTCCAACTTGAACTTTAGCTTGAATAGGAGCATCAGCAACTTCAGCATCAGCAAGCTTCTTGCCTTTCAAGTCTTTCTTCTTAAGCTCTTCTGCTTTAATCTTCTGCCTTTCAAAATAATGGTAAGGCTTAGGAAAGTACTTGCTAGGCTCTAGAGCAGTAGGAGGTAGCTTTCCCATCTTGGCCTTCCTTCTGTATTGAACTATTGTCTCCTGTCTAGTCTCATGTTTTCTCCATTCAGCCTCAGAAAACCATTTGTTCCTGTCATGCACATTATCTTTGGCAGCTTTCCAGGCAGTCAATATAATGTTTCTTGAGGTAGGGCTCCACTGCTCAAAGTATGGTCTTTGTTCAGCTTGTATCCTAAACCTGTTCTTTGACAATCTAGTCTCTTCTTCTTTCTGCAGTGCCTCTTGCATGGCTTCAGAAATTGGCTGAACAACTTTCTCAATAATAACATTGTCCTTGCCCCCAGGTGGGCTATACATAGACTATACATCAGCATGAATCATATCAAAATCTGGAGGAGGATAAATGACTTGAGCCACTTCAGGTTGCTCTCCTCCTAGATAGGCAGGATGAATTCCAGATTCAGCCACATTATCATCAGCACAAAGAGGAGGATAACCCAGTGTAGCTCTGATAGAATTTGATATCCATTTGGCATGATCAGAGCTGGACTTGACTAAAACCCTCTCCCCCTTTATGACTTCTCTTTCTATATGATCTCTCACATCATCTTTTTGAAATCTCACCTGATTATCCAAGTAATTGACTCCATCCTTAAAGAAAGGTTTTAACCTTTGGAGTTTGTCAGTGATTAGCTTTTGTGAATCTTGCATGGCAGTCTTAAGAGCAGTGATTTCTTCTAGAAATACTTTGTCAAAATCTGCCTTTGCTATAGCTGGAGTCTGCCCTGCAGCCAGATTCTTCAGTTCTGTGACTATTGCATTGTGAGATGTAGTAAGGTTGTCATTCATTCTTATATGATTTTCAAGAACATAACCTTGCTTCACAGCTATGTCATCCACTTGTGATTTTATCTTTTCTTGCTATGTAGCCAAGTACACCACTGCATTTCCACCCTTGTGGAAACATTCTGTCATCTCCTTCTTATTTTGGTTCATTTCAAACCTTATAGATTTTATGTCCTGGGCCAGATCAAATTGCAATGATTTCTGCCCTACATCAACATAAGTCTCTAGTGCTGAAAGGGAAACTAGATCTGATATACTCTAGAGGGGGGTGAATAGAGTATATGGTGCTTTTAAAACACAAAGAAAACTTTTGCAAAGCTTTACAACAATTGTTGTAATGAGTGTGAGTAGGGAAGCAGAAATAAAACTAATCACAGAACTAAGCTATGCAAGAGCTAAGCACAAGAAAATCTAAGCCAGAAACAAAAAGAAAAACAAGCAGAACCAGATGACACAAGGAAATATAGTGGTTCCCCAAACTTGGGTACATCCACTCTTCTACCACCCTAGGTAGGAATCCACTGCAGGATGAGTTGATCAGGTGTCCTGGGCACCAATGAGCTTTTGATAAGGTGCTGAAAAACCAAATCAGATTTTTTGATTAGGTGTCTTGCCACCAATGAGCTTTTGACAAGGTGCTCAAAAACCAGATTCAAACTTTTGAAGGGAGTTTGAAAAACCCTTTACAGAGTGGGGGTGAGAGAGTTATGGCAGTCTTCTCTTTCTCAATCAACTGAGAAGACTAAGTGGATTGATGTCAAAGCTCCCCCTGAGTCCTTGATCTTCAGGAAGAAGAGCTTTGCTGAGGGTGATAGGCCTTCAAAGTTAGATCTCCAGCAAAAGATGATTTCAGCAAGCTGAAATGTTGAGAGTCTGGAGTCTTGAAAATGATGTTGGCCTTGAACACTTTGAGAGCTGAAGAGATCTGAAGATTTTTGAAAGCTTGATCTCTCTGATGAGTGTTCTTCTGATTTCTTTTTGACAGAAGATTTTGAAAAAGTCTTGTATACTGAGTTGTGTGTCCTCTTCTTATCAAAATCTCTCTTTTGATTCAAAAACATTCTATCTTTTATTCTCTGTGCCAGAATAGAATATCACTCTGTCAAAGATAGCCGTTGGTCTGCATTGATTACATCCTTAATTGCATAATTTCTTCTGAAGGAAAGTCCACAGAATTATTCCTTGAAAAATCCCTTGAAACTTGGTCCAGAAGTAAATGAAAACGGCTAGCAGATCTTCTGAATTAAATGTAGAATAACTTCTAACTAATTTGAATTTGAATTCTGGAAGATAACTAAAAACGTCGAACTGAGCTCTGCTATCGTCGAACTGAGCTCAGCGAACTGGAAAATTCAAGCAACAAAATAATCGTCGATCTGAGCTCAAAGATCGTCGAACTGAGCTCAGAGATAAGGATCCAGTGCAGAGTCAAAATCGTCGACCTGAGCTCACCGATCGTCGAATGGAGTTCGACGATATTGTGAAGTTGAGCTCAGCGATCGTCGAGTGGAGCTCGACAATATTATGAGGTTGAGCTCAGCGATCGTCGAATGGAGCTCGACGATCTGTAGAAGTTGAGCTAGACGATCGTCGACCGGAGTTCGACGAAACGTCGTGCTGAGCTCGACGATTAGACTTGGTCTACAGAAAAACTTGGTCTTCAGGGCAGCTTCCAATCCTAGACTTCTAACCCTTAGACTCAATTCTAATTGACCTATTAAGCTATACAGAAGGTCAAACACAGATTCCTAGAGACATAGTGATCCTGACCCAAATTAGTAATAGGGTGTTCCAACAATCTCCCCCTATTTGGGTTAGGAAAACTATTTACAGACTTTGGAAAAATTAAATAACATCATACAATCAGAAAAGCATAAAAATAACAACAGCTAGACACATTGCAGAAACATCACAGAGATATATATATAACATCCAGATAGCAGTCAGAAAAACCAAGGATTGTCACCTTACAGAGTTACTTCTTCTCTTTGCCTTTAACCATCTTGATTTCTCTGTTAGGGTTCAATGCTTCCTTGTTGGACCTAGTGTCATCAGCTGCACCCAAGTATGTTTGCTTTGAAGTCCTGGGAACCACAGCAGCAGGATGCAACTCCATGTATCTGTCTGCATCAAAGAACTTGCTGGAGGCATATCTTTCTAACTCCTTTTGTCTTTGCTCTGACATGGTAGAAATATTAGAAGTGTCTAAGCCTTGCTCTCTGGCTTTCTTTATCTGGTCTAATGCAGCCATTTCTTTCATTCTAGCAGTCCAAGAGGCTGGGTTCTTTTCAGGGTCCTCAAATGGTACAGGTGGCTCATACCTGTTGGAAGAAGTGTCTTGAGGAGGCCTAGCAGACACTGTCTCTTTGAGCTTAAAGGGGAATGGACCAGAAGTAGTATCAGATGAAGCATGTCCTCCCCTGGAGTAAGGGTGCTGCCTGGAATGCCCTTTAGAATAAACCTGAATATCTCTTTGACTTCCCCTGTATCCTCCTCTCCTGGAATAAGAACCCCTAGATTGGCTTTCCCTTTGATATGATCTGGCATGGGGTTGATAGGGAGCCTGGCTTCTAGATGGGGCCTGACTTGCAGAGCTGCCACCTGCACCTGCATCAGGTGGAGGTGGTGGAGGAGGATGAGGGTGCTGGAACTGGGAGGAGCCCTTCTCATACTTTCTTTTCTTCTTCATTGCTTTTAGCTGATTTTTAGAGTACTGCATCCAATGTTCAGTAATTTGACAGTTATGCAGAATATAATATGGAATATCATTATCATCTTTTACTTTGGCAGGTGGAACCCTTTTCATAGCCTTGCTTCTAGCCTTCCTCTTCCTGGCAATAGTGGCAGCAGAGTCATCAGAATCTGTCTTAAACTCATCAGAGTCAGAACTCTGGGCATCATATATAGCATCTATCTTCTTCATAAGATCTTTCTTCAGTTGCATTGCAGCAGATGAGGCAGAAGCAGAAGGGGCAGCAGCAGGAACAACAGCAAATACAGCAGCAGATACAGGAACAACAGCAGATGGGGCAGCAGATTCAGCAGTAGATACAGAAGGAGAAGCAGAAACAACACTAGTAACTTCAGGAGTGATGGTAGCAGCAGCTTCAGTAACAACAACAAAATCTTCAGCAGCAACAACAAAATCTTCAGCAGGCTCAAAACCAGTGGCCTCTGTCATCAGAAAATCCTGGGATGTTTGCTCATCAGAAGCAACTTGAAGTTCAGCAGCAGGGAGAACAACTTCAGCATTAGCATCAACAAATTCAGAAGCAAAGGCAGTCCTTTCTTCATTAGCAGCAGCAGCAGTAATCACTGAGAGTACAAAGGAGGAAATAATGTTGGGGTCACAGCTAGAGAAAGGCACCAGAGCCTTGGACAGATCTTCTGGGGGCTGGACAGCATTAGGCTCTGGGAGATAGCTGAAGTATGCAGTGTCAAAGGCAGAAAGCAGAGACCTTAGGTCTATTGCCAAAACTGCAGTAGGAGCCTGAACTGGAGTAGCAGCAACAAGAACAGCAGATTCAAAAACAACAGCAGCAGCAGCAGTATCATCAACAGCAGGAGCAGAAGCAGCAGCAACAGCAGCATGAAGGCTGGCTTCGTATGGCATCTCCCCCTGCCTAGATGCAGATACATCTGTATCAAGGCACACTGCTGGAGGTGCTGCCTGAGGAATGAGGGAGGAAAGCCTGGCAGACAGAGCTGTCACTGACTGTTGTAGAGGAGCTAAGGAGGCCTCCATGAGAAGAGAGAGCCTGGGGGCAAGTAGCTCATACAACTTGTCAGCTAAGGCTGGCAGATCTACATGCTCACTAGCAGGAGCAGAGGTAGAGGGTATGGCGATGGCTGAGGATGCTGGAAGTGGAGGGCTGGATGGTGGAGGGATGGATGGCTGAGGAGTGGGGATGGTGGAGATGGAGGGTAAGGGGATGGATATGGATGGAGTAAAGGTTGGTTGGTCAATGATATGGTGGAGGAGATCTTGGAATGAGGTTGAGGAGGAGGGTAATTCTGGAGGAGAAGAGGGGAAATCATCCATGTAGGATTCATCCAGAAGGGTGAATGATGGTATGGATGGAGATGATGTGACATCTGGTGGTGGATAGGAGAACAATGGGTGGAAATGGTCTACTGGAGATGATGAAATGGTTGCTGGAGATGGAATTGATGTTGGAGATGGGCTGGAGATGGTAATAGTGGATGAAGATGGAATGGTGGATGGAAGAGGTAGGGTTGGACTTGGAGGAGGAGAGGAAGCAGCAACAACAGCAGCCAGGTCTTCTGCAGGAGCAGGGACCTGTGGGGGAGTGACTCTGGGAGTCCTGGTGCCTGAAGGAGCACTAGAAGAGGGCCTGCTGGGCTTGCTTATCTGCCTGTCCCACTTGCCAAAGAGGGCACAGGTAAGTCTCTTGGAGGCATTAATGTGCACTCCAGAGGAGACCAGCAAGGCAGGGCATTTATTTTGCAAGAAGACTCCAAGGATTCTTCCAAAATTAACAAAACTTTTATTGATTTTCTTCTTTATCAGGTCAAAGAAGACCTCTCCCCAGTTCAAGCTTTTCTTATCTACCAGAGCTCCCATGAGGCAGAGCTGATGTCTGGAGATAGTATCATGAGCTGAGTGCTTTGCCAGCAGCACTTTACCTACAACATCTGCTAGGAACCTGTACTCAACAGATAAGTTCCTTTTAAACAACTTGCTAGGGTTTCCCTCTGGATGACCCATCCTGGCAAGTATATCAGAAAATTCCTCCCCAGATAATTCAGCAGTGTTTTCTCCATTTCTCAAACCAAAAACCTCTGTTAAGACTGTTGGGGTTAGAGGTACCTGGGTTCCAGCAATAGATCCAACTATTGTGTTGTTGTCAAGGTTGTGAGCAGTATAGACCCATTCCTTTATTTCATCTGAAGCAAGCTTGATTCTAGTGGTCATGAGGGCAGACAAGTTCTGATCCTTGAACAAATTCAAGATGTCCTGGAAGATTTGATCAGTAGTGTTGAACGATTCCAGATCAATATCGAATCCTGCATCAAACTTCATGGCGGCTAGAACAGCAACTGATACGGCCATTGTACCTGCAAAAATTTAACAAACAAAACGAACAAGCGTAGAACTGTTTGGAGGGAAGAAAATTCTTGCAGAGAAATTGAAAGCGCAAGAGAGAACGACGGCGAAAAATGAGTTTTATATTAGGGTTCGATGAAGAATTGGAAAGATCGTTGAACTCAGTTCGACGATCGAGGGTTCTAAAGGAATCTGAAGAGACTCCAACATCGTCGATCTCCGTTCGACGATCTGGAAAGGCGTCGAGCTCCGTTCGACGATCGTTCAGGGAACAAAATTGTCGAGCGCCGTTCGATGATCGTTGACCGGAAGAGATAGTTCATACTATCTGAGGGGTGCTGAACTCAGTTCGACGATTCTGGAAATCGTCGAGCGCCGTTCCACGATCTTTGGGGAAATCGTCGAGCGCAGTTCAGAGATCAGAAAATTCTAGACACTAAGAAAAATCAGAATTTTGCCTAGTCTTGGTCAATTTTTAGCTTTCAAAATCATGGATATTATTTAAGACTTCCTCCATCTAACATTCCTAACTGATTTAGGAAGAAAGTGTGTTTTTTTTCATCCAAAGGCTTGGTGAAAATATCTCCCCTTTGTAAATCAGTTGGGATATATTGCAGTTCAATTTTATTCTTTTCAACATTGTCCCTTAAGAAGTGATGCCTAATCTCTATGTGTTTTGTCCTACTATGGAGGACTGGATTTTGAGCTATGGAAATAGCACTTGTATTGTCACAAAAGATTTTAGACTTCTCTAAGTTGTAACCATAGTCTAGGAGTTGGTTTTGAATCCACAGTATTTGTGAACAACAACTGCCTGCAGCCATATATTCAGCTTCAACAGTTGAAGTTGACACTGATGTTTGTTTCTTGCAAAACCAAGAGACAAGTCTATCACCAAGGAACTGACAAGTTCCACTGGTACTTTTCCTGTCAATTCTGCATCCAGCATAATCAGCATCAGAGAATCCAGTTAACTCAAATGCTGAATCTTTTGGATACCAGAGACCTAGATTTGGACAACTTTTAACATACCTGAGAATCCTCTTTACTAATGTGAGGTGTGACTCTCTAGGACTAACTTGGAACCTAGCACATATACATGTAGCAAACATTATATCTGGTCTACTAGCTGTAAGATACAGTAAAGAGCCAATCATTGCTCTATATGTTGTCTGATCAACAGGTTTCCCATGTTCATCAGCATCCAATACAGCATTGGTAGGCATGGGTGTTTTCATACAAGATGCCTCAGACATGCCAAATTTCTTAACCAGCTCATTAGCATATTTGGTTTGAGAAATAAAGATGCCTTCAGCATGTTGCTTGACTTGCAATCCTAGGAAGAAGGATAGCTCACCCATACTACTCATCTCAAATTTAGAATGCATTAGGTTAGAAAACCTTCTGCACAATTGTGAGTCAGTAGAACCAAAAATGATATCGTCTACATAAATTTGTACTAGTAGGGTATGGGACTTATGGGTTCTAATAAAAAGAGTTTGGTCTACTCTACCCCTGATAAAACCATTTTCCAAGAGAAAGCATGCTAGGGTCTCATACCATGCTCTAGGAGCTTGCTTGAGACCATATAATGCTTTATTTAATCTAAAAACATAATCAGGATAAGTTGGAGAGATAAAACCTGGAGGTTGTCTGACATAGACTTCCTCTTTGATGTCTCCATTTAAGAAAGCACTCTTGACATCCATCTGATAAACCTTGAAGCCTTTGTGAGCTGCATAAGCTAGAAATATTCTGATGGCTTCCAATCTTGCAACAGGTGCAAAGGTCTGGTCGTAGTCAATTCCTTCTTCTTGAGAATATCCCTGGGCAACTAGCCTTGCCTTGTTCCTTATTATTACTCCTTGATCATCCAGTTTATTTCTGAATACCCATTTTGTTCCAACAATGGAATGATCCTTAGGCTTTGGCACTAGTTCCCATACTTTGTTCCTCTCAAATTGATGCAACTCCTCTTGCATGGCAATGATCCAGTGTGGATCTTGCTCTGCATCTTGAATGGACTGAGGTTCAATTTGAGAAAGGAAGCAGGTGTGCAACAGGTTTTGGTTGACCTGATTTCTGGTTTGCACACCAGCTGAGATTTCTCCAATTATCTGGGAAATTGGATGGTCTCTTGATGTTACTAAATCAACAGGGGGTGTTGATTGTTCACCAACCTGTGTTGTTGTTTCCTCTTGTGGTACAACAACTGGCTCTTCAGGTAGTGCTTCAATGTGTTGAGCATTCCCTTCATCTTCACTGCTTTCATCCTCTTGAGCAACCTGTAACTTGTTCATATCTTCAACTAGAGAGTGTTCCTGCAAAGGTTCTATGGTAGAAGAAATCTTCTCCTTGAAAGACATGTTAGTTTCATCAAAAGAAACATGAACAGATTCCTCAATTTTTAATGATGATTTATTATAGACCCTATAGGCCTTGCTGATCATGGAGTATCCCAGAAACACTCCTTCATCAGCTTTGGCTTGAAATTTTGCTAAATATTTCTTGTCATTATTGTGAATATAGCAAATGCAACCAAAAATTCTGAAATAGTCAACATTAGGTTTCTTCCCTTTGAGTAATTCATAGGGAGTCTTTCCCTTTAGTTTATGTATCAGACTTCTGTTCAGCACATAGTTGGAGGTGTTCACTGCCTCTGCCCAAAAGGATAGAGGTAGATGAGCATCTGACAACAATGTAGTGGCAGATTCAATAAGGGTTCAATTTTTCCTTTCAGCTACCCCATTTTGTTGAGGAGTTCTAGGAGCTGAGAAAGTATGCCTGATCCCTTCACTCTGACAGAACTCTTGCATAAGAAGAGAATCAAACTCTGTCCCATGATCACTTCTGATCAGGGCAATGTGAGTATTGAACTCAATCTGTATACATTTGAGAAACTCTGTCAGACACTTAAAGTTATCAGACTTCTTCCTTAGAAAGAACACCCAAGTGAATCTAGAGAAGTCATCTACAATTACTAAAGTGTAGGATTTCCCTCCTAGGCTTTGTACTGTGATGGGTCCAAATAGATCCATGTGTAACAGATACAATATCCTAGGTGAATCACTCTTATTAAGTGACTTAAAACTGTTTTTAGTTTGCTTGCCTAATTGACAAGCCTTGCAGAGTCCTTCCTTCTTATAGGGGCCAGAAGGTAGTCCTCTAACAAGGTTGTCCTTGGAGAGCCTAGCAATAGTTCTAAGGTTTAGGTGTCCTAATCTCTTATTCCATAACACATTTGGTCTACATACTGAATTGAATAAACAGATATCTATAGTAGTTGAAAGAAAATCTACAAGGTAGATGTTACCTTTCCTTTTACCTGTCAACACAGTTGTGTTGTCCTATGACTTGATTTTGCATAAGGTTTTGCTGAAGGTCACCTGGTAGCCTTTATCACATAGCTGACTGATGCTGATTAGGTTGTGCTTCAGTCCTTCCACATAGGCTACCTTCTTGAAGGTTACTGAACCAATCTGGACTGCACCATATCCTTTAGTTTGTCCAAAGTTGGAATCACCAAAGATAACCTTGGGTCCAAGCTTGGCTTTAAAGGAAGTGAGGTTGTCCTTGTTCCCTATCATGTGCTTAGAGCACCCACTATCCAAATACCATTGTTGGTTAGATGTTGGATAGGTCTTCACCTGCACATAAAACAATTCACTTGTTTTTGACCCAGTTTACCTTAGGCCTAGGTTGATAACCTCTAAATTCAGAAATGGAAGACATCCCTGGCTGACTCTTATATCCTTCAGGATGATATCTCCTTGGAGGTATAATCCATTCAGTATAAGGGTTGAAGGTTTGGGATGAAGAACCCTTAGGATTCAATTTTGACTTGCCTTTGAAAAAGTTTCCAGAGCTCTGACCTCTGTTCGACGATCTTGGAGCTGCGTTCGACAATCGTGGGTCAGATCGTCGATCTCCGTTCGACGGTCGACTATGGCTGAGGTCAGGTATATAGGATCGTCGACCTGCGTTCGACGACTTTGGCTGAGATCGTCGATCTGCGTTCGACGATTTTGCCTGAGATCGTCGAGCTGCGTTCGGCGATCGTCGATCTTCATTCGGCGATTGTCGATCTCCGTTCGACGATTTGTGCTGTGACTTAGTTTTCTGAGGCAGATCAGAATTTTTCCTGGCAACCTCTACAACTCCCTTTCCCTTGTCAGAAATGAACTTGATGGGAGTTGTCAGAACAATAGGTTGGCTGGATGAGGCACCCAAGCCCAGTGTACTGTTGAATCTTGAGTTCACTGTGCTTGTGATGTCCATCAGCTTGATGCTTCTCCCATTGAGAGATTCTTCAAGCTTCTTGGCATCAGAGAGCTCACTTTTCAGTGAAGCTATCTGTCCCCTATAGTTCTCCAACTCCTGAGAGAGTTTGAGGTTTTCTGACTTTAAAACATTTTGTTCAGATAATTGATTTCTGAGAGAGATGATCTCTTTCTCAGACTTTAGTAGGTCTAAACATAGTGCTTTAAATTCAGATTTAAAATCTTCTGAAGTAAAATCAAAAGAGCTGATTACCTGATCTTCTTCAGGTTGAGTCTCTGAGTCTGACTCTGACTCCTCTTCCTCTGAGTTGTGTTGTGAGGCATTGATTGCCATCATGCAGAACTCCTTTTCCTCTGCATCATCCTCATCATCACTGGAGCTGGAAGAGGCTTCTGACTCCTCTTCAGTCTCACTCCAGGATTCAGCAACAAACCCTTTCCTTGTATGCTTATTTTTGCTGAAAGAAGGTTTGCTATTGCCACTCCTTTTGGAGTCTTTCTCCTTTCTTCTCTCTTTTCTTTCCCTTCTGTCCTTGTTCTTGTTCTCTGGACAGTCAGGAACTATATGCCCTGGTTTCCTGCAACCAAAGCAAATAATGTCTTTGTTATTGCCAATGGACTTGTCATACCTTGGCTTATCCTGCTCCTTGTATGATCTTCTTCTGAAGTCCTTTCTGGCCATCTTATAGAATCTTTTGGCCAACAAGCTGAGAAGTTCATCATTGCCTGTTCCTTTTTCTTCAGGTAGATCCTCAGTTGCCTTGAATGCTATGGTCTTCTCCTTTCTTGTGGCTGGTGAAGCAGCCTTCTGTTCTTCCTCTCTGTTCTTGATGAGTAGCTCATAAGATTTGAGCTTACCCAACAAGGCTTCAGTGGTGATCTCATTCAGACTTCTGGCATCTTTAATTGGCTAGATTCTTGAATCCCAAGTGCTGGGAAATGACATTAGGATCTTGACATTAAGTTCTGTCAGTGAGATCTCTTTGTCTAATGTCCTCAGTTCACTAACAATTAGACTCAGTCTGTTGTACATGTCTCCCACTGGCTCAGTTTCTCCCTTCTTGAAGTTCTCATATTGGGAGATGAGATGGGATCTTCTGTCCTTTCTCTCATCAGCTGAGCCTGAAACTATTTCTGAGAGCTTGTCCCAAATCTCCTTGGCTAAATTACATTCAGCTACCTTTTGAAAAATGTCATCTGACATTGTCTGAGCTAGAATGTTCATAGCCTTGGCATCAGCTACTTTCCACTTTTTGATGTCAGCATCTGTTCCTGATGGAGGTGGAACAGCATTTGTGCTTGTGCTCTCTGGGGGTCTAGGACACACTGTCAAAACAGAATTAAAAATATCTTCGTCATTTGAATTCATGTAGAGTCTAATCCTTGCTTTCCAGAGTGCAAACTTTGACAGATTGCACATTGGAGGTCTGGTGCTAGCATAATCTTTGTTTTGGGCCATGATTTGTGCAAACAGAAGCTAATAATAAAATACAAAAGAAAGCAGATCTAGTTTGGGATCTTTGGGTTCAGGTGTTAGCCTGTACAACCAAACAGATATGGTATGTTTAACCAACCTCCCTCTGATACCAATTGAAAGGGAAACTAGATCTGATATACTCTAGAGGGGGGGTGAATAGAGTATATGGTGCTTTTAAAACACAAAGAAAACTTTTGCAAAGCTTTACAACAATTGTTGTAATGAGTGTGAGCAGGGAAGCAGAAATAAAACTAATCACAGAACTAAGCTATGCAAGAGCTAAGCACAAGAAAATCTAGGCCAGAAACAAAAAGAAAAACAAGCAGAACCAGATGACACAAGGAAATATAGTGGTTCCCCAAACTTGGGTACATCCACTCTTCTACCACCCTAGGTAGGAATCCACTGCAGGATGAGTTGATCAGGTGTCCTGGGCACCAATGAGCTTTTGATAAGGTGCTCAAAAACCAAATCAGATTTTTTGATCAGGTGTCTTGCCACCAATGAGCTTTTGACAAGGTGCTCAAAAACCAGATTCAAACTTTTGAAGGGAGTTTGAAAAACCCTTTACAGAGTGGGGGTGAGAGAGTTATGGCAGTCTTATCTTTCTCAATCAACTGAGAAGACTAAGTGGATTGATGTCAAAGCTCCCCCTGAGTCCTTGATCTTCAGGAAGAAGAGCTTTGCTGAGGGTGATAGGCCTTCAAAGTTAGATCTCCAGCAAAAGATGATTTCAGCAAGCTGAAATGTTGAGAGTCTGGAGTCTTGAAAATGATGTTGGCCTTGAACACTTTGAGAGCTGAAGAGATCTGAAGATTTTTGAAAGCTTGATCTCTCTGATGAGTGTTCTTCTGAATTCTTTTTGACAGAAGATTTTGAAAAAGTCTCTGTATACTGAGTTGTGTGTCCTCTTCTTGTCAAAATCTCTCTTTTGATTCAAAAACATTCTATCTTTTATTCTCTGTGGCAGAATAGAATATCACTCTGTCAAAGATAGCTGTTGGTCTGCATTGATTACAGCCTTAATTGCATAATTTCTTCTGAAGGAAAGTCCACAGAATTATTCCTTGAAAAATCCCTTGAAACTTGGTCCAGAAGTAAATGAAAACGGCTAGCAGATCTTCTGAATTAAATGCAGAATAACTTCTAACTGATTTGAATTTGAATTCTGGAAGATAACTAAAAACGTCGAACTGAGCTCTGCTATCGTCGAGCTGAGCTCAGCGAACTGGAAAATTCAAGCAACAAAATAATCGTCGATCTGAGCTCAAAGATCGTCGAACTGAGCTCAGAGATAAGGATCCAGTGCAGAGTCAAAATCGTCGACCTGAGCTCACCGATCGTCGAATGGAGTTCGACGATATTGTGAAGTTGAGCTCAGCGATCGTCGAGTATAGCTCGACGATATTATGAGGTTGAGCTCAGCGATCGTCGAATGGAGCTCGACGATCTGTAGAAGTTGAGCTAGACGATCGTCGACCGGAGTTCGACGAAACGTCGTGCTGAGCTCGACGATTAGACTTGGTCTACAGAAAAACTTGGTCTTCAGGGCAGCTTCCAATCCTAGACTTCTAACCCTTAGACTCAATTCTAATTGACCTATTAAGCTATACAGAAGGTCAAACACAGATTCCTAGAGACATAGTGATCCTGACCCAAATTAGTAATAGGGTGTTCCAACAAGTGCTTTTCTATGCTCATCCAACTTGAGCTGCATGGCAACCATCAGATCACTATAGTCTATGGATGGTGCTGGCTGAACTATAGGTTGTGGAGCAACAGTTTGTAAAGCCTTCTTGTAACTTTGGCTTCTTCTCCTGAAGACCTGAAATTTCTTCTTCTTTGCCCTGGTAGCCTCCTCATCTTCAGATTCTGAGGAGCTAGCAATTTCAACCCTCTCCTTAGGGCTTGGGGGCCTTTCAGTTTGCACATCTAGTGCTGTCTCAGGTTCTTGCCTTACAGGCTCTTCCAGAATTTGCATGTGCTCCCCCTCAACTGGAGCATTTTCTCCTTCAGCAGCAGTAGTTTCTTTACCAAAGTCTTCTTGATCTAGATTTAAGAAAAGATCTTCCATGGTATACTCTTGTGGAGACTGAGCAGGAGAAATTCTGGTCTCTTCAACCACTGGATCAGGAACTATTGGAGCTGCAACAGATGTGTCTTCCAAGACAGCATCTGTGACTTGATTATCCAGCTAAGTTTGCTGATGAACATCAGACAAATCAGTATCTTCCATAGGAAAATCTAAAGTATTGAGTTCAGTGATTACCTCTAGGATAATGTTGGTAGCTTGTTCACTTTCCAGTGTAGTGGGCTCATCTACAACTGGAAGCTCCCCCTGGCTTTGATCCTTGTGTATGGGGCTAGCTTGAGGTAGCTCCCCCTGGATCTCAGCATCATCTTGAGGAGCAGGAGATTTTACAGCAGGCTCTTCCTCATTCTCATCTGGAGTGAAGACAACTTGTTCTTCACTGTCAGAGCTGCTAGTGGACACTTGAGCCACTGGGGCAATTTTCCTTTTCTTCTTTAATGGAATCTCCTTCTCAGAAACTATCTTCTCAGGGGTTAGCATCTCCTTAGTCAACACCCTGTCCCATCTAGAGAACAACCTCATGTCCATTTTTCTCATGTGATTTATTTTACTTCCAGCAGCTTGTTGCATAACTTCTGGTATGGTACCAGCTAGGTATAGACTTAAAATTCTGCCCAGGTTGGGCTTCTTCAAGCTTTCTTTAATCTTCTCAAAGACTACCATAGACCAGTCAGTGTGCTTAGAGAAAATTATCCTTGTCATAATACTAAACATATAGGCAGACACTCTGTCATGCCCTCCTGGCTTGCTGAGTATGACTTTGCCAACAATCTCTGAAAGGAATTTCCCTTGATTGTTCATGCCCTTTCTTAGAAACACTGATCCAAGCTTCATCTTAGGATCCAGTCCACACCAGGTTAGAGCTTCCCTGGTCTTTGAAGCAGTAACCTCAGCTTCTTCTTTAATTCTTGACAACTGAAGTACCTTTCTCAGACTTTTAGGTTAAACCTTAACTTTTGCTCCATGAACTCTGGATTTGATCTTGTATCCAGATTCGTCTATCTTAGCTCCATTGAGGAATTCTAGTACCTCTTTCTTCCAGATTTTAGTAGGTTCAGAAACAAGATATTCTAAACCTGAATCGGCTACTAGGGTTACGACAGTCTTGATTTCGTGATCAGCATCATCGAAAGCATTGCGCACCAGCTCGTATCCTTCGTTGACGTTCTCCTCTAGCTTAGGCGACATTAGAGTTTGTAGAATTTGTCTTGATAGAAGAGAGATATCGACACAGAAGTCTGGTCTCGAAACTTTGAAAGCGTGTCGACAAACTAAGGCAAAACCCTATTTATACCTTTCTAATTTTGAAGATGAACATGAGGGAAGCTAACTTAAATTGTGTCGACACTGGCAATAAGTGTCGACACAGACTTATAATGTCTCGACACATGTGTGTTGACACAAGTTTAGTCAACAGATTTTATGTGTCGACACTTGTTTATGTGTCGACACTACTCAACTCGACACATAGTCGAGACTTTACTTAGAAAATTCTGAGTAAAACTTAAGTGTCGACACCATTTTAGATGTGTCGACACCTACCTGTCATGTGTCGACACTAATATTCTGAAGTGTCGACACCAATTTCCTAGATGTGTCGACACCTTTTTCCTGAAGTGTCGACACCTACTTTCTGTGTCGACACAGAAATCTCTATGTGTCGACACCTTTTTACTTAGCCATTTTCAATTCTGTAAACTTACTCTAAGTTTATCATTCCTAGTTCAATTTTAAATCTATTGAACTTAGCTTCTTCTAGGGGCTTAGTATACATATCAGCTAATTGATTATCTGTTCTAACATATTCAAGTAAAATATCTTCTCTTTCTACATGCTCCCTAAGAAAATGATATTTAATTTCAATATGTTTTGTTCTACTATGGGATACAGGGTTATTAGCTATTGAAATAGCACTTGTAGAATCACAAAAGAGTGGAGTTCTACTTACCTGAATTCCATAGTCCTCTAGCTGATGCTGTATCCACAGAATTTGAGCACAGCAACTTCCTGCAGCCACATATTCTGACTCTGCAGTGGAGATAACCACACTTGTTTGCTTTTTGCAACTCCATGAAATTAGTCTCCCACCTAGGAATTGACAGGTTCCAGTAGTGCTTTTTCTATCTTCTTTGCATCCTGCAAAGTCTGCATCTGAATAACCTGTTAGTTCAAAATCCCCATTCCTAGGGTACCAGAGGCCTAGATAGGGAGTGCCCTTTAGATATCTCAATATTCTTTTGACTGCTGTCAAATGAGACTCTTTAGGGCAGGCTTGATACCTTGCACAGACACATGTAGCATACATGATATCTGGTCTACTTGCAGTCAAGTATAATAGGGAGCCAACAATCCCTCTATACAATGTTTCATCTACAGGTTTCCCTGCATCATCCTTGCCAAGAGACATACTTGACCCCATAGGAGTCTTCATGGTGCTGGATGAATCCATACCATACTTCCTTATGAGTTCTAGGGTGAAGTTGGACTGACATGTGGATAAACCACTCTCAGTCTGTTTTACTTGGAGACCCAAGAAAAACTTCAGCTCTCACATACTACTCATCTCAAATTGACCTTGCATAAGTTTTGCAAACTTTTTGCAAATGCTGCTTTCAGTAGACCCAAATATAATGTCATCTGCATATATTTGGACTAGTATAACTTTGCCTCTAGATTCCCTAAGGAATAGAGTCTTATCTATTTTCCCCCTTGAGAACTTGTTCTCAATGAGGAAACTAGATAGGGTTTCATACCAAGCCCTAGGGGCTTGCTTTAACCCATATAAAGCTTTCCTAAGTCTATAAACATGATTAGGTAAAGTTGAATTAACAAAACCTGAGGGCTGTTCCACATAGACTTCCTCTTTAAGATTACCATTTAGAAATGCTGACTTGACATCCATTTGGTAAACTTTGAATCCTTGAAAAGTTGCATAGGCCAGGAACATCCTTATGGCTTCCAGTCTGGCTACTGGAGCAAAGGTTTGATCAAAGTCAATACCTTCTTCCTGCATATATCCTTTAGCAACTAATCTTGCTTTATTCTTAATGATGACACCTTGTTTATCCAACTTATTCCTGTAGATCTACTTGGTTCCTATTATATTGTGGTCTTTAGGTTTAGGAACAAGTTCCCAGACCTTGCACCTCTTGAACTGATTTAGCTCTTCTTGCATTGCTTCAATCCATTGTGGATCTAGAATGGCTTCTTCAAACTTCTTAGGTTCAACTTGAGATAGAAAACTGGAGTAGATTGCTACATTCAGATTTCTGCTCCTTGTTTGTACCCCTTGTCTTGGATCTCCAATAATCTGCTCTACTGGATGATCTCTAAGATGCCTATTGGCTGGAGGCATCCTGACTTCTGGTTGAACCTCTTCAGTTCCTTCATCTTGCTGTACTCCTTGTACTTCTTCTGCATTATGTACATGTAGTACTCCCCCTGGACAACATCCACTATCTTCTACATGCTGTCTTGCAGTAGATTCTTCATCTAGAGTGAGCTTGTCCATCTTCTTTGTTAAACCTGCGGGGCTGCATACACTACTAGACAACTCATTGTTAATAAGTTTAGTCTCATCAAATACTACATGTAAAGTATCTTCTACAACTTGAGTAGACAAGTTGTAGACTCTATAAGCCTTACTATTGTTGTTGTACCCAACAAAAATTCCCTCTTGGGACTTGGCAGCAAACTTAGTCAAGTAAGACTTTCCATTGTTAAGTATGAAGCACTTACAACCAAAGATCCTGAAGTAGGATAGGTTTGGTTTCCTGCCTTTCACAACCTCATAGGGGGTCTTGTTGAGGCCTTTAGTAATGGTAGCCCTATTAATAACATGGCATGCAGTATTAACTGCTTCAGCCCAGAAGTATTCTGGTAGTGATGTATCACTTAATAGGGTCCTACCTGCCTCAATCAAGGTTCTATTTTTCCTCTCAGCAATGCCATTTTGCTGAGGTGTTCTTGGTGAAGAAAACTCTTGAAATATCCGAAAGTCTTCACATAGTTTTGCCATACTCTCAGACTGAAATTCAGTACCATGGTCACTTCTAATCTTGACCACTGTACTATCTAGTTCATTCTGAATTTGCTTAACAAAGCTATAGAAGACATTAGGTGTTTCAGATTTCTGTCTTAAGAAGAACACCCAGGAAAACCTTGAGTAGTCATCTACAACTACAAAAGTATAGACATTCCTACCTAGGCTGTGAACTGGCATTGGACCAAAGATATCCATATGCAAGAGGTATAAACACCTCACATCATCTTTGTTTTCTATGCTTCTAAAGGTGGATTTAGTCTGCTTGCCCTTTTGACAAGCTGAGCAAATACCATCTTTAACACACTTAACTTGAGGACCATTCCTCACTAACTCTTTGCTAAAGAGTTTGCCAACTGTCTTGTAATTTAGATGAGCTAGCCTCTTGTGCCATTTGACACAATGAGAAACTTTCTCATCTGCTACAAGACACACTTGAGAACCATTGGTCTCACACATAATGTCTAGGCAGTATACATTCCTCTTCCTATAACCTGTCAAAATGATCACTTGACCTCTTGATATGACAACCATTTTTCACAAATGAGATGTCATACCCTACATCACTTAATTGACTTATACTTATTAGGTTGTGTTTCAATCCTTTAACATAAGCCACTTGAGTAATGGTAACTAAGTTACTAGAAATGTTACCAAACTCTTTGATGATTCCTTTTTCAGAACCACCAAAGGTTACTTTTGGACCATCTTTGATTGGAATGTAGTCCCTTAGTAGTCCCCTAGTTCCAGTCATATGTCTGGAACATCCACTGTCCAAGTACCATATTGGGGCATGGCCACTTGGACTCACCTGCAAAACAGATTAGTGAGTCTTAGAACCCAAAGTATTCTTGGGTCCTTGGCACTTGTTAGTTTGCAACCTGACAAAGCTACCTACTGGTTTTCCAATAGGCAATTTGCTACTCACTTTGGCACTAGCATTGTGCCAACAGTCCATTGCAAAGTGGCCAACCTTGCCACAACACCAACATTCAAACTTATTGTACCTTTGCTTAGGTACTGTCTTTGCTGTCTTATCTACAATTGACTTGTTTAGTGTTGGGGCTTTGCCCTTGTACTTGGACTTGGACTGAATAGTCCTTGCAGGTCTAGTAAAACCAAGTCCAGCTTTACCTTTGTGATGAACAAATTCATCAATTATGGGTAAAACTGACTTAGGTTTAGAAAACCTAGCAACTAAGTCCTTCTCCTTCTGAAGATTAATCTCCAGACTCTTGATTTGATCATTCTTAAATGATATAGTTCCCATTTGAATCACAGTTATGTGCTTCAATCTGGCTATCTCATTAAGCTTTTGATCAAAAGACTTCTCAAAATCTGTTGCAGCAGCTTTTAGATCAGCAATTTCCTTTTCCTGACTTTTGGCTAGGGACTTGGTCTTCTTATAAGCTTGCAATAGTACTTTATATTCATCTATCAGCTGATGAATTTCTTCCTCAGACTCAGATACACTCTCATCACTAGATGATGATGAATCTGATTCTATACTGGCACAAGAAACTGAACTTAAAGTTGAACTTTGTACCTTACTGGGTCCTGACTGCTCCAGGATTTTGTCATTTTCAGTCAATGCCATCAGTCCTTGGCATTGACTGTCTTCTTGTTCATATATAGACTCCATAATCTGCATGAACTCTTCTTCTTCTTCTTCAGCAAACAACCCTATGTATGCCTCAACATCTGACTCAGTTTTTGAAGAAGAAATATCTGACAGAGTCTTCTCCTTTTTGGCAACAAATGACTTTTCTTTCTTGCCTTTGAAATGAGTCTTCTTCGTGTCACTAGACTCCTTTCTCTTTTCTGGACAATCTGCAACAACATGGCCTTGTCTATTGCAGCAATAGCACACTATTTTTGAAACAGATGCCTTGCTAGACTTAGTCCTCTTCCTGTCTTTCTTTGAAGACTTTTTGTTCTGATAGAAGTCTTCTTTTCCCTGTGAAGTAGAGGGCCTTGTCCTCCACTGTTTCTTCTTCAAGAACTTCTGAAAATGTCTAGTGAAGGCAGCAAAGTCTTCATCACTTTCACTGCTTTCAGATTTTGTGCTGACTGACTCATCTGACTCTGATTCAGCAACCTTTGGAGGTGGAGTTGGTGACTTACCTCTGTATTTTTTGGGGACTTCTGTCTTGAAAGCTACTGTTCTTTCCTTATGTTCATTTCTTGTAGATTTCTCCTCCTCTTTCCTCACTGTCAACTGCATTTCATATGACAACAATTTGCCAAATAGTGTAGGTGGAGGAATTTCTCCCAACTTAGCCATTTCTCTAATGACACAGATCTTGGTGTCCCAATCTTTAGTTAGGGACCTTAGAAACTTGTCATTTAGTTCATAATTACTGAACTCTCTTCCATAAGACATGAGTTCATTCACTATCCTATAGAACTTCTTATAGCACTCAGTTATGCTATCACCCTTTCCTTGTCTAAAACTTTCATACTCTTGATTTAGCAAGGATTTTCTGTCTTGCCTTACTTCTTCAGAACCCTCCATATACACAATAAGAGTATCCCACATCTCTTTGGCTGTCTTACAGTGTATTAGATTCTGAAAAGTTGCATCATCTATGACACTTACTATAATGTTTTGAGCCCTTTTGTCCATAGTGGCTAGGACAATCTCATCCTTTGTCATTTCAGAGAAAACCTTTGGTGTTCTCTGATTTGCATCTAGAACTGATATCTTCATGGGCACATATGGTCCTTCTTTTACTGTGATGTAAATCCTAGGGTCTGAGGCTTCCATAAACAGCCTTACCCTTTCCTTCCAGATCCCAAATATCTCTTTCCTACATATATTTAATTTCATGGATCCCAATTCCTTGTGATTCTCAGAGGAACCCATGGTTCTTGATTCTCTTGAATCTGTAATTTGACTTAGACTGAATCTGCCAATCAGGATCTCCTCAGACTGTTAGTCCTTTTTGAGGAACCTGGCTCTGATACCACTTGAAAGATATAGTACCTAAACACCTAGAGGGGGGGGGGGTGAATAGGTGACCAAATTCTTTTTAACTTTTTGTGGCAGCAATCAGTTACAAACACAGATTTATATCTACTTTTGCTCAGCACACACACAACATACACAACAAATCACAATCACAGCACACACAGAGTTTTATAGTGGTTCCCCAAGCTTTGGGTACATCCACTTTCCCCCTTCGCCTATCTAGCAGTGTACTAGATTCGGCCAAACTTCTCCACTATCTCAGAACCCAAACTGGTTCCTACACCTCAGGCCCAAAGCCCTATAACTCAGCTTTTCCACAAAGCCTACACTCAGCCACAAAGGCCTACACTCAGCCACCAAGGCCTACACTCAGCCACAAAAAGGCCTACACTTAGAGATTCCAATCTCCTAAAACTCAGGCTCCCAAGGCCCTACACTCAGCCTTTATAATTACAGGCTTACAAAACTCAGATCCAAAGGATCCTACAAGTTATAATGAATACAAAAAATATAAACTCAACAACTTAGATAAAAGAGAGATAAGTTGTGAGATTCTTGATGAGTTCTTGGAAGAACTCAGTTGGACTCAATCTGACTTAGCTTTCTTCAAAGCTTCTTGAAAGTAGAACTCAATAAGATTGACTCCTTATACAGTTGATCCTTGATCTCTGCTACTTAAGGTTCAGAGTAGATCTGAACCCTTCTTATATGTCTGGTTCCAACAACTGATTTCTTGGATGGAGCTCTCTCTCTCTAACTTCTTAGATCTGCACTTAATTCTTCAAGGAATAACAAGATCTTCTTTGTTGAATACTTGATCAATGATTTGAACAACTACTTCTGTAGACTGTATAAGCCTATTTATAGGCCCTCTTCATGGTAACCGGCTGGTCCGGTTCATAACTGTCTTCTGACAACTCTGACAGGTGCTGTAGACCGGCTGGAACAGCAGCTGTCAAGTCATCCAGTCAATTCTTGAAAATTCTCTAATTGTTTGAAAGTGTCGACACCTTCTGTCTTTAAGTGTCGACACTTATAGACTAAGTGTCGACACATGTTGTCTATGTGTCGACACTAGTCTACAAGGTGTCGACACAACTCCTTGTGTTGTTGATTCTTTATCTCGACACAGTTTCTTCTTCATGTGTCGACACTGAAATTGAGTGTCGACACAAGTACTTGTCCTTCAGTATTTTGCTGAATTCTTCTAAGTGTCGACACATCTCCTTTGAGTCGACACATCTTCATGTGTTGAATCTGTTAAGTGTCGACACTGCTTCTTGGTGTCGACACATGTCTTCAGTGTTGATACTTGTTGAGTGTCGACACAGCTCCTTGTGTCGACACATTCTTCTTCTTTCGAGACTCAGACTGAGTGTCGACACATTCCATTAGTGTCGACACTTGTACTTAGAATAATTTGTTGAACTTGCTGATCTTTGCTAATTGTCGACACAGCTCCTTGTATCGACACTTTCTTCAAGTGCTGAGTCTTCAGCTGAGTGTCGACACATTGTTCTGGGTGTCGACACTTACTTCCAGTGTTGACTCTTCTGCTGAGTGTCGACACATTATTCTGAGTGTCGACACTTGTACTTAGTCTCTGCTGACTTTTGCTGAGTGTCGACACAGCTCCAAGTGTCGACACTTTCTGGTGTAGACACAGTTCTTCTAGGTGTCGACACTGTTGTTAAGTGTCGACACTGCTTTACTGTACTTTCTTCATTGTGTGTCGACACAGCTCCTTGTGTCGACACTTTGTGTCTGGTGTCGACTCGGCATCCATGGTGTCGACACAATGACTCCAAGTGTCGACACTGCTTGTCTGGGTGTCGACACAAGTCTTCTTAAGTGTCGACACTTTCCCTCTAGGTGTCGACACATGTACTTAGAAACTTTTTGCTTCAGTCCTGCAAATACTTAACCTGCACAAGTAACTCAAAAACACATCAAATACATTTTGATGTATATCATTGAGTTGGGTGAGGCTTCTTCAAATCAGGTACATTTAAACCAATGTACCCAACAGAGCTTTTGCAGATATCAACAACTTTTCAGCTTGAGGAGGAGCTGGACGTAGAACAACAGATTCTGTAGCTTTTTTAGCAAGCAATAGATTTTCTTATTCTATATCTGCCATTATTAACTCATTTAGATCTGGAAGAGGACTGTCATCCATAATGTAAGTTGGAGCAGAGACAACCTCTGGAGAATGAATATCTTTGGGAGTAGATGTAGTTGGAGTTTCTGAAACAACAAAACTGACCTTGAGTTGCTTAGCAACTAAGGGACTTATGGGTGTAGTGTAGGGAACAATAACCAAAGATGGCTTTATATAGAGAGAAGGAAGATAGTTCAAATGAACTGTATCAAAGGAATTTAATAAATTGAATAAATCAACTGTGGGTTTGATAAAACAATCACCAACAATTATTAGTTCTGCATCCTCTATAACTGTGTCTGTAACTTGAACCATATACATATCTGAATCTGATTCTGAATTTTAATTTGCTGTAACTGCTGCCGCTGCGGCTGCAACTTGAGAAGCTTCTTCATTGAGCATCTCCCTCTGCCTGATTTCAGTGAGAACTAGAAGCAGGCCCCTGGCAGAAGAAGGAGGGATAGAGGAGGCAGCAAGGAGAGCAGCAAGAGAAGAAATAGAATTAGCAAGAGGGGTAATGGCCTCTGCTATAAGAGATCTGATCACTGGAGTGATGTGCTCTAGGATGGTAGATAGAGAAGGGAAACTATATCTAGAAACTCTGGTGGAGTTTGGGTGGATACAGAGAGGGAAGCAGGAGTGACATCAGGGAGGATGTCTGCTTGAGGAGATGATGGTGAATGAGATGGTGAGTGGCTGGGAATGTTATGAACTAGAGATGTGGGTGTAGATGGTAGAGAGGTGAGTAGATTAAATATGCGGGATGAGAAGAATGTTTCAGTGTTGATGTCTTGGAGGTGGGATGGAAGAGGAGATTGAGGAGTTGTATGAATTGGAGAGTGAGGAGGTATTGTCACATGAGTTGGTGAAGATGTGAAGATGGCTGGTTGTTGCAGAGGAGGAAGTGTGGAGGGCTGGGGAGATGGAGGAGTTATTTTTGGTAGGGATGTGGTTGAAGAAGGATGTGGAATAGGAGCTTCTTCAGAACCAGGGTGGGGAGTGGCTGTATCAGCCCTTGTGCCCTTAGAAGGCCTGGAGCAGGAGGAAGCCTGGGATGGCTTGGAGATCCTCCTCTCCCATCTACCAAATAAGGCAGAGGTTAGCCTCTTGGAGGCATTGATGAACACTGGTGTGGAAACTAGATGTTCAGAAGCCTTCTCCTGCAAAAATATCCCAAGAACCCGGCCAAAACAAACTTCTTTCTTGTTGTTTTTCTTCTTAATCAGATCAAACAGTAATTTTCCCCAGTTAATTCCTTTCTTGTCCACCAAAGTAGCCATCACTAAGAATTGATGCCTGGTTATATAATCATGTGATGTATGCTTTCCTACCACGTCAGCCAAGAACTTGTATTCAGCCGACAAGTTCTTCTTAAGCAGTTTGTTAGGGAGAATACTTCTGGGTCCATCTTGTTCTGGTAAAAATATAAGATACTACTTTAACTGTGACTCTTGATGTTTGCCTTAATTTTATCAAAGATCATCACAACACACTGATATTTCTTTCTACAAATAACAACAGTCATCATGTCAAAGAAATCAGGTGTAATGTAGCTTATGGAGCTTATCCTGCATAGAAGTACTTTTCCAAGGATATCTAATAGCAACTTAATTTTTGCATTCATGAACTGTCTGCGAACAGTGTGGGTTGATTGGGGAAGGCCATAGAGACTGCGGGCCATTTCATAATCTATTTCTACAAGATCGTCATCTTCATAGAACACATGTAACTGTAGAAATTTTGAAACAGAGGTGGAAGTCATCTTTACCTTGATATCTCGAACCCTTGATTTTAGTACCTCACCACTGCGCTTGACCTTGGCATGTTGGAAAAATTCTTCGACATTAGAGGTGAGTACCTTGCAGGGATGTTCAAGAACAAATGATAAACCGACGGTATCGAGTAGAATGAGAACATTTCTGAAATCATCTGATATTTCGCCAATCCCTATTTAAATCAGTTTGCTGCTAATTTCGAGCTTGGAAGACGATGCCATTGATGTGGAGAAAGTGATGTTGGTTGGCCGGCGAATGGAGAAGAGGGCTTGATTGCGTCAGTCGGCGGAGATGGAGAAGGTGAACAGTTTTTTCTTGAGAGAGAGAGGGATTTGAAATAAGGAATACAAATTCTTGGAACTAAGTCTATTTATATTTTCTTTTAATTTTGATGATAAATGACGTAAATAATGTTAAAAATACCTAGAATATGGCGGTGAAGTGCCTGGGTGCCAGTATGAAAAATTTAACTTGATGAAAAAAAAAATTTCCAATCTGATTTCTCGAGATGGATTGTTGTTCTCGAGAAGAAGATAGTTAGCACTCGAGTAGAATTCTTCTTGTTATCGAGTAGAAGTTTCCAAGTTCTCGAGTAGAGCAATCCATGTTCTCGAGAAGAAATTTTGTTCTCGAGAATTAATTCCGCCATTCTCGAGTACAAGTGATGTACTCGAGAAATGAAGTTCATACCTTGAAATTTTCTTGATTTTGAAGTATGACCAAGTCTTGAACTTGCTTGAGACCTTTTTCTTCATTCCTATTCTTCCTTATTTAGCATGATAAGTTCTATTTTGAAGAACGAGAACTTGGCCTCGTCCAGCGGCCTTGTGAATATATCTGGAATCTACCTGTTAGTTGGGATATATTGGAGATTGATGTCTCCATGCTCCACATGCTCTCGGATGAAGTGGTACAACAGCTCTATGTGCTTTGTCCAGCTATGAGAGGCTGAGTTGTTGGCTATTGCCATCGCACTGGAGGAGTCGCAAAAAAGGAATATCCTTGACCTTCAAGTTATAATCTTCAAGTTGGTTCTTTATCCATAGCAATTGTGCACAACAACTGCCGACATAAATGTATTCTGACTTTGCCGTTGAGATAGTGACACAATTTTGCTTTTTCTGCTGCATGAAATGAGCCTTCTTCCAAGGAATTGGCATGTCCCGAAAGTGCCCTTTCTATCATCTTTGCTTCCTACAAAAATCTACATCTGAAAAACCAATTAGTTTGCTATCATTACTTCTTTGGTAACATAAGCCAAGATTTGGTGTACCTTTAAGGTATCTCAAAATCCGCTTTACATCAGCATAGTGAGATTCCTTAGAGTTCACTTGAAATCTAACACACACGCATGTTGAAAACATTATGTCCGGTCTACTAGTAGTAAGATAGAGCAAGGATCCAATTATGGTTCTGTACTTGATTTCATCAAAAGGTTTCCTTTTCTCATGCTTGTCCAGAGATATAGTTGAACCCGTTGGAGTCATCATAGAGGTTGCGTTATCCATTACGAATTTCTTAATTAACTCCTTGGTGAATTTCGTCTGAGAGATGAAAATTCCATCTTTAGATTGTTTCACCTGAAGTCCTAAAAAATACTTTAGCTTTCCCATACTGCTCATTTCAAACTTCCCTTGCATAAGTTTGGAAAACTTTTTGCAGAGGTTGTCGTCAGTAGAGCCAAATATGATGTCATCGACATAGATTTGCACTAACAAAATCTTGCCTTTTATTTCCCTAAGAAATAATGTCTTACATATCTTTCCTCCTGTGAATTTGTTCTCAAGAAAAAAGTTAGACAATGTCTCATACCAAGATCGAGGAGCTTGTTTCAAACCATATAAAGTTTTAAATAAATGATAAACATGCTCAGGATAGTTAGAATCAATGAAACCTAGAGGTTGTTCCACATACTCCTCTTCCTTTTTGTCACCATTTTGGAAGGCCGACTTCACGTCTATCTGATAGACAGTGAAGCCCTTAAGTGCTGCATATGATAGGAATAACCTGATTGCCTCCAGCCTTGCCACTGGTGAATACGTCTGATTGAAGTCGATTCCTTCTTCTTGTCTGTATCTCTTGGCGATGAGTTTGGCCTTATTCTTTATAATTATCCCATCCTCATCCATCTTGTTCCTGTAGACCCACTTTATTATGATAACATTTTTACCTTTGGGTCTTGGAACAAGATTCTAGACTTAGCAACGCTTGAACTAATTCAATTTTTCTTCCATTGTCATTATCTAAGATGCGTCTGAGTTTGCTTCCTCAAACTTCTTCGGTTCAACCTGTGAGAGAAAACTCAAATATAAATTTTCATTAGCTGTACCTCTACGAGTTCCGATACCATCTCGGCGATCTCCTATGATTTGATCCATTGGGTGATCCTTCAACTGTTTGAGCTCTAGAGTCCTTGCATCTGGAGCTTCATCAACCACATGAGTGACTTCATCAACTTGAATGATGTCTTCAGCATGGTCATCAACCTCTCCAATTGGGGTTGGAGTGGTGATCTTGATGAACTTTTGATCTTTTTCTTCAGTTAGCTCATCCAAGTTTAATTCTTTTATTCTTCAACCTTCATCTTTAATAAACACACTAGAAGAGCTGCCTTGCAGCAGGCTCATCTCATCAAATACAACATGAATAGATTCTTCTACGACAAGAGTTTTCTTATTAAAAATCCTATATGCCTTACTATGGCTACTATAACCTACGAAAATACCTTCAAAGCTCTTTTCACTAAATTTAGTGGTGGGATACTTACCATTGTTAAGGACGAAGCATTTACAACCAAATATTCTAAAATATGAAATAGTAGGTTTCCTACACTTTAGTAGTTAATAAGGTGTCTTATTATGGTTCTTATTTATGAGCGCTCGATTTTGCACGTGGCATGTAGTGTTGACGACTTCAGCCCATAAATATTCTGGTAGTGATGCATCACTCAACGTTGTCCTGCAGGCCTCTATGATTATTCTATTCCTTCTCTCAGCTACTCCGTTCTGTTGAGGAGTACAAGGAGAGGAAAACTCATGAAAGATACCTAGTCTTTCACAGAATTCTATCATGGGTCCAGACTTGAACTCTGTTCCATTGTCACCTCTGATTTTGACTACGGAACAATTGTATTCATCTGGATTTGTCTGACAAAATTAGTAAAGATATCAAAAGTATCTGACTTGTGTTTTAGAAAGAACATATATGCAAAGTGAGAGTAATCATCAACAATAACCAATGTATAATCCTTACCTCCAAAACTTCTAACTTGTAGTGAACCGAACAAGTCCATATGAAGTAGGTGTAAACACCTATTAGAGTCTTTGCCTATAATGCTTTTAAAGGTAGCCCTTGTTTGCTTTCCTTTTATACATGATTGACAAGATCTATCTTTAACGCACTTGACATTTAGTGCATCACGCACTAAATTAAGAGAAAATAATTTATTAATAGTTTTGAAATTAATATGTGCTAATCTCTTGTGCCATTGGTCACCAAGAAATGCACTATCTTTAGCCAAAAAATACACTAGCGTAGAAGAGTCTATGCAAATAAAATTTAAACAAAATATATCTCTACTACGAGTGCCTGATAGAATCGTTTCCAAATTGTCTACTGATTTTATCAAACACTTATCTGCATGAAATTCTACTATGTATCCTTTATCGCAGAGCTGTCTTAAGCTCATAAGATTATGTTCCAATCCTTCAACATAAGGCACATCTGATAAGGATATACTACCATTAGTAATCATACCGTAGCCTTTAGTAATTCCTCTGTCAGAACCTCCAAAGATGACCTTTGGCCCATTCATGACTGGAGAATAATTCTGGAGTAGGCTTCTAGTCCCGGTCATATGCCAATAGCGTCCACTGTCCAAATACCAGATAGGATTTTTGGTGGCCTTTGGACATACCTGCATACACAAATCAGTTTGCCTTAGGAACCCAAACTCATTTGGGTCCTTGGTCTCTAGTTAGCATACTGCCCCTACGTGTGTTAACATTGTGAGTTGTCTTTCTCACATTATTAACTTGAGAAGTCACATTATTTCTGGAGTTAAACCAGCAATATTTTGCAAAGTGACCAACTTTGCCATAACACCAACAGTCAAACCTGTTGTATCTTTGCCTGAATTTCTCTTGCTTGACCTTTTGAGAGTGTGGTCTTGCAGGGATAGCAGACTTGGAGGTAGAAGCTTCATTGTGATGGCACTCACATGGCTTCTTCTCCTTAAGAGGCTTTTCCACAACGGGTTTTACTTTTGGTGCTTTCTTGATGTTGTGACAGTGACTATAAGGGCCATATATCTGAAGAGTGATCTCCTCATAAGTTGCCTTGAAGACACATTCGCCAAAGTTTCGGGGGCGGGTCTATCCTTGGTACCGAGACTTGTGCTCTACATAAGTAGGCCTAGCAAAGTGACCATAGGAAGAATCAAGATCAAACTCGTTAGTTGGAAAGATAACCTTTTTGAATGAAGTCTGATCTTGAGGAGATTTTCCCTTCTCCTTGGCCAAAGCTTTCTTGGCATCTTTATTTTTCCATTGAGCCTTATTCCTCCTAAAAGATTTACTAGGAGCATCCATATGGCCTAAGCCAGCACCTTTAGCCTGAGGTGAGAATTCAGTAACAAATGGAAGGATAGTCTTGGGAATGGAGAAACTTTCAACAAGTTTCTTTTCAGCTTCAAGTTGTTCTTCCAATTCTTTGATGATTTTCTCCTTTAGATATAGGTGCTCAAGAGACTTATTATACTCTTCAATAGCAGTATTGAAATTCTCTCTGAGTGAGTCCGTCTTGGCGACTTTCTCTCTCATAGTGCTCTCTTCAGCCTTGAGAGATTTAATCTCCTTGGCCTGAGTTTTCAGAACTTTTCAACATTTGTTGTAAGCCTTGATTAACTCTTTATATTGAGCCATGAGTTCAGACTTATCATCAGAAGAGCAGTCCTCATAATCATGGTCACAAGCTTCTGATGCAGAGAGAGGAGTATGAGAGTTTACCTTCCCAGTGTACTGGGGTTATTCTTCCTCATCTGTTTGTGTCATTAGCCCAAAGTAGGCTTCCTCTTCTTCACTTGACTCTGATGAGTCAGAGTCACTGAGTGTCTTGCCCTTCTTGGCTACTAAGCTTCTTTTAGTTCTCTTCTTGTTGTAAGAAGATTTCTTCACCTCTTATTTTCCGCCCTCCTTCTTCTTGTGAGGGCAATCAGAAATGACGTGTCCAGGCTAGTTACAACAATAACAAACAATGTCAGAAGAAATATGTTTGTTCTATTTAGAATGATACCTGTCTTGGCTACTTGAGCCTTTCTTGTGATGAACACCATCATGACGTGATCTTCTGAATGAGGCATCTTTGCCTCTCCACTGTTTCTTCTTGTTCAAGAAATTCTTGAACTGCCTTGAAAGAAGAGAGAACTCTCCTTCTGATTGCTTTGAGCCCAAGGTACTTGGCTCTGAAGCTTCTTCTTCACTCTCTTCCTGTGCAGGAGCAGGCGATGCACCTTTGACTTTCCTTGAGTTGTCTGCCTTCAGTGCAACAGACTTCTCCTTGGATGAAGACCATCTCTTCTCTTCTTCAGTTTTTCTTGAATTTATTTGTAGCTCATATGACATAAGCTTTCCGAAGAGATTTTGAGGGTCAGTCTCTGCCAGCTTGCCAAACTCCCGAATTGCATAGACTTTGTTGTCCCATTCCTTAGTTAGGGAGCTCAAAAATTTATCATTAAATTCTCTATTAGTGAAGACCCGACCATATACTCTTACGCTGTTAAAAATCTTGAAGAAACTTTCAAAAGTATCTGCAATTGAATCCTTGGGACCTTGTCTGAATGCTTCATATTTTTGATTCAGGAGGGATCTTCTATCATCCCTAACCTCTTCAGTACCTTCCATCAAGATGATGAGAGACTGCCACATTTCCTTGGCGGATTGGCAGTGAATCAGGTTCTGTAGTATAGAATCATCGACTGTACTTGTGATGATATTTTTGGCTTTCTTGTCTAAGGAGACAAGTGCAATCTCATCCTTATCAAGATCCATCAGCTTCTTTGGAACTTTCTTAGTCGGATCAATAGTGGAGACTGTCATAGGAATATAAGATTCTTCTTCCACAATCATGAAGATTCTTGGGTCCACAGCTTCCATGAAAAATTTAATTCTTTCTTTCCACTCGAGAAAGTTTGCCTTTGTGCATAAAGGAAGCTTTGCAAAGTCCTTTGTTCTGTCCATGCTTGAATCACTCAAAAGACAACTTGGGGCAGAACTGTTCAGGGTGTTAAAATTTTGATGAACAACCTCCCTCTCATACCAATTGAAAAAATGTTTAAGTTGTCTACCAAAATCACATATAGGGGGGGTGAATAAGAGAGTTCTGCGTCTTTTTGCGGAATAAAAATTGAACGAGCGATGCACAGAAAAATAAGCAAGCATACACAGACGACACCAAGAATTATAGTGGTTTCCCAACCTTGGGTACATCCACTTTCCACCTCACTGATCTAACAACGCTCTAGACTCGACTACTCCACTATTCTTGGATTGAAAACAATCCCACCACATGGAACAAAGTTCCTACAACTCGATCCCTAAAACAGAATCTACACTCGGAAGAGAAACTTCCTACAAAATATCATAGAACAAAGCTCCTACAGCTCGGAGAAAAATCTCCTACAAGAACAAAATGATTTATAGATAAAAATATACAAATAATATAATTCCAGATCTGAATCTTCAGCCTTTCTTCTTCCTTAAAACTTTGAAGCTCTGTCAGAAAAAGATTGTAGAAGGCACGACTAAATCTCTGGATCTGAAAGCTTTGGACTCAGCACGATCAAGAAAAGAATCTGTCATTGTAGAAGATCTTGATATGTTGAATCTCTTATTCTGAATCTCTGGATCGAAAGCAGATTGGCGATGAAGACGATGAATGGCAAAGGTTTCTGATTTTGGAAAGAGAATTTCTGATTCAGAATGCTTAGGTTTTCTTCTTAGGGTTGGTCAATTATGATAAGACCTTTTATAGGACTTACCTAACGGTAATAATCATATTAAATGCATGACACGTGGACCAATCACGTGCTAATCACATATGAAAATACGTTTGTCGACACTTTAAAAAATTTCATAAAAGCAGTTAAGCATTTATCGAGAGGAAGAGTTGTACTCGAGAATAAGTTTTTTGATTCTCGAGAAGAATGATCAGGATCTCGAGAAGAACACTTGGGAAAAAATATGGATGTGGAATTCAGCAATCTCGAGAATGAAAGAAAGCACTGGAGAAGAATATATTTTTGTTCTTGAGAAGAAGTACTCTGGTACTCGAGAACAAAGAAGTATCTCGAGAAAAGGTATCTAACTCTCGAGAAAAATATTCTAGGTCTCGAGAAAAATTTTCGGTTTCTCGAGAACTATAGACGGCCTTCTCGAGAAAACATTTTGCTTCTCGAGAAAAAGACTTGGTAAAGATATAAAGGTGGAGTTTAGTAATCTCGAGAAAGAAAAGAAGTACTCGAGTAAAATGAACTTCTGTTCTCGAGAAAATTATTTTGTTACTCGAGAAGAGAATCTGTTACTCGAGAAATGACTTCTAGTTCTCGAGAAGTAATACTGACCTTCTCGAGAAATAACGCGTGGCTTCTCGAGAAAAAGACTTCGAAAAATATTTTGACTGGAAATGAGGTAACTCAAGACGGAAAGTCATGGAGTACTCGAGAACACATGGCTTTCTCGAGAACAACATGAAGCATTCTCATGAACTGCTTCTGTAACTCGAATACATGACCGATCTTACTCGAGTATAAACTAAAGTTCTTATCGAGTACAAAAGTTCCTACTCGAGAAAGACATAGAAATTCTTCTATAAAATTGAAAACTTATTTTCTACAAGAAATATAGCAACCACCTTTCTCCCATGGCTTTAGTGCTTGAAAAAGAAGTGTGTTCCAATAGAGAGGCTACACATGAGTCAATACCATGGATCACATAATGAGGGATTACATTGTATGGTCTTGTGTTTGGTGACTCATTGTAGACTAACATTGGTCTACACTTGGCAAATATATCCTGCAAACACTCAACTAGAAAGGACATCAAATACAAACTTAATTCATCTTAGTTCAAGGGTGAATTCATACAAATCTGGGTTATTATGGATGCAATACCCAACAGTAGTACATGTTAGCTCGTGTGTTAACGCTACAGCAAGGCAGCTATTTTGGGCATAAGACTCACCTTGGCCGTGTTTTGTGTTCCAGGAGGGGTGGTGGGGTCTTACAAATGGTATCAGAGGGAGGATTCGATCCTTCGACCTATGGGTTATGAGTCTTACAAATGATATCAGCTTGCTATGATCCTAAACTAAAGAAGTCATTGAACAATGGTACCACCCCCGTTTGATTAGTCAGTTTGGGGACAGACTGACTTAGCAAAAGTAGTGGCGTGCCCATATGTAATTCACACTAAGTATGTCTAATTTTGACCTTACGATTAACTAACATGACCCTAGGTTTGTACCTTACGTGTAGATCCCAGTGCATATAGAGCTAGTAAGGGGCACTCCCGCCCCTACCGTACCCACACAATTTCAGCAGTCGGAGCTAGAGAAGAAGCTCACGACTTTTTTGGATGCCTTTAAGTCCCAACAGGCTCCGACACAACAACAAGCCCCGGGCTCCAATTGGTTGAGTACTTTCTGAGCTCTCTCTCCTCCTGCCTGCCTTAGGACGGAATCGGCTGTTCATACGGAAGAGTGGCTCAACACGGTGCAGGAATTACTGGCTAGAATAAGATGTCCAACCAATATGGATGTAACCTCAGCAGTCTCAGTCCTACAATTGCATGTGAAGAGGTGGTGGAAGTCCCTCCTGGGTTCCACATTCCATGGCTGAGTTTATACGTCGATCAATTGGCCTGAGTTCTCTGGAGCTTTCTTGGAACCCTTCATCTCTTCTACCGCTAGAGACGAGCTTGAGGAAAGATTCCTGCAGCTGAAACAGGGATCCAAGTAGGTTACTGAATATCAGCGGGAGTTTCAGAATCTCGCTAGGTTCGCCGATGCCTACGAGTTGGATGACCGAGGTTATGCAAAGCGATTTTAAAAAGGCTTGCGAGATACCCTGAGGCAAACACTTTTGTTATAGCGGATTCAAGGCAAGTGGAGATAATTGACATGGCGAAGAGATTGGAGCAGACCACTTGGGGGTCCAAGCTAGTAATAAGAGACCCACTAAGGGAGTAATGGAGGTCGGTCCCAGTCATAGAAGGAGGAAGGACAATAGAGGAAGAGCAAACAATAGAGGCGGAGGTCGCTTTCGTCAGAACTTTAGAATGGAGTGTCCGACACCACAACCAACACTACCTCCACCGCAACCACAATACCTGTAGCCTAGGTAGCAATATGAGCTTGTCTGCTTCCAGTGCAACCAGCCGGGACACATCCGGTGCTTTTCCCTACAGCTAGGTGGAAATGCTCTCCCTGCCCTTCCTTCTGCAGCTCCATGAGGAGGGGGATATGTGGCGGTCGAGGACAGGGACATGTGCGTGGTCGAGGACGAGGACCACAAGGAAGGAATCCCGGACCTGCTCGGGATCAGGTGTTTGTACTGGACATGACGCAGGAGAGGAATTCTCAGGAGATGATTGTAGGTATGTCGTGATTTGATTAAAATGTTATAATCTTTTCTTTTCAATGGCCTAGGATATGCTAGGAGTATAGATTTGAGTCTTTGTAATTGATACCTAAGCACAATGATGGTTGGTGGGAAACCGCCTTATACTCTATTCGATATCGGTGTCACACACTCATTTGTGTCGGCAGACTTCGTTAAAGACTTGGAAGAAGTGCAATACTTCACTGGTATTGCTAGGAGAGTATGCCTCCCGGATGGCTCTAAGATGACTGCATCCGCCAAGTGTGAGCTGGATGTACTTCTTAGAGGAAAGATCTTTGAAACCCCTGCCACAGTATTGAAAATGCTAAAATTTGACCTCATTTTGGGCATGGTGTGGTTGGATTTGCACCATGCCAGGATTGATTGTGCGGAGAAATGAATTTCCTTGAGGCATGAGGACTCTGAAGTCATCTTTCAAGGTATTAGACTTGCACCCCGTATGTTGTTATCTTCAATTCAGATCTTGAAATCCCATATGAAAGGGGATGAAGTATATATGATATGCTTCGAACTAAAAGAGATGACGAAGGATATGAAAGATGTGCGAGTGGTACGAGACTTCCCTGAGGTATTTCCTAATAAGTTGCCAGGGTTACCCCCACATAGAGAGGTGGACTTTCAAATTAAGTTAGTACCGGGTGACAAGCCCATCTCTCAAACCCCTTATGGAATGGACCCAAAGGAACTCGCGGATTTTAGAGTTAAGTTGCAAGAACTATTAGAATCAGGGTTCGTTCGCCCCAATTCATCACCTTGTGGAGCCCCTATTCTATTCGTTAAGAAGAAGGATGGAATCCTGCAGTTATGTATAGATTACCAAGAACTCAACCGTTTAATGGTGCAGAACACCTATCCCTTACCCCAGATCGATGAGTTATTCGATCAGCTGGTAGGAGCGCATTGATTTTCCAAGTTAGATCTGTGTTCGGGGTATTATCAATTGAGGATACAAGAGGACATCCAGAAAAAGACATTTAACTCAAGTTATGGCCTATGTGAGTTCACCGTGATGATGTTTGGGCTCACAAATGCCCTACCGCGTTCATGAGTTTGATGAACAAATTGTTTGAGCCACACTTAGATGTCTTCTTCATCCTCTTCATCGATGATATTTAGTCTACTTAAAGACAGAGGAAGAGCATGTTGAACACTTGACCTTGGTGCTGAAGAAGTTAAAGGAGCATACCTTGTTAGCCAAGTTCAACAAATGTGAATTTTGGCCCCGAGAAGTTGGCTTCTTAGGCCATGTTATCAGTGGTGCTGGACTAGCTGTGGATACGGCTAAGGTGCGTGCTGGAGGGAATGGCCGCTGATGAGTTGTAAATATACGTATTTTTGTGTATAATAAATAAGTCGTTTTAGTTACTTTTCGTCATTTTTACTTATATCTATTCAATAAATTGCTCTTATTTTGTAAATATTTTGCTAACCTAATTTGTTTTGATTTTCTGAAAAATTTCAGGAAAAGTCAAATTTTTCCTTGGGTCACGCCCGTGTTCCTTGTGTCACGCCCGTGACCGGGGGGTGACACGTCAACAACCTATGATTCAGCCAATTTCTGAAGAAAAAACGTCGACACGCTCGGCCACACACCCGTGTCACTTCGACACGGGGCGTGACCAAGCCCGTGTCCATCCCGCTCGACGATTTCAACTCGACGATCGTCGACTCTGCGCCACGCCTAGAGTCATGCCCGTGGACTAGGGCATGACTCCTCTTTCCGCTAGACATTTTTCGATCGACGTTCGTCGAGCTAACCCGACACGCCTAGAGTCACGCCCGTGACCTAGGGCGTCACTTCCACCACCTGGCCCGACAAACCTACGCCGACGACTTTCGATGCAAACAGTGCCCAGTTCAACCTCCCCGACACGCCCACCGTCACGCCCGTGACCTAGGGCATGACCGCCGCATTTTTCACCGCAACGTTAAACCGCCGTCAGATCACCGAAATCAACTATGAATAGTGTTGACATGCCCCCTGACACGCCCGTGTCAAAGGGCGTGTACTTTGAAAATTTTTTTCTATAAATTTCCAGCTTCTATTTGAGCTGCTATTCCACTTTTTTGGTACCATTTTGTATAGGGGCCGGCTGTTAGATGATTTCCAAAGCTATGTAAAGTTATTTTCTCCCCCTCTCTCTCTTTTATTTTCATTTTGTAATCTCCTTTTATTATTAATGCAAATGTAATTTTATTTCCATTACATGGCTTTGGACTTCATCTATGTGCCCACTCTTATGCAATCTTATTTCTTTTATTTTGTTTTAACTTTGTTTCTGTTCTTTTAAAATGTGTGTGTGTGTGTGTATGAGATTAATTTTCATGCTATTATACTTAGTTATTTCTTACTTAGATTTGTTAGACTTAGGATTTTTCTAGCTTTTATGCATTCCTATAAGCCCGTAAAAAGCCTTTTCAAAGTGGTTTTCATTTTTTCACTAACTTAGATTTTCCTTTTAGGTCGTAAAACATTTCTTCCTTTTCACTTTATTTTCACTTTTTAATCACTTTTGCGGAACGTTTATATAGTCGTTTTAATTTTTCAAACACTTCATTTTTTGCTTATATTTTCAAAACTTTTTGCCCGTTTAAATTTTATTTCTTCATTTTATGCATTTCTACCACATTCCATCGGTAGAAATGTATTCATTTCAATTTTTCGAGCACTTGCACTTTTCGCTTATTTGCAAAAACTTTTGCTCCTTTTAATTTTATTTTCAAGTTTTATTCATTTCTATCGCATTCTAGCGGTAGAAATGTAGTCGTTTTAATTTTTCAGTCACTTTGTTTTTCCTATTTTTTGTACGTGTGCGTGCTTTTATGAGTTAGTTTTTATAGCCTTATTTCAATTTATGTAGAGTGTGTGCGTGTGTTTTTTTTAATTTTCTGCCTACTCACTTGAGTTAAATGGCTAGATTTTATTCAAGCAAGTGTGTGTATTTTATTTTTCTACCTACTCACTTGAGTTAAATGGTTGGATTTTATTCCAGTAGTGTGTGTTTACTTTCTGTAGAGTGGGTGTGTTTTAATTTTATGTCGAGTGCGTTTGTGTTAGCTTTTATTTTCCACCTACTCGCTAGGAGTTAAATGATTGGATTTTATTTACCGCCTACTCACTAGGAGTTAAATGGTCGGTCTTTATTGTACTGTAATAATTTGGAATGGACTTGTAAATGCATTTATTTTCTCCTGCTCGTTTGAGTAGGACTTGCTTTCTTTTTCCCGCCCATGCATTTGCGCCGGGACTTGCACTTTTACTGCTTTCATTTTAGTCCTACTCGTTTGAGTAGGACTTGCAATCTACTGCTTTCCATTTACTGCTTTCATTTTCCTGCTTTATTTTACTGCTTTAATTTTATTGCTTTCAATCGCTACCATCCCAATTCCGATGAGTGGCTAACGTTCTTAGCCCTCAATATCGAAGAGCATTGGGACAGATAAAATAGCTTAAAATAATTAAAGGTGTCATTTTTCTAATTAATTAAAAAACTTAAGGTTTGTCGTGGGTTTACGATGCGTAGGACCACATAATCGATGTGTGGGCCCTATTTCCGTAGTTCATACGCTAGCTAGCCGAGTGGCCGTGCGTATGGACCTGTCACCCCTTGGTAAATGGAGTTCCGCACTAACCCTCGAGAGAGGAGGCGCGCCAACTCTACCGGATTGGGTTCCCCACCCAATAGCGGGGTTCTTAGCGTAATGCGGGCATTAAGAGGATTCCTTCATCGGACGAGAGCCCTGTCGAATATTCTTAATGTTCAGGTGAGCGATAGTCCTAGAGATAAGTGAGCTCATTCTAGTGGAACCTCCACGGCCAAGTCTCCGCCCTAATTATTTAGAAATTTAGGATCTCTTTTTATTACAAGTCTATTTTAGTTCGAATTTCATTCGGTGTCATCGAGCTAAGCTCTTCATCGGCTCCACCTTTATTATGCTTTTATTTTCTGCCTTTTGTTTATATAAATAATATCCCAACAAGATAAAATTATCGGTAAAATAATAGTCCCCTCCAGGGAAGTGTAGAAATAATCGAACCGACCCCGAGAACAATACGACCTCGATGTTCCACCCAGAATATCATGTACTACTCACGATAGGTGCACTTGCCTCTTTTCATTAAAACTCGCTTTCAATGTTTTATATCCAAAATAAATAAATACGCGGGCCCCGTTTTCTAAATAAAAACCAAATCCGCTTTTCTACTTAAATAAAACCGCCCGGGGCACCGCGTGAACCGTAATCTTTTTGGAGTTTTAACTGCATTAAGTTTTCGTACTTGATGCGAAAATATCAATCAAGTTTTTGGCACCGTTGCCGGGGAAATTTTTATTTTGAGTCGTTATTTTGAATTCTGGAGATCTATTAATTTTACCTATATACATAAATATCAAAAAAATTTTCAAATGGCCAACAAAAACCTACTCATAATAATAATAATAAACTACTTTAAAAAAACCAAAAAACAAACTTAACAAAATTCTTATTATATTATTATTATCTATAAAAACAAAAAAATTGAAATGACGTCGTTTCAGAAAAAAAACTAACTAAAAAAAACTCAAAAACTCTAAAAACTTGAAAAACTATAAACTTAAAAATCTAAAAACTCTAAAAAACTAAAAAATTAAAAACTATAAAACTAATAAAAAAATAAAAATCTAAAAACCACTAAAAAGTCTAAAAACTAAAAATCTAAAAAATCTTTAAACCTTAATAAAAAAAGAGAAAAAAAAACACCACATCCTATATATTTTGTTCTTTTATTAAAAAACAACAAATTTTTTTAACCCAAAAAATAATACTTATAATAATAAACACTCGAAATAAATAAAAATTTTTTTGTCGCTTCAGCACTTTACACTCTTGTGCACGCTAGGGGTCCGCATTTCTGTAGCGCTCATATACCTAAGACGTTAGCTTCGAGTCACACTCACTTGCCCCCTACTGCCCGCAACCTTTTTGCCGAGTTTATCGTTTTTGTTTTTCGCTATTTCTTTTTAATAATGCAGGGTTCCATATGGGCCTCCCCGACCTCGTCTTAGGGAAGATTCTACCTTCCTTTTTCTTTTTGTCCATATTTCATTTTGTATATCACTGTTCCACATGCTTAGATTGAACCATTGGGGAAAATGTTGGGTTTAAGTATGAGGGTGTTTTCTTATTTTCTATTTCTGCACTTTTATATTCTGCAATTCTAACAAAAATCATCAAAAATACAAAAAAATTACAAAAATTAAAACCTCAAAAATTTTTTTGTTGTTTTTTGTTTTTATAATCAAAAATCTAAAAAAAATCCATAAAACAAAACAAAAATTCAAACAAAAAAAAATATTTTTTTTACTTTGTAAATATTTTTAAATCTTTCTCTTTCCTCCCTCACTCTTCTTATTTGTAAAAAAATCGCTTTTTAGCAAGCCCGCGACGTTCGACTCATCGAACCAACCACCTTAATAAGAGTCTGTTCGCGGGCCAATAACTAAAAAGTCAAAAAAAAAAATTTGTTTACTTTGTAAAATTTTTGTAAATAATTTGATAAAAAAAAACTAAAACATCAAAAAAATTTGAAAATCCAAAACTCCTAAAAAGATGATAAACAAAAATTCAAAAAAGTTGATAATCACATAAAAAAAGATAAAAACCATAAAAAAATGTATTGTTAATTATGTAACGAATAATTCGAATATCTCAATTCTTAACCCTTTCCGCTCTCCAAAAATCTAGTTGCGAGTTAATTTATAAGCGAATTATTTTAATTCTTTGCTTACTATTCGATTATTAATTTGAGATCGATAGATTTAGATATCTGGGGTTAAGTTTTAAAAATTTGTGTATGCTTTTTATTTAAATAAGCTACCTGTTTTCAGCACCACTTCTAATCTATCTATAGTTGCATATTTATTTTGTTAGAAATAACAATCTTAGATTTCAAGTTATGATAACTCCAAGTTTTTTTTTGAAATTTAGGAATGTTTAATTTATAAAGGTTGCTCTCAAAAGTTTTTTATTAAACTAGTTTTATTTTTGAAAAAACCCTATCACCTTTTTTTCATGTCATACTTGACATGATTTCGATCCTTAAAAGATCATATGTCAATGGGAATATGATTTCGTTCCGTAAATATAGACATCCAATATTTGAAAAAAAAATATGTTATGAAGTAAGAGGATAAAATTCATTACTCCTACACATATACATTGGATTATTATGAAGATGTTAAAAAAATATTATATTCGGAAAATAAGATTTCATTTTCCTAATAATCCAAAAAGAAAAAAAATGGAGGTTCGAGCAAAAAAAATATACCCTCGCCTCTAATCAAAGCCTTCTTCATATACCACGATCTCCTACTCCGCCAATCTCAAATAATTCTAGATTTAATTTTAAAAATCTTTTTGAGAGCATAATTTATAAATTTCATTATTTCCTATAAATTCGTTCAAGATAAAGTTTTCATAAATCCAATCTATTTTTGTTAGCCTAACAAATAAAATTTTTTGCTATCTATTTGCTTATAACCAGAAGTTTTCTGCTGAAACTCTTCTTTTATTTAAATTTTTTAGCGTAATTTAGGATTTAACTCCTATACCTCAGATATTTATTTAGATCCTTCTTTCAATTAAGTCAAGCGGTAGATAAACTTAGGATTTCCTCAATTCATTATAAGTTCATCTCCAACTTTTGCTCTGGAATAGCAAAAGCTTAAGTATGCGGGTATTTGATGAGTTGTAAATATACGTATTTTTGTGTATAATAAATAAGTTGTTTTAGTTACTTTTCGTCATTTTTACTTATATCTATTCAATAAATTGCTCTTATTTTGTAAATATTTTGCTAACCTAATTTTTTTTTATTTTCTGAAAAATTTCAGGAAAAGTCAAATTTTTCCTTAGGTCACGCCCGTGTTCCTTGGGTCACGCCCGTGACCAGGGCGTGACACGTCAACAACCTGTGATTCAGCCAATTTCTGAAGAAAAAACGCCGACACGCCCGGCCACACGCCCGTGTCACTTCGACACGGGGCGTGACAAAGCCCGTGTCCATCCCGCTCGATGATTTCAACTCGACGATCGTCGACTCTGCGCCACGCCTAGAGTCACGCCCGTGGCCTAGGGTGTGACTCCTCTTTCCGCTCAATGTTTTTCGGTCGACGTTCGTCGAGCCAACCCGACACGCCTAGAGTCACGCACGTGACCTAGGGCGTGACTTCCACCACCTGGCCCGACAAACCACCGCCGATGAATTTCGACGCAAATGGCGCCCAGTTCAACCTCCTAGACACGCCCACCATCACGCCCGTGACCTGGGGCGCGACCGCTGCGTTTTCCGCCATAACGTCAAATTGTCGTTAGATCACCGAAATCAATTGTGAATAGTATTGACATGCCCCCTGACACGCCAGTGTCAAAGGGCGTGTACTTTAAAATTTTTTTCTATAAATTTCCAGCTTCTGTTTGAGCTGCTGTTCCACTTTTTTGGTACCATTTTGCATAGGGGCCGGCTGTTAGATGATTTCCAAAGCTATGTAAAGTTATTTTCTCCCCCGTCTCTCTCTTTTATTTTCATTTTGTAATCTCCTTTTATTATTAATGTCAATGTAATTTTATTTGCATTACATGACTTTGGACTTCATCTATATGCCCACTCTTATGCAATCTTATTTCTTTTATTTTGTTTTAACTTTGTTTCTGTTCTTTTAAAATGTGTGTGTGTGTATGAGATTAATTTTCATGCTATTATACTTAGTTATTTCTTACTTAGATTTGTTAGACTTAGGATTTTTCTAGCTTTTATGCATTCCTATAAGCCCGTAAAAAGCATTTTCAAAGAGATTTTGATTTTTCACTAACTTAGATTTTCCTTTTAGGTCGTAAAACTTTTCTTCCTTTTCACTTTATTTTCACTTTTTAATCACTTTTGCGGAGTTATAAGAACGTATATATAGTCGTTTTAATTTTTCAAACACTTCATTTTTTGCTTTTATTTTCAAAAACTTTTTGCCCGTTTAAATTTTATTTCTTCATTTTATGCATTTCTACCGCATTCCATCGGTAGAAATGTATTCATTTCAATTTTTCGAGCACTTGCACTTTTCGCTTATTTGCAAAAACGTTTGCTCCTTTTAATTTTATTTTCACGTTTTATTCATTTCTACCGCATTCTAGCGGTAGAAATGTAGTCATTTTAATTTCTCAGTCACTTTGTTTTTCCTATTTTTTGTACGTGTGCGTGCGTTAATGAGTTAGTTTTTATAGCCTTATTTCAATTCATGTAGAGTGTGCATGTGTTGTTTTTATTTTTCTGCCTACTCACTTGAGTTAAATTGCTGGATTTTATTCCAGTAGAGTGTGTTTACTTTCTGTAGAGTGTGTGTGTTTTAATTTTATATCGAGTGCGTGAGTGTTAGCTTTTATTTTCCGCCTCCTCTCTAGGAGGTAAATGGCTGGATTTTATTTACCGCCTACTTACTAGGAGTTAAATGGTCGGTCTTTATTGTACTGTAATAATTTGGAATGGACTTGTAAATGCATGTATTTTCTCCTACTCGTTTGAGTAGGACTTGCTTTCTTTTTCCCGCCCACTCAATTGCGTCGGGACTTGCACTTTTACTGCTTTCATTTCAGTCCTACTCGTTTGAGTAGGACTTACAATTTACTGCTTTCCATTTACTGCTTTCATTTTCCTGTTTTAATTTTATTGCTTTCAATCGCTGTCATCCCCATTCCGATGAGTAGCTAACGTTCTTAGCCCTCAATATCGAAGAGCATTGAGACAGATAAAATAGCTTAAAATAATTAAAGGTCTCATTTTTCAAATTAATTAAAAACACTTAAGGTTTGTCGTGGGTTTACGACGCGTAGGACCACATAATCGATGTGTGGGCCCTATTTTTGCAGTTCATACGCTAGCTAGCCTAGAGGTCGTGCGTATGGACCCATCACCCCTTGGTAAATGGAGTTCCGCACTAACCCTCGAGAGAGGAGGCGTGCCAACTTTACCGGATTGGGTTCCCCACCTAATAGCGGGGTTCTTAGCGTAATGCGGGCATTAAGAGGAATCCTTCGTCGGACGAGAGCCCGGTCGAATAGTCTTAATGTTCAGGTGAGCAATAGTCCTAGAGATAGGTGACCTCATTCTAGTGGAACCTCCACGTCCAAGTATCCGCCCTAATTATTTAGAAATTTAGGATCTCTTTTTATTACAAGTCTATTTTAGTTCGAATTTCATTCGGTGCCATCGAGCTAAGCTCTTCATCGGCTCCACCTTTATTATGCTTTTATTTTCTGCCTTTTGTTTATATAAATAATATCCCGACAAGATATAATTATCGGTAAAATAATAGTCCCCTCCAGGGAAGTGTGGAAATAATCGAACCAGCCCCGAGAGCAATACGACCTCGATATTCCACCAGGAATATCCTGTACTACTCACGATAGGTCCACTTGCCTCCATTCGTTAAAACTCGCTTTCACTGTTTTATATCCAAAATAAATAAATATGCGCGCCCCGTTTTCTAAATAAAAACCAAATCCGCTTTTCTACTTAAATAAAACCTCCCGGGGCGCCGCGTGAATCGTAATCTTTTTGGAGTTTTAACTGCATTAAGTTTTCGGACTTGATGCGAAAATATCAATCAATTGCCTCTGAAGTCAGTGGATGATGTGCCGAGTTTCCTTGGACTTGCTGAGTATTATCGCAACTTCGTGAAAGGATTCTCAAAGATATCCCTTCCTCTCACTGCCCTAACAAAGAAAGGTGTTCCATATAAGTGGACACCCTAGTGCGAAGTTGCATTCTAAGAGGTAAAAGATAGACTTACCTCTGCTCCCATCCTAGCCCTTCCATCTAAGAAGGAAGGATTTTAAGTTTACACAATGCGTCATATCAAGGGATGAGAGCAGTACTGATGCATCATGAGCATGTGATCGCTTATTCTTAGAGGCAACTGAAGAAGCATGAAGCCAATTACCCAGTTTATGATTCGGAGTTGGGGGCAGTGGTGTTCACCTTGAAAGTTTGGAGACACTATCTGTATGGCATCCACTGCAAGATCTTCTCAGACCATAAAAATCTAAAGTATGTTCATACTCAAAATGTGTTGAATCTGAGGCTGTGGCGGTGGTTGGAATTTTTGTGCGATTACGAGTTTACCTTGAACTACCACCCAGAAAAAGCAAACTATGTATACGACACCTTGAGCAGAAAGGTACTAGAATCGAACGTTGAGTCTCGGTTGATGAGTATGGAATTATCTTGAATGCTCGAAGAGATGAAGATCACTCTGGTATATAAAGATCATTATGAAGAGTATATAGAGTACCTAACCACAATAAGTATAGTTTGTGATATTCGAGACCGAACCTGGGTAGAGCAAGGGAAGGATGCTGCTTTGTCCCTAGTGATTAAGTCAATTTAAGATGGATCTGCTAAAGAGTATATGCTAAAGGACGACCTCATTCATTTCCATGGCCGACTCTACATTCCCAAGGGCGGGGAAATCTGGGAAGATATATTGAGAGAAGCACATTGCTCCAAGTATTCAGTGCATCCCGGGATTTCTAAGATGTATAGTGACTTGCGGAAGACCGTGTTTTGATCGGGAATGAAGAAAGATGTCAAGTATTATGTTACGTGTTGCGAGGCTTATAAAAAAGCGAAGGCGGAGTGCAAGAGCCCTGAAGGAGTATTACAACCATTTCCCATCCCTTAGTGGAAGTTCGAGAATATCTTCATGGTCTTTGTCCACGGGTTTCCTTGTTTGCTCTCTGAGAATGATTCAATTTGGGTGATTGTAGATCGTTTGACGAAGGTTGCCATATTTATCCATATGAAGAAGGAGGCACATGTGAATATCTTAGTGTGTCTCTTCATGGAGCAACTTGTACGGTACCACGGCATGCCTAAGACGATATTCTCTGATCGAGATGGCTGCTTTACCTCTAAGGAGTGGACGGCAGTACAAGCATATATGGGCTCTCGCCTTACCTTCAACACAACTTTTTTTCCTCAGATGGATGGTCAATCTGAGAGGACCATCAGAACCGTGGAAGACCTACTGAGATTATGTGTGTTGGATAGAGGAGAACCGTGAGAAAGACTCTTACCACTAGTAGAATTTTCTTATAACAATAGCCATTAAGCTAGCATCAGGATGGCTCCCCACGAAGCACTTTATGGGAGGTGTAGAACTCCACTGTCATGGGTGCAGGATGAAAATCCAAAGATTTTGGGGATAGAATACATTGAGGATACTGATGCGCTCGTCATGTCGATACGAGACTGCATGCTTGAGGCTCAGAGTCGACATGCAAAGTAATATAATGAAAAACACCGGACAGTAGAATTTCAGGTGGGTGACAAAGTATTTTTGAAGATCAGGCCAATGCATTGACTGTCGCGAGTGCATGGAATGAAGAAGCTCAGCCCGAGATATGTAGGGCCTTATGTTATAATGGAAAGGGTTGGCCCATTGCCCTATCGGCTAGAGCTACCACCGGAGCAAGAAAAGTTTGCACGGTCTTCCATGTGTCACCACTTCGGAAGGCACTACTTCAGCACGAGCAATATGTCCCCACGCTAGATGGAGCTGTAGCAACCAATAGATCTGTTCTAATAGAGCCAGTGCAGATAGTGGACACCAGGATAAGGAGTTTGAGGTAGAAAAGTGTACCATTGGTAAAGGTACAATGTTATAACCACGAGAAAGAAGAATACACTTGGGAGCCGGTCGATTTGATGCAAAAATGCTACCCAGCGTTGATTCCCCAAGGTAACTTTAAAAGCATATTATATTTTCTTGCATTATTTCCCCCCACAACCTTAACCTGATTTCAGGGACAAAATCTTTTATTTTGTTTATAGGATTTGTAACATCCCGTTTCGTGCGGATATCTGACGAATTCGTCGAGTATGACTTGTGAGATGAGACAAACACTATTCGTCCAATATCATCACGAATTAGGCTTAGGCATTGAATGGATTCAACACCACTCAATGAATGTGGACTTAGAGAATTTTTTGGAAACTGAGCATTGAGTGCACTCAATGCGGCGTTGAGTTCGCTGAGTGCACTCAATGCCATTAGACGAACTGGCTGAGGCATTTAGTGAACTCGACACCACTCAACGCCATTTGCCTTAGAACATTTCTGGAAACTGCTGTCATCGAGTGCGTTGAGTGCACTCAATGCCATTCGACGACCTATGATGAGGCGTTGAGTAGAATCGACACTACTCAGTGCCATTTGAATTAGAGAAATATCTGGGATGATTGGCGTCAAGTGCGTTGAGTGCACTCGACGTCATTAGCTAAAAGACGTCGAGTGCGTTGAGTGCACTGGACACCACTCAACTCTTTTACTGAGGATTATTCGGAGAGCTGTGGTGTCGAGTGAGTCGAGTGCACTCTACGATTCGTCGAGTAAGGAAGGTATACTCGACAAATTTACCTTGAAAGTGATGTACTTATAAATGGCTTTGAGTGGACTCGACGAATCACGATGATTCTTCGAGTAAGGGTATAATACTCGACGATTCGTCAAGTAAGAGCTGCTTACTCGATGAATTTGGACTTAGAAGATTTTCGGCCACTGTTTCCTGATTCCTGTACGCGGTTTGAACCGGATTTTTGGGAATTGTGCCAAAACAATTGCATTGGATGCGTCTTTTCAATATGACACATTTAAAGCAATAATAGGCAGTCTAATGTCAGGCAGACACATGGCAAAATAGTTAATCCTAATCTCTCATTATAAAAGAGATTTGTGAAAAAACCTAGCGGTGACTTTGCCATTTTTGCCGAACCCTTACTGTGCATTCCCGGCGGAAGCAGAAGGAACAGAAGATTCACTGGAGTCATTTTTCTAGAGAAGGACCGATCTTTCTTTCCAGGTAGAACAACGCCAACAAGGTATAAAATACCGCCGGGAAGGATAATGAGATCCATGGCCGGAACCCCCGAAAATGATGTGTGCTTCCTACCCTCTCCATTGGTGTTAGATCTGTAGTTATTTCTAGGAGAGATGTCGACTCAAAGGATTTTGACTTGCGAGTTGAAGATTTCCCAGGAAGGGATCATACTAGGGCCTTGCCCTAGAGATTAGTTGTCTTCAACTTCTCATCTCTTCTATGTGAAGATGGTGGACTTAGTTTTGTGAAAAAGAATGGTCCTATGAGGGTGAATAAGGGAGGAGGAAAATCTGTACTTTGTTCGGAAGAAATACCTAAAGGAAGAAGATGAACCGATGTCGTTCAACTTGCCTTAAGATGCGTGCAAATTATTTTTTTGTGCGCAACGAACTTCAAGGCCGTTTTCAGGTATGATACGGCTAGATCTGTGCTTTCGGCTAAACACAAAAGTCTTAGCCCTTCGAAAGACATTTCCAACGGATGGTTATACATTTTCATACGAGGTCTGTAGCCATAGGAAAGTCCAATCGAACTTGCTGAGATGATATGTAATACGTGCAGAAGTTTGTTTTCTGTAAGCAGCAGACTTCGAGGCTGATTTCAAGTACTTTATGTTGTGAACTGGGTGATGGACTAAATACAAAAGTTGAAGTCCTTATAAATAACTTTCCAACGGATGGTTACACATTTTCATATGAGTCCTGTAGACTCGGGAATTTCAAATCAAGTTGCTGTGTTGGATCCCTAGTTTGATTTCGGCTAAGTTCACTAACTAGGATATTTAACCCACCATGTATAGCCAAGGTCATGTCTGTGTCCTAGAGTTTAGGCTATGTCCTTAGAGTTAACATTCCATGGACCAACCAACAAAAGACTGCAGAAGACTCAAAACTTAGAGAAATATCAAGTTTCAGAAAAGTGAGTTCGACGTTCGTCGAACTCACCTCGACGAAAGTCATGCTCAACTCGACGAACTCAGAGACAATTCTCTGAGTTGAGCTCAATGATATTCGAGCTCAGGTCGATGATTTTTGGAAGTTCAACTTCAACATTCTAAATCCATAATCCTTTCTCTGAACTTCAGTCGACGAAGTTTTGTTATCAGCTCGACGAACTTAGAGCACAGAATTGACATATTTTATCAGAAAGCGGTTAGCTGTTCTCAGGTCGACGAACTTGGTGCTCAGGTCGACGAACATGAATTATCTGGTCAACGAACATGATTTCTCTGGTCGACAAACTCTGGACTCAGGTCTACGAAATCTGTTCTTTGCTCGTCGAATTCTGTGCAGATCCAGACTTGGATATTTCCTTCTTTTGTCCTTATTTTATTGCAGTAATTATTGAATAATCAATGCTTTTATTCTATGATTATAGTCGTTAGCGGCAGCATTGATTATGATATTCATCATGATTATTACTTGTCGTTTTTAATAGGATAGTTGGGGAAATCCGTTAATGTAATATTCTCCCCATCCGGATTTTTATTCTCCAGGCAGTCAGCATTCAATGCAGTCAATTCAAATTCAAAGGAGAAATATACAGAGAAATATAAAAAGAGATTTCCTCTCTGGCAGTTTAGCACAACAACAACAAGAACAAACAAAAGGGGAAGAAAAAGCAAGAAAGAATAACACACACAGAGAACAAGACAGACATCAGAAAACATTCAAGAAGAAATATCTCTGTCTTCATCAATGTGTTCTTCCTCCAGTAAGCTGCCAAGAGACAACCAACTTCAATCTGTCTACAGCTTCCTGGAGATCTTTTAAAGAAGACCTACTCACCCAACAAAGATTCCATTCTTCCTGGATAAATCTTCACCTCAGGGGGAGCTTTGACACCATCAAGGATCCACTAATCTTCTCTGTTGCTTCGAGAAAGAGAAGATAACATCAAGTTTCATTTATTTCACTTACTGTACACAGGGTTATAGCTCCCTTCAAAAGTTAATCACTTGGTTGCAAGTCTCCTGATCAAAAGACTTGACTTGGTTTTTAGGCACCTGATCAAAAGCCTGAAGGGTTTCCTGATCTACCTGAAGCAGATCTTGTGGTGACAGGCACCTGAACAAAAACCTTATTGGTGATAGGGCACCTGATCAAAAACCTGAGTGGATTCCTACCAGGGTGGTAGAAGAGCGGATGTACCCAAGTTTTAGGGGAACCACTATAAAATTCTTGTGTCGTCTATGATGTTATTTTATTTTCTTTTTGTGTGATGATTGTTGTCTTGTTTAGTTTTATTTCTGCACCTTTCTGATTTACACCTATTAGTAGCACTATTTTCAACTCTGAAATAAAAATCTAAAGGATTTTAATATACTCTATTCACCCCCCTCTAGATTAAATAGTCTAACTCCTCTGGTGGTATCCTCCTTACCACCACTTTCATGCTGTACAGTCAAGTCTTTATTAGAGGTTGCTCTCGGGTTAGTGTAGAACTGAATTTGAACTTGGTAGAGAAATCATACTAGATTAATGTCGAGGTTTGCATGTGGTTTGTTGAACCTAAACTATTGGTGATTGTACTAAACAAAAGATTGATGAGATTTAGTTGATAGATCCTTAAGTCAACAAATGGATTGGTGAAACACATGGTATAATTGACTTGGTGGAGTTTCATAATCAATTGAATGGAAAAGTTAGTGAACATTACATGTGCATGTGGAATATTATGATTGTTTGTGAATGCCTAATATAAGAGAGCATTGGATAAAGCCATTGCATGATTATGTGGGATGTTGGTTAAGGGATATAATTAGTAGTCTACTGCTTAGAGTTCAGTCTCCCTATGGGTAGCAGTGTGGGACTGCTATGTTGTGTAAGGTGGCTTGCCACTTGTGTAAGTAATGAACCCTTGTGTGATATGAAATGTGGAATGGTTAGAAGTGCGTCTGTGTTTGTCGCACTGAAACGATGTGTTAATAAGGGACTCAGTGTGGACCCCTTGCATGCTGATGAGCCCTTATATGTGAAATGCATGCGGTGTGAGTTGACACATAGTGTCATAATCCTGGGTTAAGGATAGCATGACAGGTCTACGGGCTCGCCTGTCGTCACACCGATGGGATATGACAGATAGACTTTGGGTGGTTTAGCTGTGTCCTAGGTGCTCATTCTCGAGACCCTCTCCATACAAAGTGGAAGGATTGGCTGTGTCCTTGGTTCTCATTCCTGAGGCCCTTTTCGTGCCACACCTGTAGACCAGTTTGGGTTGTATTCTTTGTGCTCATCTACCCAAGACCCCTCTCAGCCGTAATACTCATGTAAGCTTTATTTTGTGATCTTATCGTTGAAGCATACAGAGGCCTAGGCTTGGTATTGTGGATGCCTGCCTAGTAGTGGAAAAGCCCGTTCCACTGTCATTATCTGGCCGTGACGGATGACTCCTGAGAGGTTAGCTACCTGGTCGAAAAGTGGGAACTACAAGTCTGTGTCGACATAGCAATTGCATGTGTGTGAGCATGGGTGAGTCATCATAAGTCATTCATAACATTGCATTGCATTATATACACAAGATCCTCATCATATAAGTTTGTATGAGCATTCTTATATGATGAGTTACTTTATTGTTAAGCTGATTATTAACTTATATGTCTGTATGTGCATTCATATAAGTTGGGTTACTTTCCTGTTATAGAATACCTGCTGGTTGGATTATTATTATTAAGTGTAACTGCTAGAATAGAATGTTGATGAACTTGCTATACTTCCTTATTGTTTCTACTCTCTTGATATATTTATACTCTCCACCTGCTTGTGCTACTACTTACATACTTATATTGTAACATTTCCTTTCTCCGCCCGGTGCTGAGGAGCCGCACGGGGAGTGGATGTGAAAGCAACTTAGTCTATTGACTAACGGTTGTTACGTATTTCTTTTTAGGAGGAAACCCCACAGAAAAAGCAGCAGTAGGTGTTGCAGGAGGGCAACTTGGCCAGGGAGATAGGGCTTGAAGTGATGGTACCATCACTACCATCAGTGACTGATGTGATTTGTTGAGAGTCTCACCCTGTAGCTGTTTAGCATTATGTACTCTGATATTATGGAAACCTTGGTAGCTTCCTTTATTTGTTGTACTTGTGGACTTTATACTGGTGTGTGATTTTGACTTCTCGTTATTTTTTTTATGTTGGGTTGGCATGGATGATATGATTAGTCGGCAGGATAGGCGTCTTGTAGTACAGGTTAGCCCGTGTGCTAACGCTATCGCAAGGTGGCTGTTCTGGGCATAAGACTGCCCTCAGTCTTGTTTTTTGTTCTGGGAGGGGGGTCTTATATCCTGACTGGGCAAGCTCTCTTGGTCATAGTTTTTCGCAACAACCCCCATGGGCATGCATTACCAGGCATGCCCCCGACAGAAGGTCACGACAATGAAGATCATGTCGGACTTTTGGAGGGTTCACTAGTTTTCACCAACCTCAACTTTGCCATGACAATATAATTTAATTTGGCCATTCCTACGCATTGTAGGTCACAAATCAAAGATTCAAGAAGGGGCGGATGGAAGTGTGGACACTTCTGCATTATTTATAGACTTCAAGTGGCACGAAGTTCGGGTCGCAGTCTTTAGGGTTACCGACATACTTTTTTGGAGCCCACAAAGGCTCAAAAAGTGCGGGAATTATGTTAACTCAAATCCTGTGATAGGAGACAACCTCAAACGATGTAAAAAATAAAGAATCCATGTGGTTACTTCGGGAGATTGAAAGTACTCTCCGGGCAGTTGCACTCGAGCATTCATATTAGGTAGGAGGTCACGCAACCTCTCAGAGAATAATTCGACAGTCCGCCGACGACTTCGCGATGGCCACTACACCAAAGCCTGCATTGGTTCATCTCGACGGCATCAGCACATACAATCACGCACGATCTCTTCTCTAAATGCCCAACTGCTCGACTCTTCATGTATCTTGGGCAGCAGTGTATTTAATTCCATGTTTAATAAGATATTAAATGCCAGACTCTTCGTAAACCGTTCGAGTAGTCTACCCTCAAGTATAAACAGGGACTATAGGTGCTCGAACGGAAGAGCAGACTTAGCATAGAATCTACCCTATTGTAGATGCATGCACTAAGTGTCTTAGTTTTCTTCTCCTTTGCCACTCTTGTACTTGTGCATACCCTTTGGGTACTCACACCCCCTCATATAATCTTTTTGAAGTAATACAAGAACCCACCTCAAGAGAGGCATTCGCTTTAGTTGGTCAATCTAGTGTTCGCTGTTGCTAGTGGCACCCCCTTGTCTATGTTTCTTTCTTGCTCGCTGAGCCCCATAGAGCAAGGTAACTAATCAGTTGCAGTCTCCGATTTCTTCACTGAACTCCCTAGTTGGTCGTCGAGGGTGGAAAAGCTTTAATGATGTACACATCGCTATATTGTTTTTTTTAAAAAAATCGTTAGGTTGCATAACACTCCTAAGTCAATCACCTCTGACAGGGATACACATTTTAAGAGGTATTTTTGAAAAAACATTATGAGATCAATTGGGAGCCAAACTCGAGTTTAGTAGTGCTTATCATCCTCAAACTGATGGACATACTGAAGTCATTAAAAGGAGTTTGGGAGAATCCAAAATAATGAGATCTTATACTTCCATAACATGTATTTGAATTTAATAATTTTTAAAATCATTCCACTAATAAATCTCCTTTTTGAGGTTGTTTACGAGATCTCTATACCCAGCCTACTAGACCTCTACTCTCTACCATCTCATGAACGCATTTCCTTTGATGTGTTAGCTCATATAACTATTTAAAAGTTTCATAAAAATATTGTTAATAAATTATTAGCAACAGCTGAAAGTTTAAAACCACGGTTGATTGTTATCGCCGGGATTTATACTTTTTGAAAGGAGAATGATTGTTTTCTTATTCCAAGAAGCTGATATTTGTTTCAGGAACACATCATAAGCTACATCATTGAAAGCTTGATCCTTTGCAAGTTCATAAGTGCATAGGTAAGAACGCACACCTTGTCATAACCCATCTAAAGCAAAGATCAGAGTGCATTTCGGGCGGATCGTGATGCCACATGCATGGACAGAAAGAAAATCCATGTTCATGGCATCACGATCCACCTGAAGCGAACTCTGATGTTTTCTTTAGACAGGTCGTGACAGTTGGTATCAGAGCCATGTTAGGCCTGTAAAGATAAAGTATTTTATAATTTTCATATATTTTATATTTCATTATATAAATATAGATACATGCATCATTACTTCACTAACCATATCATTATCTGTTGTTCGCAGCTGAAACACGCATACACTACCCTCATAAGCATGAGTAGTATGCATATGATTTTTAAGTGATCATGAACAAACTTAACATTTTTGTGCACATGAATTTTTACTAGAATATACAGCGCTTGCAAATATTAAATGCTTATGAGTAGTTTAAAATTTTCAAGTACGATGACATTAATATCATATTATGCATTATATGTTAAGTGAAATGAGCACTTAACACGACACGTGCATTCATTCATTTGCATTAATATCATAAATCATTGCACAAGTGTCAATCTAAGAATGACAATAATGATCGTACACACAAGGATTTACTATTTACTTGTTGTTGAAGCCAAAAAAATCTCGACTCTAAAATTCGGATCAATGCAGCCTAAATTTATTAATCCTGTACTCAGGGTTGACTGCCTAACGGGCAAATACTAAGGAGTTTTAGGCAACACTAAGAGGGCCTCAGCCGCTACAGCAGAGAGGTCCCACCACATACACGGATACTGAAGTTGTTAGTTGTCTTACTTAAATCACCTAGAGGGGCGGTGAATAAGTGAGTTTTGTGTCTTTTGCAGAATAAAAAAATTTAAAGATCTAAGCACAGAATAACAACCACCAAGCAATCACAGAGGACACAGAGATTTATAGTGGTTCCCCAACCTTGGGTACATCCACTTTCCACTCATCGATCAAGCAAAGCACTAGACTCGGGTACTCCACTATCTCGGATTGAAACCAATCCTAATTCTTGGAATAACGTTCCTACAACTCGATCCACAATACAGATCTACACTCGGAAGATTAAAACTTCCTACAACTCAGAGAACAACACTCCTACACTAGGAGAAAAATCTCCTACAAGAATAAATTGAAATAAGAAATACAAGCAATTTCTTTTCTCAGATTTGAAAATTTTCTGCCTAGGTCTTCCTTCTTGAAATTTGCGGCACGGTCAGAAACCTTTGAAGAAGACACGACAAGATCAGATCTGAAAATTCTTGACTCACACGATCTGAGAGAAGATGAAGAAGTTGAGGAACAATCTCGATCTGCAAGTCGACTGATCTGAATCTTTTTGAACGAAAGCCCTTGGCGATTTGAACAATGAGGAGCGGCGATGGCTTCCGTTTAGGAAAGAGAAAATTCTATTCAAAATTCTTAGAATATTTCTTTGACGCTTCTTAGGGTTAGTCGTAATGACAATACCTTATATAAGATCTCCCTAACGGTCATAATTAGCATTAATGACGGCCACGTGGACCAATCATGTCAAATCATTTGAAAATCCCATCTGTTAGGACTTAGAAAAATTTTCTGGAAAAAATGACTAAATTACTCGAGTGAAATAAGAACTACTCGAGAACTAAACTGAGTTCTCGAGAGGACAATATCAGACAACTCGAGAACAAGCCCTTCAAGAAATTCAGAACAGAATTCTTTATCACTCGAGTGGAATGAGGATTACTCGAGTGCTAGAAATATTACTCAAGAGGTGGAGGTGAACATCTCGAGAAGAAGACTTAGAAAAAATTCTGGGAAATAAAACTGATTACTCGAGTACTGGAACTAGACTTCTCGAGAAGTAAGCAGACAACTCGAGTACAGAAGCTACACTACTTGAGTTGGGTAGATACTTCACGAGAACTTTCCTTCTGTCACTCGAGTCAAATTGCTCATCTACTCGAGTATGATACTTACAATATTTCTGAAGAGGAAAATCTGTCAACTCGAGAAAGAGAAGAAGTCTACTCGAGTAATGGACTTGGCCTCTCGAGAACAAATTCAAGTTTCTCGAGAACCATTTCTTTTACTTGAAATCCAGACTAGTCTTTCTCGAGTTCAACTAAAGGTTCTACTCGAGTACTATAATTCTACTTGAGTGAAACACTTAAAAAATTTTTGGTTTTGAAGATTTTCCTTTCTACAATGGAATCAACAAAAAGTCTTTCTCCAACACTCCAAGTGCTTGAAAAATGAAGTGTATCCCAATAGAGAGGTTACACATGAGTCAACACCATGGATCACATAATGAGGATTACATTTTGTGGTCCTGTGTTTGGTGACCCATTATAGTCTGACATTGGTCTACACTTGGCAATTTAGTCCTGCAAACACATAACTCAAATAATAGATCAAATACAACTTATTCATCTTAGTTCAAGGGTTACTTCATGCAAATTGGGTTATTGTGGATACAATACCCAACAATCTCACTTTATTTGTAGAAGTCAAAACCCTCTATACTAAGGTGTATTATATAGACAAATAAAGAACTAGATATAAAGGAGATAATACAGAGTAACATGCACAAATATTGAAAACAAAGAGTAGATAATCAAGATTAAGGATTTATATAAATAGAATTGTCCAAAAAACATTTCTACACAATTCTCATCCACACTTTTATAACTTTCTTCATTCTTTGGCTTGATGTTATTGTTGTTGTTGTCTGTCCTTTTTTTCTTGTTGCCTTCTCTGATAGCTGTATGGCTTTGGATAGTATTTGTGAGGTTTTGGAGGTGCAGCAGGATTGTTCCTTCAATGTTCTCGATCATAGAGTCTTCTTTTGGTCATAGACTTCTCATACAAGTCCCACTCTTGGGAGCTGTAATGATCATGTCTGTTCTCATTAAAATCCAAAACTAATTTGAGAGTATCAAGGATAAGTGACTTTGATGTAGGACTCCAGATCTCTGCAAATTTAGGAGTTTTCCTTTTCTTTGTCTCTAGAACTGGAATGGATCCGCTGGTAGAAGCTTCATCACCATACCTTCTTTTCTTTGGAATATGAATCTCAGGAGTAGCTTGAAGAAATATATCAGCTAGATCTGATTCCCAAACATGAGAATATGTTTCTGGAGGAGGAGCTTCAGAGCCTTCAAGTCTTGGAGAAAAGATAGGCTGAGGAACTGGAGCTGGAGCTAGAGGAACTAGGGGATTCAGACGATGGGGAATTATATTTGGATCTGCTTGAAAGTCAGGGAAGATCTGGTTCTGCATCCACACAGCTGTATCATAGGTGTGAAATTTTACACTGTGGATCTGATTCTGCACATCATCATGAATTTTCTTTAGCTTTGCTTCCTAGAGAGTTTGCTTGGCAGCATCTGAGGTTTCTAGATATTCTTTGACTAATGTCTCCCCCTTTATAACTTCTACAGTTAGTTCATTTATGGCAGCTTCTTTGAAAGTGCCCAGTTCTTCACAGATTTTGAAAATGTGTCCTTGGGCTAGCTTTTCTAACTGTATCTGATTATTAGCGAGAGTAATTGAGTGTTCCATCACATGGCCAACACTGGTGATTGTGTGGTCGAGTGCTTTTCCACCTATCTTGAATAACTGTCTGAGCTCATTAGTGTTGTGTTGTATTTCTACAAAACCTCTGCTCATTTCTTTTTCAAGAGCAGAAACTTTCTCTTGAACCACTTTCAAGGAGTCATCAAAATATTTTCTTGGGTCAAGCAACATCTATTCTATCTTACTTAGAAGATCATTGGCAGCAGGAGTTGGAGGTGCAGAACGAGGAACTGGAGGAGGAGGAGCAGACCATGGAGTAATCTCTTCAATGGTTACTAAGCTCTTAGCTCTGTTAGTGTGAATCAGAGCATCTCCTTCTTCATCAATGAAGGTGGGAAGAGGGAAGTCCAAGCTCTTCAGAGGAGCATCAACTAGTTCTGGTTCTGGAGACAGCTCTTTCTCATCAATAATCAGTATGGTTTCATCTTGCTCTTTGTCAGCAGCAGGAGATTGGTGAACAGGGGTTTCTGGAGATGGAATAAGAGAGGGTGATGGTACAGGCATTGGTTCCTTGGATGGTTCTGTAGTTTGTTCTATTTGGAGGGGAGGAAGAGGCTCTTCATAGCTGAGTTCTTCAATCATCTGGTTAATGTCTTCAATAGTAGAGAGTATGGTCTCTTGAACTTGAGCATCTGATGGAGTTTCTTTTGGAGTGGTTGGAGGGAGATAAAAAAACAGCTGGTGGAGTAGGTATCCTTTCTTCTGGAATAGAAGGAGCAGACTCCCCCTCAGCAGCTGCACCAAATGTGCCAGCAATATGAGGTTGAGAGGGAGATGAATTCCTGTCCTCTGCAGCTGGATGGTCATAGATTGATACCTTCTTCATATGGTGAAGAGTTGTTCCATTGGCGAAATCAAAAACTTCAGGATTTATCTCATGCAATAGCAAAGAGATGATCCTGGCATAGCTAGGAGACTTGATGCTCTCCCTTATATTATCAAGAATTAGCATACCAAACTGAAATCTTTTTCTGCAGATAATGGCTGTCATGATATCAAACAGATCAAAAGAAATGTCCCTTATGGAACTTGTCTTACAAAGTAGAACCTTGCCAATGATGTCCACAAGGAGTTTGCTTTCAGGATTGAGGTCTGGTAGACGAATGGAGAGAACCTCTGGTGAAAGTCCACAAAATATGCAAGCTCTATCAGAATCTTCATGAGTTAGGGCATCTTCTTCATCAACTACGGGTCGCCGAAGAAGTGTTGAGACGGAGGTCTTGGTAACCCTTAATCTTAACTCCCTTCACTTTTGACTTAACTACCTTACCATTCCGTCGCACTTTGATATTCTTAAAGAATTCTTCAACTTCATGGAAAAGAATTTTACAGGGCTGCTGGAGAATGAATGTCAAGTCGGCAGTGTCGAGCAGAATGAGAAGATTTTGGAAATCATCTGAGAGTTCAGCAATACCGATGACAACTAGTTCACTACCAATCCAAATCTTGGAAGATGGTGCCATTGTATAGGGAAATGAGAGAAATCGACTGTGGGGAAGAAGACGACAGAGTGCTCTGCGACAACGGCGGAAGACAAAGATGCTTTCTTCTTTCTCGAGTGAGCGGGTTTGAAATCATGTAGAAAATGAAATCTGGTTTTTCTATTTATATAACATTAATTATCGATGATTAAAGAAGAAATTAATCGAACATACCTTAGAAAATGGCGGTATAAGCTACGGGTTGCGAATTTGAGAAATTATCTTCCAGTTACTCGAGTGGACCGGCAGTACTCGAGTGAGATAATGATGGTACTCGAGTGACATCTTCATACTTCTCGCGAGGAAGCTCATTACTCGAGTGACTTGCTGAGTTCTCGAGTAGTTTAAAGAAGTACTCGAGTGGTCATCTTCTTACTCGAGACATTAAGTCTGAACTTGAGAAATTTTGATTTTCGACATATCCCTTGATCTTTGAGCTATGTTGTGAGTCCACCTTCTCTAATCTTCTTTGTTGAGCATTCCAATTTCTGTTTTGAAGAACGAGAACTTGGCCTCGTCCAGCGGCTTTGTGAATATGTCTGTAATCTGCCTGTTAGTTGGAACATATTATAGATCTTTGTCCCCATGCTCCACATGCTCCTGGATGAAGTGGTAACACAGCTCTATGTGCTTTGTCCGGCTGTGAGAGACTAGGTTGTTGGCTATTGCAATCGCACTAGAGGAGTCGCAAAACAAAGGAATGGTTTGAAACTTCACATTGTAGTCTTCAAACTGGTTCTTTATCCATAGCAACTGTGCATAACAACTGTCTGCATAGATATAATCTGACTAAGCTGTTGAGATTACAACACAGTTCTGCTTCTTACTACTCCAGAAAATGAGCCTTCTTCCTAGGAATTGACAAGTCCCAGAAATGCTCTTCCTATCATCTTTCCCACCTGCAAAATCTACATATGAAAAACTAATTAGTTTGCTATCAATACTTCTTGGGTACCATAAGCCAAGATTTGGTGTACCTTTAAGGTATCTTAAAATCTGCTTTGCAGCAGCGTATTGAAATTTCTTAGAGTTCACTTGAAATCTAGCACATACACATGTTGAGAACATTATGTCTGGTCTACTGGCAGTAAGGTAGAGCAAGGATCCAATTATGCTTCTGTACTTGGTTTCATCATAAGGTTTCCATTTCTCATCCTTATCTAGAGACACAGATGAACCCATTGGAGTCCTCATAGAGGTTGCGTTCTCCATTTCAAATTTATTAATTAGCACTTTGGTGAACTTCGTCTGCGAGATGAAAATTCCATCTTCAGATTATTTCACCTGAAGGCCTAAGAAATACTTCAGCTCTCCCATATTGCTCATTTCAAACTTCCTTGGCATAAGTTTAGAAAACTTCTTGCAGAGGTTTTCGTCAGTAGAGCCAAAACAAATGTCGTCGATATCGATTTGCACTAGCAAAATCTTGTCTTTTATTTTCCTAAGAAATAATATCTTATCTATTTTTCCTCTTGTGAACTTGTTCTCAAGAAGAAAGGTAGACAGCGTCTCATACCAAGCTCGAGGAGCTTGTTTCAAACTATAAAATACTTTAGATAACAGATAAACATAATCAGGAAAGTTAGAGTCAATGAAACCTTTAGCTTGTTCCACATACACCTCTTCCTTTATGTCTCCATTAAGGAAGGCAGACTTCACGTCCATCTGATAGACAGTGAAGCCCTTAAGAGCAGCATATGCTACGAACAACTTGCCACTGGAGCATACATCTAGTCAAAGTCGATTCCTTCTTCTTGGCGATATACTTTGGCGACGAGTCTCGCCTTGTTCTTTATGATTGTTCCATCCTCATCCATATTATTCTTATAGACCCACTTTGTCCCGATGACATTCGTACCATTGGGTCTTGGAACAAGTTTCCATACTTCGCAACGCTTGAACTGATTTAGTTCTTCTTGCATTGTCATTATCCATGATGCGTATGAGTTTGCTTCCTCAAACTTCTTTGGTTCAACCTGTGAGAGAGAATTCAAATATAGATTCTCGTTAGCTATACCTCTACGAGTTCTGACACCATCCTGGGGATCTCCTATGATTTGGTCCATTGGGTGATCCTTTAAATGTCTGAGCTCTAGAGTCCTTGCATATGGAGTGTCTTCAATCACCGGAGTGACTTCATAAACTTGGGTGACTTCTTCATCTTGATCATCAACATCTCAAATCGGGGTTGGAGTGGTGATTTTGATGAACTTTTCACCTTTTTCTTTAGTCGGCACACCGAAGTTATGTTCCTTCATCTTTGAACCTGCATCTTCAATGAACACACTAGAAGAGTTGCTTTGCAGCAAGCTCGTCTCATCAAATACAACATGAATGGATTTTTCTATAACTAGAGTTTTTCTATTAAATATCTTATATGTCTTACTATGGATACTATACCCTTCAAAAATACCTTCAAAACTCTTTTCGCTAAATTTGGTAGTGTGATACTTGCCATTGTTAAGGACGAAACACTTACAACCAAAGATTCTAAAATATTCAACAGTCGGTTTCCTGCCCTTTAGAAGTTCGTAAGGTGTCTTATTGTGGTTCTTGTTTATGAGTGCTCAATTTTGCATGTGGCATGCAGTGTTGAAGGCTTCAGCCCAAAAGTATTCTTGTAGTGAAGCATCACTCAATATGGTCCTCCAGGCCTCTATGAGTGTTCTATTCCTTCTCTCAGCTACTCCGTTCTGTTGAGGAATATGAGGAGAGGAAAACTCATGAAAGATACCTAAGCTTTCACAAATTTCTGTCATGGCCCCAGTCTTGAACTCGGTTCCATTGTCACTTCTGATTTTGACTACAGAACAGTTGTATTCATTTTGTACTTGCCTGACAAAATTAGTAGAGATGTCAAAGGTATCTGATTTGTGTTTTAGAAAGAACACCCCCACAAAGCACGAGTAGTCATCAACAATAACCAATATATATTCCTTACCTCCCAAACTTCTAACTTGCAGTGGACCGAACAAGTCCATATGAAGTAGATGTAAACATCGATTAGAATCTTTACCAATAACACTTTTAAAGGTAGCGCTTATTTGCTTGTCTTTTGCACATGCGTGACAAGGTCTATCTTTAGCGTACTTGACATTTGGGGCATCACATACTAAATTCAGAGAAAATAATTTATTAATAGTTTTGAAATTAATATGTGCTAGTATCTTGTGCCATTAGTCACCGAGAGATGCACTCTCTTTAGTCATGAAACACACTAGTGTAGAAGAGTCTATACAAATAAAATTTAAACAAAATATATTTCTGCTTCAAGTGCCTGATATAATCGTTTCAATATTGTCAAACGATTTTATCAAGCACTTATCTGCATGAAATTCAACAACGTATACTTTATCACAGAGCTGTCTTATACTTATAAGATTGTGTTCCAATCTTTCAATATAAGCCACATCTGAGAAGGATACTCTATCGTTAGAGATCATACCATAGTCTTTTGTAATTCCTCGGTCTGAATCTCCAAAGATGACCTTTGGCCCGTTCAAGACCGGAGAATAGTTCTGAAGAAGGCTTCTTGTCCGGATCATATGCCGAGAACATCCACTGTCCAAGTACCAGATAGGAGTTTTGGTGGCCTTTGGACATACCTGCAATCACAAATCAATTTGCCTTAGGAACCCAAACACATTTGGGTCCTTAGTCTATTGTTAGAATACTCCCCCCTAAGAGTATTTTAATTATGAGTGGTCTTTCTCATATTGCTAACTTGAGGAGTTGCAAAATTCCTGGAATTAAACCAGCAGTCAATGACAAAGTGACCATTTTTGCCACAGCACCGAGAGTCAAACCTGTTGTATCTTTGCCTCAAAATCTCCTGCTTGAACTTTTGAGATGGTGGTCTAGCAGGGGCATTATTCTTAGAGGAAGAAGCTTCATGGTGATGGTAATCACATGTCTTCTTCTCCTTGAGAGGCTTTTCTACAATAGGCTTTACCTTTGGTGCCTGCTTGATGTTATGACCATGATTATAAGGGCCATAGCACTGAAGAGTAATTTCTTCATAGGGTGCATTAAAGACACTTTCACCAAAGTTAAGGGGACGAGTCCATTCCTGGTAACGAGACTTAGGCTCTACATAAGTAGGCCTAGCAAAGTGACCATAGCACGAGTTAAGATCAAACTCGTTTGATGGAAATATGACCTTCGTAAAAGAAGTCTAATCTTGAGGAGCTTTCCCCTTCTCTTTGGCCAAAGCCTTCTTGGCCACCTTATTCTTTCTCTGAGCCTTATTCCTCCTAGAAGATTTACTAGGAGCTTCAACATGGCCTAGCCCCCCCAGCACCTTTGGCCTTAGCTGATAATTCAGCAACGAAAGGAAGTACAGTCTTGGGCTTCGAGAAACTTTCAACAAGTTTCTTTTCTACTTCAAGTTGCGCTTCCATTTCTTTTATGATCTTCTGCTTTAGGACTAGGTGCTCGAGAGCCTTATTGTATTCTTTAATGACAACATTGAAGTTCTCTCTGAGTGAGTCCGTCTTAGCGACTTACTCTCTCAAAGTGCTCTCTTCAGCCTTGAGAGAATTTATCTCTTTGGCTTGAGTTTTCACAACTCTAGGACATTTGTCATAAGCCTTGATCAACTCCTTATACTGGGCTATGAGTTCTGACTCATCGTCAGAAGAGCTGTCCTCATGATCATGTTCAGAAACATCAGATTTAGAAAGAGGAGTGTGAGAATTTACCTTCCCAGTGAACTGAGTTCTTGTTCATCATCAGTCTGAGCTATTAGCCCAAAGTAGGCTTCCTCTTCTTCACTCGACTCAGATGAGTCAGAGTTGCTAATAGTCTTGCCCTTATTGGCTATAAGGCTTCTCTCTGTTCTCTTCTTATTGTAAGAAGATTTCTTCTCGTCTCTTTTTCCACCCTCCTTCTTCTTGTGGGGGCAGTCAGCAATAACGTGACCTGGCTTATTGCAGCAATAACAAATGATGTCAGCCGAAATTTGTTTGTTCTATTTAGAGATATACCTGTCTTGGCTACTAGAGCCTTTCTTGTGTCGATCACCATCATGACGTGATCTTATGTACGAGGCATTCTTGTCTCTCCATTGCTTCTTCTTGTTCAATAATTTCTTGAACTATCTTGAGAGTAGAGAGAACTATCCTTCAGGTAGTTCTGATCCTGAGCTACTTGGATCCGAGGTTTCTTCTTAACTTTCTTCTTGTGCTGGGGAAGGAGAGGCAGCCTTGGACTTCCTTGATGTGTCTGCCTTGAGAGCTACAGACTTCTCCTTGGATGAAGACCTGTTATTCTCTCCTTCAGCTTTTCTTGAATTAATTTGTAGCTCATATGACATAAGCTTTCCGAAGAGATTTTGCGGGTCAGTCTCAGCTAGCTTTCCAAATTCCCGAATAGCACACACCTTGTTATCCCATTCCTTAGTCAAGGATCTCAAGAACTTATCATTCAGTTCTCCGTTGGTGAAGACTTGGCCATATACTCTTAGGCCGTTCACTATCTTGAAGAAGTTTTCAAAAGTATCTGCAATGGTATCTTTGGGTCCTTGTCAGAAGGCTTCATATTTTTGATTAAGATGGGATCTTCTATCATCCCTAACTTCTTATGTACCTTCCATCAAGGTGATGAGGGACTGCCACATTTCCTTAGCGGATTGGCAGTGGACAAGTGCAATATCATCTTTGTCAAGATCCATCAACTTCTTAGGAACTTTCTTTGTAGGATCTATAGTGGAGATGGTCATAGGAACATAAGCACCTTCTTCAACAATCATGAAGATCCTTGGATCTACAGCTTCCATGAAAAATTTAATCCTCTCTTTCCACATGGGAAAGTTGTTCTTTGTACACAAGGGAAGCTTAGCAAAATCATTGGCCTTGTCCATGCTTAGATAACTCAAAAGACAACTTGGGTCAGATCAGATAAAGGTGTTAACCTTTTAATGATCAACCTGGCTCTGATACCAATTGAAGTTGTTAGTTGCCTTACCTAAATCACTTAGAGGGGGTGAATAGGTGAGTTTTGCGTCTTTTGCGGAATAAAAAAAATTGAGAGATCTAAGCACAAAATAACAACCACCAAGCAATCACATAGGACACAAAGATTTATAGTGGTTCCCCAACCTTGGGTACATCCACTTTTCACTCACCGATCTAGCAAAGCACTAAACTCGGCTACTCCACTATCTCAGATTGAAACCAATCCTACTTCTCGGAACAACTTTCCTACAAATTGATCCACAATACGGATCTTCACTCGGAAGATGAAAACTTCCTACAACTCGGAGAACAGTGCTCCTACGCTCAGAGAAAAATCTCCTACAAGTATAAATTGAAATAAGTAATACAAACAATTTCTTTTCTCAGATCTGAAAATTTTCTGCCGAGGTCTTCCTTCTTGAAATTTGTGACATAGTCAGAAACCTTTGAAGAAGACATGACAAGATCAGATCTAAAAATTCTTGACTCACACGATCAGAGAGAAGATGAAGAAGTGGATGAACAATCTCGATCTGCATGTCGACTGATCTGAATCTTCTTGAACGAAAGCCCTTGGCGATTTGCACGATGAGGAGCGGCGACAGCTTTTGTTTAGGAAAGACAAAATTCGATTCGAAAATCTTAGAATATTTCTTTAACGCTTCTTAGGGTTAGTCGTGAAAGAATTGGTTTCAAGATGTTCTAAACACCTAGAGGGGGGGGGGGTGAATAGGTTCAATTCTTTTTCTGACTTAGGCAGATAATTAAATCTAGTTTAGCAATTTACTTAGCAGAAAACACAGCACATCATTCACATACACATAGCATTCACAGATTTCACACCAGATTTATAGTGTTTCCCAAATGATGTGTACATCCACTTTCCCCCTTCCTATATCTAGTAGTATACTAGATTCGACCTAACTTCCTTCCTTCTTCTCAGATCCGCAGATCTTACAGCTCAGAACCAAGACTGGTTCCTACAACTCAGAGTGAATCCACACTCCTACAACTCAGGCACAAGCCCTACCTCAGCCTCTTCCACAGGCCTAAAACTCAGAGTGACACCCCACTCCTACAACTCAGGAAAAAGACCTACCTCTGCCTCTTTCACAGGCCTACAACTCAGGGAACAGATTCCCCTATGTCAGGCACTCAACCCTACCTCATCCTTTATAATTTAGGCTTACAACTCAGAGTCATAAATCTCCTACACTCAGATATATTACAGATCTTATAAAATTATTGATGAAAAGATAATGATATCTTCAACCAGATGGAGAGAGAATTGGTTGAAGGCTTCTTGATCAGTTCTTGATAAAACTGATTACTTAAGGATCAACCTGTCTTAGCTTTCTTCAAAGCTACTTGAATCTAAACATAGTAGGGTTGATCTTCTTGGTGTTGGAGTTGATCTTCAATCAGCTTCCTTCAGAAATTAATCTGAATTCTTCTTTAGACTTGATCTGAATTCTTCAGGCAGACTGTTCAGAATCTGGCTTCACTGGATGAGAACTTCTCTCCTTTTTATTTTTCTCTACAATTTGTTGACTGTTTCTTCTTTCTCTTCTTCTGGATTCTCAATCCTTTAGAGATTATAATTGATTAGCTTGATTACCTTTTCTCTGTTCTGTATGTGTTGTCTCTTTTAGTTGTTGAGAGAGCATATCTATATATAGGCTTCATCCATGGTAACCGGTTGTTCCGGTTTCAAACAGTCTTCTGACACCTCTGACAGATGTGACAGCAATGTCATTAATGACAGCTGTCAAGTCTCCTGTTGTATTACTTCAGCCTTCATTGGACTTTGACTCAGCGGCAGAGAATGTCGAGTGAATACTTCATATGTATCGACATACATAGTCCATGTGTCAAAACAAGTCTGGTTGTTGTCGACACAGCTTCACTTTTACTTCTCGACACAGTTTCTATGGAATGTGTAGACACATGTCCTGTGTGTCAACACAAACACTCCTTGTCTTGACAAAGTTGGTGTCAACAGAATTCTGGTGTGTGTCGATACAAGTTCTGTGTGTCGACACAGTCGTCGTCGATAGAATTCTGGAATGTTTTGACAGCTTCTCTTTGTGTCGACACAACTACTGATAATGTCGTCACAATCTGGCCCTTGGTGTCGACACAGCATTGTCGACAAATTTTCTGTGTGTCGACACAAATTCTGGGTGTCGACACAATCTGGCCCTTGGTGTCGACACAGTCATTCCCAAGTGTCGACACTTATATTTAGAGAATTTTCCTTTCCATTTACTTAACCTGCACATGATAACTCAACACAACATCAAATACAACTTGATGCATTTCATTGAGTTATGTGAGGCTTCTCAAAATCTGGTACACATTTTTCAATGTACCCAACAATCTCCCCCTATTTGGAGAAGTCATAACCCTTAGTCAATGATATACATCACTTATAATAAAATTAACAATATGATGTATAAAAACATTCAATGACAGGGGAACATATAAACAAAACAAGTAAATAATATCATCATAGAATATGATACAAACATGACAAGCATGAATCATTATTTTGTTTAAACTTCACAAAAGTTTGTTGACAACAGATTACATGGAGTTTAAAACTGAAGATTACAATGTTATAAAATCTAGTCAATCTATCCTAAGGATGATCAGGCTCCTTGATCACTATGCCTTTTCCAGACTGGACCCTTGCTTGTACTGGTGCTTCAGTATCTTCAGCTGGCTTCTTTCCTTTGAGATCCTTCTTATTAAGTTCTTCAACCTTAAATTTTTACCTTTCAAAATAGTGATAATGCTTGGGAAAGTTTTTACTGTGCTCTACAGCTGTAGCAGGTATTTTCCCAGCCTTGTGATCCCTTTAGAACTCATGTATCACATCATGTCTTTGTAGATATTTGTTCCACTCAACTTCAGAATACCACTTGCCTCTATCATGCATTTTGTCTTTGACAGCTTGCCGGACAGTGAGTATTATATTTCTGGAGGTTGGACTCCATCTTTCAAAATCAGGCTTTTGTTTAGTCTGCTCTCTAAACCTTTTCTTTGAGAGTTGAGCTTCTTGCTCTTTATTCAGTGCTGCCTCTGACATTTCCACCTTATCAAATATAACATTCTTAGTAGTCTCTGGAGGGCTATATATCTGTTGAACAAGTTGTTGAATTCCTTTAAAATTAGAAGGGGGTATATGATTTGAGCTACCTCCTGCTGACCCCCTTCAATTCCTGCAGCTTGAATACCTGACTCAGCTGTATTATCATCATCACATAGGGGTGGATATCTCAGAGTTGCTCTAACAGCATTTGTTATCCATTTAGCATGCTCTGAACTAGCATTGGCTATCAACCTCTCCCCCTTTATGACTTCTCTTTCAATATGATCCCTTAAGTCATCTTTTTGGAACCTGATTTGATTAACTAGATAATTGGTTCCTTCTGTATAATAAGCTTTAAACTTCTGTAGCTAAGCAGATATGATCTTCTGAGAGGCTTGAATGGCAGATTGAAAAGTGTCTAAATCTTGTTGAATTTTCTTATCAAACTCTGACTTCTCTTTATCCCTTTCCTCAGTTAATGCAGTTGGATTATTCTTTAACTCAGTAATAATCACATTATGTTATTCAGTAAGATTATCATTCATCCTAGTTTGATTTTCTAGGACATATCCTTATTTGACCACTATATCATCAATCTGTGTCCTTCCCTCTTGTTACTGTTTGGCCAGATAAACTACAGCATTACCTCCTTTATGGAAGCAATCCGTCATCTCTTTCTTATTCTAGTTTACTTCAAATCTGATGGATTTTATATCTTGAGCCAAAGAAAATTGAAGTTCCTTATGGCTTTCATCCATATATTTATCCATGGCTGCTCTTTGCTCATCCATTTTAATTTGCAGAGCAACCAATAATGAACTGAAATCAACTGTTGGAGCTGAGGGTTGTGAGGTAGTCTATAAAGCTTTCTTATAATTTGAGCTTTTCTTCTTGTAAACCATCATCTTTCTCTTCTTTGCTCTTAGTGCTTCTCCATCATCAGATTCAGAAGAATTTTCAAGATTCACTGTGTCCTTTGGACTTGAGGGTAGCTCCTTGTCAGTTCTTGGCAACTCAACTTGAGTCCCTTGCTCCTCCCCCTCAGTCATTGGCACTACTTCCTCAGTTCTTTCTTCTTATAAATCAGGGAATAATTCCTCAAGAGTGAATTCTTGTTGCAGTTGAACTGGAGGAACATCTGTATCTTATACATCTAATGGATTATCATCTAATGCAGATGTACTATCCATTGATACATCTTGTGCAGGGATGTTGTCATGGTGTGCCTGTTCAACATCAGTTAGAACCACAGTTAGTGTATTTGGCTCAGTATCTATTATAGTTTGATTAATATCATTTATTACCTCAAGAATAGTTTGAGTGGCTGTTTCACTCTCTAATGCAGCTTGCTCTTTCTAAGGAGCACTTTCTGGAGGCAAGACCTCTTGTTGAGCTGGTGAAAGCACATCCTGAACTTGAGCAAATGGGATGGTGCATTCTGGAATATGCACCCCCTGCATCTGACTATCATCTACATTCTTATGAGCAGATGATTTCCTTGTAAATTCTTGTTGGTCTTCCTCTGAACTGAATATTACTTGTTCTTCTGAACCACTAGAAGATTCAGTATCCTGGGTGTTGTCTTTTTCTTTTTCTGTTGTGGTTGTTTATGTGGTATATAACCATCCTTTGTCAGAACTCTTTCCCACCTGGATAATATTTTCATATCCATCCTTCTCATGTGATTTATTCTAGATCCAGTTGTGTAGTTCAACACTTCAGGAATATTTATTGCCAGATACAGACTCAGTATTCTACCTAGATTAGGTTTCTTTAGGCTTTCCTTGATCTTGTCAAAAATCACTACAGACCCGTCAGTTTTTATTCTGAAAATAACTCTGGTCATCAAGCTGAACATATAGGTTGAGGTCCTATCATGTCCTCCTAGTTTGCACATAATTACTTTTCCCATAATCTCTGAGAGAAACTTTCCATGTGAGTTCATCCCCTTCCTCTACATTGATGATTCAATCTTAGTGGTGGGATCCAGGCCATACCATTGAAGAGCTTCTTTTATCATTGAAGATGTGACTTCATCATCTTCCTGAGTCCTGGGCAATTGGAGTGTCTTCCTCAGATGCTTTTGGGTAAGTTTCACCTTGCTTCCATGAATTGACGACCTAATATTCAATCCAGTTGAATCCAGGGTTGCTTTTGTATAGAATTCAAGAATCTCTGTCTTCTAGATCTTGGTAGGTTCAGAAACTAAATATTCTAAACCATTTTCTTAGATTAGGGTTATCACATCTCTAATCTCAGACGCTGCACTTTCAAAAGCATTGTGAACTAACTCATAGCCTTCGTTGATGTTGTTCTCCAACTTTAGCGCCATTGGTGACGAGAAATTTGAGCAGAAGAGAGATGAAGGTTTGTCGACTCAAAGATTTGGTCTCGAAAATGTTGAGAGCGAAGTCGACAAAGTTGTTCTGTGACCTATTTATATGTTTGTCAACACAAAAGGTCAAAAGGCGAGGTAATAGATACTTGATCCGTCGACACTTTAGAGATTGTGTCAACACAGACTTCTAATGTCTCGACTGAGTCAGACAACACTTTGTGTCGACACAGTTTGCGATGTGTCGACACAGACATATTAATTGTTGACTCTAATATAGGTGTGTCGACACAGACTACTGTATGTGTCGACACAACTATCTAAAAGATAGAACTTCTGTGTGTCTACACCAAACTCTGAGTGTCGACACCACTATCTCACCATTATTTTGTTGCGTCGACACAACTTACCTTAAGTGTCTACACAAACTACTATATGTTGACACAGATTTCCTTTTGTGTCAACATAAACTACTATATCTCAACATTGAATTACTTAGCCAGATTTACCAAGTTACTCTAGGTTTAACATGCCTAATTTAATTTTGAAAAAATTGAATTTTGTTTCATCTAGTGGTTTAGTAAACATGTCAGCAATTTGATTATTTGTGGTAACAAATTCCAAACAAATATCTTCTTTTTCAACATGCTCTCTAATGAAGTGAAATCTAATTTCTATATGCTTTTGTCTGCTATGTGATACAAGGTTTTTAGCAATAGAAATAACACTTGTAGAATCACAAAATAGTGGAGGTCTACTTACCTTAATACCATAGTCTTCAAGTTGATGTTGAATCCATAAAAGTTGAGCACAGCAGCTGCCTGCAGCAATATAGTCAGACTCTGCAGTGTAAATTGCCACACTTGTCTGGTTCTTTCTGCTCCATGACACCAATCTACCACCTAGAAACTGACATGTACCAGTGGTGCTCTTTCTATCTTCTTTGCAACCTGCAAAGTCTGCATCTGAAAAACTAGTCAGTAGAAAGTCTCTATTCTTAGGGTACCAAAGACCAAGATTAGGTGTGCCCTTAAGATATCTCAATATTCTTTTAACTGCAGTATAATGAGATTATTTAGGGCTTGCTTGGTACCTAGCATAGACACATGTAGCATACATAATGTCTGGCCTACTGGTAGTTAAGTATAGGAGGGAGCCAATTATCCCTCTCTACAAAGACTCATCTACAGGTTTTCCTGCATCATCTTTACCTAAAGGCATACTTGTCTCCATTGGAGTTCTCATGGTGGTGTATGACTCCATACCATATTTCTTAATTAACTCCTTGGTGAACTTAGACTATGATATGGACAAACCATCATCAGTCTGTCTAACTTGGAGTCCCAAGAAGAATTTGAGCTCACCCATACTGCTCATCTCAAACTTCCCTTGCATAAGTTTTGCAAACTTCCTACAAAGGTAGTTTTCTGTAGATCCAAAGATTATGTCATCAACATAAATCTGTACTAGGATCATCTTGCCCTTTGACTCCCTAAGGAATAGAGTCTTGTCTATTTTTCCCCTTGAAAACTTATTTTCAAAGAAGAAAGTAGACAATGTTTCATATCAAGCCCTAGGGGCTTGTTTCAAACCATATAAGGCTTTCTTAAGTCTATAAACATATTCAGGATAAAGTGGATCAACAAAACCTGAGGGCTGTTGAACATAGACATCTTCTTTCAAATTACCATTTAGGAAAGCTGACTTGACAACCATTTGGTATACTTTGAAACCATGGAAAGAAGCAAAGGCAAGGAATAGCCTTATTACTTCCAACCTTGCCACTGGGGCAAATATTTGATCAAAGTCAATGCCCTTTTCCTGTCTATAACCTTTGGCAACCAGTCTTGCTTTGTTCTTCATTATGATGCCATTTTCATCTAGTTTGTTCTTGTAGATCCACTTTATCTCAATAATGTTATGATCCTTTTGTTTTAGAACCAACTCCCATACTTTACACCTTCTGAATTGATTCAGCTCCTCCTGTATTGCATCAATCCAATTGGAGTCTTGTATTGCTTCTTCAAATCTCTTTGGTTCCAACTGTGATAGGAAACTTGAGCAAAGCACCGTGTTCATGTGTTTGCTTCTTGTTTGCACACCATGTCTGGGATCACCAATGATTTGGTGTACTGGTTGATCCTTTAGATTCCTTATTGTTGGAGGCATTCTATCAACAATTTGAACTTCTTCAATTTCTCCACCATGCTGAACTTCATTGTCTTCAATGTCAGCTTGTGGACCTTGTACACCCCCTGGACAACAACCATCATTTTCCACATCCTGCTTTATAGTTTGGTCTTCATTAATGGTCAGCATGTCCAACTTTTATTTTAAACCTGTTGACCTACAAGGATTGCTAGACAATTCACAGTTAATTAGCTCAGATTCATCAAACACTACATGAACATATTCTTCTACAACTTATGTAGTCAAGTTGTAGACCCTATATGACTTACTGTTATTGATGTACCCAACAAATATCCCATCTTGGGATTTAACAGTAAACTTAGTTAGGTGAAACTTGCCAGTGTTAAGCACATAACACCTGCTACCAAAGATCCTAAAGTAGGATATGTTTTGTTTTCTGCCCTTCATAATCTCATAGGGAGTCTTTTTGTGGTTCTTAGTTATAGATGCTCTATTGAGAACATGACAAGTAGTATTTACTGCCTCAGCCCAGAAATATTCTGGGAGTGAAGTGTCACTTAGTAGAGTTCTACCAGCCTCAATAAGAGTTCTATTCTTTCTTTCAGCAATTCCATTTTGCTGAGGTGTTCTAGTTGAGGAGAATTCCTGAAGAATCCCTAGTTCTTTTCAAAACCTTATCATACACTCAGATTGAAATTCAGTTCCATGGCCACTTCTCATTTTGACCACTGAATTGTTAAATTCATTCTGAATTTGTTTAAAAAAGTTATGAAAGACAGTAGGGGTTTCAGATTTTTGTCTCAAAAAGAAAACCCATGTAAATCTAGAATAGTCATCTACTACCACAAAAGTATAGACTTTCCTACCTAGACTATGAACTGGCATAGGACCAAATAGATCCATATGTGAGAGGTACAAATACCTCACAGAGTTTTTGGTATCAAGACTATGAAAAGAGGATTTGTTCTGCTTGCCTTTTTGACAAGCTGAACATATACCCTCTTTTATGCACTTAAATTGAGGACCATTCCTCACTAACTCTAAACTATAGAGATGGCCTATAGTCTTATAGTTCATGTAACACCCCCTATCCGTCGCATAGCATATAGCAGTAGGTCCGGCCGGGGCCCGACGCCATATACCACAGACAGACCGGGTGGTTACTTATGGAAACCATCCAACCAATCTCAACGTCCTACACAGAGCATTCTAGCGGAAGCAGTTAATATAAGTTGTAAACAAGAACCCAGCATAAGAGCACGAATGTCCACTAATACAACATTTAGGAATGTATACAAAAATACCCAAACATTGGCCTTAAGGCCTTACAAAAAGTTTCACTTGTCCGTTACATGATTTACCAACCTCGGCACGCAGGCCGGCCATACATGAATAAAAATAGAAAACATTTCACTTGGGCATTCGAGGGCCAGCTTCGCAAAAAGGGCTTTAGCCCGCTATTGACCGCTCGGTCCAGCTGCACCTGCAAGCAAACAAACCACCGCACGGTGGCAAACAAAGCAACGGTCAGCAATGCTGACAAAATTATAACGATCCCGCCCCCAACTCGGGGCGGCGATGCTCCTTCCCTGCATTTCATTAGCATAAGCGAGCATTATAAATATAGTCATTTCATCACAGGCGGAGGCTCAACGGCCACACACCCCGTGCACTCAGGGCACATTCTTGGTGAACGCAGTCTAAGTCTGCCGACTCACCGCCATCCTCTCTTGGACGGCCAAACAATGAGCAGATTGTCTTCCTGGCATGGGTCACGGTAATTAAAACCATAGACCGCCGAAGACCCTCATCTATGCCAACGGCCCTAATCCGAACGACATAGAGTGGGTACGGTTCCATCTAACCCGTGCTCACAACGCAACGGTAATTTAAACCATATGCGCCCGCAACGGTAATTTAAACCATGTGCGCAGGTCAAACTTCTACCGAGTCCCATTTTCACCACAAGTCACATAACCCGGTTATGTTCAAGTTGGCTTCCAAGCCACCAAGTTGGCAAGACCTCGTGTCCGCCCAGTTTTCCGGGTGCACCTTTGGGTTAGTCCCTGAGGCTCCCTGCTGCAATCTACCGCGTAGAAAACCCGAAAACACCAAATAGCACGGAGTCTTCTCCGGCCTTATGCAATGCACCATCACCGATCCGGACTAACATGTCCGGGTAGGCTTCAACCAAAATGCCTATGTCCGTTCTCGCATACGGACGCTAAACAACGGGGACTTTACATATCTACCCGAAGGAACGCCTCCAACTCTTCGCAAACTCGCGAGAGAGGGCTTCCTATGCTAAGAAAGAGAGCTATCATGCTCACAAGTGAGGATCGTTACCCTTGCGTTCCTCTTTGGCGCCATCGAAATGTAATCGGATAGAAATCACCGCGCTTGCGTTGCCTCCGTGGATCCGGAGTCGGCTTGCGATTCGGAGCTCCGAAGCTCCTCCAATGGAGGATCTAGCTCTTCTTCCTCCAATAGCTTTCCTCTTTCTCCAAGGATTTGGAGAGATGATCAAGTGAAGGAAAAATGGATTTTTCTTAAGTCAAACCCGTGTATATCCTCCCAGGAACCATCCCCAGCCGTCGGATCTCAACCTAAGAAAACGAGCGGCTTTGATTCGGGGCTGAAATGCCCAATCTGGACCGAACACGGCCTGGCACACGCCCGTGTCCAGGGCCGTGTGCCGCATTCGCCGTCAAAATCGAATCTTCTGAACACGCACACGGGTATCGAACACGCCCGTGTTCGAGCTGACACGCCCGTGTTCCAGCTGACACGGCCGTGTAGCCGGCCGTGTACCCCATGATTTTTCCCCCGTTTCCAACCCGAGCACTGCACGGGTTCTAGGACACGCCCGTGTCCTTGCCCGTGTCACATTGACACGCCTGGGCCCCCAGGCCGTGTACACGGGACATTTCGTCGAGGGGAGAACGACGACTGGATGACACGGCCTTGGACACGCCCGTGTCCTAGGCCGTGTGCCTTGTCTCGACGATCGTCGAGTGAATCTCGACGATTTCACCTTGACGATCGTCGACACGGGTTGACACGCCCTGCGACACGCCCGTGTCGCAGGCCGTGTGCCCATTCTCGACGAATCGTCGAGAATAACTCGACGATTTCACGGCTAAGTGTCGACACGGGTCGACACGCCCTGCGACACGCCCGTGTCGCAGGCCGTGTGCCCTTTCTCGACGAACCGTCGAGTATAACTCGACGACTTCGCGACTAAGTGTCGGCACACACTTGACACGCCCTGGGACACGCCCGTGTCCCAGGCCGTGTGCCATCAGCCAGAAACCAAAACTGGCCCAAAACGTCCCCCTTTGCTCCCTTTGAGTTTCAGGGCGTTACAACTCTCCCCCTCTTAAAAGAATTTCGCCCACGAAATTACATAAAGGAAAGATATACAAAAACAACATTTGTACCTGAGCGGAACAACTCCGGATACTCGTCAAGCATAGTCTGCTCTCGCTCCCAGGAGAGCTCCTCACGACCACAATTGTCCCATCGGACCTTGACCATCCTGATCTCTTTATTGCGTAGCCGCTTGACCTCCGAGTCCTCAATCCGCACGGGCTTTACCTTTGTCGTTAGCCCACTATCCACCGGCACTTGATCGACCGCGATCACTTGCGTAGGCTCTGGCACCGCCTTCCGAAGCACCGAAATGTGGAATACATCGTGTAAACCACTTAGCTCCACAGAAAGCTTCAACCTATAGGCCGCTTCTCCTACTCGCTCCAGAACCTCAAACGGTCCAAGGTACCTCGGGCTTAGCTTTTTCAATCGCCGCACCCGCGAGACACCCTTGAACGGCTTGATCTTTAGGTACACATAATCACCCACAGCGAACTCCACGTTCCTGTGCTTGGCATTATAGTACTTTGCTTGCCGGTCCTGAGCGATGAGTAACCTCTCCCGAATGGTTCTCACCAAAGAAGTAGCATCATCCACTTCCGATCGCTTATACAACTTCGACTCGCCCGTTTCTAACCAAGACAACGGCGTGCGACATCTTCTACCATATAGGGCCTCGAAAGGCGCCATCTGAATACTTTCTTGGTAGCTGTTGTTGTATGCGAACTCCACTAAATAAAGGTGGTCCTCCCATTGCTTTCCGAAATCCAAGACACACATGCGAAGCATGTCTTCCATGGTTCTATTAACCCTCTCGGTCTGCCCATCCGTTTGCGGATGGAAGGCTGTGCTAAACTTCAGCTTTGTTCCCAACATTTACTGCACCAGCCTCCAATCATTGGACGTGAACCGCCCATCTCGGTCACTCACGATGCTGCGGGGCACACCATGAAGCCGTACTATGTTATCCACATAAAGCTTCGCCAGCTTCTCCACCGGATCATCCTTCCTATGCGGAATAAAGTGCGACACCTTCGTTAATCGATCGACCACCACCCAAATGGCGTCGTTCCCCTTCTGCGACCTTGGCAAACCATGCACAAAGTCCATAGAGATGTCGTCGAATTTCCACTCCGGAATAGGCAAGGACTTAAGAAATCCTCCCGGCTTTTGGCACTCCGCTTTTACCAAGGCGCAGGTTTGGCACTTCGCTACGTATAGCGCCACATCCTTCTTCAAACCCGGCCACCAAAATAGCTTCTTGATATCGCGGTACATCTTCGTGATCCCCGGGTGAATCGAGTACTTGGTATGGTGTGCTTCGTATAACAACTCCACCCGTAAATTGCCCACACTTGGGACGCACAAACGACCGTCTTTCCACAGCAATCCGTCCTCCACGACGAATTGGGAATTTGACCCATCCAGAGCCTCTATCATGAATTGCTTCATACGAGCATCCATATCCAAAGCCTGCCGAATCCGATCAGCCAGGTCATATTGGACTTCAGTCCAATTCAGCACTGCTTCAGCACTAGATTGTCTATCCACACAAACAATCTCCAACGCCTCCAGCTCCTGCACCAACCGCTCATCATGCACTGATAGCCAATTCGCTTGAGCTGGGGCTCGGCGACTCAACGCGTCCGCAACTGCATTCCCTTTGCCAGGCACGTAGTGGATCTTGAAAGTATAGTCCCCCAGGAACTCCATCCACCTACGCTGCCGCATATTCAGATCCTTCTGATCAATCAGGTACTTCAGGCTCTTGTGATCGGTGTAGATATCAATCTTCCACCGTACAGATAGTGTCTCCACAGCTTCAAGGCAAAAATCACGGCCGCCAACTCCAAGTCGTGGACCGGATAATTCCTCTCGTGCACTTTTAGTTGTCTCGAGCCATAAGCTATCACGCTTCCGTGCTGCAGTAGCACACAACCCAAACCGCTGCCTGAAGCATCGCTATATATCTCATAGCCTTCGGTCCCAACCGGCGAACTCAACACAGGCGTCGTGGTCAACCGACACTTCAATTCCTCAAAAGCTCGCGCGCACTCCGGCGTCCAAACGAACTTATGCTCCTTCCTCGTCAAAGTAGTGAGAGGTAGCGCTATCCGCGAGAAGTTCTCTACGAAGCGCCTATAATAACCGGCAAGCCCCAAAAAGCTCCGGACTTCTGCTACCGTAGCAAGCTCAGGCCACTCCCGTATCGCAACAATCTTCGCCGGATCCACAGCAATACCCTCTCCACTCACAATATGCCCGAGGAATGCTACTGAGGATAGCCAAAACTCGCACTTCGAGAACTTGGCATACAACTGGTTCCTCCTGAGTGTCTCCAGCACCAAATGAAGATGCTTGAAGTGATCTTCCTCACTTTGCGAGTACACCAAAATATCGTCGATGAAGACGATCACGAAATGGTCCAAGTACTCCCTGAACGTCCTGTTCATCAAATCCATGAATACTGACGGCGCATTAGTCAGCCCAAACGGCATGACAGTAAACTCATAATGCCCGTATCTCGTACTAAACGCTGTCTTCGGGATATCACTCTCCCTTATCCGCAGCTGATAGTACCCCGACTTGAGATCCAACTTCGAGTACACCGTCGACCCGACTAACTGATCGAAGAGATCATCAATCCGGGGGATCGGGTACTTGTTCTTCTCAGTCAGCTTGTTTAGCTCCCGGTAATCAATACACAACCTCAAGCTTCCGTCCTTCTTCTTAACAAAAAGGACCGGTGCGCTCCAAGGCGAAGAACTCGGGCGCACATACCCTTGCTCCAATAACTCTTGCAGTTGAACTTTCAGCTCCGCCATTTCCTTAGGCGCTAGCCGATACGGAGATCGTGACACAGGCTTTGCACCTGTCACTAGCTCGATCGTAAAATCTATCTCCCGTTGAGGCGGGGCTCCAGGAAGATCTGCGGGGAACACGTCAGGGTATTCCGATACCACTGAAATACAATCCAACGCGGGCTTCGGCTTTGCAACCTCCACTAGTGTAAAGAACAGTTCTGCTCCAGCACGAACCGCCTTCACCACCTGAAGAGCAGACATCAACGTCTTGCTCGACCCCTTTAAGCCCGTAAAAGTCGTCTCACGACTCGCTCCCAGCTTGACTTCCTTGCTACCGCAATCTATATGGGCCTGCTGCTCCGAGAGCCAGTCCATACCAAATATGATGTCGAACTCCACTAACGGAAGTAAAGACGCCCGCAGGTCGAACTCCTGCTCTCCAATACGAGTCTTAACCTCGCAGATCCTAACCGCTCGCATCGAACACCCATTGGGCAACAACACATCCAACTTGTCCTTCGCCATCGAAGAAGGGACTCCGATGCGTGATATAAATCCTTCGGACAAGAAGGAGTGTGAAGCTCCCGTATCGAAGAGTGCTCGTGCGGGATTTTCACAAATCATTACAAATCCTAAACAAGCAGTGGTAAGGTAACATATACATAACAAGCATACAAAGGAATTGACTTGCTATAAATTAAACCGTACCTGTCACCACGTCAGCTTGTTTAATGGCCTCCTGTTGGCCAAGATTGTAAACCCTTGGTTGGGCCGGAGCATAGTGAGATGCGGTCGACTCCACCGCCTTTCCCTTCTCTTCGTAGGTAGCTCCTGGCCTCCTTTCGGACTTAGGACGTCCGCTCCAACAATCACGGGCGAAATGCCCCGTCTTGCCACAAGTGAAGCACGCGCCCGGGGTCCGACTCGTAGTCGCCCCAGAAGCACCAGAAGGAGCTGGACCCGAAGTCCTATGCTTCTTAAAGAATCTTTGATAGCCAGACTTTGAAGTAGTCGGCACTTTGAACCCAGATTTCTTCTCGCCCAAGCCTTTCTTCGCTTGTACACTCTTCATGTCCTTCTCCAAGGACCGGGCAGTATTGACCAAGGTTAAGAAACCCTGCGTCATTGGCCCCGACAGTAACAATCTCAGCTCATCCCTCAAGCCTTCATAAAAACGATTAGTCTTGCGCTCTGTTGAAGTATTAGACCGGGCGGCTTAGCGGTCTGATCCAGCGGTTTGTTAACCGAGCGGTCTGGCGGTCTATCTGGTGCCTGGAGATCGGGCGGTCTATCGGTCTACCTCTGCGGCCTGTTCTATCCTGCTGGAGTTGCCGAGCGGTTAGCCCATCTGTCTAACCGCGCGGCCTATGCGGTCTCCATTATTCTAGCCGCCCAGTACTGTAAATGTTTAGTCCCACATTGTTTGTATACTCTCTTTCTTATCTCCTCCATTCTATATAAGGGAGGCCATACCTTTGTAAATGATATCTTTTTTGGATAATAAAATTTCAATTATTCAAAAGTTTATTCGCTTGTCTTCTTCTTTTCGCTTCTTTTCTCTACTTTCTAACATGGTATCAGAGGACACGGTCATTTCCCTCTGATTCTGTGCGCTCTCTGTTGTTCGCGGCTTGTTTTCCGCATTCTGCGACTTGCTTCGCGACTTGGCTTCTCTCTGTCCGCCCGGCTTGTTTCTAACCGCACGGCTTGTTTCTGTCCGCTGCCCTGTTCGCGCGGCTTGCTTCTTCTTCTCTTCTCCTTCTGCTCTTTGTCGCAGCGACCTGTTTCCTTGTCGCCGCGCTTCTTGTTCTTTCCTCCCGCTCCGACTTCCTAGTCGTTGCGGTCTGTCCCTATCCGCGACTGTTGTCTCTCTACTCGCGGCTTGCTGCTGTGATCTGCCTGACCGTGCGGGCTGTTCCTTTCTCACCCGCATCTTGGTCGCGGTCATCAGCTCTTCTCCTCTCTTCTGTTCGCTCGGCCTTTTTAGTCCGCGCGACCTCTTCCCCGCTGTGCCTTTGACCGCCTTCTCGCCGCTGCTATGATCTGCCTGACCGTGCGGGTTATTCCTTGCTTACCCGCATCTTGGTCGCGGTCACCTGCTCTTCTCCTCTCTGCTGTTCGCCCGGCCTTTTCAGTCCGCGCGACCTCTTCCCCCTGTGCCTTTGCCTGTTTCAAGCCGCTACTATTCGCGCGGCTTCGTCTGTTTTTCTAACCGCTTCAGTTCGCGCGGCTTCTTCTGCTTGCCGGGTTCTATGACTACCTCCGGTCTCACCACTACTCCTGCAGCTCCTTCTCCTCCTCCTCCTTCGGGCAACCTTGGCACTCTGTCCAAGCTTGTTGGCTCCAACTATCCCGATTGGAGTGTTTCTTTCACCTTTCTCCTTCGTTCTCAACGCAAGCGTCATCACCTCACCGATGACCCTCCTCCTCGCACCTCTCCTGAGTTTGATGACTGGGATGCGAGTGATGCTCTTGTTCGCACCTGGCTGGCCAACAGCCTTTCTGATGAGTGCCTTCCCGTCATTCGCCATGATGAGACGGTCAAGGCTGCCTGGCTTCACCTCGCTGCTCTCTATTCTAAGGGGGGCCAGACGTCCCGCATTTATACTCTCTATGCGGACCTCTTCGCCCGCCCTTCCATGTCCCCAGCTGCGGCTTATCAGCAGGTTCAGGCTCTTGGGGCTGAAATCCTCCAGAATCGCCCCTTCTCCGCGGACTTGGCCGACCAGCACAAACACTTCCAGGAACTCCTGGTTGTTTGTTATCTTCTTCGTCTTCCCGACTCTTATGATATGATCCGCCAGCAGATCTTGGGTGAGGCGGAATCTCCTACTTTGGATGCCACTGCGGCTCGCATTGCCGCTGTTACTTCGCTCCTCCAGCGGCCTCTGTTGGCCTCCCCCCCTTCCCAGGACTCCTTTGCTCACCAAGCTCAGCGGGGGGGCCCTAGTGGCCGTGGCTCCTCTGGCGGACGGGGTTCCTCCCGCTTCTTCTGCTCTCACTGTGGTCGTACTGGCCATACTGTTGACCGCTGCTGGCAGAAACATCCTCGTCTTCGCCCTTCCGGTGATGCTCCTTCTTCGGCCTCCGCCTCTTCTAGGCTGTCTGCCTCTGTGGCCACGACGTCAGGTAGTGCCCACGTCGTTACCCAAGGTAAATGGCTGATTGACTCCGGTGCCACCAATCATATGACGGGCAACCCTCATTGCTTCTCTCGTCTTGAGACCCATGACCGCTTACCCCCAGTTCGTGTGGCGGATGGTTCCCCGTCCCCAGTCCATGAGACGGGCATGGTTCAACTCACTCCATCGCTTTGCTTGGAGGATACCCTCTATGTCCCGAAGTTCCCGTGCAATTTGTTATCCGTTACTACTTTATGCCGGCAACTTCAGTTCTCCGTTTTATTCACTCCTACTACTTGTTCTTTTCAGGACCCGAGGACCCAGCGGACGATTGCTACTGGGACTGAGAGCGGCGGCCTCTACTTCCTCGACGATGTTTCCGCTCTCTCTGCCTACTCCTCCTCCACCGATCTCCTTCAGTGGCATCTTCGTCTTGGACATCCTCCTCCTCGGCTTATTCATCAGCTTCTGCCCCACTTACCTCCTACCAGTTCTCCGCTCAACTGTGATGCGTGTCAGCTTGGCAAACATCATCGCTCCTCCTTCCCTCCGAAGCAAGGCCGTGGCTCCTCTCGCATTTTTGATCTTATTCATTCTGATGTATGGGGTCCTGCTCCTACCCTCACAGTTGGTCGGGGCAGTTCCTATTTTGTCACTTTTATCGATGATTTTACTCGATGTACCTGGGTGTATCTCTTAAAGGATCGCTCTGAGCTATTTTCTGTTTGGCAATCTTTTTACTTTATGATTAAGAATCAATTTGCTATTTCTATTAAAGTCTTACGTTCTGATAATGCCAAGGAGTATCTGTCTCATGAGTTCTCCGCTTTCTTTCACCAACACGGCCTCATTCATCAAACGACTTGTGTTTACACCTCCCAACAGAATGGGGTGGCGGAGCGTAAAAACCGTCACCTGCTTGATGTTGCGCGTACTCTCATGACGCAGATGCACGTCCCTCGCTCCTACTGGGGCTACGCTGTGCTTCTCGCTTGCTATCTCATCAATCGCATTCCCTCCACGGTCCTCCACGGCCGGACTCCCTTCTCCCTTCTCTACCCCCACCAGGAACCTTTTCCTCTTCCTCTCTGTATCTTTGGCTGTACGGCCTTTGTTCACGCTCCCTCCGCTACTCGCGACAAGCTTTCCCCCCGTTCCACCAAGTGTGTCTTTTTGGGGTACTCTACCACTCAAAAAGGCTATTGCTGCTTTGACCCTCTTCTCCGCAAGCAGTTTGTCTCCGCAGACGTGACTTTTTTCGAAAATGCTTCCTATTTCTCTCCTTCCTCTTCTCTTCCTTCTCTTCCTTCTGATATCTCCGTTTCTTCCACACCTCTTCACGTTTTCCCACCTTCGTCTACTCCTCCACCCACTCCTTCCCAGTCCGTCTCCCCACCCACCCCTCCACCCTCCTCTCCGCTGCCGTCTCTCTCTAGTCCCGGGCCAGCCTTCTCCGCCACGGACGCTCCGGTCGCTGACGCTCCTGTCGCCGACGCTCCCGATGATCTGGATGTTCCCATTGCCCTTCGCAAAGGGGTGCGGGCGTGTACTCAACACCCGCTCACGGCTGTTGTTTCTTATGATCAGCTTTCTCCTTCTCGCAGGTCGTTTGCCTTGGCTATCTCTGCTACTTCTACTCCCCGTACCTACCAGGAGGCTCTCGCTCTCCCTCATTGGAAGTCTGCCATGGATGAGGAGATGGCTACTCTTACTGAACGGGGTACCTGGACTCTGGTTCCTCCTCCCGTGGGCACTGATGTGGTTGGCTGTCGCTGGGTCTTTGTTGTGAAGTTTCGCCCCGATGGCACTGTGGATCGCTACAAAGCCCGGCTGGTGGCCAAGGGCTTTACTCAGACTTATGGCGTTGATTACTTTGATACCTTCTCTCCGGTTGCTCGCCTCAGCACCATCCGGGTTCTCTTTTCTGTGGCCGTTAACCGGGCTTGGGCTATTTCCCAGCTTGATGTGAAGAATGCCTTTCTCTATGGAGATCTTCAGGAGGACGTCTATATGGAGCAACCTCCTGGGTATGTTGCTCAGGGGGAGACACGTGTCTGTCATTTGAAGAAGGCCATTTACGGCCTAAAGCAGAGCCCTCGGGCATGGTTCGAAAAATTCAGTGGTATTGTGGCAACCATCGGCTTTCAAAGGAGTTCGGCCGATCACTCCTTGTTCATTCGCAAAACGGCCTCGGGACTGGTGGTTTTAGCCGTATATGTGGATGATATTCTCCTTACTGGTGATGACCAAGATGGGGTGGACTTGACGAAGAAGCACCTCCGACAGCACTTGGTCACGAAGGATATGGGCTCTCCAAAATACTTTTTGGGGATAGAAATCTCTCGGAAGCCTGACTCCTTGGTTCTCTCTCAACGGAAGTATGCCCTTGATCTTCTTCAAGAAGCAGGCTTGACAGGTGCCAAACCAGCTCATCTTCCCATGGCTGTTGGAGAGGACAAAACGTGGACGGATGACTCGCCTCCTCTATCTGATGTCACACGGTACAGACGTTTGGTAGGCAAACTCATCTATCTCACGGTGACTAGACCCGACATCGCCTACGCTGTAGGAAAGGTCAGTCAGTTTATGCAAGCTCCCAGGGAGTGTCATCTTCAGTCCGCCCTGAAGATTTTAGAGTATATCAAAGCAGCACCGGGCAGGGGGTTACTCTTTCAGAAGAATGGCCATTTGAGGGTTGAGGCCTACTCAGATTCCAGTTACGCAGATGACAAAGGCGATCGTAAATCCACGTCAGGTTTTTGTACCTTTGTTGGAGGAAATCTCGTAAGTTGGAAGAGCAAGAAACAGTCTGTTGTTTCCAGATCCAGTGCCGAAGCAGAATACCGGAGTATGGCGTCGACTACATGTGAGTTAAAGTGGTTGCGGGCTCTCATGCTTGACCTGGGCGAGGTATATGATTGTCCTCTCCCTATGTTCTGTGACAACAAGGCCGCTATACACATATCCAGGAATCCGGTCTTTCATGAGAGAACGAAGCATATAGAGGTTGACTGTCACTTCATTCGGGAGGAGATCTTGAAGAAACAGATTTGTACTCCTTTTGTCACCTCTGACAAGGAGTTGGCAGATATCTTCACCAAGCCGGTTTCTACTTCCTTCTTCCGCATTTGTGACAAGCTGGGCATGATTGATATCTATGCTCCAGCTTGAGGGGGAGTGTTGAAGTATTAGACCGGGCGGCTTAGAGGTCTGATCCAGCGGTTTGTTAACCGAGCGGTCTGGCGGTCTATCTGGTGCCTGGAGACCGGGCGGTCTATCGGTCTACCTCTGCGGCCTGTTCTATTCTGCTGGAGTTGCCGAGCGGTTAGCCCATCTGTCTAACCGTGCGGCCTATGCGGTCTCCATTATTCTAGCCGCCCAGTACTGTAAATGTTTAGTCCCACATTGTTTGTATACTCTCTTTCTTATCTCCTCCATTCTATATAAGGGATGCCATACCTTTGTAAATGATATCTTTTTTGGATAATAAAATTTCAATTATTCAAAAGTTTATTCGCTTGTCTTCTTCTTTTCGCTTCTTTTCTCTACTTTCTAACACGCTCCTCATCCATGATGATGGAGCTAGCATAACGACTCAACCGCGTAAACTCGTGGAGATATTCATCCACGCTCCTCTCACCCTGCACCAACTTCAGGAACTCATTCTCCATTGAAATCCTCTGAGTAGAAGGGAGGTATCTTGCTAAGAACAATTCCGAGAACTCTTCCATCGGAACGTCTATCAGTTGTCTACCTCTCAAATGATGCAGCTCCAAACCTTCCCACCACATCCTCGCTTCCCCATCCAGAAGGAACGTAGCGATGGTGGTCATTTGCCACTCCTCCGTCTCCGTCGCTGTCATGACTCTCTTCACCCTAGAGAGCCAGTCTTCAGCCTGCGATGGGGTTCCCAACCCCGAGAATAACGGAGGGTTAAAGCTCATTACATGCTTCAACTGCCTCTCAGTCGCCCTCCTTGGCACCATTGGTTCTACAACCACTTGCTCCATCCTCCTCGGCTCGGCCTCTTGCAGAGGTTCTTGCTCCATCACAGGAGCTGGCTGCTGCGCTTGCCTTCCAGGCTGCGCATTGATCACGGCCAACACCGCTTTAGCCACCAATCGTATATTTTCAGCCGACAAAGGTGTTGCTGGAGCAACTTCTGGTGCACTACTAGCCTCAGAACCTCGGCGTTCTGACAGCCCAACACCACTTCGGGTCACCTATAGTGGTACAAAACACCGTTAAGCGACCAAATAACATTGCAAACAGCAATTATAGGAACACGCAGGTTCCTCAAACACGAGTATTTTCATTCCTAAGTGGACATTCATGGGTTCTTTTACCATTATAACGATGACGCACACAATGTGCTCACCACCCCTTAAAAAGAATTCGACCACGAATTCCGTTTAAGCCCGACCAAAACCAGGAGTCTGATACCAAATTGTAACACCCCCTATCCGTCGCATAGCATATAGCAGTAGGTCCGGCCGGGGCCCGACGCCATATACCACAGACAGACCGGGTGGTTACTTATGGAAACCATCCAACCAATCTCAACGTCCTACACAGAGCATTCTAGCGGAAGCAGTTAATATAAGTTGTAAACAAGAACCCAGCATAAGAGCACGAATGTCCACTAATACAACATTTAGGAATGTATACAAAAAAATACCCAAACATTGGCCTTAAGGCCTTACAAAAAGTTTCACTTGTCCGTTACATGATTTACCAACCTCGGCACGCAGGCCGGCCATACATGAATAAAAATAGAAAACATTTCACTTGGGCATTCGAGGGCCAGCTTCGCAAAAAGGGCTTTAGCCCGCTATTGACCGCTCGGTCCAGCTGCACCTGCAAGCAAACAAACCACCGCACGGTGGCAAACAAAGCAACGGTCAGCAATGCTGACCAAATTATAACGATCCCGCCCCCAACTCGGGGCGGCGATGCTCCTTCCCTGCATTTCATTAGCATAAGCGAGCATTATAAATATAGTCATTTCATCACAGGCGGAGGCTCAACGGCCACACACCCCATGCACTCAGGGCACATTCTTGGTGAACGCAGTCTAAGTCTGCCGACTCACCGCCATCCTCTCTTGGACGGCCAAACAATGAGCAGATTGTCTTCCTGGCATGGGTCACGGTAATTAAAACCATAGACCGCCGAAGACCCTCATCTATGCCAACGGCCCTAATCCGAACGACATAGAGTGGGTACGGTTCCATCTAACCCGTGCTCACAATGCAACGGTAATTTAAACCATATGCGCCCGCAACGGTAATTTAAACCATGTGCGCAGGTCAAACTTCTACCGAGTCCCATTTTCACCACAAGTCACATAACCCGGTTATGTTCAAGTTGGCTTCCAAGCCACCAAGTTGGCAAGACCTCGTGTCCGCCCAGTTTTCCGGGTGCACCTTTGGGTTAGTCCCCGAGGCTCCCTGCTGCAATCTACCGCGTAGAAAACCCGAAAACACCAAATAGCACGGAGTCTTCTCCGGCCTTATGCAATGCACCATCACCGATCCGGACTAACATGTCCGGGTAGGCTTCAACCAAAATGCCTATGTCCATTCTCGCATACGGACGCTAAACAACGGGGACTTTACATATCTACCCGAAGGAACGCCTCCAACTCTTCGCAAACTCGCGAGAGAGGGCTTCCTATGCTAAGAAAGAGAGCTATCATGCTCACAAGTGAGGATCGTTACCCTTGCGTTCCTCTTTGGCGCCATCGAAATGTAATCGGATAGAAATCACCGCGCTTGCGTTGCCTCCGTGGATCCGGAGTCGGCTTGCGATTCGGAGCTCCGAAGCTCCTCCAATGGCGGATCTAGCTCTTCTTCCTCCAATAGCTTTCCTCTTTCTCCAAGGGTTTGGAGAGATGATCAAGTGAAGGAAAAATGGATTTTTCTTAAGTCAAACCCGTGTATATCCTCCCAGGAACCATCCCCAGCCGTCGGATCTCAACCTAAGAAAACGAGCGGCTTTGATTCGGGGCTGAAATGCCCAATCTGGACCGAACACGGCCTGGCACACGCCCGTGTCCAGGGCCGTGTGCCGCATTCGCCGTCAAAATCGAATCTTCTGAACACGCACACGGGTATCGAACACGCCCGTGTTCGAGCTGACACGCCCGTGTTCCAGCTGACACGGCCGTGTAGCCGGCCGTGTACCCCATGATTTTTCCCCCGTTTCCAACCCGAGCACTGCACGGGTTCTAGGACACGCCCGTGTCCTTGCCCGTGTCACATTGACACGCCTGGGCCCCCAGGCCGTGTACACGGGACATTTCGTCGAGGGGAGAACGACGACTGGATGACACGGCCTTGGACACGCCCGTGTCCTAGGCCGTGTGCCTTGTCTCGACGATCGTCGAGTGAATCTCGACGATTTCACCTTGACGATCGTCGACACGGGTCGACACGCCCTGCGACACGCCCGTGTCGCAGGCCGTGTGCCCATTCTCGACGAATCGTCGAGAATAACTCGACGATTTCACGGCTAAGTGTCGACACGGGTCGACACGCCCTGCGACACGCCCGTGTCGCAGGCCGTGTGCCCTTTCTCGACGAACCGTCGAGTATAACTCGACGACTTCGCGACTAAGTGTCGGCACACACTTGACACGCCCTGGGACACGCCCGTGTCCCAGGCCGTGTGCCGTCAGCCAGAAACCAAAACTAGCCCAAAACGTCCCCCTTTGCTCCCTTTGAGTTTCGGGGCGTTACAGTTCATATGAGCTAGCCTTTTGTTCCATTGGACGCACTGAGATGCTTTCTCATCTGCAACTAAACATATAGGAGAGTTCATGTTTTCATAATTAAAATTTAAACAATAAACATTCCATTTTCTATAACCAGACAAGATCACCTTCTGATTACTTGTCCTTTTGATCTGACACCCATTCTTAATAAATGAAATGCCATACCCAAGATCACTCAGCTGACTTATGCTTATCAAGTTATGTTTCAAACCTTTTACATAAGCCACTTGAGTGATTGTTATAGAACTAATAGAAATGTTACCAAACCCTTTTATGACCCCTTTTTTGATCCACCAAAGATCACTTTGGGTCCATTCTCTATGGAAGTATAGTACTTTAACATTCTTCTTGTTCCAGTCATGTGCCTGGAACATCCACTGCCCAAGTACCATACAGGGGTATGGAAACTTGGACCCACCTGCAGCAAATAAAATTAATTTACCTTAGAACTCCAATTTTTATTCGGTTCTAGGTTCAAGTTAGATTGAAACTTGATATTCTTACCAGCAGCCTTCCTCACAGGTAAGCTAGCATTCTTCCTGACACTGGTGTTGTGCCAGCAATCCATGGCATAATGCCCTTTATTACCACATCACCAACACTCATATCTATTATACCTCTTTTTAGGTAAAGTTTTAACAGCATTGCTGTCAGCTGTTCTTAACAATGTTGGTACAGTGGTTCTTTGCTTGAGTGCTGGAGCTACACCCTTGTCATTTAGAATATCATGCTTACCATAACATGTATGATATCATGATCATATCTATTAGTTGGCTGCCATACTTTTCTGAAGGAAATGGGAGGTTTGAATGCTAGAGGCTGTATTGGAGCTTTGCCTTTTCTTTTGGAATTGGAAGCCCTTGCATTTCCCTTAAAGCCCAATCATGTCTTACTCTTTTTAGGAATAAAGTCATCAATTAATGGTAATACTGATTTTGGCTTAGAGAACATAGCCACCAGATCCTTTTTCTTCTGAAGTTTGACATCCAGACTTTTGATTTGATCATTCTTGAATGTAATAGTACCCATCTGAATAACAGTTATGTTTTTCAGTTTGGCTACTTCATTCATCTTTAGATCCAGCATTTTTTCTGAATCTTATGCAGCTAGCTTAAGAGCAGTAATTTCTTTGGCCTGTGCTTTGTTAAGGATTCTGCTTTTCTTAAGTGCTTGTAGCAGATCACCAAATTCATCAATAAGTTGATGAACATCTCCTTCAGATTCAAATTCATCTACATCTCTTGATGCAGATGATTCTGATTCTGAACTAGTATAGTAATCAGAACCTATTGAAGAATTGTTTACCTTACTAGGTCTAGGCTGATCCTGGCACTGATCTTCTTTTGTCAAGGCCATCAGCCTTTTACAACAATGTTCTTCAATTCCATTTACTGAGTCCAGCAACTTCAAGAGCTCAGCCTCTTCTTCATCCTCTTCAGTTTCCAACAGTCCTATATATGCTTCAGCTTCAGCTTCAGCCTCAAAATCTGATGATGAAGAATCTGACCAGCTTTTTTGCTTCTTTGCAACAAATGATTTCTCCTTCTTGCCATTTTTTTAGTTTCTTCTTATCATTAGATTCTTTCTTTTTGTCAGGACAATCAGCTACCACATGTCCAGGCCTGTTGCAACAATAGCAAACAATCTTAGATGAAGATAATTTTCTAGGTTTAGAGCTATACCTGTCCTTCCTAAAGGATTTCTTTTTCTGATAGTAATCATCCTTGGATTGTGAGAAGGATGGCTTGGATGTCCACTATTTCATCTTCAAAAACCTTTGAAATTGTTTTAAGAAAGCAGCTAAGTCTTCATTAGAATTTGGACTATCTGATGTGTGACTGTCAGAACTTTCTGAAACTACTTCTGCAGCTTTCCTTGGAGGAGATGGAGACGTCCTCCCATCCTTTCTTATGGTTTCAGTCTTGAAAGCCACTGACTTATCTCTGTAATCAACTTTATTACTTTTCTCCTCCTCCTTTCTGACCATCAGCTGCATTTCATAAGAAAGCAGTTTGCCAAATATTGTTGGAGGTGAGATTTCTGCTAGTATGGCCACTTCCCTAATGGCACATATCTTGGTGTCCCAGTGATGTATATTTTATAAGTTTTGAAAATGATCCAAGCTAAACTCTCAATTAGGCAAGTGAACCTATCGAAATTTAGTATAGGAAATATCGTATTTAAACTCGGGGACCGTTGAGTATTTGTACTCACAAGGACGAACTATTATTTTATCGATCGGAAAATTGGTTTTGCGAAAAACGAAAACGAACGTTAAATTAAGAGGAGAAATTCGATGAATAAAAGGCTAGCACTTGATCTAGAATCCCTTTGGGCTAGAATAAAATCCACGAAATTAAAGAGCACAAGCATATAAATTATTAACTTTGACCGCGGAGGTTCCAAAGCTACGAAGCGCCTCTCTCGAGAATACGCACTCGACTAACCTTAGGTAGATCGATTAAAACCTCTCGGCCAGTCGAAAGACCTAAGCTTGCTTTAGGCGGTGAACCTCACTAATGGAGTTGACTCCAAGGCGGAAGAATTTTGCGTTCCTCTCTCGAGGGGTGCAAGAAACTCTCTTTATCCTTGAGTGATCTACTCGTATCCACTACCTCTCGGTAAATCTAGGATACGAATCTAAGCTCGAATAAACATAATTTGCAACTTATGAATTCAAAGAAAATTTAAATCAAAGATAAACCAAAGTTTAGAAAATAGAATGCTTGCTAATTTGAGACAAAAATAAGAATTTTATTCCATTCCAAAGTTCATCATAATCAAGTGCTAATTGGAAAATTAGCTACTCATCATGATGGGAGAATTACATGAAAGCATAAAGAAAGACATGATTAAAGAACGACTTGAAAATAAAGCTTACACTATGAAATGAAAATGCAGGAAAAGCAGTAAAGAAAGTAGAATTCAGCTCCCAAAAAATCTCCCTCTGGCCATCTGAAGCTGTCTGGAATTTATAGAAAAAGTTGCTGGGTGGTCACGCCCCTAGGTCACGCCCGTGACCTAGGGCGTGTCGGTCTCGGAACCGTCGTCTTCAAGTCTTCTGAACGTTGGCGCAAAACTGCCAAAAGTCGTTAATTTGCGGGTCACGCCCCTAGGTCACCCCCGTGACCTAGGGCGTGTCTTGACGGTTGTAGAAAAACGGCGGGAAGCAGAAACAGCGGGAATAACTCCGGCCATTGTTGGAGGGGTCACGCCCCTGGTCACGCCCGTGACCGTGGGCGTGTCTTGAGAAAACTTCCAGCGCCTGAAACTGCAGCATTAAGTCAGCACGCCGGGCTGTCACGGGGTTAGTCACGCCCGTGCCAAATGTGTCACGCCCGTGACTTGTTGCAAATTGAAACTGCCGTTGACTGGAAGTCAGGGCAAAGCACTGGATGTCACGCCTGGAGTACACGCCCGTGTGATGATGGTCACGCCCGTGACCTTAGGGCGTGTACTTTTAATTGACGTGGTAGATAGCTCCTTTCACGCGCCGGGTTCTCGCCAGTATGTCACGCCCGTGACCATGTCGGTCACGCCCGTGACTCTGGCGTGTCTTTTGAAATATTATTGCTTTTGCCCAGTTTTGTCTCCTGGTCAACCCTATAGACTCCAATTGAAATTTGCAGCCCATATTGCCCTGAAATAAGAAATTAGAAAAATTCAATAATAAAATTACAAAATATAATTATAAACTAATTAATTATTAAATAAAAATAACATAAAAACATGGACAAAATTAGAGTTATCAAATACCCCCATACTTACTCGTTTGCTCGTCCCGAGCAAACAACTTCACATGGAGAGTAGAAAAATTTTAACGCTAAAAACGAAAATTGAATATAAGAAGTAGAATGCGAAGTCTTATGCCTATGCTTGTAGTAATTATTGTAGAAGAACCTACTCAGCATACAAATTAGTTTTTTAATTTTCTATAATGTGTTTCCACTTATTATTTTTACTTCAAAGATGTAAACACGATAAATCTTCGAATCATGTTTAGGGAGAAAGTAGCGTGTTTGCTAAGATAACATTGCACAAATCGAAGATCGGGATACCCTCCAAAGAAATCCATCAATGTCGATGGCCATAGGCTTGCCCTTTCACACTCTCGCCACGGCACTAGGTTAACTTATAAACACAAATCAGTAGGACTTAAGTAGGTTGGAATGTAGGCTTAGGTTTTTGGTTTGGAAAAACAAAGATAAATGCGATGGGTAGACACACCAAAACCTAAAGAGAGCTTGCACAAAAGAAATAAATTGAAAAACTTCGCCAATTTTTTTTTCAATATGTTGAATATTTTTTCAACTTCCTCTTTCTTTTTTTTTTTTTGTTTTTTGGTCTTTTTTTCTTTTTTTTTTGTTTTTTTTTTTTGTTTTTTTTTTTTTGTTTTGAGGAGAAGTGAAAAATAGAACAACTCTTGTATATTTTTTCAAAAGCCACCAAAATAAAATGGCTCCTAATCACACATAAACTAGTTTTATCTATAATTTTAAGCTCGGTTTTAGGTGTATAATTAGGATGCTTTTTAGGCTTTGGTAAAGTGTTGGTGGAGCTATATCAAAAGAAAGGGTAGAGGCTCAAATTGGCTTAGCAAGGGAGAAACGTTAGGTACGGGTGCAAAGGCTCAAACTAGCCAAAAGAAATGCCTAAATCATTTTCATGCTAATGAGTTTAACCTATGCAAAGTCTTGAGAATAGCTAGAGGGCAAGTTCTAGACATCGAGAAAGAATACCTCTTTCTTGATCCGCGAAATATCTCTCTAGTAAACTTCTACACACTCTCCTAAACTATTTTTAGATTTTACCGGTTTTCAAGTAGAAGTAAAATAAACTATTTCTATGCATTCAGAAAAAGAAAAAAACTGATTGTATGCTGAATATTTAATTCTACTCAAATTCTACTAACATGTGCACTTAACTAGAAACACAGCATGGCCAATAGTTCTACTACAAAATTCAAAATTCAATTAAAGCATCAAAAATTTTCTAAACTTCTGTAAAAGTTGAATACCTACAATTTCACATGTGAGTAAATAGAGAAATAAAGATCTCCCTAATTTTGAAAGTAATCTTTTTTTTTTATTATTTTTGGATTTTTTTTTTTTTTGTATTTTTTTGTATTTTTGTAAAGTAAGCAAAAACAAAATTGCACAAAAGAAATAAAATCCTTTTTTTTGTATATTTTGCTTGAAAAATATCCCCCCATACTTAAACAAGACATTGTCCCCAATGAAAAATACATAAATAAAGAGAAACGATAGGAGACTTCCCTGAAGCAGGTCATGCAGCACAAAAAAATACCTGGAAGAGAAAGCTAAAGCAAAACATATTTTTTTATTTATTTTACGAAAAAGAAAAGATACATGACAAAGGACAAGAAAATGATAAAAAGAAAAGATACAAGAGAGCGGTCTACAATCCCAAAGAAAAGAAAGCAGGCTAATCCTCATCGTTATGCTGCCGCGGCTCCTGATAGTGCGTCCGGAGGTCGGAAAACTCACGCTCAATACGTGCCATGGAGGAGGCTTGATTTGTCGCTAGCGTGGTAAATCGACTGTCAAAACTCACAAATCGAGCGTCAAAATCGGCCTGCATCGTATCTAAGCGTGTGTGAAGAGACGCAAACTGACGATCCCAATAGCTCTGAGGGCCGGGCTCGGAAGAAGGATCCTGCGGTGGTGGAGGAATCTGGGGAGAGTGAATAGTGCCGCTGGGACCGGCACCGTAATCAAGGCCAAGATCTCCACCAACGACTACGGGGGGAATAGCCTCAAACTCTCCATCACGTCGCCGCGCTAGGCCGAGGGGCTGAAGGGTCTGGAACTGGATAACTTGCGGCGTCTGTACGCAGCTGAGGCGTGGAAGAGCATCCCAAATGCCGAGCTGCTTCGCGAGGAAAGTGATGAAGTTCCCGCCGTGCACTGCTCCCAACCTCGCATTTTCGGCCTGGTGCCGAAAGAAAATTGCGAGCAGATAACCAAGGTTGAGGGGGACCCGGTAAAACATACTATATAAATATAGTAAGTCTGCCCGAGTCACCACCTCGTGGCTATCGCCGCGACCAGAAATAGTGAAGGTAAGGAGGTTGTGGAGAATACGTAAGGCGGGAGAAATGAGTTGGCTGCCTTTGGATTTCTTTGGGGTGTAGGGGGCGGTGTCACTACTGATTTCCGCCCAAAAGGCGAGAAGTTTGAAATCGGTCGAGAAATCAGTAAGTAAATCGAGATAGGCGGGAGATTGGGAAAAAGCCTCCGAGCAGAAGCCCATGACGACATTGAGCTGGCGGATGGTGAGCTGATGCACCATCCCACCTAGGCGAAAGATGATGAAGTCGTCATCGGCCGCCCAGCGGAACTCAAATGAAGCCAAGAACTCAACGGTGAGTTCAAGAAAGGCATACTCGGAAATAGAGAAGAGAGAACTCCATCCAGGGGTGGACAGAAATCCCCGTACCAAATCCGCAGCTCCAAATGTGGCGAAGATCGCCCAATCTAAAATGCGGAACACGCCAAGGGGTTTGGCGCGTAGGCGCTCGCTGCGCTCCTGCTGGGTTTGGTTTTGAAAAAGGAGAATGGCTTCCGCTGCGGCGGGATCCGCGGGGTGCTCGGAGGAGGAAGCGGTGGAGCGAGGGTGGTGGCGAGGCATTTTGGTAGAGGGGAGAAGAAGGAAGGAATCGGGTTAGCAAAGGGAGAAGAGAAGGGTTGGATGGTGTGGAGGAAGAAGAGGGGGAAAAGGCCCTATTTATAGAGTTTTTGGGTTGGTCACGCCCCCCTGTCACGGGCGTGACAGGGGGCGTGACAAGAACGGGACAAAAAAAGAAAAGGAATCCGAGGCTGCAAGCCTCGGATTCGCTGGTCACGCCCCAGAGTCACGCCCGTGACTCTGGGCGTGTAAGGCGTGCTCGGCGCAGGAATCCAATGCGCTGGCATTGGATTCCAAGGCCACGCCCATGGTCACGCCCGTGACCATGGGCGTGTCTCAGAAAAAAAATTAACTTAAGGGAATCCGAGGCGTTGACCCGGGGTCACGCCTCGGATTCGATGACATGGCCCAGGGTCACGCCCGTGACCCTGGGGCGTGTATCTGAAACGAGAATTAAATAGAAATATATTTTTTTTTTTTCGGGCTAGTCACGACCGTGACTAGTCAGCGTCACGGGCGTGACACTAACTGTCACGGCCATGACTGGGCATGAAGAGAAGTTTTCCAGCTTCTCTTCGTCGAACGAAATGTCGGGCTAGCCACGCCCGTGACCAATGATGGTCACGCCCGTGATAGGACCGAAAGACGAACAGAACGCTGTGCTCGACGAAACCACTCTCGAGTTTCGCTCGACGAACTAAACACGTCTCGGTCACGCCCGTGACCCATAGGTCACGCCCGTGACCCATAGGTCACGCCCGTGACCCATAGGTCACGCCCGTGACCCATAGGTCACGCCCGTGACAGAGGCGTGTCGGAGCAGAAAAATTTTTTCTTTGTTTTTTTTTTCTTGTTTTGATTTTTTTTTTATATATTTTTTAAGAGTCAACTAAACGATAATAAAACAAAAGTTACCGACTTTAAGAAACGCGTAGACTTGACGCTCAACTCCTTCGATCGTCACGCCGAAAAAGATGTCCTTCAAACCTGCGAAAATTTAAATAAAATTAAAAAATAAGAAGAAAAGATAAGCATGGGGTGCCTCCCACAAGCGCTTTGTTTATTGTCGTTGAGCTCGACCAAAGCGGGGCACTCGTTTATGGGTTCGGGAGGTTAATTTCCTCCCGGTACTCATTAGTAGTATCACCAGCGAGGAATATCTTCAACCGGTGCCCATTCACTTTAAATTCGCCTTGTTCCGGGTGTGAGATAAGCACTGTCCCATATGACCATACCTCTTTTACAATAAAAGGGCCGGACCATCGGGACTTGAGTTTGCCCGGAAAAAGTCGGAGGCGCGAATTATAAAGGAGAACTTGGTCTCCCGGTTTGAAATCTTTAGGGTGCTTAATTTTTTTATCATGATAAAATTTTGTGCGCTCCTTATAAAGTTTATTACTTTCATAGGCTAAGGAGCGTCACTCATCGAGCTCGTTAATTTGGAATTTCCGAAGCTCGGAGGACAAATTTTCATCTAGATTTAAAAATTTAAGCGCCCAAAAGGCGCGACGCTCAAGCTCAACCGGTAAGTGACATGCTTTCCCATAGACCAATCAGTACGGCGTACAACCGATAGCGGTCTTGTACGCGGTCCGATAAGCCCAAAGAGCATCATCAAGCTTGACCGACCAATCCTTTCTATTAGTAGAAACCATTTTCTCCAAAATTCGTTTAATTTCACGGTTAACTACTTCTACCTGACCACTTGTTTGAGGGTGATAGGGGGTGGCTAACCTATGTGTAACGCCGTATTTAGACAAAACTTTGGCGAATTGTGCGTTACAAAAGTGGGTGCCCCTATCACTAACTATTGCCCGCGGTGCTCCAAATCGTGAAAATAGTTTTTTGAGAAATTGGGTCACGACTCGGGCGTCATTAGTGGGAAGCGCTTGCGCTTCCACCCACCGTGACACATAGTCGACCGCTACCAAAATATATTTATTTCCATGCGATGTTGGTAGCGGTCCAACAAAGTCGATCCCCCATAAATCAAAAACTTCTATTTCTAAAAATGTATTTAATGGCATTTCATCGCGGCGGGAAATATTACCTGAGCGTTGGCATTGTTCACAACGACTTACATGGGCGTGAGCATCCTTGAAGATGCTTGGCCAATAGAAGCCTGCTTCAAGTATCTTCCGAGCCGTCCGATTAGCTTTATAGTGCCCACCGGCGGGTCCCTCATGACAATGCTTTAAAATTTGTGCGCCTTCCTCATGAGAAACACACCTCCGCACTACTTGGTCCGCACAAACACGAAAAAGGAAGGGATCCTCCCAAAAATAATTTTTCAAATCAGAAAAGAATTTCTTCTTTTCTTGATAAGAAAAACCATTCGGGAGGAATCTCGCAACAAGATAATTTGCGAAATCGGCGAACCAAGGAGTGGGGAGGGTGATTACCTTATGAATGGCGAGAAGGCGCTCCTCGGGAAAAGTGTCGTCAATGTCCTCCTCCATGAGCTCCCCCAAATTTGGGTTCTCCAACCGCGAAAGATGGTCAGCCGCCAAGTTCTCCGCTCCTCTCTTGTCGCGAATCTCCAAATCAAATTCTTGAAGTAGTAAGATCCACATAATCAATCGCGGCTTTGCATCTGTTTTTGCTAGTAAATATCTCAAAGCCGAGTGATCAGTAAAAACAATAATTTTAGACAAAGTGAGATATGAGCGGAATTTATCAAATGCGAAAATTACGGCTAATAATTCTTTTTCGGTGGTCGTGTAATTTTCCTGTGCGGCGGTTAATGTTTTGCTTGCATAATAGATAGGATGAAAGTTTTTATTTATGCGTTGTCCTAACACCGCACCAACGGCAAAACTACTAGCGTCGCACATTATCTCAAAGGGAAACTCCCAATTGGGAGCGATCATGATAGGAGCGTTAATCAATTTTTCTTTAATAAGAGAAAAAGCACGCAAACATTTTTCGTCAAAAATGAACGGCGCGTCTTTTTCTAACAAGTGGGTTAGAGGCTTAGTTATTTTAGAAAAATCTTTAATAAACCGGCGATAGAAACCGGCATGCCCCAAAAAACTACGAACGGCCTTAACATTTGAAGGGGGAGGTAGCTTTTCTATAGTTTCAATTTTTGCTTTATCTACCTCTATGCCCTTACTAGAAATTTTATGGCCTAAGACCAAACCCTCCCGTACCATAAAATGGCACTTCTCCCAGTTTAAAACTAGATTCGTGTCCTCACATCTTTGGAGTACACGGGAAAGGTTTGCCAAACATAAATCAAACGAATCTCCAAAAATGGAGAAATCGTCCATGAAAACCTCCATGATATCCTCCACTAATTCGTCAAAGATTGCAGCATACACCTTTGAAAGGTTGTCGGCGCGTTGCACAAACCAAAAGGCATCCTTCGATAAGCGAAGGTGCCAAACGGACAAGTGAAGGTTGTTTTCTCTTGATCCTCGGGCGCGATTGGGATTTGAAAATATCCCGAGAGACCATCAAGAAAACAATAAAATTAGTGCCCGGATAGCCGTTCAAGTATTTGATCAATAAACAGCAAAGGAAAGTGATCCTTACGGGTGACATCATTTAATTTACGGTAATCGATGCACACCCGCCATCCGGTAACGGTTCGAGTGGGAACTAACTCGTTTTTATCATTAGGAACTACCGTTAACCCTCCTTTCTTGGGCACCACTTGGACCGGGCTCACCCAAGAGCTATCCGAAATTAGATAGATGATACCCGCATCTAATAATTTTATGACCTCGGCCTTGACTACCTCCTTCATGTTAGGATTTAGCCGGCGTTGAGGTTGAATAGTTTTGTGAGCGTGTTCTTCTAAAAACATTTTATGGGTGCAAAAGGAGGGATTAATCCCTCTCAAATCCGTGATCTTCCATGCAATTGCGCGGCGATGAAGTTTTAAAATATGAGATAATTTAATTTTTTCTTCATTGGTCAAGTAGGACGACACAATAACCGGAAGTTTTGAATCCTCCGCTAAAAATAAATACTATAAATGATCAGGCAATTGTTTTAGTTCTAACGCGGGAGGTTCATCATAAGAAGTTTTCAAACGATCACTACCAATGTCTAAAAGTTCAAAAATAGGTGCGTGCGTGATCGAGAGATTATCACTATTTTCATGAGCAATTAAATCTAAATGTTCTAAATCGGCATCATGATCAATAGAGGATAAAGATTTTTCAGAAAAAAGAAAAGAGTTTTCTTCAAGAGAAGTCTCCAAATAATAACATGAGTCGTCATTTGAGAGCGAGTTTTTCATAGACGTGTCAATAGTAAAGGTAACTTCTTCATCTCTGACTCTAAGGAGAAGTTTCCCATTACTAACGTCTATAATTGCGCGCGAGGTGGAAAGAAAAGGGCGACCGAGAATGAGTGGGACCTCGGTGTCCTCTTCGATGTCAAAGATGACAAAATCTACCGGAAAGATAAATTTGTCAACTTTGACAAGCACATCCTCTATGATCCCCATAGGGAGCTTGACAGACCGATCCGCCAATTGAATGCACATTCTTGTGGGTTTAGGTTCTCCTAATCCCAACTTCTTAACTAAAGAATAAGGCATTAAATTGATTGAGGCGCCTAGATCGGCTAACGCACGTTTTACTAATAAATCACCAAACAAACAGGGAATGGAGAAACTACCCGGATCGGGTAATTTCTTAGGTAATTTATTAAGTAAAACTGTCGAACACTCCGCATTCAATTGAACCGTGGAGATGTCCTCAAGTTTCTTTTTATTGGATAAAAGATCCTTGAGGTACTTGGCGTATTTCGGCATTTGTGCGATTATTTCACAAAACGGTAGATTAATTTGGATTTGTTTAAACATGTCCAAAAATTTACCGTGATGTTCATCCACCTGGTTTTTTTGCATTCTAGATGGATAGGGAAGAGGTGGTTGATAAGCTTTTGGTTTATTAAGAGTAGAAGGCTTAGACGAAGGAGAAGATGGAGAAATTATTACCTCCGTATCAACCGGAATTGGAGAAGTATCAACCGGATTTGGAGAAGTGGTTACCTCCTTCCCACTCCATAGGGTGATGGCTTTTGCATGCTCCTTGGGGTTGGGCTCTGTATTGCCCGGTAGCGCTCCTTGTTGACGATCGGAGAGCATTTTAGCGATTTGCCCGATTTGTGTCTCCAAACTTCGAAGAGATCCGATGAGATTCCGGATGTTGGCGTCATTTGTAGTCGTATATTTAGTGAACAATTCCTCGAGATTGGGAGCTTTGGGAGCTTGCGGTGGAAAATAGCCGGGTGGAATCATGTTCGGAGGGCGCGCCGCGTTCCCCGGATTACTCCAAGAGAAGTTGTGGTGATTCCTTATACCCGGGTGATAGGTATTGCCAAAATTGTTACCCGGATTATAAGGTGGCCGATTCGGATTACCCATGTAATCCACATGCTCGGCAATAGTAGAAGGCTCCCAATATTGGGGCTCACAGGTAGATTTGGACGAGGAAGCAGACATCTCGTTCATCTGTTTTTGCAGTTGCTCGACCTGGAGAGACAAACTTGAAACCGTATCGATTTCATACATCCCGGCCAGTTTAGGTGGTTTAGACCGAGGTGTACTCCATTGATAGGTATTTAAAGCCATACCTTCTATAAGCTCTTATGCGGCCGCCGGTGTTTTGTTATTAAGCGTTCCACCGACGGCGGCATCAATATGTTGCCTAGTTTGAGAATTTAGGCCGTTATAGAAGGTTTGGATTTGTAACCAATCCGGAATTGCATGATGAGGACATCGACGAAGCAATTCCTTGAAACGCTCCCAAGTATCATATAACGTTTCCGAATCAATTTGGGAGAAATAAGTGATATCATTGCGCAATTTAGCCGTTTTAGCCGGCGGAAAGTATTTCGTAAGAAATCTTTCCGTCATTTGAGCCCATGTTGTGATGGAGCCTCTTGGTAGAGAACCCAACCACTGCTTGGCTTTAGTGCGCAATGTAAATGGAAATAACCTTAGCCGGATGGCAACATCGGATACACCATTAATTTTAAAAGTATCGCATATTTCTAAGAAATTTGAAATATGCGCGTTTGGATCTTCATCTTGAAGCCCATCAAATTGTACATATTGTTGTACCATTTGGATGATGCTTGGCTTCAACTCAAAATTATTGTGGGCAATAGCGGGGCGAACAATACTAGATTGAGTCTCGTCCAAGTTTGGACGGGCATAATAGGACATAGTCCTTTGTTCAACCGCATTTGGCTCACCCATATTGGAAGAAGCAGAAGAAGGAGATCTAGGAGAATGGGAAGAAGAACTAAATGAAGAAGGAGAAGAAGAAGGCGGTGACGGAGAGAGGATTAATGAAGGATTAGGAGTGTCTCCTAAGGAGTCCGTATCTTGAAAATTCGGAACTTGAAATCGTAAGCGATGCCGAAGGGTTCGCTCGATTTCCGGATCCAAATCAAAAAGAGGCGACGGATTCCCTCGGGTCATACACCAAAATAAAACAAAATAAATATATATTTTTTTATTTTGATATTCCTAAAAGAAAAAGAAAATGATAAAATTAATAGAGCCTTGCTTTCAAAATATCAACAAAAAAAAAAATCTCCCCGGCAACGGCGCCAAAAACTTGATGTATATTTTATAAGTTTTGAAAATGATCCAAACTAAACTCTCAATTAGTCAAGTGCACCTATCGAAATTTAGTATAGGAAATATCGTATTTAAACTCGGGGACCGTTGAGTATTTGTACTCACAAGGACGAACTATTATTTTATCGATCGGAAAATTGGTTTTGCGAAAAACGAAAACGAACATTAAATTAAGAGGAGAAATTCGATGAATAAAAGGCTAGCACTTGATCTAGAATCCCTTTGGGCTAGAATAAAATCCACGAAATTAAAGAGCACAAGCATATAAATTATTAACTTTGACCACAGAGGTTCCAAAGCTACGAAGCGCCTCTCTCGAGAATACGCACTCGACTAACCTTAGATAGATCGATTAAGACCTCTCGGCCAGTCGAAAGACCTAAGCTTGCTTTAGGCGGTGAACCTCACTAATGGAGTTGACTCCAAGGCGGAAGAATTTTGCGTTCCTCTCTCGAGGGGTGCAAGAAACTCTCTTTATCCTTGAGTGATCTACTCGTATCCACAACCTCTCGGTAAATCTAGGATACGAATCTAAGCTCGAATAAACATAATTTGCAACTTATGAATTCGAAGAAAATTTAAATCAAAGATAAACCAAAGTTTAGAAAATAGAATGCTTGCTAATTTGAGACAAAAATAAGAATTTTATTCCATTCCAAAGTTCATCATAATCAAGTGCTAATTGGAAAATTAGCTACTCATCATGATGGGAGAATTACATGAAAGCATAAAGAAAGACATGATTAAAGAACGACTTGAAAATAAAGCTTACACTATGAAATGAAAATGCAGGAAAAGCAGTAAAGAAAATAGAATTCAGCTCCCAAAAAATCTCCCTCTGGCCATCTGAAGCTGTCTGGAATTTATAGAAAAAGTTGCTGGGTGGTCACGCCCGTGACCTAGGACGTGTCGGTCTCGGAACCGTCGTCTTCAAGTCTTCTGAACGTTGGCGCGAAACCGCCAAAAGTCATTAATTTGCGGGTCACGCCCCTAGGTCACGCCCGTGACCTAGGGCGTGTTTTGATGGTTGTAGAAAAACGGCAGGAAGCAAAAACGGCGGGAATAACTCCGGCCGTTGTTGGAGGGGTCACGCCCCTGGTCACGCCCGTGACCGTGGGCGTGTCTTGAGAAAACTTCCAGCGCCTGAAACTGCAGCATTAAGTCGGCACGCCGGGCTGTCATGGGGTTAGTCACGCCCGTGCCAAATGTGTCACGCCCGTGACTTGTTGCAAATTGAAACTGCCGTTGACTGGAAGTCAGGGCAAAGCACTGGATGTCACGCCTGGAGTACACGCCCGTATGATGATGGTCACGCCTGTGACCTTAGGGCGTGTACTTTTAATTGACGTGGCAGATAGCTCCTTTCATGCGCCGGGTTCTCGCCAGTATGTCACGCCCGTGACCATGTCGGTCACGCCCGCGACTCTGGCGTGTCTTTTGAAATATTATTGCTTTTGCCCAGTTTTGTCTCCTGGTCAACCCTATAGACTCCAAATTGAAATTTGCAGCCCAGATTGCCCTGAAATAAGAAATTAGAAAAATTCAATAATAAAATTACAAAATATAATTATAAACTAATTAATTATTAAATAAAAATAACATAAAAACATGGACAAAATTAGAGTTATCACCCAGTCCTTAGTTAATGATCTCAGAAACCTATCATTTAACTCATATGTGCTGAATACTCTTCCATATGACATCAGTTCATTAACTATTGTGAAGAACTTCTTGCAACATTCAGTTATGTTGTCTGTTTTAGATTGTCTAAAACTTTCATACTCCTGATTCAGCATAGACTTTCTGTATTCTCTCACCTCTTCTGAACCCTCCATGTAGACAATAAGGGTGTCCCATATTTCTTTGGAGGTCTTGCAGTAAATCAAAATTTGGAATGTTGAATCATCTATAGCACTGACTATTATATTATGTGCTCTCTTATCCATAGTAGACAAGATGATCTCATCCTTTGTCATTTCAGAATACTCCTTTGGTGTCCTGATATTTGCATCAAGAACTGAGACTTTCATTGGGATGAATAGCCCTTCTTTGACTATCATATAGATTCTTGGATCTGAAGCTTCCATAAACAGTTTAACTCTTTCTTTCCATATGCCAAAAATCTCTTTCCTGCATATAGGTAACTTCATGGAACCAAACTCCTTATGATTCTCAATGGAACCCATTTTGCCTAATAGATTTCTGTCTTGGAGATCTACTCAGACTGTTAAGTCTATTATTTGAGGAACCTCCCTCTAATACCACTTGAAAGAATTAGTTTCAAGATGTTCTAAACAACTAGAGGGGGGGGGGTGAATAGGTTCAATTCTTTTTCTGACTTAGGCAGATAATTCAATCTAATTTAGCAATTTACTTAGCAGAAAACACAACACAGCATTCACATACACATAGTATTCACAGATTGCACACCAGATTTATAGTGGTTCCCCAAATGATGGGTACATCCACTTTCCCCCTTCGCATATAGTTAGAACCCTCCAACCCATTAGTTCATCTCAAAACCCAGGTGTTGAGATGAAGGGTGGCGGGGTACATGAACACAAAGGGGAGAAGTCTGCAGTCGGTGTGGGATTAACCCCAACCACATGACCGCGGGGATATTCCGCCACACAACGGGGCTCACCGGGGTCAACACCCAGACCTGGAACGCGATGGGGAAAGCCCAAACATGCGATCCCACACACACGTGTCATGCTGGCTAATATAATCTCAACACACCCCCGCAGCATGACAACCTCCTCTGATACCAAATTAGAACCCGCCAACCCATTAGTTCATCTCAAAACCCAGGTGTTGAGATGAAGGGTGGCGGGGTACATGAACACAAAGGGGAGAAGTCTGCAGGCGGTGTGGGATTAACCCCAACCACATGACCGCGGGGATATTCCGCTACACAAGGGGGCCCACCGAGGTCAACACCCAGACCTGGAACATGATGGGGAAAGCCCAAACATGCGGTCCCACACACACGTGTCATGCTGGCTAATATAATCTCAACACCTATCTTGCAGTGTACTAGATTCGGCCTAACTTCCTTCCTTCTTCTCAGATCTGCTGATCTTATAGCTCAAAACAAAGAATGATTCCTACAACTCAGAGTGAATCCACACTCCCACAACTCAGGCACAAGCCTTACCTCAGCCTCTTCCATAGGCCTACAACTCAGAGTGACACCCCACTCCTACAACTCAGGCAAAAGCCCTACCTCAGCCTCTTTCACAGGCCTACAACTCAGGGAACAGATTCCTCTACCTTAGGCACTCAGCCCTACCTCAGCATTTATAATTTAGGCTTACAACTCAGAGATGTAAATCTCCTACACTCAGATCTATTACAGATCCCACAAAAATTATTGACGAAAAGATAATGATATCTTCAACCAGATGGAGAGAGAATTGTTTGAAGGCTTCTTGATCAGTTCTTGATAAAACTGATTACTTAAGGATCAATCTCTCTTAGCTTTCTTCAAAGCTTCTTGAATCTGAACAAAGTAGGGTTGATCTTCTTTGTGTTGGAGTTGATCTTCAATCAGCTTCCTTCAGCAATTAATCTGAATTCTTCTTCAGACTTGATCTGAATTCTTCAGGCAGACTGTTCAGAATCTGCATTTGCTGGATGAGAAATTCTCTCCTTCTTATTTTTCTCTACAATCTATTGACTGTTTCTTCTTTCTCTTCTTCTGGATTCTCAATCCTTTAGAGATTATAATTGATTAACTTGATTAACGTTTCTTTGTTCTGTATATGTTGTCTCTTTTGATTGTTGAGAGAGCATATCTATATATAGGCTTCATCCATGGTAACCGGTTGTTCCAGTTTCAATCAGTCTTCTGACACCTCTGACATATGTGACATCAATGTCAGTAATGACAGTTGTCAAGTCTCCAGTTATATTACTTCGGCCTTCATTGGACTTTGACTCAGCAGCATAGAATATCGAGTGAATACTTCATATGTGTCAACACACATAGTCCATGTGTCGACACAAGTCTTGTTGTTGTCGACACAACTTCACTTTTACTTCTCGACACAGCTTCTGTGGAATGTGTCGACACAAGTCCTGTGTGTCGACACAAACACTCCTTGTCTTGATAAAGTTGGTGTCGACAAAATTCTGGTGTGTGTCGACACAAGTTCTGTGTGTCGACACAGTCGTTGTCGACAAAATTCTTGAATGTGTCAACGGATGCATATCATTGAGTTAGAATTCTTGAATGTGTCGACGGATGCATATCGACGGTACAGTTGGTGTCGACATAAATTCTGGGTGTCGACACAGCCATTCCCAAGTGTCGACACTTGTATTTAGAAAATTTTCCTTTCCATTTACTTAACCTGCACGTGATAACTCAATATAACATCAAATACAACTTGATGCATATCATTGAGTTAGGTGAGACTTCTCCAAATCTGGTACACATTTTCCAATGTACCCAACAAGTCATAATGACAAGACCTTATATAAGATCTCCCTAATGGTCATAATTAGCATTAATGACGGCCACGTGGACCAATCATGTCAAATCATTTGAAAATCCCGTCTGTTAGGACTTAGCGAAATTTTCTGGAAAAATTGCCTGAATTACTCGAGTGAAATAGGAACTACTCAAGTACTAAACTGAGTTCTCGAGAGGACAATATCAGACAACTCGAGAACATGCCCTTCAGGAAATTCAGAAGAAGACTTAGAAAAAAGTCTGGGAAATAAAATCGATTACTCGAGTACTGGAACTAGACTTCAAGAGAAGTAAGCAGACTACTCGAGTACAGAAGCTACACTACTCGAGTGGGGTAGATACTTCACGAGAACTTTCCTTCTGTCACTCGAGTCAAAGTGCTCATCTACTCGAGTGGTGAACTTGACTCCTGATACTTAGAATATTTCTGAAGAGGAAAATCTTTCTACTCGAGAAAGAGAAGAAGTCTACTCGAGTAATGGACTTGGCCTCTCGAGAACAAATTCAAGTTCCTCGAGAACCATTTCTTTTACTCGAAATCCAAACTAGTCTTACTCGAGTTCAACTAAAAGTTCTAGTCCAGTACTATAATTCTACTCGAGTGAAATACTTAGAAAAATTTTGGTTTTGAAGATTTTCCTTTCTACAATGGAATCAGCAACAAGTCTTTCTCCAACACTCCAAGTGCTTGAAAAATGAAGTGTATCCCAATAGAGAAGCTACACATGAGTCAATACCATGGATCACACAATGAGGGATTACATTGTATGGTCCTACATTTGGTGACCCATTGTAGACTGACATTGGTCTACACTTGACAATTCAGTCCTGCAAACACATAACTCAAACAATACATCAAATACAACTTAATTCATCTTAGTTCAAGGGTGACTTCATGCAAATCTGGGTTACTGTGGATACAATACCTAGCAGATACTTACAATAAGCTTCCCCTCCATAATTAAAGATTCCAAAGCAGGGTACAAGGGGGACATTATCTGGCAACTTGTGTCTTTGAAGAAAGGATCCAAAAGCACAACTAAAAGTCCAAGGAAATAGGTGGTCAAGATCTTTTTCAAGATTTTGAAGTCCATATTCTTGTACACATGAGATGCTATTTATAGACAAATCCAGGAGGAAGGGGGTCTCTACGATGATACCCAGCCCTGTGATTACTAGCAACATCCATCTAGCGACCTGGCTCGGTTGCTGGCGAGTATAGGCTGGCGTCTATCCGTGTTACATGACACACCTAACATAGTGACTGTTCGGAGGTCGCCTGCTAGGCGAGTATTACTACTGTTCACCACTGTTAATGCTCAAAGTTCGCCTGGATAGAAAGGCATTTTAAGCTCGCCCACGTTATTGGGTGGTCATGCGACCTGGCGACTATGATCCTCACTTGTGTCTAAGGGTCCATTTCTCCCCTGCTGTCCATTTGACTATTGATCGGGTATTCATATACTAATGATTCTTGTTGACTTGTTGACTACCGATCGTTGACCATTGATGAGTAGGGGTTGTACACAATCGCTGCACTTTTCGAGCGATCTTAGAGCTCAGAAAGAAACATCCAACCCCGCATTTGGCAAGGCTTTTGACGAGCTCTCATCCCTACAATGCTTAGCGGACACTGCTGTAACGCCCCAGATTTTCCAGTGATTTATTTAATTTCTTATTTGGCGTATTATGACGTCAGAGCGTTTTGTTAGCGCGTGTTGGTCGTGTGACGTTGTTAGAGCGTGCTTTTAGCTCTTTAGGTTCCCTGCGTGGCTTGGTGATGCCCGATAGCAAGATTCCCTAGCGAGCCGGAGTCTGTTTGGTGACTCGGTGGAGCCTCTTGGGGAATGCTTGTGTTTTGGCTTCGGGAGAATTTTGCCCGAGTTCTGTTCGTCGGATTTTGTTACCGACTTTGTCGTAGCGCGTTTGCGTTCGTTAGTTTTGACCGGCCAAATTTTGGGTTTTGCGTCGGGAGTAGAAAATTTTACATTAGGAAATTAGATCGGCTAATTTTAGACTTGCTCGTCAAGTTTCGTCGCGTTCCGAGCATTTTTGGAGCCTCGGCGCGCGATTGTAGTTTGTATGTTTTCGCGTACGCCGTTAACTTTAGAAATTATTATCTCGCAAACGGTGCGTCGGAATTCGATTTCGACTTCGCCGTTGGATTCGTAGCGTCGTCATTCGCCTACGGTGCGAATTTCGTTCGATTCGGCGCGCGTTTGGCCCTCCGTAACCATATAAAGTTATCTTATTATAATAATTATATATATTATTATATATATTTATATTTATATAAATAATTTATATATAAAAAAAAATAATAATAAAAAAATAAAATATAGGATTCGTACGGAATCGGTGAGAATGAATCTCACCGATTCTCACCGAATCGGTGAGATTCATTCTCACCGATCGGCTGTTATTTGATAATAAATATATAAGTATTATGATTAGAATTAATATATAAGTATTATGATTAGAATTAATATATAAGTATTATATTATTATTATATAAGTTTTAGAAGAGAAAATCTCTTCCTTCTTCCCCGAACAGCAGCCCCCCCCCCCCTGTGCGGCGAACCCTTCCGTTCGCAAATCTTCCGGCGGCCGCCACCGCCGATCCGGTGGACGGAATTTCGATCCGATTGCGGCGTTGGAAAGCTCTCGGCCAGAGCTTCGAGATCGCGGTAAGTTTTTTTCGTTTCGGTGATCGTTTCGCCATGGATTTTTTTCGGCCCTAACCCCGGTTGTCCGTTTTTTCGTAGATCTCGTCTCCGCGTGTCCCCTTTTGGACGGATCTACGTGGTGGAGTATTTTGGGTGACGTTTTCAAGGTCGATTTGAGGCAAGTGGATTTCTTCCCCCTTGCGTGCCTCCATGAGTTGCATTTTTGTTTTATTATTCTTTCCTCCTTGTCGTAGAATAGGTAATATTGGAATGTTCCTAGTTTTGGGCTTGTAGTCGGCCCAAACTAGGAAGTTATCGGTTTTATTTTAGTTGTACTCGGCGGGTAGGGGGAAATAACTCGGCGGGTAGGGGAAAATAGTTCGGCGGGTAGAGGGAAATAATTCGGCGGGTTTTAGTTGTAGAACTTGGTAGTTTCTAAGTGGTGTTGTCGGCTAGCTTTGGCGCCGAATCGTGGATCCTTAGCATGTGGTAGCTGGGTTTCTGAAGGAGTATGGTACCAGGGGAGTTCGAGCCGTGGCCACCACCATTCCCTCCTTTGGATATTTTTTTGGGTTCCTGTAAGAGGTTGGAACTCTATGTGTGTGGACCCTGTGGCGGCCCCTTTAGTACTCTTGAGACACCTAGATCTGGTTGTTCGGTTGTGACTGTTCTTAGTCTCCGACACAGGTTTGGGATTTGTGCCAGTGCTAATGATTTACAAGTTTAGGACTGTTAGTTCCTTCTTACTGTTCATTTGATGCATATTGGTTTCCTTCTGTCTCTGCAGGCTTGAGCGGAGTTTGGTACGTTTCTGTACTTGTTGCATTTCTCTCACTTTACTGATTATTGCACCTGCATTTTGTCCTCTTTTGGATTCTTTAGCTGAGTTTTTCGGCATTTACTCTTGCAGGGTTGGTAACCCTTTTTCTTGTTGTTCTTTTTATTCAATTATTATCTGATGCTTCTTTGCCACTTGTTTCATTATTTCTTGCTGAGGTGTTCTTCTTTTGAATGCCTCAGGTTCAGGTCTGTAGCCGGCTGTGCGGCTAGTTTCAGGAGTTTCTCTGTGGACTGCGCTTTGGCAGTGTTTTCCTCGCTTGTTGAGGTAGTTCTTTAGCCTTGTTGTAGTACAGACATACATGCTCACCAGCGAGTTCGTGTCAGGTTGTTGACGCTCGTTGGTGATTTTCCTTTGTGATATTAAGTATTTGCTTAGCTGCTAGTTTACCTGTTTTGGTGGTAGTTTCACTTGCTCTCTGGGAATGTTTTATGCTAGGTTGCTAGTTACTTTAAACCCTATAATAGTACTACTATATGTATTGCATGATCAGCATGTTTTATAAAAGCTCAATCTCTATTTTCCAAATGCGTAAAAAGATGGTTTTCCTTATAAATATTATAAATTGAAATCTAGGGTCTTGCTTAGTGTAAGTTGTCCTCTTAGGATGCTTATGCGCTCTTTTAGGATGTTTAGCATAAATGAAGTATTTTTCCGCTACGTATAAAAATAGTTTTCAAACCGTGGACTATCTGATCCACTGAGCCGAGGGATACGGCCAATTAATTTAAAAAATCAGTTTTCTATTCATTTTAACTTATGATTTGAAGGATTAGAGTGTTGCCTGAGCGTCAGCAGTTATCCCCTGCTTGACGTGGCATCACAGATCGTTGTTTTCTCGTGCTCTGATTCATTTTTATAAATGAGAAAATGCGGGATGTGACAGTTGGTATCAGAGGGAGGTTGCTTGACAAATTGTCGGGCAACCTGTCCCTGTAAGTGTTAGGTGTTTAGAGTCATACCATACACACACCGATATGTCATCAGCACGTCTTGGCTAAAGCACGAACACTACACTCATGATCATAAAGAAGTATACGGGGCATATTATGTAGTATGGGATGCATAATATGTGTTTGTATATGGATCCACCATAGGAGGCAACATGTGAGGGTTATGTAGTATGGGATGCATAACCTCACCACATGAATGCGGCTAGCACGTTTTCCTTTTCGTTACATGGAAATGTTATGTAGTATGGGATGCATAACATTTTCATGTGTACGCCGCTCATAACATGCATTAGGGCCTTTTTAGAATGCATAGCACAATCATGCATAGCATAACATTGCATAAGCACAACGTGCCAAGCTAAAGATTTGCAGGATGACATGTGTACACACATAATTTTGAGTCAAAAAGAATATAAATTCATGCATTCCCGATCTAGGCACAAGAGTTAGTTGGATGATAGTGAATCATCGTAGGATAAGCATATCATCATTACAAAAAAAATCCCAGAGCAAGTTAGCAGCATGAGCAAGTACTTAAGTATGTATTGTTTGTACTATGTTGTTTGGTTCTAGTGGGTGGGCTAGGTGTCTAATTAGTATTTTGTTGATCCGTTAGAATGTCGAGGCGTCCTTCGACAAGGTTGACTCCCCAATCGGAGGGAGAATCATCAGGTGCGCAGAGCAGCGCAGTGATAGAAGGTCTGAGACAAAGCAATGAAGCCTTGTCAAAGCAAGTAGGGGATTTGCAGTCTCAGGTCCAGTCCTTGTTAGCAGTCGTGGCAGGGCAGATTCCGAGAGTTCAGGACCCTGTGGTGGGTCAAGCTGTCCCTGTTGCCCCCGCTCCTCTGGTGCCTCCGGTCGTGGTGCCACCAGAGATGACCTTTATTTCTCAGTTTCAGCGACTTAGGCCTCCGACGTATGATGGCAAGGCAGATTACATGGTCTTAGACGATTGGATGATATCAATCGAGGAGATGTTCTCATACTCCGGGATCACTGATGACCAGAAGGTGATGTTAGCCGCATATCAGCTCAAGGGGTTGGCGAAGGGCTGGTGGCTGAGGGAGAAAGAAGGTCTGAAGGATGGGTGTTCCTGGGAGTCCTTTAAGGAGCTACTTCTGAGCAAGTTTCTGCCATCGGTCGAGAGGGACCGTCTGATGAATGATTTCCTGCACTTAAAGCAGAGGCAGCTCACGGTTAGCGAGTATGAAATCGAGTTTAGTAAGCTAAGCCGATTTGCCCCAGACTTGGTGAGTTCCGACGAAAATAGAAGCAAGCGATTTCTGGCTGGGCTAAGGAGTGACGTCCAGCAATTAGCAAGTGCCTATGCGACCTCAAGTTATGCTGGTATGGTGGAAGCTGCCTTAAAGGTAGAGGCAATTGATAATGCCAAGAATCGAGGTCAACAACTGAGGAAGGATAAAAGAAAATCTGATGAGGGTAAGAGTGCTCAGGTCCCTGACGCTGCTCCGAGGAAGAGAAATAAGGAGGTATGCAGTTTCTGTGGCCGACCGGGCCATCCATTTGAAAGATGTTATCAAAGGTTAGGAGCTCAAAAGAAAGAGCAGATTCAAGCAATCCAAGGTGTCCAAAAGACAAATTTGCTTTGTTCGGTATGCAAGAAGCCGGGGCACGATGATGCCAATTGCTGGAAGAAGACTAGAAGTTGTTTCTTGTGCGGTCAAGTGGGTCATCTCAAGTATCAGTGCCCGCAAGCTCAGCTTACTCTGCAGCCAGTTCCTCTTCAGGCCTTGCCGCCGCCGCAGCGAGTGGACAAGGGGAAAGGAAAGTTGAACGTGGTCTCTATGGACGAAGCTCAGACGTCCACGCAAGTGATATCAGGTTAGATTCTCCCCTAGTTTTAATGTTTAGCTCATAGTTATAGTTTTGAGCGTTCGCTTCCTTAGTCGCGTGTGCAATTTTATAGGACGATTTAAGGTAAAGAACCGCTGGGCGCGTGTTCTGTTCGATTCCGGCGATACCCACTCATTCGTGGCTAGGGCCTTCGTAGAGCGTTACCGGTTGGATCTCGATCGTGTTGGTGATGCGTTCTGTGTCAAGTTTCCTTCAGGCGAATCTGTAGTTTCGGACCAGGGTATCCAGAGTTGTCCAATTTTGTTAGGCGATTTCCTCGCGTTTGCTGATTTGAAGCTGTTAGATCTGGAAGACTTCGATGTGATCCTAGGCATGGACTGGTTGTCCAGATATGATGCTGTGATCCAATGCAAGGGTAAACGCTTGGACTTCAGGATGGACAACGGCCAGCCCGGGAGTGTTTACGGTTATCCGCGCCAGGATTCTCCGACTATATCGGCGGTATGTGCTCGGAAGCTTGTAGATTCCGGATGTTTTGCTTGTTTGGTTTCGGTTTTAGAAACCAAGGTTAGTTTGCCGTGTTTGGAGGAGATCCCGGTGGTTCGTGCTTATCCTGATGTCTTTCCAGCTAATCTTCCTGGTCTCCCGCCTGATCGAGACGTGGAGTTTGTTATAGATTTGGAGCCGGGTACGCGTCCTATTGCCAAGGCGCCTTACCGGATGGCCCCACGCGAACTGGAGGAGTTGCGTATCCAGTTAGATGAGTTGCTTGAGAACGGATTTATAAGGCCGAGTTCTTCGCCTTGGGGTGATCCCGTTTTGTTCGTCAAGAAAAAGGATGGATCGATGAGGTTGTGCATCGATTATAGAGAGCTAAATAAGGTAACGATCAAGAATAGGTATCCGTTGCCGAGGATAGACGATTTGTTTGATCAACTGCGAGGCAGCGCCGTGTTCTCTAAGATTGACCTTCGTTCGGGCTACCACCAGTTAAGGATCCGTGAATCAGATATACCGCGGACTGCCTTCCGTTCCCGACATGGACATTTTGAATTTTTGGTGATGTCGTTCGGTTTGACCAACGCACCTTCTGCTTTCATGGACATGATGAACAGGGTCTTCAAGGACTTTCTGGACAAGTTTGTGGTCGTATTTATAGACGATGTGTTGGTGTATTCACGAAATATTGAGGAGCATGACCAACATTTGCGTCTAGTTTTATCTGCCTTAAGGGACCATAAGTTGTTCACCAAGCTAAGTAAATGTGAGTTCTGGTTGTCTCAGGTTTCTTTCCTGGGTCATGTGGTTAACAAGGACAGAATCTCTGTCGACCCAGAAAAGATAGCCGCAGTTATGGAATGGACGAGGCCTGCCACACCCAAAGAAATAAGAAGCTTCCTAGGGTTGGCTGGCTACTATAGAAGATTTGTAGAGGGTTTCTCTACGTTATCTGCGCCATTGACCAAATTGACGCAGAATAATGCAGCATTTGTGTGGAGCGATAAGTGCGAAGAAGCGTTCCAAGAGCTAAAGAATAGACTGTGCACTGCTCCGATATTGACATTGCCTACGGAAGGATTAGACTATGCCGTTTACGTGGACGCTTCCCACGTGGGTCTTGGTTGTGTGCTGATGCAAGAAGGAAAAGTGATTGCGTATGGGTCAAGACAGCTTAAGATTCATGAAAGGAACTACCCTACGCATGACTTAGAATTCGCAGCAGTTATTTATGCATTGAAATTATGGAGACACTTGTTGTATGGCGCGCAGTGCAAGATTTATACAGATCATAAGAGTTTGAAGTACGTCTTCACTCAAAAGGAGTTGAACTTGCGCCAGCGCAGATGGTTAGAGTATGTGGCTGATTATGAAGTGGAGATCCTGTACCATCCGGGTAAGGCTAACGTGGTAGCCGACGCCTTAAGCAGGAAGACAGGGAAAATCTTCAATCTCTCCACTGAGTTGTTGGTAGAAGAGTTCCTTTTAATGGATATTTCAGTTGGTAGATGTGACTCGCCAAGCAGTTTGGAAGTGTCTGAGCCTTCATGGATTTCTCTTACGAGGCTTCATCAAAAGGACGATCCTGATCTACTGCACCTTCATAATAGAACTGAGAAGGGGGAGCTGCCTGACTTTTCGATCGATGACGCGGGTACTCTAAAGTACCGTGGTAGATTTTGCGTCCCCAATTTTCGAGATATTCGAGATAAGTTGTGCAGTGAGGCACACGGTTCAAGTGTGGCCTACCATCCAGGGTCTACAAAAATGTATAAGGACTTGAAACAGATTGCCTGGTGGATTGGGATGAAGGGTGACATTGCAAGGTTTGTGTCAGAATGCTTTACGTGCAAAAGAGTTAAGGCTGATCATGGAAGGCCTGGTGGAAAGTTAGCGCCTTTAGAGATTCCAACTTGGAAGTGGGAGAGTATCTCAATGGATTTCATTACTGGTTTGCCGAGATCTCCCCGAGGGCATGACTCTGTTTGGGTGATTGTTGATAGATTAACAAAGTGTGCGCACTTCGTACCCTTTCAGATTGGTTACTCGATGAAAAAGATAGCGGAACTATATTTGAATGAAGTTATCAGGTTACATGGAGTACCCGTAAGTATAGTATCAGATCGAGACTCCAGGTTTACGTCTCGTTTCTGGAAGAGCCTTCAAGAAGGATTGGGAACTGACTTGAGATATTCTACCGCATATCATCCACAGACCAATGGTCAAACAGAGCGTGTTAATCAGATTGTGGAAGATATGATCCGTTGTTATATATTAGACCACGGAGGAGCGTGGGATGAACGCTTGAGGTTGATGGAGTTCGCATACAATAACAGTTATCAAGAGAGTCTGCAAATGGCTCCTTTTGAAGCGCTATATGGAAGGCGATGTAGAACTCCTCTATTTTGGGCAGAGGTTGGTGAGAGGCCGATGTTAGGTCCAGATGCCTTAGAAGAAATGGAAGTCTCTGTAAAGCTTATTCGAGAGAAGCTTCGGATAGCCCAAGAGCGATACGAGAAGAACGCCAATCGGCGTAGGTCCGTTTTGGAATTTTCTGTGGGGGACATGGTATTCCTTAAGATTTCCCCGATGGTTGGAGTGAAGAGGATCGGTAAGAACCATAAGTTGGACCCAAGGTATGTGGGACCATTTGAAATTGTGGAGCGGATTGGTGTGTCAGTCTACAAGTTGAAATTGCCCGCAAATTTTCCTGGCGTGCACAATGTTTTTCACGTGAGCCAACTGCGGAGGTGTGTGCTAAGTGACAGACAAGTGCTGGATGCAGTGCCCCAGTTGGAGCCTAACCTTTCCTACGTGGAAGTTCCTATCCGTGTTCTGGATGTGCAAGATCGAGTGTTGCGGAGAAAGACAATACCGATGGTAAAGATTCTGTGGAAAAACCAAGACGTGGAGAGCGCGACTTGGGAGCTGGAGTCAGCTATGAGGGAGGCGCATCCTCATTTGTTCTCCTAGTTGTGCTCGGTAAGCATTCGATAACGCTTGTTTATTTTCTTTTCCTCTTTGGTAGAATTGTTTTATGCGTAAAGTTTCGGGACGAAACTTTCTTTTAGGGGGAGTGACTGTAACGCCCCAGATTTTCCAGTGATTTATTTAATTTCTTATTTGGCGTATTATGACGTCAGAGCGTTTTGTTAGCGCGTGTTGGTCGTGTGACGTTGTTAGAGCGTGCTTTTAGCTCTTTAGGTTCCCTGCATGGCTTGGTGATGCCCGGTAGCAAGATTCCCTAGCGAGCCGAAGTCTGTTTGGTGACTCGGTGGAGCCTCTTGGGGAATGCTTGTGTTTTGGCTTCGGGAGAATTTTGCCCGAGTTCTGTTCGTCGGATTTTGTTACCGACTTTGTCGTAGCGCGTTTGCGTTCGTTAGTTTTGACCGGCCAAATTTTGGGATTTGCGTCGGGAGTAGAAAAGTTTACATTAGGAAATTAGATCGGCTAATTTTAGACTTGCTCGTCAAGTTTCGTCGCGTTCCGAGCATTTTTGGAGCCTCGGCGCGCGATTGTAGTTTGTATGTTTTCGCGTACGCCGTTAACTTTAGAAATTATTATCTCGCAAACGGTGCGTCGGAATTCGATTTTGACTTCGCCGTTGGATTCGTAGCGTCGTCATTCGCCTACGGTGCGAATTTCGTTCGATTCGGCGCGCGTTTGGCCCTCCGTAACCATATAAGGTTATCTTATTATAATAATTATATATATTATTATATATATTTATATTTATATAAATAATTTATATATATAAAAAAATAAATAATAAAAAAATAAAATATAGGATTCGTACGGAATCGGTGAGAATGAATCTCACCGATTCTCACCGAATCGGTGAGATTCATTCTCACCGATCGGCTGTTATTTGATAATAAATATATAAGTATTATGATTAGAATTAATATATAAGTATTATGATTAGAATTAATATATAAGTATTATATTATTATTATATAAGTTTTAGAAGAGAAAATCTCTTCCTTCTTCCCCGAACAGCAGCCCCCCCCCCCTGTGCGGCGAACCCTTCCGTTCGCAAATCTTCCGGCGGCCGCCACCGCCGATCCGGTGGACGGAATTTCAATCCGATCGCGTCGTTGGAAAGCTCTCGGCGAGAGGTTCGAGATCGCGGTAAGTTTTTTTCGTTTCGGTGATCGTTTCGCCATGGATTTTTTTCGGCCCTAACCCCGGTTGTCCGTTTTTTCGTAGATCTCGTCTCTGCGTGTCCCCTTTTGGACGGATCTACGTGGTGGAGTATTTTGGGTGACGTTTTCAAGGTCGATTTGAGGCAAGTGGATTTCTTCCCCCTTGCGTGCCTCCATGAGTTGCATTTTTGTTTTATTATTCTTTCCTCCTTGTCGTAGAATAGGTAATATTGGAATGTTCCTAGTTTTGGGCTTGTAGTCGGCCCAAACTAGGAAGTTATCGGTTTTATTTTAGTTGTACTCGGCGGGTAGGGGGAAATAACTCGGCGGGTAGGGGAAAATAGTTCGGCGGGTAGAGGGAAATAATTCGGCGGGTTTTAGTTGTAGAACTTGGTAGTTTCTAAGTGGTGTTGTCGGCTAGCTTTGGCGCCGAATCGTGGATCCTTAGCATGTGGTAGCTGGGTTTCTGAAGGAGTATGGTACCAGGGGAGTTCGAGCCGTGGCCACCACCATTCCCTCCTTTGGATATTTTTTTGGGTTCCTGTAAGAGGTTGGAACTCTATGTGTGTGGACCCTGTGGCGGCCCCTTTAGTACTCTTGAGACACCTGGATCTGGTTGTTCGGTTGTGACTGTTCTTAGTCTCCGACACAGGTTTGGGATTTGTGCCAGTGCTAATGATTTACAAGTTTAGGACTGTTAGTTCCTTCTTACTGTTCATTTGATGCATATTGGTTTCCTTCTGTCTCTGCAGGCTTGAGCGGAGTTTGGTACGTTTCTGTACTTGTTGCATTTCTCTCACTTTACTGATTATTGCACCTGCATTTTGTCCTCTTTTGGATTCTTTAGCTGAGTTTTTCGGCATTTACTCTTGCAGGGTTGGTAACCCTTTTTCTTGTTGTTCTTTTTATTCAATTATTATCTGATGCTTCTTTGCCACTTGTTTCATTATTTCTTGCTGAGGTGTTCTTCTTTTGAATGCCTCAGGTTCAGGTCTGTAGCCGGCTGTGCGGCTAGTTTCAGGAGTTTCTCTGTGGACTGCGCTTTGGCAGTGTTTTCCTCGCTTGTCGAGGTAGTTCTTTAGCCTTGTTGTAGTACAGACATACATGCTCACCAGCGAGTTCGTGTCAGGTTGTTGACGCTCGTTGGTGATTTTCCTTTGTGATATTAAGTATTTGCTTAGTTGCTAGTTTACCTGTTTTGGTGGTAGTTTCACTTGCTCTCTGGGAATGTTTTATGCTAGGTTGCTAGTTACTTTAAACCCTATAATAGTACTACTATATGTATTGCATGATCAGCATGTTTTATAAAAGCTCAATCTCTATTTTCCAAATGCGTAAAAAGATGGTTTTCCTTATAAATATTATAAATTGAAATCTAGGGTCTTGCTTAGTGTAAGTTGTCCTCTTAGGATGCTTATGCACTCTTTTAGGATGTTTAGCATAAATGAAGTATTTTTCCGCTACGTATAAAAATAGTTTTCAAACCGTGGACTATCTGATCCACTGAGCCGAGGGATACGGCCAATTAATTTAAAAAATCAGTTTTCTATTCATTTTAACTTATGATTTGAAGGATTAGAGTGTTGCCTGAGCGTCAGCAGTTATCCCCTTCTTGACGTGGCATCACAGTTCGTTGTTTTCTCGTGCTCTGATTCATTTTTATAAATGAGAAAATGCGGGATGTGACAACTGCCTCCGACCTCTATAAATAGAGGGGGAGGGGATGACCTTCGAGCGTTGCTTTCTAACTGTTGCAAGATAGTCTACACCGCTGAAGAGGTCGCCAATAAGTTTGGTGTTTTGGGAGGCATCATCGGTACTCGGCATCACCCTTCTAATAAGCACGAACGGGAAGGTTATGATAAGGAAGGTGATCGCCGAAGGAAGATGAAGAAGAAGTCGAAGAAGGATCCTCCTGCTAAAGAGGAGTTTACTATGCTAAACGAAGAGCTCACAAACCCTATAGAATCTTCTCCCACTCCAGACATGACTAAGGATCTGCTGAACCAGATGGGACTGGGCGAGGAAATTGATATCCTGAGGGACAACTCTGCTCTCCATGAAGATCGGACGAGTACTCCCGCCTCCACGCCTCTGGTACAAACCGAGGTGATATAACCCAGCGAGGCGTTGGTCACCCCGCCTAGTATTGCTGACGTCGCTCCAGCTGCCAAGATGCCCGCCTCTTCCTCCGCGCCTTCCAAGGTTGATCACTCCTCCAGAGTGGCGAGTACTCAACCTGGTACGGTAACTAATCGCAAAAGATGACCCTCATGATCTTGCTTCTTGGTTCTTTCTCCCGGTGAGCTTCAATCCCTCTATAGATAGTGCGTCGTTGGTAGACCCCTCTCGTCTGAGCAGCAGCCTAACGAGTCAAGTCCCTCCTCATAGTACTTCACACTCTCACACAATGTGACTTCACCTTGGTTCCGGTCGGCTGACACATGATCTGCACACCAGCCACCTGATCGAGAATGTCCCAACCGCAACACCTCCTCGATCTGATGCTCTATATTCCCAGGGAATTTCCGGGAACATGTCTCCTCCCTTGCCATCCCGACTTGGAAGGAACGTGTGAGGTCATCCATAGGACCGCTTGCCCCTGCTGATTTTTGGCATCCGAACTTTTGGGGGAAGGGTCTGGCTGAAACACATGCTGCTGCCTCCTCGCCGCCTCACAACACTCGGAGCTCTAATGGACTGCGCGGTGATCGTTTCATCGGGCACTAGGACACATACCATCGAAGTCCATCCCCTCGACGGGCGTGGGTCTCTCTCTGACCGACTCCTCATCAGGAACGCCTATCCCCTCATCATGAGTCTCTTAGTTGCGAGCAAACTCTGCCTCGTCGGCCATTGATTTAATGCGCTAGTAACGATTATCACCTTATTCTTCACCAACTCTCCTCGCCGGCTGTGCTGACAATGGGATGCTCATTTTGTGCGTCATCATGCCTCTATCGGGGGAGCGTTGATCGACGCTATCGGGCTCCCTCCACGCAAGTATCAAGAGAAAGTGGCCTCAGCCTATCTTGACCTCGAGATAAAGTTTGATCAATTGGCGATCTGCGAACCTTGCGGACACCTAGGTTCACTTGAAACTCGCGTAGACAAGCTGGAGGAAGTCGAGGAGCATATGAACCTCACGGAATCTCGCTACTGCTCGATCAACTACATAGACCAGCACTTCGCGATGGAGGAGCACCGATAGGAGTTGCTTCACAACGAGCTCTCCGCAATTCGGATGAGCATCGTGTCAGTGGGGCGATTAACAAAGATGGACGACGACGTCCTGCATTGCAAGGACATTCTGAATCTGGCGAATGAGCGCTTGCTGTGGGTGCGAGGTCGAAGCTGGGCTGGGTGAAATGCTTAACCGAACGATCGTATGGGGAACTTACACGACCCTTAGATTTTTCTTGCTTTCAATTCTGCGAATTTCTCATTGGCTTTGTAATAATATTGCTTTGTTATTCTTGCTTTCTGTATAAACATTTATTTGAGAATCTTGCTCTATCGAGTTATTTATTTTGCAATTATCTCTTGTTCTTCTCTTGCACATAGGCGATAATGTTCCCTATGTGTTGGCGAATATCGATAGGCAGGTCGCTAAACTCATTCTTGATGTAGGCAATTTTTTGTCCCTTTTGAGAGTATGTAGGTCACTCCTGACATTCTTGCTCGAAACTCGCGCGCAGTTGATGGGATACTCGATGCCGATTTTCATCATGGAAACGTGCTACCCCCTCCCCCCTGCTTCTGTTTTGTCTATAAATAGGAGGGCAGGCGGTGAGATGGCGTTGCTTTTTTCGGGTCCCTCTTCTTTGCTCGCTTCTTCGAACTCACTACTCGCTTCTCGCTATCATAATGGTTTCCGCCGATGCCGCGACCCGTCAGATAACATTTATCAGAGTGCGCTATAAGAGGGTCATGATGTCGCATGTATGGACAAAAGTGACTTCCATGTTTGGTAGGCAGGAGCTGGAAATATGTTATTAGATTAAAATTAGTTATTTTGGAAAAAAAATTAGTTATTTTTATATATGTATATGCGAAAGCTTCGAAGAAAGGTTAATGCGCATACATTTTAATAATAAAATCAATGTCACACACAGTGTTGAGGAAAAATGTAAAGATAATAAACTCCAGCAGTAAACATGTCATAAAAAAATGATTTTGTACATCAACAAAAAATCCTAGCAGTTGTCCACGATACAAAAGAAAATGGCTGATAATAACTAGTATATGATAACAGATATGACGGTAAAATAAAACAAATATATTGAACCTGATGTAACTACTACAAAAGAGTAAACCTCTGAACAAAGTGGTAGTTGGACGAAGAGCAACTCCGGGAGCAGACAGTGTTGTCATGAATCCTAAGGAAAAGTCCAAGTAGAAGGAAAATACCTCAGAATATGAAAATCAAATAGTAAGCAAGTTAATATCCTGATAGCTAAGCAGTGGAAACAAAGAAAGAAAACAACCAGTAGCTGATGCTTAAACTTTACTCTAGCATACTCTGTAACGCCCCGAAACTCAAAGGAGCGAAGGGGGGACGTTTTGGGCCAGTTTGAGTTCTGGCTGCAGGTACACGGCCTGGGACACGGGCGTGTCCCAGGGCGTGTCAAGCTTGTGTCGACACTGAGACGGGGTGTCGACACTTTGGTCTCGACATTGTGTTGAGACTGGGCACACGGCCTGCGACACGGGCGTGTCGCAGGGCGTGTCGAACCGTTTCGACACTTAGCCGCGAAGTCGACGAGATTCGCTCGACGATACGTCGAGACAAGGCACACGGCCTGCGACACGGGCGTGTCGCAGGGCGTGTCGTCCTGTCTCGACGATCGTCTCGGGGAGTCGACGAGATTTTCTCGACGATCGTCTCGGGGAGTCGACGAGATTTTCTCGACGATCGTCGAGACAAGGCACACGGCCTAGGACACGGGCGTGTCCAAGGCCGTGTCATCAGGTCGACGATCTTCACTCGACGAAGTGTCGAGTGTCGAAACCGTGTACACGACCTGGGGTCTAGGCATGTTGAGGTGACACGGGTAGGGACACGGGCGTGTCCTAGAACCCGTGCAGTGCTCGGGTTTATTTCGGGGAAAAATGATGGGGTACACGGCCGGCCACACGGCCATGTCAGGTGGAACACGGGCGTGTCAGCTCGAACACGGGTGTGTTCGGTACCCGTGTGAGGTTCCAGGCGATTCAATTTTGACGGCGAATGAGGCACACGACCCTGGACACGGGCGTGTGTCAGGCCATGTTCGGTCCAGATTGGGCATTTCAGTCCCGAATCAAAGCCGTTCGTTTCCTTATTTTGAGATCCAATGGCTGGGGGTTGTTCCTGAAGGGATATACCCGGGTTTGGGCTTACAAAACCCTCACTTTTCTTAAGTGTTCTCTTTCTAAATCCTTAGAGAGAGAGGAGAGCCAAGGGAGGAAGAAGGAGCTAGATCCCGCCATTGGAGGAGCTTCAGAGCTCCGAATCGAAAGCCGACTCCGGATCCACGGAGGCAACGCTAGTGTGGTGGTTTTCATCCGATTACTTTTCCATGGCGCCAAAGAGGAACGCAAGGGTAACGATCCTCATCTTGAGCATGGGTAGCTCTCTTCCTTTGCAAAGGAAGCCCGCTCTCGCGAGTTTACGGAGAGTTGGAGGCGTTCCTTCGGGTAGATATGTGAAGTCCCCGTTGTTTAGAGTCCGTAAGCAAGAACGGACATAGGCATGATGTGTGCAGCCTAGCCGGACATGTTGGTCCGGATCGGTGATGTTGCATTGCATATTGCCGGAGAAGACTCCGTGCTATTGGTTGTTTTTCGGGTTTTCTACGCGGTAGATTGCAGCAGGGAGCCTTGGGGACTAACCCAAAGGTGCACCCGGAAAACTGGGCGGATACGAGATCTTGCCAACTTGGTGGCCTGAGAGCCAACTTGAACATAACTGGGTTATGTGACTTGTGATGGAAATGGGACTCGGTGGAAGTTTGACCCGCGCAAATGGCTTAAAATGCCGTTGCGATGTGAGCACGGGTTAGATGGAACCGTACCCGTTCTATGTCGTTCGGTTAAAGAGACCTAAAGCCACGTGGCACTTACCGTTGGCATAGATTAGGGTCTTCGGCGGTCAATGGCTTAAATTGTCGTGACCCAGGCCAGGAAGACAAATTGCTCATAGGTTTGGCCGTCCAAGTGGCGGTGGTGAGTCCGGAATGTCTATGGCTTTAATTGACGTGACATCGACCGGTTCACCGAGAATGTTCCCTGAGAGCACGGGGCGTGTGGCCGTGCGAGCCAACGTCTGTGATGAAATGGCTAGTTTTATATTGCTCGCTTATGCTAATGAAATGCAGGGAAGGAGCATCGCCGCCCCGAGTTGGGGGAGGGATCGTTATAATCTGGTCAGCATTGCTGCCCGTTGCCTTGTTTTGCCACCGTGCGGTGGTTTGTTGCTTGCAGGTGCAGCTGGACCGAGCGGTCAATAGCGGGCTAAAGCACGAATGCGAAGCCGGCCATTGAAGGCCTAAATTGGAAGTGTTTACTGTTTTATTTATGTATGACCGGCCTGCGTGCCGTGGTTTGTAAACATGTAATATCAAGTGAAACATTTTGTAAGGCCTTAAGGCTTATTTTGAGTATTTTGTATAACTTTCCTATTCTGTACTAGTGGACATTCATGCTCTAATGCTGGGTTCTTTATTGCAACTTTTATAAACTGCTTCCGCTAGAATGCTCTGTGTAGGACGTTGAGATTGGTTGGATGGTTTCCATAAGTAACCACCCGGTCTGTCTGTAGTATATGGCGTCGGGCCCCGGCCGGATATACTGCTATATGCTATGCGACGGATAGGGGGTGTTACAATTTGGTATCAGACTACTGGTTTTGGTTGGGCTTAAACTGAATTCGTGGGCGAATTCTTTTTAAGGGGTGGTGAGCACATTGTGTGCGTCATCGTTATAATGGTAAAAGAACCCATGAATGTCCACTTAGGAATGAAAATACTCGTGTTTGAGGAACCTGCGTGTTCCTATAATTGCTGTTTGCAATTTTTTTGGTCGCTTAACGGTGTTTTGTTCCACTATAGGTGACCAGAAGTGGTGTTGGGCCGTCAGAACGCCGTGTTTCTGAGGCTAGTAGTGCACCGGATGTTGCTCCTGCAACACCTCTGTCGGCTGAGAATATTCGATTGGTGGCTGAAGCGGTGTTGGCCGTGATAAATGCGCAGCCTGCAAGGCAAGCGCAGCTTCCCGCTACTGTGATGGAGCAGGAACCTCTTCAAGAGGCTGAGCCGAGGAGAGTGGAGCAAGTGGTTGTGGAACCGGTAGTGCCAAGGAGGGCAACTGAGAGGCAGCTTTAGCATGTAATGAGCTTTAACCCTCCGTTATTCTCGGGGTTGGGAACCCCATCTCAGGCTGAAGACTGGCTCTCCAGGGTGAGGAGAGTCATGACAGCAACGGAGACAGAGGAGTGGCAGATGACCACCATCGCTACGTTCCTTCTGGATGGTGAAGCGAGGATGTGGTGGGAAGGATTGGAGCTGTATCATTTGAGAGGTAGACAACTGATAGACGTTCCGATGGAAGAGTTCTCGGGATTGTTCTTAGTAAGATACCTCCCTTCTACTCAGAGGATTTCGATGGAGAACGAATTTCTGAAGTTGGTTCAGGGTGAGAAGAGCGTGGATGAATATCTCCATGAGTTCACTCGTTTGAGTCGATATGCTAGCTCCACCATCATGGATGAGGAGCGCAAGACTAATCGCTTTTATGAAGGCTTGAGGGATGAGTTGAGACTACTACTGTCAGGGCCGATGACGCAGGGTTTCTTAACCTTGGTCAATACTGCCCGGTCCTTGGAGAAGGACATGAAGAACCTACAAGAAAAGAAAAGCTTGGGTGAGAAGAAATCTGAATTCAAAGTGCCGACTACTTCAAAGTCCGGCTCTCGGAGGTCTTTTAAGAAGCATAGGACTTCGGGTCCAGCTCCTTCTGGTGCTTCTGGGGTGACTACGAGTCGGACCCCGGGCGCGTGTTTTACATGTGGAAAGACGGGGCACTTTGCCCGTGATTGTTGGAGCGGACGTCCTAAGTCCGAGAGAAGGCCGGGATCTACTTATGAAGAGAAGGGAAAGGCGGTGGAGTCGACCGGATCCCATTATGCTCCGGCCCAACCAAGGGTCTACAATCTTGGCCAACAGGAGGCCATCAAACAGGCCGATGTGGTGACAGGTACGGTCTAATTTATAGCAAGTCGATTTCTTTAAATACTTGTTATGTATATGTTACCTTACCACTACTTGTTTAGGATTTGTATTGATTTGTGAAAATCCGGCACGAGCACTCTTCGATACGGGAGCATCACACTCCTTCTTGTCCGAAGGATTTATATCACGCATCGGAGTCCCTTCTTCGATGACGAAGGATAAGTTGGATGTGTTGTTGCCCAATGGGAGTTTGATGCGAGCGGATAGGATCTGCGATGTTAAGATTCGTATTGGGGAGCAGGAGTTCGACCTGCGGGCGTCTTTACTTCCGTTAGTGGAGTTCAACGTCATATTTGGCATGGACTGGCTCTCGGAGTAGCAGGCCCATATAGATTGCGGTAGCAAGGAAGTCAAGCTGGGAGCAAGTCGTGAAACGACTTTTACGGGCTTAAAGGGGTCGAGCAAGACATTGATGTCTGCTCTTCAGGTGGTGAAGGCGGTTCGTGCTGGTGCAGAACTGTTCTTTACACTAGTGGAGGTTGCAAAGCCGAAGCCCGCGTTGGATTGTATTTCAGTGGTATCGGAATACCCTGATGTGTTCCCCGCGGATCTTCCTGGAGCCCCGCCTCAGCGGGAGATAGATTTTACGATCGAGCTAGAGCCAGGTGCAAAGCCTGTGTCACGATCTCCGTATCGGCTAGCGCCTAAGGAAATGGCGGAGCTGAAAGTTCAACTGCAAGAGTTGTTTGAGCAAGGGTATGTGCGCCCGAGTTCTTCGCCTTGTAGCGCACCGGTCCTCTTTGTTAAGAATAAGGACGGAAGCTTGAGGTTGTGTATTGATTATCGAGAGCTAAACAAGCTGACGGAGAAGAACAAGTACCTGATCCCCCGGATTGATGATCTCTTTGATCAGTTAGTCGGGTCGACGGTGTACTCGAAGTTGGATCTCAAGGCTGGGTACTATCAGCTGCGAATAAGGGAGAGTGATATCCCGAAGACAGAGTTTAGTACGAGATACGGGCATTATGAGTTTACGGTCATGCCGTTTGGGCTGACTAATGCGCCGTCAGTGTTCATGGATTTGATGAACAGGACTTTCAGGGAGTACTTGGACCATTTCATGATCGTCTTCATCGACGATATTTTGGTGTACTCGCAAAGTGCAGAAGATCACTTCAAGCATCTTCGTTTGGTGTTGGAGACGCTAAGGAGAAATCAGTTGTATGCCAAGTTCTCGAAGTGCGAGTTTTGGCTATCCTCAGTGGCATTCCTTGGGCATATAGTAAGTGGAGAGGGTATTGCTGTGGATCCGACGAAGATTGTTGCGATACGGGAGTGGCCTGAGCTCGCTACTGTAGCGGAAGTCCGGAGTTTTCCGGGGCTTGCCGGCTATTATAGGCGCTTCGTAGAGAACTTCTCGCGGATAGCGTTACCTCTCACTATATTGACGAGGAAGGAGCATAAGTTCGTTTGGACGCTGGAGTGCGCACGTGCTTTTGAGGAGTTGAAGTGTCGGTTGACCACGGTGCCTGTGCTGAGCTCGCCATGTGGAACTGAAGGCTATAAGATTTACAGCGATGCTTCGGGCAACGGTTTGGGTTGCGTGCTACTGCAACACGGAAGTGTAATAGCTTATGCCTCGAGACAGCTAAAAGTGCACGAGAGGAATTATCCGGCCCATGACTTGGAGTTAGCGGCCGTGATTTTTGCCTTGAAGCTGTGGAGACACTACTTGTACGGTGTGTAGATTGATATCTACACCGATCACAAGAGCCTGAAGTACCTTATTGATCAGAAAGATCTGAATATGCGGTAGCGTAGATGGATGGAGTTCCTGGGGGACTATACGTTCAAGATCCACTACGTGCCTGTCAAAGGGAATGCGGTTGCGGACGCGTTGAGTCGCCGAGCCCCAGCTCAAGCCAATTGGCTATCGGTGCATGATGAGCGGTTGGTGCGAGAGTTGGAGGCGTTGGAGATTGTTTGCGTGGATAGACAATCAAGTGTTGAAGCAGTTCTGAATTGGACTGAAGTCCAATATGACCTGGCTGATCGTATTCGGCAGGCTTTGGATATGGATGCTCATATGAAGCAGTTCATGGTAGAGGCTTTGGATGGGTCAAATCCCCAATTCGTCGTGGAGGACGGATTACTTTGGAAAGATGGTCGTCTGTGCGTCCCAAGTGTGGGCAATTTGCGGGTGGAATTGTTGTATGAGGCACACCATACCAAATACTCGATTTACCCGGGGAGCACGAAGATGTACCGTGATGTGAAGAAACTGTTTTGGTTGCCGGGTTTGAAAAAGGATGTGGCGCTATACGTAGCGAAGTGCCAAACTTGCGCCTTGGTAAAGGCGGAGTGCCAAAAGCCGGGAGGATTTCTTAAGTCCTTGCCTATTCCGGAGTGGAAATTCGACGACATCTCTATGGACTTTGTGCACGGTTTGCCAAGGTCGCAAAAGGGAAACAACGCCATTTGGGTGGTTGTTGATCGATTAACGAAGGTGTCGCATTTTATTCCGCATAGGAAGGATGATCCGGTGGAGAAGTTGGCAAAGCTTTATGTGGATAACATAGTGCGGCTTCATGGTGTGCCCCGCAGCATCGTGAGTGACCGAGATGGGCGGTTCACGTCCAATGATTGGAGGCTGGTGCAGCAAATGTTGGGAACAAAGCTGAAATTCAGCACAGCCTTCCATCCACAAACGGATGGGCAGACCGAGAGGGTCAATAGAACCATGGAAGACATGCTTCGCATGTGTGTCTTGGATTTTGGAAAGCAATGGGAAGACCACCTATATTTGGTGGAGTTCGCATACAACAACAGCTACCAAGCGAGTATTCAGATGGCGCCTTTCGAGGCCCTATATGGTAGGAAATGTCGCACGCCGTTGTCTTGGTTAGAAACGGGTGAGTCAAAGTTGTATAAGCGATCGGAAGTGGAGGATGCTACTTCTTTGGTGAGAACCATTCGGGAGAGGTTGCTTATCGCTCAGGACCGGCAAGCAAAGTACTATAATGCCAAGCACAGGAATGTGGAGTTCGCTGTGGGCGATTATGTATACTTAAAGATCAAGCCGTTCAAGGGTGTCTCGCGGGTGCGACGATTGAAAAAGCTAAGCCCGAGGTACCTTGGACCGTTTGAGGTTCTGGAGCGAGTTGGTGAAGCGGCCTATCGGTTGAAGCTTTCAGTGGAGCTTAGTGGTTTACATGATGTATTCCATATTTCGGTGCTTCGGAAGGCGGTGCAAGAGCCTACGCAAGTGATCGCGGTTGATCAAGTGCCGGTGGATAGTGGGCTAATGACAAAGGTCAAGCCAGTGCGGATCGAGGACTCGGAGGTCAAGCGGCTACGCAATAAAGAGATTAGGATAGTCAAGGTCCGGTGGGACAATTGCGGTCGTGAGGAGCTCTCTTGGGAGCGAGAGCAGACTATGCTTGACGAGTATCCGGAGTTGTTCCGCTCAGGTACAAATTTTTGTTTTGTACATGTCTTTCCTTTATGTAATTTCGTGGGCGAAATTCTTTTAAGAGGGGGAGAGTTGTAACGCCCCGAAACTCAAAAGAGAGAAGGGGGGACGTTTTGGGCCAGTTTGAGTTCTGGCTGCAGGCACATGGCCTGGGACACGGGCGTGTCCCAGGGCGTGTCAAGCCAGTGTCGACACTGAGACGGGGTGTCGACACTTTGCTCTCGACATTGTGTTGAGACTGGGCACACGACCTGCGACACGGGCGTGTCGCAGGGCGTGTCGACCTGTATCGACACTTAGCCGCGAAGTCGACGAGATTCGCTCGACGATACGTCGAGACAAGGCACACGGCCTGCGACATGGGCGTTTCGCAGGGCTTGTCGACCTGTCTCGACGATCGTCCCGGGGAGTCGACGAGATTTTCTCGACGATCGTCGAGATAAGGCACACGGCCTAGGATACGGGCGTGTCCAAGGCCTTGTCATCAGGTCGACGATCTTCACTCGACGAAGTGTCGAGTGTCGAGACTGTGTACACGGCCTGGGGTCCAGGCATGTTGAGGTGACACGGGTAGGGACACGGGCGTGTCCTAGAACCCGTGCAGTGCTCGAGTTGATTTCGGGGAAAAATGATGGGGTACACGGCCGGCCACACGGCCGTGTCAGGTGGAACACGGGCGTGTCAGCTCGAACACGGGCGTGTTCGGTACCCGTGTGAGGTTCCAGGCGATTCAATTTTGATGGAGAATGAGGCACGCGGCCCTGGACACGGGCGTGTGCCAGGCCGTGTTCGGTCCAGATTGGGCATTTCAGTCCCGAATCAAAGCCGTTCGTTTCCTTATTTTGAGATCCAACGGCTAGGGGTTGTTCCTGAAGGGATATACCCGGGTTTGGGCTTCCAAAACCTTCACTTTTCTTAAGTGTTCTCTTTCTAAATCCTTAGAGAGAGAGGAGAGCCAAGGGAGGAAGAAGGAGCTAGATCCCGCCATTGGAGGAGCTTCGGAGCTCCGAATCGCAAGCCGACTCCGGATCCACGGAGGCAACGCTAGTGCGGTGGTTTTCATCCGATTACTTTTCCATGGCGCCAAAGAGGAATGCAAGGGTAACGATCCTCATCTTGAGCATGGGTAGCTCTCTTCCTTTGCATAGGAAGCCCGCTTTCGCGAGTTTGCGGAGAGTTGGAGGCGTTCCTTCGGGTAGATATGTGAAGTCCCCGTTGTTTAGAGTCCGTAAGAGAGAACGGACATAGGCATGATGTGTGAAGCCTACCCGGACATGTTGGTCCGGATCGGTGATGTTGCATTGCATAATGCTGGAGAAGACTCCGTGCTATTGGTTGTTTTTTGGGTTTTCTACGCGGTAGATTGCAGCAAGGAGTCTTGGGGACTAACCCAAAGGTGCACCCGGAAAACTGGGCGGATACGAGATCTTGCCAAATTGGTGGCCTGAGAGCCAACTTGAACATAACTGGGTTATGTGACTTGTGATGGAAATGGGACTCGGTGGAAGTTTGACCCGCGCAAATGGCTTAAAATGTCGTTGCGATGTGAGCACGGGTTAGATGGAACCGTACCCGTTCTATGTCGTTCGGTTAAAGAGACCTAAAGCCACATGGCACTTACAGTTGGCATAGATTAGGGTCTTCGGCAGTCAATGGCTTAAATTGTCGTGACCCAGGCCAGGAAGACAAATTACTCATAGGTTTGGCCGTCCAAGTGGCGGTGGTGAGTCCGGAATGTCTATGGCTTTAATTGACGTGACATCGACCGGTTCACCGAGAATGTGCCCTGAGAGCACGGGGCGTGTGGCCGTGCGAGCCGTCTGTGATGAAATGGCTATTTTTATATTGCTCGCTTATGCTAATGAAATGCAGGGAAGGAGCATCGCCGCCCCGAGTTGGGGGCGGGATCATTATAATCTGGTCAGCATTGCTGACTGTTGCCTTGTTTTGCCACCGTGCGGTGGTTTGTTGCTTGCATGTGCAGCTGGACCGAGCGGTCAATAGCGGGGTAAAGCCCGAATGCGAAGCCGGCCCTTGAAGGCCTAAATTGGAAGTGTTTACTATTTTATTCATGTATGACCGGCCTGCGTGCCGTGGTTTGTAAAACATGTAATATCAAGTGAAACATTTTGTAAGGCCTTAAGGCTTATTTTGAGTATTTTGTATAACATTCCTATTCTGTACTAGTGGACATTCATGCTCTAATGCTGGGTTCTTTATTTCAACTTTTATAAACTTCTTCCGCTAGAATGCTCTGTGTAGGACGTTGAGATTGGTTGGATGGTTTCCATAAGTAACCACCCGGTCTGTCTGTAGTATATGGCGTCGGGCCCCGGCCGGACCTACTGCTATATGCTATGCGACGGATAGGGGTGTTACATACTCCGGAGTTTGCCTAGTTTCCAATCACACAATGTCATAAGCGATAAACAAAGAAAAGTTTTCAATTTGATGTACAAGATTCTAATATGAGTTTAATTGGAAGGCTTATCAGCGCGGTGCTTGCAATGGTCATTTATTGGTTTCCGTTACCAGTCCAGCGGGAGCTCGATTCAAAGCGTCACATCAAATCGACACCTCCTTTCAGTGTTTGTCTACGATAATTAGTGAATTGGGGATTCATATCTTGGAGATTCCTAACACATCTAGACATGTCATAAACACAAGACCATGATCTATAAGAGCAAAAATTTCGTGATATAAGAGTAATTATAAATTAAATTTCACATTGCAAGCGAGAGAGGTTTCTCTACTTGCCTTCAGGTGAAGCTAAATGGATGGCGGTGGCTATACAGAACCAGCAAAAACTTAGGAGTCTTAGATCGACCTGCTTATGATCACGCAAACAAAAAGACATACATATTTTTCTACGCTTGCACAGACATTATAATAATTGCAAAGATGCACATATGATGTTGTTTAGAGAATTACCTCCCTCGAGAGCAAGGGGAGAGGAGGTTACCACGAAGGTTCGGGGACTCGACGACGCTTGGGTGATAGAAACCCTAAATCAGAGAGGGATTCTTCATGAACTGCCAACTAGAGCGACGAACGGTACCAGAAAAACACAAATATGGCAAGGGTTAGTCGATTATACGACGAACACAAGTTGATCGACACCAATAATATTGTTGGAAAGTGAACAATAACAACCATATAAAATAAATTCTTAATAGAGGGAGAAAGAGGAATTCCTTACCATAAGAGATCGAAATGGGGCACAAAAGTTCGAGGAAAGGAGGGTCCGAGCAAAACCCTAGGAGACCACCTTTCAAACCACCGCCAAAATGCAGAGGGAGAGGGACGGAAGGCTGCCTTCACTTGTAGGGAAAGGAGGTAGGGCTGCTGCGGTCGGCTCCGGGAGGAGGAAGGACTGTCGGCCCTTAAGAAGGCGGTTGCCGGCTCTTAGGAGGACTGGGAGAGCAAGACGGGGCAGTAGAAACAAGAGGAAGAGGCGCCGGCCCTACAGGAGGTAGTTTCCGGCCACGAGGACATGGATCGGGACAATCAGAGGCAAGATCGGTAGCGAAGAGTCACGGTATTCACGGAGACAGGGCTGCGACTTGCAAGAGACGGGAATATGATGGGGGCTGGCTCGATCTCGGTCTTAAGAGGGACAGTTGGGGTTTTTCTTTGTATTATTATTATTATTATTATTATTATTATTATTATTATTATTATTGGGGCTGTTACATTCTCCCCTACTTGGGAAATTTTGTCCCGAAACGTTTTTGAGGAATCTTTGAATGAGGCCAAAACATCGAAGATTCGGATGACAAATGTAATGCCCCCAATTTTTCGATGTTTATTTTAATTCTTTTAATTGCGTATTTATGACGTTAGGGCGTTACGTTGATGCGTAGTTTGCAAGTACCGTTGTTGGAGCATAGTTTTCTGCTCATTTGTATCCGAGGGTTTGATTTGGGGTTTCTAGGTTGGCCATTTTCTTGTAAGTTTCTGGAATTTCCCTCTCGAGTCGGGTTTGTTTTGGAACTCGGTGGAGCATTTTTGGGATATTTGGTGTTTTGACTTCGGAGGTTTTTACCCGAGTTTGGTTTGTCGGATTTTGATTTCAACTTTGTTGTTTGATTTGAAGCGTCGATATTTAGCTATGGTGTGAATTTCATAGGATTTCGAGTTGATTTGAGTTTCAGGTCATTTGGACGTTTATTTAGTAATTAATTATAAGATAATATTATATATATGCCTTTGCTTCAAATCGGAACCCAATTCATCGTCACTTTCCCGAGCCGTCGTTTGTTTCGTGAAAGAGGAGAGGCCGGCGTTGTCGTGTGCTTTCGGCCGTCGATCGTGTGCGTTTGGGTGGTCGGATTCGCCGGAGGAGTAGAAATCCAGAAAGCTCTCGCCGAGATCTACGCGTGTGTGGTAAGTATTTCCGGTTTCATGGATTTTTGGACGTTATGGTTTGCGGTTTTGACCCCCTTTTGTCTCATAAAGTTTCAGGAATCGTTGCCTAGGAGTTATTGTGGCTGATCCTTGTTGCGGAACACTCGGAGTGTCGGTTTTTCAGAAGCTTTGAGGCAAGTGGTGATTTTTTCCCTTGTTATGTTTTTTCTTTCATTTTTTCCCCTTCTTTCCCTCCTTAGAATGTAGGAGTAGTCTTGGAGAATCCAATAGGATAGTGTAAATTTTGGCCAGGAAATTCGTAGAATATGATAACATAGTCTAAGGAAAATTCGTCGAATATAAGTATTTTAGCATAAGGAAAATTCGTCGGTATGGTTTATAACATAAGGAAAAATATCGTATATGGGGAGTAAATTTGAGTGAAATTCATCGAGTATGATTTGTCGAATGGTTGGCATCAAGTTCATCGAGTATCGTTGGTCATGGTGTTGAGAGAAGGCAAATTCGTCGAGTATTCTCGATGAATTCGTCGAGTTTGGCTTAGGCTTAGAATGCGTTGAGTGATCGGGCCGCTATGTCCTTTTTGTCGGGTATATATGCCGAATCGAGTCTTGTTCGTCGAGTATCGCCGAGTGTAGCCTTTTGTCGCCAAGTATAATTTGTCGAGTATTCTTTGGTTTCATCGGGTATATTCGACGAAATTTGCTGGACTTAGAATATTTTTGTCGTTTTGTCAATTTGCCGAGTATGGGTCTTAGGATGATTATTTTGGGTTTTCTCTCCTCTTGGTCGTGAGAGTATTTTGGTGTTAGGTTTGGAGTTTTTATTGGAGTTTTGGAGGTATTTTTTGTGTGACCCATGGTTGGCAGTGGATAAAGGACCAACAATCTAACGCCAACTTCTAGATCTTTGCCCTGATGGGTTTACCCGATGTGGGTTTGTGACTGGGCGTGTGGAGGAGGAGACACCCACTACAGGTGCCAGTATTTACCGGGTTTTGGCTACGTCAAGAAATACGACCACCTTTCCTTGGGCCCTTGTGAAGTTTTGTTGCTGATGGTGTGTGGAGCAGGAGGAGACCACCACCACAGGTGCCAGTTGTTGCCGGTGTTTATGATCATTCTATGATGAGTTTGCTACTTTTGTGCATATTTATGCACTTACTTATATTACTATTCGTAAATCTTAGATCTTTATCGCACTTGGTGCAACTTGGGATGTCTAACCCTTGTGAGTTCTTCTTTACTGTTTACCTTATGGTTGGCATTTTTTTTATTTCAGCTATTCTGGTTAGGGTTGGTAACCCTTCTTGTTTCCCTTGATTATTATCTAATGATGATACTATTTACCACTTGTATTTTCTTACTGAGGTGATCTTCCTTTGAATGCCTCATGCTCGGAGCAGTAGCTGGTGGAGCGGCTAGGGTTTTGCTGTGGCTTGCGTTCTGCAGCAGTTGCAGTTGCCTTTACCTCATCGATTGTGAGGTATTAGCTATTATTTTATTTTAGTTCTAACATACATACTTTTGGTGGGTTCGTGTTAGGTTGTTGAAGCCCACTGGTGGTTTTCTTGTATAATGTTAAGTACTTTCTAGTTGCTAAATCTGTTTCTTTGTGAATGGTTGGTTTTTCTTGCTCTCTGGGAAGGTTTATGCTAGAATTGCATGTTAGTAAACATGTCATAAATAAAATCATTTTAGCAAGCTGAGCCGGTTTACCCTGGATTTAGTAACTTCTGAAGCTAGCAGAGTCAAGTGATTTCTGAGTTGTATTAGGAGTGACATTCAACAGCTGGCTAGTGCTTATGGATCTAAAAACTATGCTAAAGCAGTAGAAGCTGCTCTAAAGGTCGAAGCAATCAACAATGCTATGAATCAAGGCATCTAGATGAGAACACATAAGAGGAAGTCTGATGAGGATAAGAGCTCTCAGGAATCAGGTTTTTCTTCAAGGAAGAGAAGCAAGGAGGTGTGCAGTTTCTGTGGTTGGCCAGACCATCCGTTTGATAAGTGTTTCAAGAGGTTGGAATATCGAAAGCAGTACAAGTGCATGCAATTCAGAGCGCTCGCAAGGGGAATTTGGTTTGTGCCATGTGTAAGAAGAAGCGGCATGATGCTGCTCATTGTTGGAGCAAGGATAGGGCCTGTTTCCAGTGTGGTCAGAAGGGACATTTCAAGTCAAGTTGCCCACGACCTCAACCCCCGTTGCAGCCAGTTCCACTTCAGTCATTACCGCCACCACAACTCTTGGATAAAGGAAAGGTCAAGTTAAATGTGATGACTATGGAGGAAGCACAGACGTCCACCCAAGTGATCTCAGGTTAGATTCGAATCTAGGTCTAGTTTTTAACTCTTGGCTTTAGTTCGATGTTTGTTCGTCTAGTTACGAATGCAACTTTATAGGGAAATCTAAGGAAAAGAATCGTTGGGCACGTGTTCTTTGCGATTCTGGTGCTACCCACTCGTTCGTGGCTAGGACTTTTGTAGAGCGTCATCATCTGACTCTCGATCTTGTTGGTATTTTGTTGCGCGTTAAGTTTCCTTCCGGTTATTCGGTGGTGTCGGACCAAGGTATCCAGAATTGTCTGATCCTTTTAGTAGATTTCCTAGATTTTGCTGATTTAAAGGTGTAAGACCTGGAGGAATTTGATGTGATCTTGGCCATGGACTGGTTGTCTAGATATGATGCGGTTATCCAATGCAAGGTTAAATGTTTGAACTTTAAGATGAACAACGACCACCCCAGGAGTGTTTATGGTTTTCTGCGCTAGGATTCCCCGATTATTTCCGCGGTATGTGCTCAGAAACTCTTAAATTGCGATTGTTTTGCTTGTTTGGTTTCTATTTTAGAAACCATTGGTAGTTTTCCGCAGGTCGAGGATGTTCCTGTGGTGCGTGAGTTTCCTGATGTCTTCCCAGATAATCTTCCTGGTCTTCTGCCTATGAGAGATGTGAAGTTTGTTATAGACTTGGAGCCGGGTATTCGTCCTATTGCTAAGGCACCGTATCGTATGACCCTGTATGAGCTGGAAAAGTTGAATACCCAGTTGGATGAGTTATTGTAGTGTGGATTCACTAGGCCAAGTTCTTCTCCTTGGGGTGCTCCCATTTTGTTTGTAAAGAAGAAGGACAGATATATGAGGTTATGATTGATTATAGGGAATTGAACAAAGTAACTATCAAGAACAGATATCTCTTGTCGCGGATTGATGATTTGTTTAACCAGTTGCGTGGTAGTATATTGTTTTCGAAGATTGACCTTCGTTCAGGCTACCATCAGTTGAGAATCCGTGAGTCGAATGTTCCATGAACTACTTTCTATTCTCGACACGGACATTTTGAGTTCTTGGTAATGTATTTTGGATTAACGAATGCACTGTCTGCCTTCATGGACATGATGAACAGAGTGTTCAAGGATTTTCTGGACCGATTTGTGGTCATGCTTATAGATGATGTTCTGGTTTATTTTTGGAGTGTTGAGGAGCATGCCCACAACTTGCAGTTAGTTCTTTCTGCTTTGAGGGAGCATACGTTACATGCAAAGCTAAGTAAACGCGAGTTTGGGTTACCTCAGGTTTCCTTTTTGGGTCATGTGGTGAATAATGACGAAATTTACGTTGACCAAGAAAAATAGTTGTCATAATGGATTGGAAAAGACCAATCACACCCAAAGAGATAAGAAGCTTCCTAGGATTGACAGACTATTATAGAAGATTTGTGGAATGATTCTCTACATTGTGTGTGCCGCTGACTAAGCTTACGCAGAAGAACACAACGTTTGTGTGGAGCGATATGTGTGATAAAGCTTTTCAGGAATTCAAAAAGAGATTGTGCACTGCTCCAGTGTTGGCTTTGCCTACCGAAGGATTAGAATATATTGTTTATGTGGATGAATCATATGTGGGGCTTGGATGCGTTTTGATGCAAGAAGGAAAGGTAATTATGTATGGGTCAATGCAGTTAAAGATTAATGAAATGAACTATTCTATGCATGACTTGGAGTTTACGACAGTAATTTATGCCCTGAAGTTGTGGAGACACCTGTTGTATGGCATATTGTGCAAGATTTACACGGACCATAAGAGTTTGAAGTACGTCTTCACTCAGAAGGATTAAATTTATGCTACTTTTCAATCGATGATGTAACAACCCCATCCGTTCATATGATATATTCTAGAAGGTCCGGCCGGGGCCCCACAGGATATATCACAAAACAGTCGGTGAAGGTACAGGATGATACCAGAGTAGCGCATCGCACCTATCACAAAGCATTCTAGCGGAAGCTTAGACTATAACTGGAACTCCTCATGAATGTCCAAACAGAAAACTCCACATTTTATACAGTATAGGAATGTCTTACAACATATACAAAGAGTTGGTCTTATGGTCTTACATGGCTTTCACACAGTGGCCTAAAATAAATTGGCGCGCAGGCCGACCACAATAATAGAAAACACTCAAAAGAACATATTTAGCCTTCGAGGGCTAACAGCAGCAGCAACACCAGCAGGAGCATCAACCTCTATGCGTCCCGCTCGGTTCTCCCGTACCTGGAAAGGGACAATCCACCCACCGGTGGCAAACAAAAGCAACGGTCAGCGTTCAGCTGACCAAATTATTACGACCCTACCCCTTCTCTCGGGGCAGCGGTATTTTTCCCTGCAGGCATATCATATCACAAGTATGGCAAGCTATATCATCAAAAGGTGCTTTCACGCACACAAGCCATCACAACCGTTCGCCGCCCGGCCCAACGGTCCGTGCACTCAGGGCACATTCTTGGTGTTCTGGCAACCTCTTGCCCACCACCGTATCAGGGTTATCACCCAACGGTAAATCTCTTGAGCATTTACTCCATGGCGTGCAGTCGGAGTTAGTCTTCGGACACCGGGATGGCCCGTAGCCCCCCGTTGTGTCATGGCACGCAGGCCGAAGACTCTTGCTATGCGCTCCAACAGACCGCACTCTTTGGTCTCACGTCAGACAGACATAGCGCAGGTCGGATCCTCCACCCCCCGTTTCTCAAATCGCCTTGCCTTCTCCGAGTACAGCGTACTCATGGCTATATCAAAGGCGCGGGTCGGTCTCACCAATCCTGTTCTTGGCATTCAAGCCTGGGTATTTCACTATACCCATTTCCTCACAGCAACAGCGGGTCTTTCCTGGGCACACCAGTACTTCCTGTGACTCTCTCCACAGGTGGACACCGCACAAGCACAAATGTCAGGGGTCTTTCCTGGGCACACCAGTACTTCCTGTGACTCGCTTCACAGGTGGACACCCAATGACATCAAGCATCACAAAAGGGCCTTTCCTGGTCCCACCAGTACTTCCTGTGCCTCACTCACAGGTTGGACCCAAAAATATCACATGGCTATTTTCCTGGGCTACCACCCCAGTACTTCCTGCTACTCCTTTTCGCAGGCATAACCCGTAGACTCCTTACACTACACGTTTAACACGAAGTCTTCTCCGGTTCGTATGCAACATCACAAATCCAGACTAACCTGTCCAGATGGGCTTCACATAGCATGCCTATTCCGTACTCCATTTCCGGATCTATATGCTAACAAAGGGGATTTCAAGCATCCACCCAAAGATTTCCAAAACCAGCCACCTCTTGGTGTGGGAAATCAAAAAATATGCCAAAAAGGAAGCCTTCACATGGCTAGGAAGAAAAGTCGTTACCCTTGACGACCGCTTCGGTGCCATGGCCTCAAAGCTAGCTTGCAAGACTCGCAAGAGCGTTTCCTCCGCAACGCCGGCTTCGGATCTCTCGTCGGTAAACCGCAGCACCACCAACAGCAGCCCCCTTTCCTTCTTCCTCCTCCTTTCTCTCTCTCTTTCTCTCTTCACTTGAAGAAAGTTCAAGGCCAAAGAAATGAGAATTCTTTCTCTGATTTCGGCCCTTAAGGAAAAAGAAGAAGAAGCTTCAGCCCTTGGATCTAGACTGAAGGAATGGACGGCCACGATTCTGCCAAAAACACATATTTTGGCCCGACACGCCTCTGACACGGCCGTGTGCCAGGCCGTGTGCCTCAAGCGGTGGTCAACCGACTTATCCAAATCAGTGAACACGCCTATGGGACACGCCCGTGTCATGGGCCGTGTCACCAACACGCCTTCAGACACGCCCGTGTCTGTGGCCGTGTACCTGGGGAAAAAAATCCCAAATCATCCCGAGACTTCACACGGCCTCTGACACGCCCGTGTCCCAGGCCGTGTGCCCGGACACGGCACAAAGACACGCCCTGTCGAAACCTTCGGCGGGCTGAGTTCGTCGCCTGATTTGACACGCCCTGTGACACTCCCGTGTCACAGGCCGTGTTCAACACTCGAGACTCACTTCTCGACACTCGACGATCGTCGAGACAAAATCGTCGAGCATACGACACGGCCTTGGACACGCCCGTATCCTGGGCCGTGTGCCTCCTCTCGACGCATCGTCGAGAGAAAAATCGTCGAGACAAAGGCCGATCGTCGACACAACCTCGACACGCCCTGCGACACGCCCGTGTCGCAGGCCGTGTCAACTGACACGCCCTGGGACACGCCCGTGTCCCAGGCCGTGTCACCCAAGAATGCCTGTTTCCGAACTTTGGGCTGTTACAATCCTCCCCTCCTACAAGAAATTTCGTCCTCGAAATTCAGACATAGGAAAGGCAATAGAAAACAGCAAGAAAAATGTGACAACATATATAAAAGTTTATGTTACAACATTCTTGCTATAGGTTACAAAAACAGCTCAGGGAACTCTTCTCGCATGGTCTGCTCGCGCTCCCATGTCAGTTCTTCACGGCCGCAGTTGTCCCACCGGACTTTTACCATACCGACCGTCTTGTTCCGCAACTGTTTTTCGGCTCGATCTTCGATCTGAATGGGTCTAACTTTCGTTGTTAGCCCATACTCCACCGGCACACGATCATCCGCGATCACTTGAGTTGGATCTTTCACGGCCTTCCGAAGCACCGAGATGTGAAAGACATCATGTAACCCACCCAAGTCCGCCGACAGAGCTAGCCGATAAGCCGCTTCACCAACTCGCTCAACCACTTCAAACGGACCCAAATATCTGGGACTCAACTTTTTCAATCGTCGAATCCTGGAGACACCTTTGAATGGCTTGATCTTCAAGTAGACCCAATCGCCAGCCACAAATTCTACATTCCGGTGCTTGGCGTTGTAGTACTTCGCTTGTCGATCTTGCGCAATAAGCAATCTCTCTCGAATCGTCCGTATGGTTGAGTTTGCTTCCTCAACCGCATTTGGTTTACCAACCCGAGCTTCGCCCGCTTCTACCCAAGCCAAGGGAGTACGGCACTTCCTTCCATATAGAGCTTCATATGGTGCCATCCCAATGCTTGCTTGGTAGCTGTTATTATATGCAAACTCCACCATATAGAGATGATCTTCCCATCTCTTTCCGAAATCAAGGGCGCACATTCGGAGCATGTCCTCCATTGTTCTGTTGGTACGTTCAGTTTGGCCATCCATTTGGGGATGAAAGGCCGTACTGAAAGTCAACTTCGTGCCCAACAGTCGGTGAACTAGCCTCCAATCATTTGACGTGAATCGCCCATCTCGATCACTTACGATGCTCCGAGGAACACCGTGAAGATGCACAATCTGGTCAACATATAACTTTGCCAAACTTTCAACCGAATCATCCCGCCTGTTCGGGAGAAAATGTGCTACTTTTGTTAGCCGGTCAACTATCACCCAAATGGAATCATTTCCTCGCTGCGATCTTGGTAACCCATGCACAAAATCCATGGAACTATCATCAAATTTCCACACTGGGATCGGCAGTGACTTCAAATATCCACCTGGCTTTCGGCATTCCGCCTTCATCATCGCACATGTTTGGCATTTAGAGACATAAAGGGCAACATCTTTCTTGAGCCTTGGCCACCAGAAAAGCTTCTTCATATCGTTGAACATCTTTGTGCTCCCGTGGTGAATGGAATACTTTGTATAATGCGCTTCATACATGAGTTCTTCCCTCAATTTCCCCACATTCGGGACGCACAAACGGCCCTCTTTTCGCAAAAGACCGTCAATCCATGTGAATTCGCCCTCTGGCCCTTTATTCACATAGCATAAGAGATCGTCATCCAACTCCGTTGCCCGTCGAACTCGGTCTTCAAGGTCACATTGCACCTCAGTCCAGTTCAAACATGCAATGGCAGTGGAATTCTTGTCAACATAATAGATCTCCAATGCCTCCAACTCCTGGATAAGACGTTCATCATGTCTTTGTAACCAATTTGCTCTAGCCGGAACTCGCCGACTCAAGGCATCCGCGACAACATTCCCCTTCCCGGGCGTATAGTGAATCTCGAAAGTGTAGTCTCCAAGGAACTCCAACCACCTTCGTTATCGCATGTTCAAGTTTTTCTGCTCCAAAAGATACTTTAGGATCTTATGATCGGTATAGATCTCCACCTTCACTCCATAAAGGTAGTGTCGCCACAACTTGAGTGCAAAAATCACCGCCGCTAATTCTAAATCATGGACGGGATAGTTTCGCTCGTGCACCTTTAGTTGGCGTGAGCCATAAGCAATCACCTTTCCTCTCTGCAGAAGAACGCAGCCTAAGCCGCTCCCTGAGGCATCACTATAAATCACAAATCCATCGGTTCCACATGGCGAAGACAACACTGGTGCCGTGGTCAACCGAACCTTCAGCTCTTCAAAAGCTCGTGCGCACTCTGGCGTCCAAACGAACTTCTGATCTTTTCGCGTCAGTGTGGTTAGCGGCAAAGCGATCCGTGAGAAGTTCTCCACAAATCGTCTATAGTAGCCCGCAAGTCCAAGGAAACTCCTGACCTCGGCTACGGAAGACAATCTTGGCCACTCTTGTATGGCTCTTATCTTCGCTGGATCCACTGCAATGCCCGCTCCACTCACCACATGGCCTAAAAATGCCACTGACGATAGCCAAAACTCGCACTTCGAGAACTTGGCATATAGCTGATTTTGCCTCAACGTGTTCAACACCAACCGCAAGTGACTCTCATGCTCGGCTTTGGACTTTGAGTACACCAGGATATCATCAATAAACACTATCACAAACAGATCCAGGTACTCACGAAAAACACGGTGCATCAGATCCATAAACACCGAGGGCGCATTACACAATCCAAAGGGCATGACTGTGAACTCATAGTGCCCATAACGCGTTCCAACTGCGGTTTTGGGAATGTCACCTTCCCGAATTCTTAACTGGTAATAACCAGACTTCAGGTCCAACTTCGAATAGACGGTAGATCCCACCAGCTGATCAAATAATTCATCAATCCGAGGTATAGGATACTTATTCTTCTCGGTCAGCTTATTCAATTCACGATAATCGATACACAACCGTAACCCACCATCTTTCTTCTTTACAAAAAGCACAGGCGCGCTCCAAGGTGACATACTTGGGCGGATATAACCTTGCTCTAGCATTTCTTGTAGTTGAACCTTCAACTCAGCCATCTCTTTAGGCGCAACGCGATATGGCGAGCGGGCCACGTGTTTCGCACCTGACACCAACTCAATTGTGAAGTCAATCTCCCGCTGGGGTGGTAGCCCAGGGAGATCTGCGGGAAACACATCTGTAAATTCTGCCACAATCGGAACCTCGCACAAAGTGGCCTTAGGTTCAACAGCCTGAATTAGTGCAAAGTAACACTCCGCACCCTTCCAAACAGCTTTGACTACCTGGAGTGCAAACATCAACGTCCCGCTCACTCCTCGCATACCCGCAAACTTGTTCTTCTGTTCGGTATTCTGGCCCAACGTGATTTCTTTGGAGTGGCAATCAATCATAGCATGCTGCTCCGCAAGCCAATCCATCCCAAAAATCACATCGAATTCCGATATTGGCAAAACAAATGTGGTTAAACAAAAATCCCGACTTCCGAACTGAACCGCCACATCGCAAGCTTGATCCGCAAGCATCCAACAACCATTCAGCAACACCACTCTGACGCTATCTGCCTTTGAACGACTGGGTATCCCAAGTCGCGTAAGAAACTCACTAGACAGAAAAGAATGCGATGCCCCTGTATCAAACAGTGCTCGCGCCAGCGTGTCCCGAATCATCACAAAGCCTATGACAAACATGTCACACACACAAACCACAAACATAGGGGGACTAAGCTAAGCATACAAACATTAGCATATGCAAAACTAACTCATACCTGTGACAACGTCACTCTGCTTGATGGCCTCTTGCAGGCCAAGATTGTAGACCCGGGGTTGCGCCTGCGAGGCAGAGGAATCCACCACCGCCTTTCCTTTCTCCGCATAAGATGCACCCGCCTTCTTTTCACTCTTTGGCGGCATCCGACAATCTCGCGCAATATGTCCCATCTGGCCACAATTGAAGCAGATACGAGTGTCTGGCTTTGAGGTCGCCCCTGATGTTGCTCCCGTTGCAGCTGATGAAGGAGCTTGTCCACTAGGCTTGGACTTCTTACCCCATCTCTTCTTATAAAATGGTTTTCCTAATCTGGGCGCCTTCCACTCCGGTTGCGTCACAGCCAAAGCTCTCTTCCCTTGCACCCTCTTCATATCCTTTTCCAACGCGGTCGCGGTGTCAACCAACGCTTGGAAACCTTGGTTCACAGAACTTGACACAAGGAACCTCAGTTCGTCCCTCAGTCCTTCATAGAACAGATTAGTCTTCCTCTGCTCATCAGCAAAAATAGAACCCGCATACCGCCCCAAGCGAGTAAATTCATGCAGGTACGCGTCAACACTGCCATCACCTTGAGTCAACCGTTGGAATTCATTTTCCATGGCTATCCGTTGAGCCGCAGGAAGGTGCTTCGCAAGGAAGAGCCTGGAGAATTCTTCCATCGATACTCGGGTTAACGGACGACCCGGCAAGTGATGCAACTCCATCTCATCCCACCATAATCGAGCTTCTCCTTCAAGCAAGAAGGTGGCTAAGGTAACTTTCTGATGCTCTGCCGTTCCTATCGTCGTCATTACTCGCTTGACGCGCGATAACCAATCCTCAGCCTGCGTCGGGGTTCCCGCTCCCGAGAACGTAGGCGGATGGAAACTCATAAACCGCGTTAGCTGCTCCTCAGCCGCTCGAGGGGCCATAACCACGACAGGTTCAGGCCTCGCCGCCACCTGTTCTGGCCTCACAGCCGCTTGTTCTTGCCTAATGGGCTGGCCTTGAATCATGGTGAATAAGGCCTCCGCAACTAAACGCACATGTTCCGCAGATGGTGGAGGTGTAGGCACCGCGGCTGGTGCCTTACTTTCATCAGAACGCTGGGGCTCAGACGGACCAGCTCCACTTCGTGTCACCTAAAGGTGGACAAGACACACACATTAGCGGTCGTACCCAAGCAATCAACACAAAATCAGGACACACAGCTTCCTCAAACACACACATATGCATTCCTATCATGGACATTCAGGAGTTCATTCGTAGACTTTGGTGTGCACAAACACGTGCTCGCCACCCCACAAAAGAAGTCGGCCACGACTTCGAGAGGGAAAGACCAAGACAACCGATACCAAAAATGTAACAACCCCATCCGTTCATATGATATATTCTAGAAGGTCCGGCCGGGGCCCCACAGGATATATCACAAAACAGTCGGTGAAGGTACATGATGATACCAGAGAAGCGCATCGCACCTATCACAAAGCATTCTAGCAGAAGCTTAGACTATAACTGGAACTCCTCATGAATGTCCAAACAGAAAACTCCACATTTTATACAGTATAGGAATGTCTTACAACATATACAAAGAGTTGGCCTTATGGTCTTACATGGCTTTCACACAGTGGCCTAAAATAGATTGGCGCGCAGGCCGGCCACAATAAAAGAAAACACTCAAAAGAACATATTTAGCCTTCGAGGGCTAACAGCAGCAGCAACACCAGCAGGAGCATCAACCTCTATGCGTCCCGCTCGGTTCTCCCATACCTGGAAAGGGACAATCCACCCACCGGTGGCAAACAAAAGCAACGGTCAGCGTTCAGCTGACCAAATTATAACGACCCTACCCCTTCTCTCGGGGCAGCGGTATTTTTCCCTGCAGGCATATCATATCACAAGTATGGCAAGCTATATCATCAAAAGGTGCTTTCACGCACACAAGCCATCACAACCGTTCGCCGCCCGGCCCAACGGTCCGTGCACTCAGGGCACATTCTTGGTGTTCTGGCAACCTCTTGCCCACCACCGTATCAGGGTTATCACCCAACGGTAAATCTCTTGAGCATTTACTCCATGGCGTGCAGCCGGAGTTAGTCTTCGGACACCGGGATGGCCCGTAGCCCCCCGTTGTGTCATGGCGCGCAGGCCGAAGACTCTTGCTATGCGCTCCAACAGACCGCACTCTTTGGTCTCACGTCAGACGGACATAGCGCAGGTCGGATCCTCCACCCCCCGTTTCTCAAATCGCCTTGCCTTCTCCGAGTACAGCGTACTCATGGCTATATCAAAGGCGCGGGTCGGTCTCACCAATCCTGTTCTTGGCATTCAAGCCTGGGTATTTCACTATACCCATTTCCTCACAGCAACAGCGGATCTTTCCTGGGCACACCAGTACTTCCTGTGACTCTCTCCACAGGTGGACACCGCACAAGCACAAATGTCAGGGGTCTTTCCTGGGCACACCAGTACTTCCTGTGACTCGCTTCACAGGTGGACACCCTATGACATCAAGCATCACAAAAGGGCCTTTCCTGGTCCCACCAGTACTTCCTGTGCCTCACTCACAGGTTGGACCCAAAAATATCACATGGCTATTTTCCTGGGCTACCACCCCAGTACTTCCTGCTACTCCTTTTCGCAGGCATAACCCGTAGACTCCTTACACTACACGTTTAACACGGAGTCTTCTCCGGTTCGTATGCAACATCACCAATCCAGATTAACCTGTCCAGATGGGCTTCACATAGCATGCCTATTTCGTACTCCATTTCCGGATCTATATGCTAACAAAGGGGATTTCAAGCATCCACCCAAAGATTTCCAAAACCAGCCACCTCTTGGTGGGGGAAATCACAAAATATGCCAAAAAGGAAGCCTTCACATGGCTAGGAAGAAAAGTCGTTACCCTTGACGACCGCTTCGGTGCCATGGCATCAAAGCTAGCTTGTAAGACTCGCAAGAGCGTTTCCTCCGCAACGCCGGCTTCGGATCTCTCGTCGGTAAACCGCAGCACCACCAACAGCAGCCCCATTTCCTTCTTCCTCCTCTTTTCTCTCTCTCTTTCTCTCTTCACTTGAAGAAAGTTCAAGGCCAAAGAAATCAGAATTCTTTCTCTGATTTCGGCCCTTAAGGAAAAAGAAGAAGAAGCTTCAGCCCTTGGATCTAGACTGAGGGAATGGACGGCCACGATTCTGCCAAAAACACATATTTTGGCCCGACACGTCCTCTGACACGGCTGTGTGCCAGGCCGTGTGCCTCAAGCAGTGGTCAACCAACTTATCCAAATCAGTGACGCACCTATGGGACACGCCCGTGTCATGGGCCGTGTCACCAACACGCCTTCAGACACGCCCGTGTCTGTGGCCGTGTACCTGGGGAAAAAAAATCCCAAATCATCCCGAGACTTCACACGGCCTCTGACACGCCCGTGTCCCAGGCCATGTGCCCGGACACGGCACAAAGACACGCCCTGTCGAAACCTTCGGCGGGCTGAGTTCGTCGCCTGATTTGACACGCCCTGTGACACGCCCGTGTCACAGGCCGTGTTCAACACTCGAGACTCACTTCTCGACACTCGACGATCGTCGAGACAAAATCGTCGAGCATACGACACGGCCTTGGACACGCCCGTGTCCTGGGCCGTGTGCCTCCTCTCGACGCATCGTCGAGAGAAAAATCGTCGAGACAAAGGCCGATCGTCGACACAACCTCGACACGCCCTGCGACACGCCCGTGTCGCAGGCTGTGTCAACTGACACGCCCTGGGACACGCCCGTGTCCCAGGCCGTGTCACCCAAGAATGCCTGTTTCCGAACTTTGGGCTGTTACAATCCTCCCCTCCTACAAGAAATTTCGTCCTCGAAATTCAGACATAGGAAAGGCAATAGAAAACAACAAGAAAAATGTGACAACATATATAAAAGTTTATGTTACAACATTCTTGCTACAGGTTACAAAAACAGCTCAGGGAACTCTTCTCGCATGGTCTGCTCGCGCTCCCATGTCAGTTCTTCATGGCCGCAGTTGTCCCACCTGACTTTTACCATACCGACCGTCTTGTTCCGCAACTGTTTTTCGGCTCGATCTTCGATCTGAATGGGTCTAACTTTCGTTGTTAGCCCATACTCCACCGGCACACGATCATCCGCGATCACTTGAGTTGGATCTTTCACGGCATTCCGAAGCACCGAGATGTGAAAGACATCATGTAACCCACCCAAGTCCGCCGACAGAGCTAGCTGATAAGCCGCTTCACCAACTCGCTCAACCACTTCAAACGGACCCAAATATCTGGGACTCAACTTTTTCAATCGTCGAATCCTGGAGACACCTTTGAATGGCTTGATCTTCAAGTAGACCCAATCGCCAACCACAAATTCTACATTCCGGTGCTTGGCGTTGTAGTACTTCGCTTGTCGATCTTGCGCAATAAGCAATCTCTCTCGAATCGTCCGTATGGTTGAGTTTGCTTCCTCGACCGCATTTGGTTTACCAACCCGAGCTTCGCCGGCTTCTACCCAAGCCAAGGGAGTACGACACTTCCTTCCATATAGAGCTTCATATGGTGCCATCCCAATGCTTGCTTGGTAGCTGTTATTATATGCAAACTCCACCATATAGAGATGATCTTCCCATCTCTTTCCGAAATCAAGGGCGCACATTCGGAACATGTCCTCCATTGTTCTGTTGGTACGTTCAGTTTGGCCATCCGTTTGGGGATGAAAGGCCGTACTGAAAGTCAACTTCGTGCCCAACAGTCGGTGAACTAGCCTCCAATCATTTGACGTGAATCGCCCATCTCGATCACTTACGATGCTCCGAGGAACACCGTGAAGATGCACAATCTGGTCAACATATAACTTTGCCAAACTTTCAACCGAATCATCCCGCCTGTTCGGGAGAAAATGTGCTACTTTTGTTAGCTGGTCAACTATCACCCAAATGGAATCATTTCCTCGCTGCGATCTTGGCAACCCATGCACAAAATCCATGGAACTATCATCAAATTTCCACACTGGGATCGGCAGTGACTTCAAATATCCACCCGGCTTTTGGCATTCCGCCTTCACCATCGCACATGTTTGGCATTTAGAGACATAAAGGGCAACATCTTTCTTGAGCCCTGGCCACCAGAAAAGCTTCTTCATATCGTTGAACATCTTTGTGCTCCCGGGGTGAATGAAATACTTTGTATAATGCGCTTCATACATGAGTTCTTCCCTCAATTTCCCCACATTCGGGACGCACAAACGACCCTCTTTTCGCAAAAGACCGTCAATCCATGTGAATTTGCCCTCTGGCCCTTTATTCACATAGCGTAAGAGATCGTCATCCAACTTCGTTGCCCGTCGAACTCGGTCTGCAAGGTCACATTGCACCTCAGTCCAGTTCAAACATGCAATGGCAGTGGAATTCTTGTCAACACAATAGATCTCCAATGCCTCCAACTCCTGGATAAGACGTTCATCATGCCTTTGTAACCAATTTGCTCTAGCCGGAACTCGCCGACTCAAGGCATCCGCGACAACATTCCCCTTCCCGGGCATATAGTGAATCTCGAAAGTGTAGTCTCCAAGGAACTCCAACCACCTTCGTTGTCGCATGTTCAAGTCTTTCTGCTCCAAAAGATACTTTAGGCTCTTATGATCGGTATAGATCTCCACCTTCACTCCATAAAGGTAGTGTCGCCACAACTTGAGTGCAAAAATCACCGCCGCTAATTCTAAATCATGGACGGGATAGTTTCGCTCGTGCACCTTTAGTTGGCGTGAGCCATAAGCAATCACCTTTCCTCTCTGCAGAAGAACGCAGCCTAAGCCGCTCCCTGAGGCATCACTATAAATCACAAATCCATCGGTTCCACATGGCGAAGACAACACTGGTGCCGTGGTCAACCGAACCTTCAGCTCTTCAAAAGCTCGTGCGCACTCTGGCGTCCAAACGAACTTCTGATCTTTTCGCGTCAGTGTGGTTAGCGGCAAAGCGATCCTTGAGAAGTTCTCCACAAATCGTCTATAGTAGCCCGCAAGTCCAAGGAAACTCCTGACCTCGGCTACGGAAGACAATCTTGGCCACTCTTGTATGGCTCTTATCTTCGCTGGATCCACTGCAATGCCCGCTCCACTCACCACATGGCCTAAAAATGCCACTAACGATAGCCAAAACTCGCACTTCGAGAACTTGGCATATAGCTGATTTTGCCTCAACGTGTTCAACACCAACCGCAAGTGACTCTCATGCTCGGCTTTGGACTTTGAGTACACCAGGATATCATCAATAAACACTATCACAAACAGATCCAGGTACTCACGAAAAATACGGTGCATCAGATCCATAAACACCGAGGGCGCATTACACAATCCAAAGGGCATGACTGTGAACTCATAGTGCCTATAACGCGTTCCAAATGCGGTTTTGGGAATGTCACCTTCCCGAATTCTTAACTGGTAATAACCAGACTTCAGGTCCAACTTCGAATAGACGGTAGATCCCACCAGCTGATCAAATAATTCATCAATCCGAGGTATAGGATACTTATTCTTCTCGGTCAGCTTATTCAATTCACGGTAATCGATACACAACCGTAACCCACCATCTTTCTCCTTTACAAAAAGCACAGGCGCGCTCCAAGGTGACATACTTGGGCGGATATAACCTTGCTCTAGCATTTCTTGTAGTTGAACCTTCAACTCAGCCATCTCTTTAGGCGCAATGCGATATGGCGAGCGGGCCACGTGTTTCGCACCTGGCACCAACTCAATTGTGAAGTCAATCTCCCGCTGGGGTGGTAGCCCAGGGAGATCTGCGGGAAACACATCTGTAAATTCTGCCACAATCGGAACCTCGCACAAAGTGGCCTTAGGTTCAACAGCCTGAATTAGTGCAAAGTAACACTCCGCACCCTTCCGAACAGCTTTGACTACCTGGAGTGCAGACATCAACGTCCCGCTCACTCCTCGCATACCCACAAACTTGGTCTTCTGTTCGGTATTCTGGCCCAACGTGATTTCTTTGGACTGGCAATCAATCATAGCATGCTGCTCCGCAAGCCAATCCATCCCAAAAATCACATCGAATTCCGATATTGGCAAAACAAATGCGGTTAAACAAAAATCCCGACTTCCGAACTGAACCGCCACATCGCAAGCTTGATCCGCAAGCATCCAACAACCATTTAGCAACACCACTCTGACGCTATCTGCCTTTGCACGACTGGGTATCCCAAGCCGCGTAAGAAACTCACTAGACAGAAAAGAATGCGATGCCCCTGTATCAAACAGTGCTCGCGCCAGCGTGTCCCGAATCATCACAAAGCCTATGACAAACATGTCACACACACAAACCACAAACATAGGGGGACTAAGCTAAGCATACAAACATTAGCATATGCAAAACTAACTCATACCTGTGACAACGTCACTCTGCTTGATGGCCTCTTGCAGGCCAAGATTGTAGACCCGGGGTTGCGCCTGCGAGGCAGAGGAATCCACCACCGCCTTTCCTTTCTCCGCATAAGATGCACCCGCCTTCTTTTCACTCTTTGGCGGCATCCGACAATCTCGCGCAATATGTCCCATCCGGCCACAATTGAAGCAGATACGAGTGTCTGGCTTTGAGGTCGCCCCTGATGTTGCTCCCGTTGCAGCTGATGAAGGAGCTTGTCCACTAGGCTTGGACTTCTTACCCCATCTCTTCTTATAAAATGGTTTTCCTAATCGGGGCGCCTTCCACTCCGGTTGCGTCACAGCCAAAGCTCTCTTCCCTTGCACCCTCTTCATATCCTTTTCCAACGCGGTCGCGGTGTCAACCAACGCTTGGAAACCTTGGTTCACAGAACTTGACACAAGGAACCTCAGTTCGTCCCTCAGTCCTTCATAGAACCGATTAGTCTTCCTCTGCTCATCAGCAAAAATAGAACCCGCATACCGCCCCAAGCGAGTAAATTCATGCAGGTACGCGTCAACACTGCCATCACCTTGAGTCAACCGTTGGAATTCATTTTCCATGGCTATCCGCTGAGCCACAGGAAGGTGCTTCGCAAGGAAGAGCCTGGAGAATTCTTCCATCGATACTCGGGTTAATGGACGACCCGCCAAGTGATGCAACTCCATCTCATCCCACCATAATCGAGCTTCTCCTTCAAGCAAGAAGGTGGCTAAGGTAACTTTCTGATGCTCTGCCGTTCCTATCGCCGTCATTACTCGCTTGACGCGAGATAACCAATCCTCAGCCTGCGTCGGGGTTCCCGCTCCCGAGAACGTAGGCGGATGGAAACTCATAAACCGCGTTAGCTGCTCCTCAGCCGCTCGAGGGGCCATAACCACGATAGGTTCAGGCCTCGCCGCCACCTGTTCTGGCCTCACAGCCGCTTGTTCCTGCCTAATGGGCTGGCCTTGAATCATGGTGAATAAGGCCTCCGTAACTAAACGCACATGTTCCGCAGATGGTGGAGGTGTAGGCACCGTGGCTGGTGCCATACTTTCATCAGAACGCTGGGGCTCAGACGGACCAGCTCCACTTCGTGTCACCTAAAGGTGGACAAGACACACACATTAGCGGTCGTACCCAAGCAATCAACACAAAATCAGGACACACAGCTTCCTCAAACACACACATATGCATTCCTATCATGGACATTCAGGAGTTCATTCGTAGACTTTGGTGTGCACAAACACGTGCTCGCCACCCCACAAAAGAAGTCGGCCACGACTTCGAGAGGGAAAGACCAAGACAACCGATACCAAAAATGTAATAACCCCATCCGTTCATATGATATATTCTAGAAGGTCCGGCCGGGGCCCCACAAGATATATCACAAAACAGTCGGTGAAGGTACATGATGATACCAGAGAAGCGCATCGCACCTATCACAAAGCATTCTAGCGGAAGCTTAGACTATAACTGGAACTCCTCATGAATGTCCAAACAGAAAACACCACATTTTATACAGTATAGGAATGTCTTACAACATATACAAAGAGTTGGCCTTATGGTCTTACATGGCTTTCACACAGTGGCCTAAAACAGATTGGCGCGCAGGCCGGCCACAATAAAAGAAAACACTCAAAAGAACATATTTAGCCTTCGAGGGCTAACAGCAGCAGCAACACCAGCAGGAGCATCAACCTCTATGCGTCCCGCTTGGTTCTCCCGTACCTGGAAAGGGACAATCCACCCACCGGTGGCAAACAAAAGCAACGGTCAGCGTTCAGCTGACCAAATTATAACGACCCTACCCCTTCTCTCGGGGCAGCGGTATTTTTCCCTGCAGGCATATCATATCACAAGTATGGCAAGCTATATCATCAAAAGGTGCTTTCACGCACACAAGCCATCATAACCGTTCGCCGCCCGGCCCAACGGTCCGTGCACTCAGGGCACATTCTTGGTGTTCTGGCAACCTCTTGCCCACCACCGTATCAGGGTTATCACCCAATGGTAAACCTCTTGAGCATTTACTCCATGGCGTGCAGCCGGAGTTAGTCTTCGGACACCGGGATGGCCCGTAGCCCCCCGTTGTGTCATGGCGCGCAGGCCGAAGACTCTTGCTATGCGCTCCAACAGACCGCACTCTTTGGTCTCACGTCAGACGGACATAGCGCAGGTCGGATCCTCCACCCCCCGTTGCTCAAATCGCCTTGCCTTCTCCGAGTACAGCGTACTCATGGCTATATCAAAGGCGCGGGTCGGTCTCACCAATCCTGTTCTTGGCATTCAAGCCTGGGTATTTCACTATACCCATTTCCTCACAGCAACAGCGGGTCTTTCCTGGGCACACCAGTATTTCCTGTGACTCTCTCCACAGGTGGAGACCGCACAAGCACAAATGTCAGGGGTCTTTCCTGGGCACACTAGTACTTCCTGTGACTCGCTTCACAGGTGGACACCCTATGACATCAAACATCACAAAAGGGCCTTTCCTGGTCCCACCAGTACTTCCTGTGCCTCACTCACAGGTTGGACCCAAAAATATCACATGGCTATTTTCCTGGGCTACCACCCCAGTACTTCCTGCTACTCCTTTTCGCAGGCATAACCCGTAGACTCCTTACACTACACGTTTAACACGGAGTCTTCTCCGGTTTGTATGCAACATCACCAATCCAGACTAACCTGTCCAGATGGGCTTCACACAGCATGCCTATTCCGTACTCCATTTCCGGATCTATATGCTAACAAAGGGGATTTCAAGCATCCACCCAAAGATTTCCAAAACCAACAACCTCTTGGTGGGGGAAATCACAAAATATGCCAAAAAGGAAGCCTTCACATGGCTAGGAAGAAAATTCGTTACCCTTGACGACCGCTTCGGTGCCATGGCCTCAAAGCTAGCTTGCAAGACTCGCAAGAGCGTTTCCTCCGCAACGCCGGCTTCGGATCTCTCGTCGATAAACCGCAGCACCACCAACAACAGCCCCCTTTCCTTCTTCCTCCTCCTTTCTCTCTCTCTTTCTCTCTTCACTTGAAGAAAGTTCAAGGCCAAAGAAATGAGAATTCTTTCTCTGATTTCGGCCCTTAAGGAAAAAGAAGAAGAAGCTTCAGCCCTTGGATCTAGACTGAAGGAATGGACGGCCACGATTCTGCCAAAAACACATATTTTGGCCCGACACGGCCTCTGACACGGCCGTGTGCCAGGCCGTGTGCCTCAAGCGGTGGTCAACCAACTTATCCAAATTAGTGACACGCCTATGGGACACGCCCGTGTCATGGGCCGTGTCACCAACACGCCTTCAGACACGCCCGTGTCTGTAGCCGTGTACCTGGGGAAAAAAAATCCCAAATCATCCCGAGACTTCACACGGCCTCTGACACGCCCGTGTCCCAGGCCGTGTGCCCGGACACGGCACAAAGACACGCCCTGTCGAAACCTTCGGCGGGCTGAGTTCGTCGCCTGATTTGACACGCCCTGTGACACGCCCGTGTCACAGGCCGTGTTCAACACTCGACACTCACTTCTCGACACTCGACGATCGTCGAGACAAAATCGTCGAGCATACGACACGGCCTTGGACACGCCCGTGTCCTGGGCCGTGTGCCTCCTCTCGACGCATCGTCGAGAGAAAAATCGTCGAGACAAAGGCCGATCGTCGACACAACCTCGACACGCCCTGCGACACGCCCGTGTCGCAGGCCGTGTCAACTGACACGCCCTGGGACACGCCCGTGTCCCAGGCCGTGTCACCCAAGAATGCCTGTTTCCGAACTTTGGGCTGTTACAAATGATGCATGTACTTTGAAGTATTGCGGTAGATATTGTATCCCCGCAATTGAGGAGATTCGAGCTAAGTTGTGCAGTGTGGTGCATGGTTCTAGTGTTGCCTACAACCCTGGTTATACAAAGATGTATAGAGATTTGAAGCAGACCGTTTGGTGGTATGAAATGAAAAATGATATAGTCAAGTTTGTGTCTGAGTGCTTAACCTGCAAACTTGTTAAGGCAGATCATGGACAACCGGGTGGCAAGCTGACGCCCTTGGAGATTCAAAGTTGGAAATGGGAGAGTATTTCTATGAACTTCATTACAAGTGTGTCGAAGCCTAGCAAGCCATCGAGGAATATATCTCACACTAAAGAGTTCGCCTCAAAGAATAAAGAATTCCTTATGGAGGACGATACCAAGGACCCAATCTCACACCCAAATTTCTGCTAGGGGAGCGATGGGGTGGACTGCTTTGGTCGCTCCTTGCTTACTTGGGAGGATGGGGTTAACGAGGTACACCTCAGCACCAACCTCCCTCCAGGGTCTGAGGACTGGGATGACGATGAAGAGGCCTACAATGTCACCTTCTCCTTGTATGAGCGAGAAGATGCAGTGGTGTTGTTGGAGTTGAGCACCTCTTTCCTTGCCAACCAGGCTTCGAGGTTGCGACTTCGATCTCTAGAGCTTGACCACCAGTTGGTGAGAAACTTGAAGGATTCATACACGAAGTTACAGATTCAAGGTGATCATATTGATTCCCTCGTCTGCTCGCAGACAAAGTCCCAGGCGAGGATCGAAGAGCTAGAGAACCTGTTGCGAACATCTGAGGCCATGGTCTATGAGGTGACTTTGGTCAAAAAAATATTTGCTAAATATATACTACCTGCGCTGGTTGGTGATGTTATTTGATATGGGAGCTTTTCTTCATGCAGGATGTCGAGCTGGTTGCATCCCAATGGATTTCGAAGCTGGAGCAGAAGCTCGCTGAGAGCCAGGCGGCATTGGAGGCATCTCAAGTCCATGTCATCGATCTTTAGACGTGGGACGACGCTAGGGATCTACTGCCCTGAGAGGAAGCTGCTTCCCTCTCTTTTATATGCTCTCCTCTCAGGGCAGTAGTCCATGTCGTCAATCTTTAGAGGAAATAGACTCTCTTTTACACTTTTCCGACCACGTCAGCCAAGAACTTGTATTCAGCCGACAAGTTCTTCTTAAGCAGTTTGTTAGGGTTATCTCCATAATGACCCATCCTATTCAACATATTATTATACTCCTCAGAGTCCATTTCAATCTCATCAGCACCATTTAATAGACCGAAAATGTCGGTTAGTACTGTCGGAGAGAGGGAAATCTGGTTACCAGAGATAGTTCCAGTCATGCTTTCTTCGGTTGTGGAGGACGAAAATACCCATTCTTTAATTTCTGTCATAACAATCTTGATTCTTTGAGTCATAAACTGTTTCAGATTCTGATCTTCAAATAGCTTCAGGATCTCCACAAAGATTATGTCGGAATGCTGGAATGAATCGAAATCAATGTCAAAGCCCATGTCAAACTTCATGGAGGAGAGAGCAATTGCCAGAATCACCATGATTACACCCGCAAAAGAGAAACAAAGATCAAGTGCAAAGGGAACTATAAGCACGGGGCGGAGGTCGAAGAAAACCTAGATATATGGTTTTCAGAATATGAACCGCCAATCTCCGTTTGATGAAAAAAAGGAAAAGATCTTCGATCTGAGTTCGACGAAGTATTTTAATAGAAATTGAGTTCGTCGATCTCAGTCTGAAGAAGACGAATAAATCGTCAATCTCAGTTCGACAAAAAATTCATTGAAGCAGGAATCGTCAAGCTCTGTTCGATGAAGACAGTTTCACTAAGAAGTGATCGTCGAACTCTGTTCGATGAACTCTTCACGAGTTATTCACAGATCGTCGATCTCCATTCGACGAACTATCAACAAATCGTCGACCACAGACAAAATTCAAATTAACTCATCTCCATTGATCATTCCTAACTAATTTAAGAAAAACAGATGCTTCTTCTCATCCAATGGCTTGGTGAAGATGTCTGCCCTTTGTAAATAAGTGGAAATGAAGACAAGATTAATTTTCCTTTTGTCTACCCAATCTTTAATGAAATGATGCCTTATTTCTATATGCTTTGTCCTACTATGATGCAATGGATTTTGTGCTATGGATATAGCACTAGTACTTTCATAATATATAGTTGGATTATTTGGGTTGTATCCATAATCCAGTAGTTGGTTTTGTATCCACAAGACTTGTGAGCAATAGCTGCCATTAGCTATATATTCTGCTTCTGCAGTTGATGTAGACACAAAAGTTTGTTTTTTACAAAACCAAGACACTAGCCTATCACAAAGAAACTGGCAAGTTCCAATGGTGCTTTTTTGTCCACTCTACATCCAGCATAGTCAGCATCAGAAAATCCAGTTAAATCAAATTCTGACTTTGATGGATATAGAAGTCCTAGATTTAGACAACCCTTTATATATCTCAAAATTCTTTTAAGAAAAATATAGTGAGATTCTTTAGGGTTCACTTGGAACCTAGCATAAATGCATGTAGCAAACATGATGACTGACCTACTTGCTATGAGGTATAGTAAGGACCCAACAATAGCCCTATACAACTTCTGATCAACAGACTTTCCATGCTCATCAGAATCTATCATAACTTTTGCAACCATATGTGTTTTCATAGCTGAGGCATCACACATCCCAAATCTTTTAATAATCTCTTTAACATATTTAGATTGGGAGATGAAGATACCATCAGATGATTGTTTCACTTGGAGACCAAGGAAATATGAAAGTTCACCCATACTACTCAATTCAAACTTTGAATGCATAAGGTTAGAGAACCTTTTGCATAGTTTGGGATCAGTTGAGCCAAATATTATATCATCTACAAAAATTTGTACTAATAAAATTTTATCATTTTGATGCTTGATAAAAAGAGTCCTATCTACAATGCCTCTAAAAAACTTATGCTCTAATAAGAAGCTAGCTAAAGTCACATACTAAGCTCTTGGAGCTTGCTTTAAATCATAGAGAGCTTTATGCAATCTAAAGATATGAGAAAGATGGGTTGAAGAGATAAAACATGGAGGTTGTTCAACATAAACCTCTTATTTTAGATCTCCATTCAGAAAAGCACTTTTCATATCCATCTGAAAGACTTTGAATTTCTTGAATGCAGCATATGCAAGGAAAATCCTTATAGCCTCAAGTCTTGCAACAGGAGCAAATGTTTGATCATAATCAATGACGTCCTCCTGCCTATAGCCTTGAGCTACTAGCCTTGCCTTGTTCCTCATAATGTTGCATTCTGCATCCAATTTGTTTCTGAATATCCATTTGGTTCCAATGACTGGGTAATCTTTAGGTCTAGGAACCAATTCCCAAACTCTACATCTATCAAATTGATTGAGCTACTCTTGTATTGCAAGGATCCAGTGAGGATCTTGTTCTGGATCTTTAATGGATTGGGGCTCAAGTTGAGAGAGGAAACAAGCAAACATCAAGTCAGGGTTGAGTTGATGCCTTATTTGCACACCAGCTGAAATGTCTCCAATCACTTGAGTCTAGGGTGATCTCTAAGTATGACAAGATCAGTGAGAGGAGCAGGTTGGGCAATTGCTTGGGGAATAAATTCCTCTTGTGGAATTTCATTAGATGTTGGAAATGGTTCAGTCACTTCTGTGCTTTATTCTTCACTTTCTTCTTCAACTTGTAGAGAAGGATCTATTGGAACCTCTTGGGTGAAGCTTAGTTCATCCAATCTCTCACAAAAGTGAGGTACCTGCAAATTGCTATTGGTAGAAATTTCTCTCCTTATAAGATATGTTAACTTCATTAAAAGTCACATGTACTGATTCCTCAATTTTTAAAGAAGATTTATTAAATACCCTATAAGCTTTGCTGACTTGGGAATATCCTAAAAAAATTCCCTCTTCAGCCTTAGCTTCAAACATTTTAATATATTTCTTCTTATTATTATAAATATAACATATTCAACCAAATATTTTAAAATAGGTGATTTTAGGTTTCTTCCCTTTAAGAAATTCATATGGAGTCTTATTCTTAAGTTTATGTATTTAACTTCTGTTCAATACATAATTTGCTGTGCTCACAGCCTCTGCCCAAAAGGGTAAGGTCATGTAAGCATCTGCAAGTAATGTGCTTGTAGTTTCAGTTAAGGTTCTATTCTTCCTTCCAGCTACCCTATTTTGTTGAGGAGTTCTAGGAGCTGAGAAGCAATGTCTGATACCTTTCTTCTCACAGAACACATGCATAAGAAGAGACTCAAACTCAGTACCATGATCACTTTTTATCAATGTAACTGGAGTAGAGTACTCAATATGTATGGTCTTGAGAAAATCTGTAAGAACATTGAATTTATCTGACTTATATCTCAGGAAGAACACCCAAGTGAATCTTGAGAATTCATCTACAATAACTAGAGTATAAGATTTCCCAGCAAGGCTTTGTACAACAATAGGGCCTAAAAGGTCCATGTGTACCAAGTACAAGATCCTATGTGAATCACTCTTATTAACTGATTTAAAAATAGATTTAGTTTACTTGCCTAGTTGACAAGCTCTATAGAGGCCTTCCTTCTTGTAAGGTCCAGAACGCAATCCTCTCACAATGTTATTTTAGATAGCCTAGCAATGTTATTCATATTAATATGTCCTAGTCTTTTATGTCATAGATCATTTTGATTGCCAACAATATTAAGTAAACAAATATCTGAAGTTGCAGAATTAAAATTAACTACATATATGTTACCTCGTCTATTTCCAATTAAAAGAGTTTGGTTTTCTTTATTAGAAATAATACAAGATCTTGAGTTAAAATGTACCTGATAACCATCATCACATAATTGACTTATGTAGATGAGACTATGCTTGAGTCCACTTACATATATCACCTTCTTGAAAGAGATTGTTCCAATCTTTACTTCTCCAAAGCCTTCAGACTGACCACAATTTGAATCACCAAAGATCACCTTTGATCCCAGCTTGGACTTGTAGTTGTTTAAGTTGTCCTTGCTGCCAGTCATATGCTTGGATCATCCACTGTCCAGATACCACTGTTGATAAATAGCTGGACAGCTCTTTACCTGCAAAGAAAATAATTAGTTGTTCTTGACCCAGATTACATTGGGTCCTTTATTTTTCTGATAAGAAAAACTAGATATAACTGAAAAATTTAGGTTGGAATTTTTATAACCTAAGGGATGGTATCTCCTAGGTGGAATTTCCAAATCAGCAAGTGGAATAAAAGGTTTTCTAGGACGATTAAAGTTTCTGTCAAAATTATGATTTTTGTTATGTCTGTCTGGGTTCGATGAAAAGTTTTAAGTTCGTCGACCAGAGTTCGACGAAGTGGGATGAGATCGTCGATCTCTGCTCAGAGAATAAATATATTCATTTTTTATGCCCCAAGTTCGTCGATCTCTGCTCGACGAACCATACACAGTTCGTTGATCGCAGTAAGACGAATTATTATAGCTAATATCTGCGTTCATAGTTCATCGATCGGAGTTCGACGAACTAGCCACATTATATCAACCTAAGTTCGACGAAATCTGTTGAACTTTGGTTTTACTTAGAGTTTTCTAGTTTCTGTTCTTTTGATTTTTAGAGTTAGGTAATTCTTCTGTGGGTTGTTTGTTGTTTATTACCTCTTTAGCCTTAGTTGAAACAAATTTTATAGGGGTTGTTAATATGTTCTTCTTAAGTATGGGGGGTAAGCTTGATGATGCACCCAAGCCCAGTTTTCCATTCAGTCTAGCATTGACTGTACTTGTGATGTTCATCAGCTTAAGGCTAATCCCATTGAGAGATTCCTCAAGTTACTTAGCCTCACATAACTCTGTTTTTAAAGAAATAATTTGTTCATTAGCAAAAGCTAAATCATCCTTAAGCTTATTGTTTTTAGCAAACAAGTTATCAAATTCAGATTGCCTATCTCTTAGCATTTTAATTTCTTTTTCTGATTTTTTTAAATAATTACATAAAGATTTGAATTCAATTTTAAAATGAATAGAATTAAAATCAAAAGATGAGATTACCTGATCCTCATCGGTCTCAGATTCTCCTTCTGATTCTTCAGAGTGACCTTCTGCTTGATCTTCAGCATCAGGTCTGCTGCGTGAGGCATTAACTACCATGAGGCAGACACCTTTTGCCCTTGCTTCTTCTTCATCTTCACTGGAGCTGGAAGATGATGTCTCTTCATCAGTATCACTGCAGGTTTCGGCAATGAAACCTTTTTCTTTTCATTTGTATTTGCTGGAGGAGTGTTTGTTTGAATTCCTGTTGGAGTTCTTCTTGTTCTCTTTCTCCTTTCTCCTGTCCTTTTTTTTGAGCTTCTAGGCATTCAGAAAGAATATTCCCAGGATTTCTACATCCAAAGTAGACAATCTCCTTGGTAGGAGTTCTGTCATACTTTGGTTTGTCATCATTCTGTGATGGTCTTCTTCTGGAATCATTCTTGGCCAGCTTGTAGAACCTTTTGGCTAGCCAACTCATCAACTCTTCACTGGCTGGAAGAGTTTTAGATTCTTCAGTTGCTTTGAAAGCAATATTATGTTCCTTCCTTGAAGTGGTTGAGGCCTTCATTTCAGTTTCCTCTCTAGTCTTGATCAATTGCTCATAGGATTTGAGCTTCCCAAGGGAGACTCAGTGGATATCTCATTCATACTTCTTGCTTCTTTGATTGGCCAGATCCTGGAATCCCAAGTGCTGGGGAAGCACATTATGATCTTGTCATTGATCTCAGTCAATGAGATATCTTTATCCAGGGTCTTCAGTTCATTGATGATAACACTAAGTCTGTTACACATTGATGAGTCCCGTTTATATAGGGTTTTGCGGACTCATCTGGGCTGGTTTTCATGGCTTTGCACTTCACTTTTTGGTTGTTTTCATTGATATTTCATTTCTACTGCATTTCACGATTAGTGCACTTTTCAAGCCCGTGAATGCACAATTGCGCATTAAATTGCTGGGGTATGCACTTGGTTCTCCCCAGGGCTCATTCTAGTTGTTTTTATTGCATTTTGTTGATTGCTGGAGGTCCTCCTTTTTGAGTTTTTATTGTGTGCAGGTGGTGCATTTTCCCCAAGTCTAGAATGCAGTTTTGAGGAAATGCGCGGGTCAACACTTCTTCTTCCCCATGCATTTTTTTGGATATTAATATTGCATGGTTTACGCACGATCGTGCGCCTGACCGTGCGTGACCATTTTTCCTGACTTTTACTATTTAAGCCGCAAATTTCGTCTGGACCGCGATCATCTCCGTTTTCACCGCCATTTCTGCCCCTTGGAGCGGGAACTCGTCCTTCCAGCCATCATTTTCTCTCTCCTCCTTGGAGGGTTGATCCGACCACCCGTTCTCCTCCAAAGAGCACTGATTTATCAATATAGCACTTTTATGTCTATAATTCACCTTAGTGTAAAGGGTTCTGACTTCTACAAATAGGTGGAGATTGTTGGGTATTGTATCCACATTAACCCAGATTTGATGAAGTCACCCTAGAACTAAGATGAATTAGTTTGTATTTGATGCTTCGTTTGAGTTATGTGTTTGCAGGACTCCAATGGGAAGTGTAGACCAATGTCAGTCTACAATGGGTCACCAAACACATGATCATATAGTGTAATCCCTTATTATGTGTTCCAAAGTGTTGACTCATGTGTAACCTCTCTATTAGGATACACTTCGTATTCAAGCTATAGGACTGTGAAAAGACTTGATTCTTATTCCCCTCTAGTAGAAGAAAAATTGTTGACAAAAATTTTTCTAAGTGTTTCTCTCGAGTAGGTCGTTAACTACTCGAGTAGATTGCTTGAGATATACTCGAGTAAAACTTATGCATACTCGTGTAAGAAAATTCTTCCTCTCGTGAAGTTAAGTAAAACACTCGAGTAGTTCACTGACATACTCGAGTAGCTTACTTAACTATTTGAGTAGATCTCTCTTCCTACTCGAGTTGCCCGGAATTCAGTTTCCAAGTTCTTCCAAGTAAAACACTCGAGTAGTCCAAGTCAAATACACGAGTAGCTGATTCTGTCTCGAGTAGTTCATACTCAAGTAGTTTACTCCTCCTGTTCCAGATTCCTCTCTCAGAAATTTTTTCTAAGTCATTTACTCGAGTAGGTACTTTATATACTCGAGTAGGTCTCGACACTGTGTCGAGTAACTCTCTTTTATGTGTCGAGTAGTTAAGAAATACTCGAGTAAGTCCTTCATATACTCGAGAAGATTTCTTTCCTCTCGAGTAGTTTAACCTGACTACTCGAGTAGCTGTTTTTCCCGTGTGCAGAATATTTCTAAGTGTTTGCCTCGAGTAGTTCTTCTAACCACTCGAGTAGTTAAATTTTGCCTACTCGAGTAGTACAACTTGTACTCGAGTAGTTCTACTCCTTCCCGAGAAACTTTTTTGTGTACTCGAGTAGATCTTCTAAGTACTCAAGTAGTTGATTAGATGCACTCGAGTAGTTGTCTTCAACCTACTCTAGTGGTCATGAATTATATACCCGACTAATATTCCTTTGCTTACTCGAGTAGTTTTATTCGTACTCGTGTATATGAACTCATTTTCTCTGAAATTTCTTCTAAGTCCAGATTTGACAGATTTTCAAATTCCGTGACATGATTGGTCCACGTGTATGTCATTAAAACCAATTATGACCGTTATTAGTACTCCTATAAAAGGTCTTGTATAATCGACAAACCCTAATAAGAAAACAAGTTTTTCAAGAGGAAAATTATTCTAAGTTTTTATAGATGTCTCTTTCCAAAGAATCAATGTTTCCTCTCTCTCACTTCTCGGAATGAAAGCCGTCGCCGCCTCTGTTCTTCTCCTGCAAGGGATTCAATCTTCAGAGGAAATAGACTAAAGAGGTTTTACAGATCAAGACCATTTCTCAATCGCTCATCTTCTTTCTGATCGTGTAAGACAGAAGATCCAGATCTGGCCGAGATTTTCTTCATCTTCTCTAAAAGTGTCGTAAAGCTCACAAGAAGAAGATCTTGGTTGCTGTTTGCAGATCTGACAGAAAAATCTTTGTCTGTACTTTCTCAAACAATTTTTGATTCTTGTAGGAAAAATTTTTCTCTAAGTGTAGGAGTTTTCAACTCCGAGTTTGTAGGAAGTTCTGCCTTCTGAGTTGTATATCCAGTTGATTGGATTGAGAGTGTAGGAACTTTGTTCCGAGGGTAGGATTGATTTTCAATCTGAGATAGTCGAGTAGTCGAGTCTAGTATATTGCTAGATTGGTGAGGGAAAATGGATGTACCCAAGATCGGGGAACCACAATAAATCTGGTCTCGTCTGTGATAATCTTGTAGATAGATCTGTGCTGTGTTCTAAGATTTTTTTTCGCAAAAGACACGCAACGCACCTATTCACCCCCCTCTAGGTGATTTAGGTTGACAACTCTTATCTTTCAATTGGTATCGGAGCCAGGTTAATTATTAAAAGGTTAACACCTTGATCAGTTCCTACAAATAGTTGTTATTTGAGATCTACCTATCATGGAGAAGGCAAAGGATTTTGCCAAGCTTCCCCTATGCAACAAGAACAACTTTTCCATGCGGAAAGAAAGGATCAAATTCTTTATGGAAGTTGTGGATCCGAGGATCTTCATGATAGTTGAAAAAGGTATTTATATCCCTATGACTATCTCCACTATAGATCATACCAAGAAGGTTCCAAAGAAGCTGATGGATTTAGGAAAGGACGAGATTGCACTTGTCTCACTAGACAAGAAAGCTAAAAACATTATAGCAAGTGCAGTTGATGACTTAATGTTGCAGAACTTAATTCACTGCCAATCTGCAAAGGAGATGTGGCAGTCATTGGTTACCTTGATGGAAGGTACAGAAGAAGTGAGGGATGATCGAAGATCCCTCCTCAATCATAAGTATGAAGCCTTCCAACAGGGAAGCAAAGAGACCATTGCTGATACATTTGAGAACTTTTTCAAGATAGTGAATGGCCTAAGATTCTATGGCAGGGTATTCACTAATGGAGAACTGAATGACAAGTTCCTGAGATCCCTGACCAAAGAATAGAACAACAAGGTATGTACCATCAGGAAGTTTGGGAAGCTGGCAGAGACAGACCCGCAAAATCGCTTCAGGAAGCTTATGTCACATGAGCTTCAACTCAACACCAGGAAAGCTGAAGAAGAGAAGAGCAGGTATGCTCTCAAAGAAAAGTCTGTTGCTCTAAAGGCAGACAGCTCTAGAAAGACAAAGGCTACCTCCCCTGCTCCAGCTCCATAAATCAGTGAAGAAGAAGAAACTTCAGAGCCAAGCACCTCAGGCTCTGAGCTATCAGAAGGAGAGTTCTCACTCCTCTCACGTCAGTTAGAAATTCTTGAACAAGAAGAAGCAATGGAAAGGCAAGTATGCCTCCTATAGAAGATCACGATACGATGGTGATCGGCAAAGAAAAGGCTCAAGCAGCCATGACAGGTATAATACTAAACAGAACAAATATGTTTCGACTGACATTATTTGCTATTGTTATAATAAGTCAGGTCACGTCATCGCCGAGTGCCCTCATAAGAAGAAGGATGGTGGTAGAAGAGAAGAGCAGTAATCATCGTACAACAAAAAGAGGAAAGAGAAGAGCCTGATAGCCAAAAAGAGCAAGACTCTTAGTGACTCTGACTCATCTGAGTTGAGTGAAGAGGAAGAAGCTTATTTTAGGCTTATTGCTCAAAGAGATGATGATCAAGAGCCCCAGTTCACTGGGAAGGTAAAATCTCATACCCCTCTTTCAGATTCTTAAGTCTCTGAACGTGATTGTGATGATAGCTCCTCTGACGATGACTCAGAACTAATGGCCCAGTAGAAGGAGTTAATCATGAATTACGACAAATATCATGGAGTCGTGAAGACTCAGGCTAAAGAGATCAAATCTCTAAAAGCCGAAGAGAGCATCTTGAGAGAGAAAGTCGCAAAGACTGACTCCCTCGAAGAAAACTTCAATAATGCAATTGAAGAATATAACAAGGCTCTTGAGCACCTTGACCTCAAAGAGAAAATCATCAAAGAATTGGAAGCCCAACTAGCAGCTGAAAAGAAACTGGTTGAAAGTTTCTCGAAGCCCAAGACAGTTCTTCCATTCGTTGCTGAATTCTCAGCCAAGGCCAAGGGTGCCAGATTAGGCCATGAAGAAGCTCCTAGTAAATCCTCTAGGAGAAACAAGAATGAACGGAAGAATAAGGCTGCCAAAAAGGCCTTAGCCAAAGAGAAGGGGAAAGCCCCTCAATATCAAACTACATTCAAGAAAGTCATCTTTCCATCAAATGAGTTTTATTTTGACTCATCCTATGGGCACTTTGCTAGGCCTACCTATGTAGAGCCAAAGTCCTGCTATCAAGGATGGACTCGACCTCGAAACTTTGGCGAAAGTGCCTTTAAGGCACCTTATGAAGAAGTTATTCTTCAGAGCTATGACCCTTTCAATCATGTGCATAACTTCAAGAAGGCACCAAAGACAAAGCCTATTGTAGAAAAGCCTATAAAGGAGAAGAAGCCATGTGATTGCCATCATCATGAGGCATCTTCCTCCAAGAATGCTGCCCCTGCTAGACCATAATTCCAAAATGTCAAGTAGGAGATCATGAGGCAAAGATACAACAGATTTGATTGTTGGTGCTGTGGCAAGGTTGGTCACTTCGCCATAGATTGCTGGTTCAATCCCAGAAATGCTGCAACCCCTCATGTCAGCAATATGAGAAAGACCGCTCATAATTTTAACACTCGTAGGGGGAGTACTCTAACCCTAGACCAAGGACCCAAACGTGTTTGGGTTCCTAAGGAAAATTGATTATGATTGCAGGTATGTCCAAAGGCCAACAAAACGCCTATCTGGTATTTGGACAGCGGTTGCTTTCGGCATATGACCGGGACTAGAAGCCTCATCCAGAACTTTAATCCAGTCGTGAATGGACCAAAGGTCATCTTTGGAGGTTCAGACCGTGGAATTACTAGATGCTATGGTATGATCACTAACGGCAATGTATCCTTCTCGGATGTGGCTTATGTCGAAGGATTGGAACACAATCTCATAAGCATAAGCCAACTCTGCGATAAAGGATACATAGTTGAATTCCATGCTGATAAGTGCTTGATAAAATCCGTTGAGAATATGGAAACGATTCTATCCGGCACTCTAAGCAGGAATATTTTCTGTTTAAATTTCATTTGTATAGATTCCTCTACACCAGTGTGACTTTTAGCAAAAGATAGTGCGTCTCTTGGTGACCAATGGCACAAGAGACTAGCACATATTAATTTCAAAACTATTAATAAATTATTTTCAATGAATTTAGTACGTGATGCCCCAAATGCCAAGTGCGTCAAAGATAGACCTTGTCATGCATGTGTAAAAGGCAAGCAAATAAGGGCTACCTTTAAAAGCGTTATTGGCAAAGACTCTAATAGATGTCTTCATCTACTACACATGGACTTGTTTGGTCCACTGCAAATTAGAAGTTTGGGAGGTAAGGATTATACGTTGGTAATTGTTGATGATTACTCGCGCTTTGCGTGGGTGTTCTTTCTGAAACACAAGTCAGATACCTTCGACATCTTTACTAATTTTGTCAAGCAAGTCCAGAATGAATACAACTTCTCCACAGTCAAAATCAGAAGTGACAACGGAACATAGTTCAAATCTGGGGCCATGACAGAATTCTATGAAGCTTAGATATCTTTCATGAGTTTTCCTCTCCTCGTACTCCACAACAGAACAGAGTGGCTGAGAGAAGGAACAGAACACTCATAGAGGCCTGCAGGACTATGTTGAGTGATGCTTGACTTCCGGAGTACTTCTGGGCTGAAGCCGTCAACACTGCATGCCACGTGCAAAATCGAGCACTCATAAACAAAGACCATGATAAGACACCTTACGAACTTCTAAAGGGCAGGAAGCCAACCATCTCATACTTTAGAATCTTTGGCTGTAAATGCTTCGTACTTAACAATGGTAAGTATCATACCACCAAGTTCAGCGAAAAGAGTTTTGAAGGTATTTTCGTAGGTTACATTAGCCATAATAAGGCATATAGAATATTTAATAGAAAAACCCTGGTGGTAGAAGAATCGATATATGTTGTATTTGATGAGACGAGCTTGCTGCAAACCAATCCGTCTACTGTGTTCATTAAGAACAACACTCCAACTCCTATTGGAGAGGCTGATGATCAAAATGAAGAAGTCATCCAAGATGAAGAAATCACTCCAGTGATTGAAGATAATCCGGATGCAAGAACTCTAGAGCTCAGACATTTGAAGGATCATCCCATGGACCAGATCATAGTAGATCCCCATGACGGTGTCAGAACTCGAAGAGGTACAACTAACAAGAATCTTTATTTAAGCTTTCTCTCACAGGTTGAACCGAAGAAGTTTGAGGAAGCAAACTCAGACGCATCGTGGATAATGACAATGGAAGAAGAGATAAATCAGTTCAAGCGCTGCAATATGTGGAAGCTTGTTCCAAGACCCAAAGGAAAGAACGTCATTGGAACAAAATTGGTCTACCGGAACAAGATGGACGAAGATGGGACGATCATAAAGAACAAGGCCAGACTCGTCGCTAAAGGCTATCGTCAAGAAGAAGGAATCGACTTCGACCAGACTTATGCTCCAGTGGCAAGGCTGGAAGCAATAAGGTTGTTCCTAGCATATGATGCATTCAAAGGCTTCACCGTCTATCAGATGGACGTGAAGTCTGCCTTCCTAAATGATAACATAAAGGAGGAAGTGTATGTGGAACAACCTTCAGGTTTCGTTGATCCTAACTTTCCTCATTATGTCTATTTCCTGCAAAAGGCCCTATATGGTCTGAAACAAGCTCCTCGAGCTTGGTATGAGATGCTGTCTAGCTTTCTACTTGAGAACAAGTTCACAAGGGGAAAGATAGACAAGACATTATTTGTTAGAGAAATTAAAGGCAAGATTTTGCTAGTACAAATCTATGTCGACGACATTATTTTTGGTTCTATAGACGACAACCTCTGTAAAAAGTTCTCAAAACTTATGCAAGGGAAGTTCGAAATGAGCAGTATGGGCGAGCTGAAGTATTTCTTAGGGCTTCAGGTGAAACAATCTGAAGATGGAATTTTCATCTCGCAGACCAAGTTCGCCAAAGAGCTAATTAAGAAATTCGGAATGGAGAACGCAACCTCTATGAGGACTCCAATGGGCTCAACTATGTCTCTGGACAAGGATGGAAAAGGGAAACCTTTTAATTAAACCAAGTACAAAAGCATAATTGGATCCTTGCTCTACCTTACTGCCAGTAGACCTTACATAATGTTTTCAACATCTGTCTGTGCTAGATTTCAGGTGAACTCCAAGGAACCTCACTACGCTGCTGCAAAGCGGATTTTGAGATACCTTAAAGGTACACCAAATCATGGCTTATGGTACCCAAGAAGTAATGACATCGAACTAATTGGATTTTCAGATGTAGATTTTGCAAGAAGCAAAGACGACAGGAAAAGTACCTCAGGAACTTGCCAATTCTTTGGAAGAAGGCTAATCACCTGGAGTAGCAAGAAGCAGAACTGTGTCACAATCTCAACAGCTAAGTCAAAGTACATCTCTCCAGGTAGTTGCTGCGCACAGTTACTGTGGATCAAGAATCAGTTCGAATACTACAACATGAAGTTCAAGAATATCCCTCTATTTTGCGACTCTTCCAGTGCGATTGCAATAGCCAATAATCCAGTCTCGCACAGCCGGACAAAGCATATAGAGCTAAGGTATCATTTCATCCGGGAGCATGTAGAGCATGGGGACATAGATCTCCAATATGTCTCCACAGACAAGCAAGTCGCAGATATTTTCACAAAGCCGCTGGACAAGTCCAAGTTCTCATTCTTCAAAACTGAACTTGGGATGCTCAACAAGGAAGATTAAAGAAGTTTGGACTTCAAGAAAGCAAAGGAAAATAAAAGGTTAGTCAAAATCTGGCTTTTCAAAGTTTTCTTCCTTCTCTGACTCAAGTAAAACTTGACCTACTCGAGTGGTCCATTTAACTTACTCGAGTAATGCAATTAATGTACTCGAGACATTAAAGGACCTACTCGAGTAGTCCATTTAACTAACTCGAGTAAGGAAATTAATGTACTCGTGTAGTACACTTCATCTACTCGAGTCATTGCAGTTTCTCCTACTCGAGTAACTTCTATAGACCAACTCGAGTACCTTCTATAGACCTACTCGAATAACTCCCTATATACTCGAGTACTTCTTTTATCTCTCGTGTATATGCCTCTTGGCTTTCAAATTTTCCTGTGCCGCCTCTTCTATGGTTTTCGTTATTTCCTTATTTTATAATTAGACTTAAACCTAGGGTTTTATAAGTTCGAAATTCCAAAAATCATTCTACACGAAATAAATTCCAATCACTCGAGTACCCGTCCACCGCTTTGTCTTCACTCGAGAAATTGCAGAGCCATGATTTTTCCTCATCCCCCCGACAGAGTTTTTCCCATTTTCTGGATCATGGCCGCCATCTCCAAGATTGGTGTAGGTTCGGAGTTTGTTACTGCCGGGATTGCCGAGCTTTCAGACGACTTTCACAACTTGTTGTTTCTTCTAGACACCGCAGGGTTATCCTTCATCCTGCAAGAACCCTGCCAGATTTTCTTCCCCGAGGTAGCCGAATTCTTCTCAAATCTGAAGGTCAAGCGACATGGACTAGTCCTGAAATCAAAAGTGAAAGGTTCGAAAATTAAACTCTCCAAGACCACTGTCTCTCAACTTCTCCGATTGCCGATAATAGACGAGGAAGATGACTTAGATGATGAAGACTCTGATAGAACAACCTTATTCTGTGGCATTTCAGCCTACGCTCAGTATATCAAAAGATCAGACATGAATGCAGAAGGGAAGTTTCTGGTTGATGTTATTGGCAAGATTTTGATGTGCAAGACCAACTCCATAAGAGACATTCCACTGTATTTCTTCGACATAATGCAAGCCATTGTCTGCCCCAAGAAATATCAGTTTGGCATGCTGATTCTAGACAAAATCAAGGACAGCCTAAAATCCCCCAACTTCGCCAGAATTATCTCTCTGCGCCTCCATGAAACAAATCCCCAAGTATTTGACTTCTCCAAAGGTCCCCCTCTTCACCACATGAAGAAGGTCTCAATTTCCTCTATTCAGAGATGGGAGCTCAAGCTGAAGAATCCTGCCCAAGCTGCTAAGATTATAGAAGTTCCAGCAGATCCAGCATTAGAGGACAGGACTCTATCTCCCTCTGCTCAATATGTGGCCAGCTCCTCTAGTACACCAAGTGAGGGGGAGCCTGCTCCTTCTATCTCAGTCAGGATACCCTCTCCATCCAAAACTACCTCATCCCCTCAGCCAGAAATTTCTTTCCTACCTCATATACCTCAAACTCCAGCAACTCCTTCAGATCAGATACCTTAAGAATCTCTTCTCTCAACAGCTGCTGCCATAGATTCAATGATTGCTGAACTCTCTGAAGAAGTGCTGCCCATTCCTCCTCCTCCTCTATCTCCTCCAGCTCCATCCTCTGAATTTCACAAGGATTCAACTCCTAGACAATCTCCAGATAATTCTCCTGCCAGGACTCTAGCTTCCAATCCTGATTCCTCTCAACCACAGACAGATACCATTCTCATTTCTGATGAGCCCTCTCCTGTGCCAGCAGAGGCTCCTCTCAGAAACTTAGATTTCTCTATCCCTTATGATCCATAAGAAAGGGATTCTCTCATTCTTACAACAAGACATCCCAGCTCTGTGACCCTTGAAGAGATAGTTCCATGTGTAGCTCCTCCTCTCCCTTCTGCTCTTCCTACATCTGTTGCTCCTTCTACTGCTGCTGCTACAGACTCTTCCTCCTCTGACTTGCTGTCCTAGATCTCTCTCCTACTGCAAGACCAGAGAAAATATTTTGATGAATCTCTAGCTGTCATTACAGCCAAGGTAACTGCTCTTGAGCCTGAGATGAGCAGAGGCTTTGCTGAAATCCAACATAACACTAACAAACTCAAGTACTTATTTCAACTTGGTGGGAAAGCCCTAGACCACACTATCACTAGTGTTGGAAATGTTATGGAATAAGGTTTCACCCTTGCAAATAATCAAATAGAGCTAGACAAGAAAAATGAAGCCAACAAAAAGAAACTATGTGAAGAAGTTGGTCTTTTCAAAGAAGATACTATAGAGAAGTTATCTGTTGAAATCAGAAAGGGGGAGGGATTGATCAAAGAACTCAAAGAATAAGTAGAAAAATTAGCTGCTCAGAAGTCAGCTATATGGGAAACTCATGTGCAGACAATTCATGATGATGTGCTAGCCCAGATACAGAGTGTCAAATTTCATACCTATGACACTGCTGTCTAGATGCACAACCAGATTCTACCAGACCTAGCTGTTGACCCCAACATCATTCCTCATCACTTAAACCCTCTAGCTACTGCTGCCTCTGCCCCAGCTACTCCTCTACAACCTACCTTCTCTCCCAGGCCTGGAGACTCAGTTGCTCCTCCAAACACCTATGTTCAAGGCTGGGAAGAAGATCCTGCTGACAGTTTCCTTCAGGCTCCTCTAGAGATCAAAACTTACAAGAAGAAAAGGAAATATGGTGAAGGCCCTTCTGCTAGCAAGACTGTTCCTGCTAAAGCTCCTGAACATACTGAAGTTTGGTCTCCAACCTGCAAATCCCTGATTCTGTGAACTCTCAGATTCGTTATGGAATTCCATGAGAGAAGGAATATTCATTACAGCTCATATGAATGGGAACTTTATGAAAAATCCATGACCTAAAGGAGAATCTATGACAGAGAGTATGGGAGGAACAACCCTGCTGCCCCTCCAAGACCTCCCAAATATTATCCTAAACCCTACTGCTACCAGAGGAGACAGCAAGAGAAACTGGACAGATAACAACAAGGCTGATTTTCAAGAATGTTTGAGATTGTGAAATGAATGACTGTAGAGTTGATAATTTTGGACATTCTTATTTATATGATTCTATGTTTTTGCTCTTATTATCTTTTCTCATAGTCTATTGCTTGCTTGCATATTTTTCTACTTAGCATTTGTTATGTCTATAATTCACCTTAGTGTAAATGGTTCTGACTTCAACAAATAGGGGGAGATTGTTGGGAACTATGTCCATATTAACCCAGATTTGATGAAGTCACACTAGAACTAAGATGAATTAGTTTATATTTGATGCTTCGTTTGAGTTATGTGTTTGCAGGACTCCAATGGGAAGTGTAGGCCAATGTCAGTCTACAATGGGTCACCAAACATAGGACCATACAGTGTAATCCCTCATTGTGTGTTCCAAAGTGTCGACTCATGTATAGCCTCTCTATTGGGATACACTTCATATTCAAGCTATAGGACTGTGAAAAGACTTGATGCTGATTCCCCTCTAGTAGAAGAAAAATTACTGACAGAAATTTTTCTAAGTGTTTCACTCGAGTAGGTCGTTAACTACACGAGTAGATTGCTTGAGATATACTCGAGTAAAACTTATGCATACTCGAGTAAGAAAATTCTTCCTCTCGTGAAGTTAAGTAAAACACTCGAGTAGTTCACTGACATACTCGAGTAGCTTAATTACTTAACTACTCGAGTAGATCTCTCTTCCTACTCGAGTTGCCCAGAATTCAGTTTCCAAGTTCTTCCAAGTAAAACACTCGAGTAGTCCAAGTTAGATACTCGAGTAGCTCATTTTGTCTCGAGTAGTTCATACTCGAGTAGTTTACTCTTCCTGTTCCAGATTCCTCTCTCATAAATTTTTTCTAAGTCATTTACTCGAGTAGGTACTTTATATACTCGAGTAGGTCTCGACACTGTGTCGAGTAACTCTCTTTTCTGTGTCGAGTAGTTAAGAAATAATATAGTAAGTCCTTCATATACTCGAGAAGATTTCTTTCCTCACGAGTAGTTTAACCTGACTACTCGAGTAGCTATTTTTCCCGTGTGCAGAATATTTCTAAGTGTTTGTCTCGAGTAGTTCTTCTAACCACTCGAGTAGTTCAATTCTGCCTACTCGAGTAGTACAACTTGTACTCGAGTAGTTCTACTCCTTCCCGAGAAACTTTTCTGTGTACTCGAGTAGATCTTCTAAGTACTCGAGTAGTTGATTATATGCACTCGAGTAGTTGTCTTCAACCTACTCGAGTGGTCATGAATTATATACCCGAGTAATATTTCTTTGCTTACTCGAGTAGTCCTTGACCTACTCGAGTAGTTTTATTCCTACTCGTATATATGTCCTCATTTTCTCTGAAATTTCTTCTAAGTACAGATTTGATAGATTTTCAAATTTCGTGACATGATTGGTCCACGTGTACGTCATTAAAACCAATTATGACCGTTATTAGTACTCCTATAAAAGGTCTTGTCTAATCGACAAACCCTAATAAGAAAACAAGTTTTTCAAGAGGAAAATTATTCTAAGTTTTTGCAGCCGTCTCTTTCCAAAGAATCGTTGTTTCCTCTCTCTCTCTTCTCGGAACGAAAGCTGCCGCCGCCTCTGTTCTTCTCCGGCAGGGGATTCAATCTTCAGAGGAAATAGACTAAAGAAGTTTTACAGACCGAGACCGTTTCTCAATCGCTCATCCTCTTTCCGATCGTGTAATACAGAAGATTCAGATCTGGCCGAGATTTTCTTCATCTTCTCTGAAAGTGTCGTAAAGCTCACAAGAAGAAGATCCTGGTTGCTGTTTGCAGATCTGACAGGAAATCTTTGTCTGTACTTTCTTAAACAATTTTTGATTCTTGTTGGAGAAAGTTTTCTCTGAGTGTAGGAGTTTTCAACTCCGAGTTTGTAAGAAGTTCTTCCTTCCGAGTTGTAGATCCAGTTGATTGGATTGAGATTGTAGGAACTTTGTTCCGAGGGTAGGATTGATTTTCAATCCGAGATAGTGGAGTAGCTTAGTCTATTATATTGCAAGATCGGTGAGGGAAAGTGGATGTACCCAAGATCGGGGAACCACTATAAATCTTGTCTCGTCTGTGATAATTTTTTAGACAGATCTGTGATGTGTTCTAAGATTGTTTTTTCGCAAAAGACGCGCAACTCACCTATTAACCCCCCTCTAGGTGATTTAGGTTGACAACTATTATCTTTCAATAACAATTGGAGTGGAGGCCGGCGGAAGACTGTCGCCCTTCTAAGAACATCTTAAGTCATTAGGATCACTAAAGAGTAATAACGAGAGCTGGGGGTGAATTTTAGGTAGCCATCAACTAAAGTAAATATCTTTGAGAAAGGCAGCTTTGGGCGTAATCACATCGTAGTTCCTAGTGCCCCTGAGTTCCCTTCACCGGGTATACCCTGGGCAGTTCTGGGATTAACCTTAAATTACTAAGTATAATAATCCGTAGACAAGAGTAGTCTAATAGGTTAGGACATTGTGGTTCATTCTCGCCCGTGACGGGTTTGAGGGATTTGGAATAAAGGCACTATTGTGCGTTCTCACCTGTCTAGGGTTGGAGGGATTGTGATAAATGCTCACCCGTGTAGGGTTTGAGGGATCCAGGATCGGTTGGTCCTGCGAGCTGAAGGATCGGAATGAAATACTTGCATGTGCTTAAATTTTGTGGCGGGTCATGCTGTACTGGTCGATCGTCACACCGACGGCAGTACGGTGAACCAAGCGGGTGTGAGGGTTTGAGGGGCCAGTGGGTTGTTTTACACTACGGTCTGGAGGACGATCCCCGATAACGCACACCCAACCCAACAAGACTGACGGGCTGTCAGCAAAGTACGTACGCATAGACTCTAGAGTGCACCTTGTACGTGTACAGAGGCGTATGAGAGGGGTTTAATGTTTGGTAGTGTGCATACCGACCTAGAAGTGGAGATGCCCACTCCCCTGCTGCCGTAGCCACAACGGTGGTACCCGAGAGTGAAGCTAGCTCTCAAAAAGTGGGAACTAAAGGTCTGTGATCACAGAGTCATTTTGTGTGAGTTTCACTTGCCTGTGCATAAATTGCATCATAAATATTCATTCATATTAGGTCATACGCTTCATAGATCCTTATCATATAAAAAAGTATGGGCTCTTTTATATGATAAGTTAAATTTCCTGGAAACCTTAACTTATAAATTTGTATGGGCATTTTTATAAGTTAAGGTATGATTTGTGATGGTAGAGTAGAGGTAGCATAGTTTTACTTTCCTGCTCTTACTTTTAGTTCCTTTACTTACTTTACCGTACTGCACTTATCTTACTCATTTCATTTTTATACTTTACTTACTGCACTTGTACTTATTGCATAGAACTGCTAGAGTAGAACTACTATTACTCTTCATATACTTGTTAGTATAGTGTCACTGCCACCTGTTGTACTTGATACCCCTTGATATCCTCTGCTTCGTCCTCCCGCACAGTGCCTAGGAGTTGCGGGGTTAGGTGTGGAGGAAACGACTTAGTCTTTTTGACTAATGGTTGGTGACCAAACCTTTTTAGGAGCTCGAGGAGATGGAGCACCAGCACGACCAACAGGACGGGATGGCAGGACGTAAGGAGCTGATACCACCGCCTACTACTACTACTGCATAGTTGCCTCAAGTGGGATGACTTGGTGATGATAGATACCTTTCGCTGTTTAGAGTTGACAGAGAGATTTTGATATGATGTACTGGGCATAAGCCCTTATTACTCTTCATTTTATTTTTGTACTCATTTGGACTGATGTTTTCCTTTCATATATTTATATATATGTACTGTGACTGTTGATTAGTTGTGGTTTGCTTTTACCGTTATACTTCTGTTTCTTATTTTGCCCTACAGGTCATATGATCGTACTAGCCGACAGAATCGACGTGTTGCGTTGTCGACTAACCCGTGCGTTAGTGCCACCGTAAGACGTCGGTTCTGGGCATAAGACCCTATAGCCTCCTTGGTAAGGGGGAGGGGGTGTTACATCGAGCCATCCTGCTTTGGATGGGAAGATGATGTTGACCCGATCTACCACACTGCCTGCCCCTGTAATGAGCATATCGTGCTAGGGTTATGGAAACTCTGGCCACCATGCTTATGAGTGCCAAGCAGGTGAACTATTTGCGGAACAGGTAGGTATGGTTTGTGAAGAAAATGGTAATTTTATAAATAATCAAAATCGTGATGTGCCTTACAATAATACTTATATCCCTAACACAAGAAACCATCCCAATTTCTCGTGGAATCAAAACGCGCCTGGTCAAAGATGGCAGGGGGGACAGCATCAATTCGATGCTCGGGCTTCTGGTAGCCAGCCGCGACCATCTTAGCCGGGTTATAATCAGAATTTGCAAGGGTCGCGAAAGAGCGCGTTAGAGGAGATGATGGAAAAGTTTGTTGAAATGGCCTAGTCGAATATGGCTACTCAGACTGCTTCCATGAGGAATTTGGAAACGCAATTGGGACAATTGGCCCACGAATTTTCTGAGCGCGCCCGAGGCATACTTCCTAGCGACACGGAGAAGAATCCCCGTGAGCAGGGTAAGAGTGTTGAGTATGTGGGGTAATGTAATGCCCGTGAAACGACTGTTAAATGTGAGATAAATACCGTAGAAACTCTAGCGCTTTGTGTTTCCGGTTCATCTGGCAACATTGTTGCTTTGCAAGATGTTGAAAAATGAATTTGAATATCGAATCTGATGGAAGGAAATCCTTAATGCTAGCAGATGGATCTGTGGTTGAGACCAATGGAGAGGTAAAGGGTGTAGAAGTGGTTTTGAATGGGGCGGCTGTCTTCACAGACGTTCAGGTGCTTGGACCCAAGGGTAGCACGTCAAAACCCATCCTTGGGGTCCCCTTCCTGAAAGCCAGTGAGGCGACGTTGCATTTTGATGCTAGTGGAGTCACTGTTGCGCCCAAAGTTATTGACCTCATAGAACAAGTAAACTTAACTACCGTGTCATCTAATGATGTTTCAAGTGGTGCTACGACAGATTTTTAATCGAAGAGATAAGAACAGGTTGAGGAAGATGTTGAAACGGCAATGATAACTAAAGGGAAAGAAGTGACACAGGTCCTTGATGTGATGCATGATGCTGCTGCGAAGATGGATGTGTTACGCACGCCGGATGTGGGCATGCAGAATTTCGATTAAAAAGCTGCAAGTTGTTTAGACAAAGTCTGTAAAACTATGGAACAGGTTTCATGGGATGATCATTCACCCTCAGCGGGTGAAGAAAGGATGCCCCTGGATTTGTATGTTAATCTAGATGCTATATAGCCGAGTGTGACCTTACCGCCATGGCACTCCTCTTCTATGGAATTAAAACGAAAGGAGTTGCTTCTGCGCAAAGTGCAGAGTTTTGCCCACAGGCGCAAGACGGAGGAGGGTAGGGGCAGGGGAGACTTATCTTCCTTGGGCCCTAAAGCTTTCCCCTCTTCCTCATCTTGCGTGTCTGGGGGGATATATCACAAATCGGCATTTAGCTGAAAAGTGAGGGATCTCCGGGGTCGTTTCCTTTTGTCTTGTTACTGCTAGCATTTTATTTGCTTAATGCTGTGTGTGACTTTGAATTCTCTTTCTCTGCATATTAAACTTTTGTTAGCTGAACATTATATAAAACAATTTATATAGGTATTTGGTCCACCTTAAGGACGGTAAAGAAAAGGGCTTCTGGGAGAAAACCCAATTTAGCTGTGTTTAATTTGTTTGTTTAGCTTTTTGAGTGTGCATGCCTATTAATTGCTTGGTTGGAGATGTGCTTCTTGCAGGTGATTTTGACTTGGTTGTGGGCTTATTGATCAAGTTTATAGCTAATCTTCTGGTATGCTCATCTTCTGAGCATTGGGTAACTTCTCCTATTTTCTCATTTAAATTTTAACTTCAACATATTTTGCTGTGCTTCTTAGCTTAAGTCTGGCGGAGAGCTTGTCAATGTTACCTTTACACGTGCACTTCATTTGTATACCAGTAGCTATTTTTAATTTATTTGTTTAGGTTATTACATTGTGCATCGTTGCACCCACATGGGCGCGTACTTAACTATTTGCGTACGGCGAGTCAAACTTGTTTCTTTCGATAGATTTAGGAAAATTACCTTGCTAACATAGGATTATGAGACCAGATAAAATGTTGACCTTGCTATGCTGCTAGTCGAGTGCTCCCGTCTCGTGTTGAAATTAGAGTAGAATTAATTTTTCTGCATGCTTTTAGCTGTATATTTTTCTGATTGTGTAAATTCTTTTTATTCTACTCAAAAATTGCGGAATCCGGTGTGAATCCGACTGTAGCTTAGGGATGTGTGTAGACATCTGTTAGATTTGTATTGCTCGAGTCGGGAGGATGGATAGTCTTTCTCGTTGGATAAGAACTTGCCCCAAGCTACTCTCGAAGCATTGGTGCATGGTTAGTTAAGCGTGAGCATGATGTAGGCCATCATTTTTGCAAGGTTGAGCTTTGTACCCGTTCTTAACATCTTATCCTCGCTAGCCCCGTTGTGCCTACCCATCCAGTGATTCAGCTCCACTTTTATTTCACTAAAGCCTCGTAGCCGACCTTAGTCGCACACCCAAGTCTAGCTTTACTGTTTTCTAATTTCATGATGGGGGTGTTGATGTGGTGTTGTTCTTGGTGAAATGTGAGGTTGTGCTCCCCTGTTTTTATTTGCTGGAATTGTGCAAAAGAAAAAGAATAATTAAGAAGAAGATTTATAAAAAGAAAATTTGAAAAAGAAAGAAAAAGAGAAAGGAAAAGTATAACTGAAAATCTGATTTGAGTTAATATATATTTTTTGGAATTGGCGGTACGCACACCCATATTTTAAAAATTAAGTCTGGGGGTGTGGTGTACCCGCGTGTTTTGTGGGTATCAGATAGATTCTTTTTATGCTAGCTCAGTTGGGTTTTGAGCGTAGCCTTCATTTTTATCCTTGATTACCCCGCCTTAACCCAAGCCCCATTACCACCCGAAGTCCTACGGACTTGCGCTTAAGGCAATCTAGTGTCGTGGAGAGAGTGCGAACGAGCAAGCATATAGTTGCCGACATTGGTGGATTCCTTTGGAGGTTTCCCGAATCCCGATCTTTGGCAATACTCGCCTTATCGGTTCGTCTATTTTCTCCCTACGCGTGACCAGAGGATTCACCGCGATTCTGTTTTTGAGTAGTCATAGAATTTGTTACGCATGCTGAAAAAGTATAAATTATTTTGTATGCTTAGAAATTTTCTCTACTGTATTTTTACACCCGCGAGCGTGCGACTTCGCATGGTACCCCGGATCATAATTACTGTGTTAGTCAGTTCTTTTTCTAGTCTGCAAGGATCTTCTTTGCTTGGGAGGCGCAAATAGGTATGTCTGAGGGTGTGATGAGTCCCATTTATATAGGGTTTTGCGGACTCATCTGTGCTGGTTTTCATGGCTTTGCACTACACTTTTCGTTGTTTTCATTGATATTTCATTCCTACTACGTTTCACGATTAGTGCACTTTTCAAGCCCGTCAATGCGTAATTGCGCATTCAATTGCTGGGGGTATGAACTTGGTGCTCCCCAGGGCTCATTCCAGTAGTTTTTATTGCATTTTGTTGATTACTGGAGGGTCCTCCTTTTTGAGTTTTTATTGTGTGCAGGTGGTGCATTTTCCCTAAGTCTAGAATGTAGTTTTCAGGAAAATGCATGGTTATGCGTTTCCTTAGCACACGGTCCTTTGTGATCGTGCGCTTTGTTTGTGTAGGAGAAAAGTTGAGCTAAGCTCGACGAACTGAGCTCGACGATCTTAACGCACGGTTAACGCACGGTTTCTTCGGAACCGTGCGCGAAGGAAACACACAGTTTTCCTGTAGCCTTCTGGTTTTAGACTGGGTTGCCTGCATTTTCAGCTTTCTGTCGTTGCCCGTGCGAATTACTTCGCGCAGGGGCAGATCGCCCGTGCGCGAAGGAAACACACGGGTCAACGCTTCTTCTTCCTCATGCATTTTACTGATATTAATATTGCACGGTTCACGCATGGTCGTGCGCCTGACCGTGCGTGACCATTTATTTTTGACTTTTTCTATTTAAGCCACAGATTTCTTCTGGACCGGGATCATCTCTGTTTTCACCGCCATTTCCACTCCTTGGAGCGGGAACTCGTCCTTCCAGCCGTCATGTTCTCTCTCCTACTTGGAGGGTTGATCCGGCCACCCATTCTCGTCCAAAGAGCTTGCTAAAGCTTCATCTCCAACCGCCATCGCCATTGCCGACCACCAAGCTACCGTTTGAGTTCTTAGTGTAGATCTTGCAAAGCTTTTCGCTCTGATTCGAGTCAGCGACCACAAAATGAAGAAGACGGGTATTAAGAAGGAAGTGACAACTCTTCGGGATCCCAAATACCTTCCCAAGTCTGAGCTAGGACGAGGCTTGACAACCCTTGCTTCCGACCGAGAATCTTGGAGAGCCTTCAAGTGTTTGGTTGTATTTCACGCCCTCTTTTCTTGTATTCACTTTAACCTGAACTTGTGTTAGTATGCTTGAGGTTTAATAACCATATTTTGCTCAAGGTCTTGCTATGGTTTGGTGTGGTGATTACTTGATGATGATGTTTGTTGATGTGCTTCGTCTTTGTTAGATAAAGTGGTTTTTGATCCGTTCTAGCGAGTGCTAGAAGCACATGTTGCGAAGAGGTGTTTACGACCATCGTTAGTTTGTCCATCTCCGCCATTACTCTTTGGAGTAATTCACCCTGGCGACACGGTGACGGCGACCCGCACTAGATTAATGTTGCTTAGTGTAGGAAACATAGATCAAACGCCCTCATTTTTGCTTAGCACTTTCATTCATTTCTCAGAAAGCGGAATCTATGTTCCCTACTTGCACTCCACGTGAGATCGATACTTGGGGAAGCTACTCCTCCCTTTTATTACTTGACCGTGAACGGTAATCTTACTGCCCGCGCATCATACATCTCTGCCACTGTTTAAGATTCCTCCTTCTTGAAGTTCTCATATTGAAATATTAGGAGGGATCTTCTATCCTTTCTTTCATTTGCAAAGCCTGCCACCATCAGGTTTAGAGAATCCCTGATTTCTTTTGCAGAAGAGCATTCAGCCACCTTTTGGAAGATTTCATCTGACATTGTTTGGGCCAGAATGTTCATAGCTTTTGCATAAGCTATTTTGGCCTTCTTCTGAGCATCAGTCCACTCAGGTGGTGGAACTGTATGAGTGCTGGAAGTTGCTGTGGAAGTGGATGCTGATGGTTAAGGAGGACCCGTCAAAATAGAGTTTAAAATGTCCTCATCAATAGAGTTCATATATAGCTTGATTCTTGCCTTCCAGATTGAAAATTTGTTTAAGTTGCAAATTGGAGGTCTGATGCTAGCATAATCTTTATTTTGTGCCATTGCTGTAAAAAATGGAACACTAAAGAAGAGAGAAACAATCTAACAAGGATCTTGGTTCAGATGTGAATCTATGAAACCAAAGATAACCTGCTCTAATATCAATTGGAAGTAGTGGTAAGGAGGATAGCAACAGAGGGGTTAGACTGTTTACTCTAGAGGGGGGGGGGGGTGAATAGAGTATATTAAAATCCTTTAGATTTTTTTTTCATAGTTGAAATAGTGGTACTAATAAGTGTAAATTAGAAAGGTGTAGAAATAAAACTAAGCAAGACATCAATCAGCACACAGAAAGAAAATAAAATAGCATCACAGACGACACAAGAATTTTATAGTGGTTCCCCGAAAACTTGGGTACATCCACTCTTCTACCACCCTGGTAGGAATCCACTAAGGTTTTTGATCAGGTGCCCTGTCACCAATCAGGTTTTTGTTCAGGTGTTTGTCACCACAAGATCTGCTTCAGGTAGATCTGGAAACCCTTCAGGCTTTTGATCAGGTGTCTAAAAACCAAGTCAAGTCTTTTGATCAGGAGACTTACAACCAAGTGATTAACTTTTGAAGGGAGCTAGAACCCTGTGTACAGTGGGTGAAATAAATGAAACTTGATGTTATCTTCTCTTTGTCAAAGCAACTGAGAAGATTAGTGGATCCTTGATGGTGTCAAAGTTCCCCCTGAGATGAAGATTTGTTCAGGAAGAATGGAAGCTTTGCAGGGTGAGTAGGCCTTCTTGAAAAGATCTCCAGGAAGCTGTAGAATGATTGAAATTGGTTGTCTCTTGGCAGCTTGCTGGAGGAAGAACACTTTTGATGTTGGCCACTACCGCGGACACTAGACGGGTTAAGGGAAAGAAACGAACGCCACGCTCAATCCACAATCTCTCACGCACTAGAGTCAATCGCAGCGCACTCGCAAGCGTGTTTTCACAGTTCACCAACGTACGGTAGCCACCCCGCGGGAAGGTCGAGCGAACGACGATAGGCCGACGTTCTCCCAAGCTAAAAGGACCAATATTGGGTCCGGCCGAGCGAAGGTTGTACCAAAAGAGATCTACCCAAAGTGCGATCGAAAAATGGTAGATCTCTCCCAACAAAAATACGGGGTTCGCCAAACCCTTTTCGGAAATAACGCGGTTAAGATCGATGCAAAATCCAAAGGAAAACCCACGAAGAATCTAACGATTCAAATCCAACGCAAAAATTATTCCGTCCACTAGAACATCAAGAGGGAAGCACATGTGAGTGGAGAGGATCGTTACCCAAGTCGGAATAGATGATTCCGACTACCTTTGAAGGGCCGCTCTTCCGCGGATCCACCGGAGTCGCGCCGGATGGAGAGATAGATCGTCCGCCTTGACCGCGTCACGCCAAAGTTCAGATTTTCGCCGTAGGATGAAGCCTTTCCGGTCAAGCTTCGCGTGGAGGGGCTGCCGGTTCTCTTTCAAGGGGCTGCTCGGTGGAGGTGGTAGTGGGCTGGCCGGCTATGGAAGGAGGAGGCCTGGTTGATGTGGATGTGTGGTGGTGGTGGCTTAGATGAAGGGAAGCAAAGGGTGCTGGCCGAATTTTTTAGAGAGAGAGAGAGAGGGGAAGTGGGGTGGCGGCTAGGAGTTGTAGAGAGAGAGGGAGAGAGATTTAGATAGGAAAGTTTTAGGGTTTTCTTTTCTCATTCAACTTAAGTTAAAACAAAGCATACATGCCTATATATAGGCTTACCAACAAGTCTTGGCTATATGTAGCCCAAAATAAAATAAAAATAACACACAATATGGCTATATGCAGCCCACAATAAAATATCGCAAATAGCATACTAATAATAAGATAAAGTTAACTATATATTTGTCTTGCGCCGAGGGCAAAAATTGTAGCGCCGCTCCATACGAACACCACGGCGACGCGAGTCCTTTGTTGGAGACGAAGGAGGGTCTTCCGTTAGAGTGTCGTCATCAACAACTTGGGGGCCGCCGTCCACTTGGGGGCCGTCGTCGCCACCAATCCTCCCCCGCTTGAAAGGACTCATCACCGATGAGTTGTCTTGAAGATACCGTCAGAGAAGAACACCATCCAAGAGAGCCACTTCCGCTTCTGGGAGCCAAGAGTCATCAGAGGCAGGGCGATCACGCCAGCGGATCAAGTAGCGGCGCACATCGCCATCAACAGTGGGAAACACGTCATCCTGGAGAATCCTGTCTGGCAAAAAGGCGGTCCTGGCAAACCTGGGAAAAGCATTAGGCAGCAAAGGGGGTAAATCTATATCATCAACATGTAGCGTACCTCCGTTGGAGACCGACGGAGAGAGCGAGCCCTTACCCCCCTCAACCCCATACCCATGAGAATCTGTAGTGGAACTAAACGGACAGGAAGATAGTTCTAGTGGCGGAGCAATATATGGCGTTAAATCCGAAACATTAAAAACAGGGGAAATACCCCAATCAGTTGGCAGTTCCAAAAGAAAAGCATTGTCTCCTAACCGTTTTAAAATCCGAAAAGGTCCAGCTCGCCGATCCGCTAACTTTTTTAAGGTGCCCGTAGGCAACCGTTCAGGGATGAGACGTACCATGACTAAATCGCCCACTTTCAAGGGAGACACTCTCTTATGTGTGTTGGCATGAACTTGATAAGACGCGTATTGAGTGGTAAGCGTTTCATTTATGCGTTTGTGAAGATCATGGATGTGAGAGGCAAAGTCCTGTGCAAATTGACTTGACTTAAACGATGGCGGTAACGGAAGCAAGTCAAGGGGCACGTGAGCTTTATAACCGTGCACGATCTCATTTGGGGACAAGCCCGTGGACCTATTTTTGGAATTATTATATGCCAGCTGAGCATGAGGGAGGATAAGGTCCCATGTACCCTTGTGGTCTCCCACAAGGCATCGAAGCAAACTACCTAAACTTCTGTTCACAACTTCTGTTTGCCCATCCGTCTGCGGATGGTACGCGGAAGAGAATAGAAGTTTGGTGCCCATAATCCTCCACAGGGTCTTCCAAAAATAACTAGTAAATTTCACATCCCTATCAGTAACTATAGACTTCGGAACTCATCGATGGCCTACCACCTCTTTAAAATATAATTGTGCGACGTGTGACGCGTCGTTGGTTTTATTGCACGCGATAAAATAAGCCATTTTAGAAAATCGATCTACAACAACTAAGATAGAGTCGTGACGTCGAAATGTGATTGGGAGGCCGAGAATGAAGTCCATGCTAACGTCTTCCCAAGGAATAGACGGAATCGGAAGAGGGGTATAAAGCCCCGCGTTAGTTTTGTTCCCCTTAGCCAGTTGGCACGCTCGGCAACTACCCACGATCTTACTAACCATGGCCTTAAGACCGGGCCAATAAAACTTGTCTTCAACTAACGTGATCGTCTTGTCACGACCAAAGTGTCCCCCTAACCCTCCACCATGCAATTCCCACACTATGAAGTGGCGTAGGGAGGAACGGGGGATGCAAAGCTTCGAATGGTTAAGTAAGTAGCCGTCCCGAATCTAAAAAGAAGTAATGGTTGTCGGCGAGTCATCTTGGGTGGCGAAATAGATATCCTTAAAATCTGGGCAGTGGACGTACTCGTCCTTAATCCTATCGAAGCCAATCACCTTTACTTCTAGCGTGGAGAGAAATAACGAAACACGACTAAGGGCGTCGGCTACGCGGTTGAGAGTCCCCTTGAGGTGTTTGATAATGAAAGTATACTCCTGTAGATAGGAGACCCATTTGGCATGTCTAGGACTAACCTTAGTTTGAGAGTTAAGAAACCTTAGCGCTTCATGATCGGATAAGATGACAAACTCCTTAGGAAGTAAGTAATGCCGCCAATGTTGGAGGCATCGAATGACCGCGTAAAACTCCCGATCATAATTGGAATAATTTAATTTTGGACCTGCTAGTTTCTCACTGAAATACCCCATAGGATGGCCTTCTTGACTCAACACTCCACCAATTCCCACTCCAGACGCATCACATGACAACTCGAAAACCTTGGTAAAATCCGGTAGCCGCAAAAGGGGGGCTTCCGACATGCGCGATTTAATTAATTGGAACGCCGCAGCGGCTGAGTTCGTCCATGTAAATTCACCTTTTTTCATGCACTCGGTAATAGGGGCCATAATACTACTAAAATCCTTAATAAATCGCCGATAAAATGTAGCGAGCCCATGAAAACTCCTAACATCCCGTATGTTGGCGGGCTCGGGCCAATCTCTAATGGCTTGCACTTTCTTGGGGTCTACGTGGATCCCCTTCGAACTCACAATATAACCGAGGAACTCAACCGATGTCACATGGAAGGTACACTTCTTAATGTTCACGAATAATTTTTCTGATCTCAGCGTGGTAAGGATGGTTCCTAAATGTGACTCATGATCAATCGTGGAGGTGCTAAATACCAAAATATCGTCAAAATATACCACGATGAATTTTCCCATATAGGGTTGGAATACGTGGGTCATCATCCTCGAAAACGTGCTCGGCGCATTGGAAAGTCCAAACGGCATAACTAACCACTCGTAGAGCCCTTCCTTAGATTTAAAGGCGGTTTTCCACTCGTCACCTTCCCTAATTCGGATCTGATGGTAGCCACTCTTAAGATCCAATTTCGAAAAAATCGTGGCACCGGCTAACATGTCCAATAAATCATCCAAGCGAGGGATGGGAAAGCGATATTTAATAGAGATTTTATTAATGGCTCTACTATCCACACACATCCTCCAAGAGCCGTCCTTCTTGGGGGCAAGTAAGGCGGGCACGGCACACGGGCTCTTGCTGTGGCGGATAAAACCCTTTTGCAATAAATCCGAGATCTGGGTTTGCAACTCTAAGTGCGCGGAGGGGTTTAGCCGATAATATGGGAGGTTGGGCAATGAAGAGCCCGGAATGAAATCAATGGCGTGTTGGATTTCCCGCAACGGGGGTAATTCAGCCGGTAGCTCTTCCGGGTACACGTCCACAAACTCTTCTAGGAGTTTTCTCAACGCCGACGGCAAGTTCTCAAAAGGGGCTGCGTCTTCCTTAACTTGTAGGCACACTAAGGCATAGAGGACCCCATCTACAAAGGTAGTACGCTTCAATTCTTTCCTTCCTATCAGGCTCAACGTCTTCTTCTCGACCGGGACGACCGTATCCTTCGAGGGGGCCGAAGGATCTTTCGGCGGGGCGGGTTTTAAGAGGATGGTTCGGCCATTAAATTTAAACTCGTAAGTGTTGGCCCGACCAAAGTGGGTGACGTCATGATCGTACAACCAAGGGCGACCCAACAAGACGTGGCACGCATCCATAGGGATGACGTCACACCAAATCTGCTCAGAATAAGCTTTGATGGTAAGGGGTACCAAGCATCGCTTCGTCACAGGGAGGGACGACTTGTCTACCCATGCCACTTTATAAGGGTGAGGGTGTGGCTCGGCAACAAGGGACATCCGTCTCACCGCGGCTTCAGAAATTATGTTCATGCAACTACCGCTATCGATGATCAACCTACACCATTTTTCACCACTCTTAAAATTCAACGTGAAAATGTTCGTCCTATTCCAATCGTCTAACGCTCGAGGGGTCGCCAGGATACACCTCATAACCATCATACGGGGGTCGTCCTCCATATCACTAGGCACTCCGTCCGACTCGCTCTCTTCGCCCGCCTCGTAAGTAATGTCGTCGGCCCCACCGGCGGAATCTAACAGGGCTAATGGTCTGGGTGTAGTAGGACAATCACTAGCATAGTGCCCTTGGACCCCGCAAGCGTAACATGTGACATTCGTTCTGTTGACCCGACCCACTGGGACTCTCTCACCCGAGGGGTTTCTATCATTCCTAGCCGTTACGACTATGGAGGTCGAGTCGGGGGACTGATACTTTCCTTTAGCCTTATAGGTGGGGGTGGGAGGCGGTCCTAAAATGGACTTCCCCTTTTGGAACGAGCGAGACTTGCCCTTAAGCGCGTTGTGCTGCTCAATATCTAAGGCAGCATTGAAAGTGGTGTGCAAATCGGTGTGACCATAACGCAGAAGCTTTCCTTGGATGTCGGGGTTTAGTCCCTTATGGAACCTGGAGAGGGTGACCTCGGGCATCTCTTTCACGTCACACCTAACCATCATGTCCTTCAGCAAACTCATATACTCAGACACCGACCTAGTCCCTTGCTTAAGGGTGGCTAAATCATCGAACATTTGTGTTCGATGGTAAGTAGGGACGTACTGTTCCGTTAGCCTAGCCTTCATTACATCCCAGCCTATGGGCAACGCTCCGTTCTCGGCCCTCATACGCCGCTCCTCATTCAGCCAAAATATTTTAGCGCGCCCTAGCAACTTCATTCTCGCTACTCGCACCTTATCCGCGTCGTTCAGGGTGTACCACTCGAAATAACATTCGATCTCCATGATCCAGTCCTGGAAGACTTGGGGATCTCCTAAACCATCGTAGGATGGTGGCTTGACTCGGACGGCCCGAGTAAGGTCAAACTCGTACGGTGCTCGTGGGGCGTTCTCATTAGGAGGGTGGGGGTAAGGGTTGTGATGCTCGCCCACCCGTGGGTGACCGGGTTGATTACGGGGTGCCCCGTGTGGTAACCCCAATCCGTGAAGTGCTTCCCTAATGGCCGTCAACTGCTCCGTGAAATCCTGACGGAGCTCCTCAATCTCTGTGAGGGGACGACCCTCACCCCGGTCATCATCCATATTAGACGACGATGGAGGATATTCCGTACTGAGCCTAGTATGCATGCAAAAGGAAGACAACAGATTTCAGACAGAACGAAGAAGGAATTAATCCCACTTAATGACTATAGGAAAATAAATTTTTTTTTGATTTTCTTGCAGGAAATAAAAAGAGGATTATTAAAAAATTTATTTTGATTTTGTTGGCTGAAAAATAAGAAAACTACGCCGCTATTGGCAGACCAAAGATAACTTTTTTTTGAGATTTTTTTTTTGTGACAACTAACGCACAAACACAAGTGCAGGTTAACGTGCTAAAAGAGGGGAGGGTGCCAATTAAAAAATTGACAAGAACCTCCCTCTGATACCAAAATTTGATGTAGGCCACTACCGCGGACACTAGACGGGTTAAGGGAAAGAAACGAACGCCACGCTCAATCCACAATCTCTCACGCACTAGAGTCAATCGCAGCGCACTCGCAAGCGTGTTTTCACAGTTCACCAACGTACGGTAGCCACCCCGCGGGAAGGTCGAGCGAACGGCGATAGGCCGACGTTCTCCCAAGCTAAAAGGACCAATATTGGGTCCGGCCGAGCGAAGGTTGTACCAAAAGAGATCTACCCAAAGTGCGATCGAAAAATGGTAGATCTCTCCCAACAAAAATACGGGGTTCGCCAAACCCTTTTCGGAAATAACACGGTTAAGATCGATGCAAAATCCAAAGGAAAACCCACGAAGAATCTAACGATTCAAATCCAACGCAAAAATTATTCCGTCCACTAGAACATCAAGAGGGAAGCACATGTGAGTGGAGAGGATCGTTACCCAAGTCGGAATAGATGATTCCGACTACCTTTGAAGGGCCGCTCTTCCGCGGATCCACCGGAGTCGCGCCGGATGGAGAGATAGATCGTCCGCCTTGACCGCGTCACGCCAAAGTTCAGATTTTCGTCGTAGGATGAAGCCTTTCCGGTCAAGCTTCGCGTGGAGGGGCTGCCGGTTATCTTTCAAGGGGCTGCTCGGTGGAGGTGGTAGTGGGCTGGCCGGCTATGGAAGGAGGAGGCCGGGTTGATGTGGATGTGTGGTGGTGGTGGCTTAGATGAAGGGAAGCAAAGGGTGCTGGCCGAATGTTTTAGAGAGAGAGAGAGAGGGGAAGTGGGGTGGCGGCTAGGAGTTGTAGAGAGAGAGGGAGAGAGATTTAGATAGGAAAGTTTTAGGGTTTTCTTTTCTCATTCAACTTAAGTTAAAAGAAAGCATACATGCCTATATATAGGCTTACCAACAAGTCTTGGCTATATGTAGCCCAAAATAAAATAAAAATAACACACAATATGGCTATATGCAGCCCACAATAAAATATCCCAAATAGCATACTAATAATAAGATAAAGTTAACTATATATTTGTCTTGCGCCGAGGGCGGAAATTGTAGCGCCGCTCCATACGAACACCACGGCGACGCGAGTCCTTTGTTGGAGACGAAGGAGGGTCTTCCGTTAGCGTGTCGTCATCAACAACTTGGGGGCCGCCGTCCACTTGGGGGCCGTCGTCGCCACCAACTTTGATGAAGACAGTGAGATTTCTTCTTAATTGTTTTCTGATGTATGTCTTGTTCTCTGTCTGGGTTCTTCTTTCTTGCTTTTTCTTCCCCTTTTGTTTGTTCTTGTTGTTGTTATGCTAAACTGCCGGAGAGGAAATCTCTTTTTGTATTTCTCTGTATATTTCTCCTTTGAATTTGAATTGACTGCGTTGAATGCTGACTGCCTGGAGAATGAAAATTCGACTGGAGAGAATATTACATTAATGGATTTCCCCAACTGACCTATTAAAAACGGCAAGTGATAATCCTGATGAATAGCCAAATCAATGTTGCTTCTAACGGTTATATTCAGAGAATATTAAGTATTGATTATTCAGGAATTACTGCAATGGAATAAGGACAAAAGAAGGAAAAGTCTAAGTCTGGATCTATACAGAGTTCGTCGAGCAAAGAATAGATTTCGTCGACCTGAGTCCAGAGTTCGTCGACCAGAGAAATCATGTTCGTTGACCAGATAATTCCTCTTCGTCAACCTGAGCACCAAGTTCGTCGACCTGAGAACAGCTAACTGCTTTCTGATAAATCTTGCCAATTCTGTGCTCTAACTTCATCGAGCTGATAAAAAAACTTCGTCGATTGGAGTTCAGAGAAAGGATTCTGGACTTAGAATGTTGAAGTTGAGCTTCCAGAAATCGTCGACCTGAGCTCGAATATCATCGAGCTCAACTCAGAGAATTGTCTCTGAGTTCATCGAGCTGAGCAAGACTTCCATCGAGCTGAGTTTGACGAACGTCGAACTCACTTTCTTGAAACTTGATTTTTCTCTAAGTCTGGAGTCTTCTGCAGTCTTTTGTTGGCTGGTCCATGCAATGTTAACTCTAAGGACATAGCATAAACTCTAGGAAACAGACATGACCCTGGCTATAAATGGTGGCTCAAATATCCTAGTTACTGAACCTAGCCCAAATCAAACTAGGGATCCAACAGAGACCTACTCATGTACTCTCACTACAACAGACTACAGACCACACGACTCTGTAAATTGCAAGTTTACCCTGGAGTCTTCTCCGACTTTCAAAAAAATCATCACCAATCCAGGCCAACATGTCCAGATGGGAATCATACAACAAGCGTATTCCATACTTCGATTCCAGATTATAAGTACAAAGGTAATGGGGTAACAACCGATCAACCTGTCGAGAGAATCACTTCCACGTACTCGTGGAGAATTTACCCTCACATGCAAAAACAAAGGACATCACATGTCCAAGAAGTAAGATCATTACCCTTGAAGACATCTTTGGAGCCAAAAATCAAAATCCAAATATATGAAAAGAACTGCACAGGGCCGCTCTTCGTAGATCTAGGCTCGGTTCACAATTTGGGGAACTAAAGCTCTGGTGATGACAAGATTCTCCTTCTCCTTCCTTATCCTTGTTTTCCCTCTCTCTGACTCTTAGAAAAAGAATGTCTAGGTTTAGAATGGAGCTATCTCCCATTATATGGCCTTAAACCAGTAGAAAACACTGCCACCATCATATTGTGACAGACTGTCCTGATTCCAAACGCTTCTTTGAAAAGTGTGCAACCGCCGCGCGTTAAGTAGGTAATATCATGCGGTAAGAAGGTACCTCCGCGCGATATCTCCAATCGGTGGCTTCTCTAGCAATCCCAGTGTTCAAATTCTCCAATCACATGCCGACACATGGCCATGTCATAACTGTCGCACTACCGCCACGCGGTACCACACTATCGCCACGCGGTACCACACTATCGTCGGGGGGCAAGTAAAGCATCTTGTCAACGAAACACTTACGATGAAAAATCACTACCGCTACATGGTATCGCTATTGCCTCATGGTAGCTCATAGAGAGACACTCTAAATAAATCGACCATGCTACCGTCAGCGCTAGTTCTACCGCTAAGTGGTAGATCTCAGAGAGCTATACCTGGTGAAAACTGGGGCATTACAATTCTCTGCCCCTTAAAAAACATTCATCCCAAAATTGGTACATACAGGCAAACAACAAAGAAGTATGAAACACAAAAAATTGTTCCTCGACAGAACAGCTCGGGGAACTCCTTAATCAAGGTTTGCTTGCGCTCCCATGTGAGCTCCTCATTGCCATAATTGTCCCACTGAACTTTGACCACCTTGATCACCTTGTTCAGTAACTGCTTTACCTCCATATCATTGATCCAAATGAGCTTGTCCTTCGTCTTTAACCACTTTTAATCGTCACTTGATCAATGTCAGCCACCGGAGTAGGTACTTTCAATGACTCCCTTAACACTGATATGTGGAACACATCGTGCAGGCCGCTTAACTCTTTCAAAAGAGCGAGGCGATAGGTGTAAGACCCTTTTTTTCTTTTTCAAACACCGGGGTCTTAGGCCCAGAACCGCCACTTTACGGTGACATCTTCACGCCCTGAAGGGGTCATCACCGCAAATTGCCGATTCTGCCGGCCGATTTGATCACAGAAAAGCAACAAGAGTAGAGTAAGCACAAGAGTGGTAAAACTCTAACTAGAAGTCCACAAAATACCATCACATCAGAGTAAATATATCTCCACGAAGGGAGAGTCCACAGAATATAATGAACTGTAAATAAGGGCTTAAGACCGGTACATCATATCCTCACTACATAATCACTCAAGAGGAAGCAAAGTAAAACACTACTAAGGCCAGGGGCTCACAGTCCCCGCCGTCTGAACTACGGTGCTAGACTGCACCATCTCCAAGCGTGCCGACCTACGGGGCTGCTCCTCCATGCTGGGCTCCCCGATCCCCTAAATGATGTGGTTCGAAAACCGTTAGTATAAAAGACTAAGTCCTATCATCCCCCACCCCTTCCCCCATGGATCCTAGGCACCGAGTGGAGAGGAAGAAAGGGGAGGACTTGAAGGTGGAGAGTAATCAAGAAATAGATGGCAGCGGACCTATACTAGCAAATTAATAGTACAAGTGGTAGTAAAGTAAAGTACGAAAATTAAACTTAACTTATACGGAAACATATAAGTAAGGGATCTTTTATAGGGCTCCCATCGTATAAAGAGTCCCATACCAATTAATACGTTGGGGTGTCGGTTATTATCAGTAATACATGTATAAAGAATTTAACATTAATTTATAAACTTTCTCACACAAGCTTATAGACCAAGGGGTCGTTTTGCAGGGCCTATTGTATAAGCGTCCCATACCACTTATACAATAGGTGACAGGGGTTTTATGCTATGATTATGCTATGACATGCAAGTGGGTTATGATGCTATTATGCAAGTGCAACTCACCCACCCGACTCTGTGCACATGGTCCTTTAGTTCCCCCTTTCTGGAGCCGAACCTCCCAGGATACCTCCGTAGTGGTAGATGGAAGCAGTGGGTTGGGCCTCGCACACCTCTAAACCAGTAAAGCACTACTGGTTAGACGTATCGTACGCCTCAACGCTGGTGCACTAAGTGGAGTCCTGCGTACTCTTGCCGGTTGGTGCACCGTACTTCTGTTGGCGAAGTGCTAGCCATACTTACCGAGTCAAGGTATTGGCGTCGGTGCATCGACACTCTAATACCGAAGATCCACCACGTTTACTTTATGCACATGCAACCTTATGTATCAGTACCGAGCCAAAGCTCCCCGGACCATCCCGTCCATCACAAACATCAACCGAGCCAAGGCTCGTCGGGCCATCCTGCCCACAACAAATATCAATCAAGTCAAACCAACTTCCCGAGACACTAGGGTGTGTGAAATTGAACCCCTAATTATTCTAGTTGCTCTTTAAGATTTTATCACTCCTACAGTTTACGTTAGCCCAGGACTGCCCAAGGTATACCCCGTGAAGGGCTCTCGAAGGCACTAGGAACTACTATGGGATTACGCCCAAAGCTCCCTTTCGCAAGGCACTTACTAACATTGGTTGCTAACCGTCTTCCCAACCCTTTATTAATTTTACTGAATCTAGCCGTAGTGAATTAAACACTTTCTCCCTACGGGAAGGACGATCTTTCGTCGATCCTGTAACGCCCCCGATTTTTCTGCGATTATTTAATTCTCGGTTGACGTTATGTTGGCGCGTTTCTTGCTCGTGTCATTGTTAGAGTACCTCGTTAGGTGTTCCTAGTGGTTTTAGCCCGTTTGCAGGGTTCCCCAGCTAGCCAGCATCTGTTTTGGAGGCCCGGCTGAGCCTTTCAGGAAATCCTTGTGCTTTGGCTTCGGGTGAGGTTAGTCCAAGTGTGTGATCGTTGGAGGTTGTTTTTGACTTCGCCATTATTTTTGAAGCCCGAGTATTTAGCTACGGTGCGAGTTTGGTCGAAATCTGAGGACGTTATTTTTTCTTCGCGTCGTTTCGACGATCGCTCGTTAGCGAGCCGTCACTTTATGTGAGCATATATATATGGTGGTGCATTTTTTAGTATAGCGCGTGATTTAGACGTGCAAGGTTTTAATAATTTGTGTGTGCGTGTCTACGTTTATGTGTTAGTATGTATATATATATATATATAGATGTGTGTTAGTATGTATGTATATATATTTGTCTGTGTGTGTAAGTAAATGTATTAATGTACATATAGGTGTTAATATATATGAGATAATATATATGTAGTAGATTAGTTAGTGTTTAGTTTATAGGATCAATTAGGGGCTGCCTTTATACTTGATTCAATTAAAATTAGTATAGGGTTAATTAATTAGATAGGTCATATGATATATATAGGATTGTTTAGTAAGTTAGGTTTTCTCCTCCCATTTCCTGAACCCGACGGCTGCCCTGCAGCAGGCCGAGCAAAGGAGAAGCAGAGGGGAGGAAGTCCATGAGCTTCTCCGACCACCGTCTCCCTGCCTCGTGGAGCTCGAAACCCATATTTGAGGCCGGATCCGCGCTCCTCTTGCCAAGATCTCCATTCCAAGGTATGTATCTTGAGATTTCCTCCATGTTCTTCCCGATCGGATCGTAGGTGTCCAGTTTTTCCGAACATTGATGGAGGATTTCTTTCCCTAAATTTTGTCCAGGTTCTTCTTGTCGTTGTGTTTGAGGGCCGATTGTGTGCACATTTCGTGTCCAGGTTTTTCTACTTCAGCCATCTGTGGCCGATGGTGGGGGAGAATGTGCTGGCTGGCTCTTGCTAGCCCAGTTTTGTCCAGATTTTCGTAAAAGTATTGGTTGTGGCCGGTTTGTTGAGAGGTGCATTGTTGGCCAAGGTTCTACTAATTATCAAGGCAAGTGCGCCCTTCGCTCTTGCCAATACTATTTCAAATTTTTTTGTACCTTTGTTTTGCTTGAATTCAGATTTTGTTCTCCTAAGGTTTTATCACCTGAAAATCTTGGGGATAACCCCATTGGTATTATGTTGTTGTTTAAATGATTAGGAATGTTAGATCGGGTTATTACCAATTGAGTTATTCGTTTTGCGGTGGCCTGTTCTCTACAAGACTTTCATTAGAGCTTGTTGTGTTGTTTTCTCGTTGTTCTTTTTTTATCTTAGGTGTAACTATGTCCAGTTCACTTCATTACTTGTATAGTTTAGACTCAAACCACGCACTCTAAAAGTATATATATTGGGTGTCAGAAAAATCATTGTTTAGGGTTGGGTATCAAATTAATTATGCATGTTTCATTGTCTAACCTATTTTTTGTATGGTGACCAACTAATGGTACATGTTTAGTTGAGTGTCGAACTACTTGCATAATTATAGTATCGTTCTGCTTTCAATTCATTTATGTCAAACCACTAATTTGGGTAACTCAACGTTTAGTCCGTCGGTTTGTACTTAGGGTTCTTAGATGATTTTGTCCATCTCCAGTATTAGGTGATTCTTTCTGCTCTAGCCCTATGTTAGGATTGATCTATTTTGCTAATCCTTCTTGCAGAGGTTCTTGAAGCTTGGCTTCATCCGTGCACTTGGTGCACCCCTTTTTACTTAATATTTGATGAGTATTTTCCTTTACTTGTCTGCTTTACCTCATTTAGCTTATGTTGCTAGCATTCACAATTTTGGGCTTGGTAAGCCTTATGCTAATGCTCTCTTTTTAAACCTATTGTCTTCTTTCCTACTGATAATTGCTTTGCTGAGGTGTTTTTTTCTTTGAATGCCTCATGTTCAGGTTTATAGCCGACTGTGCGGCCAGATTTATTCTGGAGATTTCTAGTGCAATAGCTGCTGCTGTGATTTTCTCTTCCTCACTCTTGGGAGGTAGTTTCTATAGACTTGTAGTACAGATATGCCTACTCAGCAGTGGGTTCGTGTCAGTTGTTGACGCCCACTGGTGATTTCTCTTTTAGATGCTTTGTACTTTGCTAATACTGCTAGATTTCCTGTTTTGGAGTTTATTCAACTTGCTCTTGGGAAGATTTATGCTAGGTTGCTAGTTACTTTTAAACCTAAAAGCACTATTATATTTATCTCATGATCAACATGCTTTATAAAACTCAACACTACTTTCCAAACGACGTAAAGGATTATTTTCGTATACATGGTATAAAATAAATGTAGGTATGCATAGTATAAGTTGTCCTCTGGGGACACTTATGCACTCTTTTAGGATGTCAAATGTGAATAAAGTATTTTTCGCTGCGTATAAGGATAGTTTTAAACTGTGGACTAGACGATCCACTGGGCCGAGGGATACAACCTTTAAAATATAACTGATTTTTAAATCATTAAACCTATGAATTTTCATAGTCTAGTTAGATGGTTTTCGCCTGAGCGTAGACAGTTATCCCCTGCTCGACGTGGCATCACGACATGTGTTTTGTCATACTCCGATACTTCTTAAATTCGTGGAAAATGTGAGTTGTGATAGTTTGTATCAGAGGGAGGTTGCTTGACAATTTGTCAGGCAACCCTTCCTTGTAGGTATTAGATGGTTAGCATCATATCATACACACACTGATATGTAATCAGCACGTCTTGGCTGAAGCACGAACACTACACTCATATCATAACATGAATTATATGGGGCATATTATGTAGTATGGGATGCATAATATGTGTTTGTATATGGATCCACCATAGGAGGCAATATGTGAGGGTTATGTAGTATGAGATGCATAACCTCACCACATGAATGCGACTAGCACGTTTTCTTTTTCATTGCATGGAAATGTTACGTAGTATGGGATGCATAACATTTTCATGTGTACGCCGCTCATAACATGCATTAGGGCCTTTTTAGAATGCATAACACAATCATGCATAACATAACATTGCATAAGCACAACGTGCCAAGCTAAAGACTTGCAGGATGACATATGTACACACATGGTTTTGAGTCAAAAAGAATATAAATACATGCATTCATGGTCTAGGCACCTGATTTAGTATGATGGTGGTGAACCATCTTAAGTTAGGAATAACATTAAAATTGAAAACCCCAGAGCAAGTTGGCTGTTAAAGCAAGTACTTATGTAGGTTTGTCTGTACTTGTTTGTTTAGTCCTGGTAGTTGGACTAGGTTCTGATTATTTTTTTGTTTATTCTTTTTTAGCATGGCGCCTAAGCGTAGAGTGACAAGGTCGACTCCCCAATCTGAGGGCGAGTCTTCCGGAGCACAAAGCGATGCAGTTGTGGCAAGTCTGAGGCAGAGCAATGAGGCCTTATCGAGGCAGATGGTGGATGTTCAGTCTCAGATCCAGACCTTGTTATCTGTAGTGGCAGGACTAGCCCCGATAGTACAGGATCCTGCGGCGAGTTCAGCTGTTCCAGCACCTCCCGCACCTCCTGCCCCTTTGGTGCCTCGAGTTGTGGTGCCCCCAGAGATGACCTTCATCTCTTAGTTCTAGCGACTTCGACCCCCTACCTATGATTGGAAGGCGGATTTCATGATTCTGGTTGATTTGCTGATTTCCATAGAGGAGATGTTTCACTATTCTGGAGTTTCTGATGATCAGAAGGTGATGCTTGCCGCCTACCAGCTAAAGGGGTTGGCAAAGAGTTGGTGGATGAGAGAGAAGGAGGGCATGGTAGGAGGATGCTTTTGGGATTCCTTCAAGGAGATATTAATGAGGAAGTTTCTACCCACAGTTGTACGAGACAGATTGATGAACGATTTCTTACATCTGAAGCAGAGGCAGCTCGCGGTCAGTGAGCACAAGATTGAGTTCAGCAAACTCAGTCGGTTTGCCCCCAATTTTGTGAGTTCCGAGGAAGAAAGAGCGAAGCAATTCCTTGGAGGCCTGAGAAGTGATGTTCAGCAGTTAGCGGTTGCTAATGGATCAGTGAGTTATGCTGGTGCGGTAGAAGCTGCTTTGAAAGTGGAGGCCATTGAAAATGCTAAGCAAAGAGGGAAGCAGGCGAGGAATGAAAAGAGGAAGGCAGTTGAAGGAAAGAGCCCCCAGGTATCCGGTGCTCCTTCAAGGAAGAGGAGCTAAGAGGCCTGTAGCTTCTGTAGCCGGCCGGGCCATCCCGTGGAGAAATGTTTCAAGAGGTTGGCAACACAGAAGGAGCAGGTTCATGCTATTCAGGGTGCTCCCAGGCAGAACGTGGTGTGTACCTTGTGTAAGAAAGAGGGGCATGATGTTGCCCGCTGATGGTTGAAAGATAAGGTCTGCTATCAATATGGACAGAAGGGTCATACCAAGGCAAGGTGCCCACAACTCCAGTATGTGCTCCGACCAGTTCCTCTTCAGGCCTTGCCACCGCCTCAGTCTATGGATAAAGGCAAAGGGAAGCTGAATGTGATATCTTCAGCGGAGGCTCAAACTTCGACGTAAGTCATTTCAAGTTAGATTTCCTCTCTAGTCTTTACGTTATAACTGCAGTTTTAGTTTTGCTATTATTTCCTTAAATGCGTGTGCGAAATTGTTTTTAGGTAGTTTTAAGGTAAAGAACCGCTAGGCGAGCGTTCTCTTCGAATCAGGTGCTACACACTCATTTGTGGCTAGGGCCTTTGTAGAGCGGTTCTAATTGGATCTAGAATTTGCCGGTGATGTCTTTTGCGTCAAGTTCTCTTCGGGTGATTCCGTGATATCGGATAAGGGCATTCAGGACTGTCCTATTATGTTTTGGGATTTTCTGGCTAAGGTAAATTTGAAGGTGATTGACTTGGAGGATTTTGATGTTATCCTAGGCATGGATTGGTTGTCCGGATATGATGCGGTCATCCAGTGCCAGGGTAAGCGCCTGGATTTCAAGAAGGACAACGGTCAGCTTGGGAGTATTTATGGTGATCTGCGCCACATCTCTCCGGCGATTTCTGCGGTATGTGTTCAGAAGCTATTTAGTTCTGATTGTTTTGCTTGCTTAGTCTCAGTGATGGGGACTATTAGCAGTTTGCCGCGGTTGGATGAGATTCCTATTGCACGTGAGTTTTCTGATGTATTTCCTAGTGACCTTCTAGGTCCTCCTCCTGTCAGAGATGTCGAGTTCGTGATTGATTTGGTGCCAGGTACGCGTCCTATTGCTAAGGCGCCATACCGAATGGCCCCGCGAGAGCTGGAGGAGTTGCGTACCCAGCTGGATGAGTTGTTGTAGAAGGGTTTCATAAGGCTGAGTTCATCACCTTGGGGTGCCCCTGTCTTCTTTGTAAAGAAGAAAGATGGGTCGATGCGCCTTTGCATCGACTAAAGAGAGCTGAACAAGGTCACCATTAAGAATAGGTATACTTTGCCTGGCATCGATGACTTGTTCGATTAGTTGCGTGGTAGCTCAGTATTTTCTAAGATTGACCTCCGATCAGGCTATCATCAGCTCAGGATCCGTGAGTCGGACATTCCACAGACTGCTTTCAGATCAAGGCATGGGCATTTCGAATTCCTGGTTATGTCGTTTGGTTTGACCAACATGCCATCAGCATTCATGGACATGATGAACCGGGTGTTCAAGGATTTTCTGGATAAGTTTGTGGTTGTATTTATAGACGACGTTCTGATTTATTCTCGGGATGCTGCGGAGCATGATCAGCACTTACAATTGGTTTTATGTGCTTTGAGAGACCATCAGTTATTCGCCAACCTAAGTAAATTTGAATTCTGGTTGCCCCGGGTTTCCTTCCTGCGTCATGTGGTGAACAAAGACGACTTTTCGGTTGACCCGAAAAAGATTTCTGCAGTGATGGATTGGCATAGGCCGAGCACACCCAAGGAGATTAGGAGCTTCTTGGGGTTGGCCGGCTATTATAGAAGATTCGTGGAGGGATTTTCTACCTTGGCAGCTCCCGTGACTAAGCTGACGCAGAAGAATGCGGCATTCATTTGGAGCGAGAAATGCGAGAAGGCTTTTCTGGAGATGAAGAGCAGGTTGTGTTCTCCCCTGTTTTGACATTGCCTACGGAGGGAAAGGACTATGATGTATATGTGGATTCCTCGCATGTTGGGCTCGTAGGGGTGTTGATGCAAGAAGGGAAGGTGATTGCGTATTGGTCGAGGCAATTGAATACTCATGAGAGGAACTACCATATACATGATCTTGAGTTTGCAGCAGTGATCTTTGCCCGGAAGCTATGGAGACATTTACTTTATGGTGCGTAGTGCAAGATCTTCACCGATCATAAAAGCCTAAATTATGTCTTCACCCAGAAGGAGCTGAATTTGCGCCAGCGGCATTGGTTAGAGTATGTTGCAGATTATGAAGTGGAGATCTAGTATCATCCGGGCAAGGCCAATATGGTGGCTGACACCCTAAGCCGTAAGACGAGAAAGATCTTTAATCTCTTTATTGAGCGCTTGGTGGAAGAGTTCCTCTTGATGGACATCTCGGTGGGGTGCTGTGACTTGCAGAGCAGTTTTGCCATGGCAGAGCCTTCTTGGATTTCACTTACTAGGCTACACCAGAAGGAAGATCCAGATCTTTTGCACCTGTATCTCCGAACTGAAAGGGGAGAATTGCCAGATTTTTCTATTAAGGATGCGGGTACTTTGAAGTACCGTGGCAGGTTTTGCGTCCCCGCTGTTTTGGACATTCGAGTCATGTTGTGCAAGGAAGTGCATGACTCGAGTGTTGCCTACCCCCCGGGCTCAACTAAGATGTATCATGACTTGAAGCAGATTGACTGTTGGTATGGCATGAAGGGGGATATAGCACAGTTTGTTTTTGAGTGTTATACCTGCAAGCGAGTTAAGGCCGATCATGGAAGGCCTGGTGGCAAGTTGACTCCATTGGAGATCCCGACTTGGAAATGGGAGAGCATTTCTATGGACTTTATTACGGGCTTACCGAAGTCTCCTAAAGGTTTTGACTCTGTTTGGCTGATAGTGGACAGACTGACAAAGTGTGCTCACTTTGTGCCGTATAAGATTGATTATCCGATGAAAAAGATAGTGGAGCTGTATTTGAGCGAAGTCATCCGATTGCATGGAGTTCCCGTTAGTATCATTTCAGACCAAAACTCCAGATTTACTTCCCGTTTCTGGAAGAGTTTGCAGGAGGGTTTGGGTACAGACTTGAGATATTCTACCGCGTTCCACCCGCAGACTAATGGGCAGACAGAGTGAGTCAACCAGATTATGGAAGATATGATCCGCTGTTATATTCTGGACCACAGAGGAGCGTGGGATGAGCGCTTGAGGATGATGGAATTTGTATATAATAACAGTTATCAGGAGAGCCTGCAAATTGCTCCTTTTGAAGCCTTGTATGGGAGGCGTTGCAGAACACCGTTGTTTTGGACTGAGGCTGGTGAGAGGCCTTTGTTGGGTCCTGATGCGCTCGAGGAAATGTAAGTTATTGTGAAGCTTATTCAGGAGAAGCTTCGTTTAGCTCAGGAGAGATATGAGAAGAACGCCAACCAGCGTAGATCCGATTTGGAATTTTCAGTGGAGGATATGGCATTCTTGAAGGTGTCCCCGATGGTTGGAGTAAAGAGGTTCGGCAAGAGTCATAAGTTGGACCCAAGGTTTGTGGTCCCATTCAAGATAGTGGAGCATATTGGCGTGGTCGCTTATAGGTTGGATTTGCCAGCAACCTTTCCAGGTGTGCATAATGTTTTCCTTGTGATCCAGCTGCGGAAGTGCGTGCAGAATAGTAGGCAAGTGTTGGATGCTGTGCCTCAGTTGGAGCCAAATCTGACTTTTGTGGAAAGGCTGGTCCGCATTATGGATTCCCAGGATAGAGTGTTGCGGCGGAAGACCATTCCCATGGTCAAAGTCTTACGGAGGAACTAGGAGGTGGAAAGCGCGACTTGGGAGTTGGAATCTGCAATGCGGGAGGTTCACCCTCATCTCTTTCCTTGATTTTGTGCCTGGTATGTTTTGCCTTCTCCTTTAAAGCTCTTGTTAGGCTATTTCTGTTTCTTCCTTGTTAGAAGCTTGTGCGTAAAGTTTCGGGGCGAAACTTTCTTTTACGGGGAGTGACTGTAACGCCCCCGATTTTGCAGCGATTATTTAATTCTCGTTTGGCGTTACGTTGGCGCGTTTCTGGCTCGTGCCGTTATTAGAGTACCTCGTTAGGTGTTCCTAGTGGTTTTAGACCGTTTGTAGGGTTCCCCAGCTAGCCGGCGTCTGTTTTGGAGGCCCGACTGAGCCTTTCATGAAATCCTTGTGCTTTGGCTTCGGGTGAGGTTATCCCGAGTGTGTGATCGTCGGAGGTTGTTTTTGACTTCGCCGTTCTTTTTGAAGCCCGAGTATTTAGCTACGGTGCCAGTTTGGTCGAAATCTGAGGACGTTATTTTTTTTCTTCGCGTCGTTTCGACGATCGCTAGTTAGCGAGTCGTCACTTTATGTGAGCATATATATACGGTGGCGCATTTTTTAGTATAACGCGTGATTTAGACGTGTAAGGTTTTAATAATTTGCGTGTGCGTGTCTACGTTTATGTATTAGTATGTATATATAAATGTGTGTTAGTATGTATATATATATATATATATATATATATATATATATATGTGTGTGTGTGTGTGTGTGTGTAAGTAAATGTATTAATGTACATATACGTGTTTATATATATGAGATAATATATATATAGTAGATTAGTTAGTGTTTAGTTAATAGGATCAATTAGGGGATGCCTTTATACTTGAGTCAATTAAAATTAGTATAGGGTTAATTAATTATATAGGTTATATGATATATATAGGATGGTTTAGTAAGTTAGGTCTTCTCCTCCCATTTCCTGAACCCGACGGCTGCCCTACAACAGGCCGAGCGAAGGATAAGTAGAGGGGCGGAAGTCCAGGAGCCTCTCCGACCGCCATCTCCCGGCCTCGTGGAGCTCGAAACCCATATCCGGATTCGGGGCGAAACTTTCTTTTGGAGAAGTGGAAGTGGTTGACGGGACAGGCCGGGCGGCCTGGGGCGGACAGCTTTGGCGGACTAGGCGGACTGGGCGGACTGTGATGTACGGCCTGGTGGAAGGTCTAGTGGAAAGCCGGCCGTCTTCTGAGCGGGTTGTTGCATGGAGTCCGCGGACTATGCGGCCTGGTTTTTGCGGATTGGGTGTTCGCTGATTGGCTTTGCCAAGGAGCGGCCTGAGCGGATGGAGGCTTGCGGACTGGTGCATTGCTTAGTGGCCGCGGGTGCAAGCTTGTGCTGATAGGCGGGTTGGCTCATGTCCGCGGGAAGCTTGCGGACTGGCGTGTCCGCTGTGTGGGCTATTGCGGACTAAGCTTAGAGCTTGGCTGAGGTCTTGTCGAGCTCTGGTGGCACAGCAGGTGCTTTGCTGTGGAGATCGATTGGCGGACTGGTTTTTGGAGTCCGGGAGGAGGCTGCTGCGTTGGACAGGATTGCGAGGAGCCTGCAGACTGCTGGCGGTCTGTGCTTTGGTGTTTGGTGGACGGGGGTTTGCGTCCGCCATGCTCGCATTGGCCTTTGATGGTTTTGGACTTGGTTGCACCATGTGCCAAGTTCATGGTGTCCGCCGTATCCGCCCAGTCCGCTGCGACCGGCGGACTGTTGCTGTCTGCCTTTGGTCGTGGACTTGTGGCGGATTGAGGCGTGGGTCTTGCGGACTGCCTCGGGTTGGTGCGGACTGCCATTTAAGGGGGTTGCTGTTCTGCAGTGGTTGACGCTTTGCGGGCTGATGCCTTGTCCGCATAGCTTGGGCGGACTGGAGAGGGTTCGTCAATGGTCGCCTTACTCCTGTCAGTTTTCCTTGGTATCCGGCTAAGTCCTTGTGGACTCGGCGGACGGAGGTTTGCTATCGCGCGGGCTGGGGTGGTGTCGCTATCTCTTGGGCGGTGACCACACTCCTCACCTTGCCTATAAATAGGACCCCCCAGGCAAATCTACAGTAACCTAAGCAACTTGAGTGAACAGTAAGTTGGGTTGGGCAAGGAGCTGCGGTCTGTGTTTGTCAGTCCGCGCGGATTGTTTCAGGCTGACGGTTTGCTGTGTGCAGGTCGCGCGAATAGATTCAAGCAGCCAGGAGTTTGGCTGTGACTTCGGTCAAGTACTTGGAAGTGTGCGGTCTCTGCGGACCCAGCAGGAGGTCGCTCTGCAGCTTGTCAGTTCTGTTTCATCTTTGCCAGCTTCAATAACCTGTCCGCCGGCTTCAGGCGGGTAGGGGTGTTCCTCAGTTCAGGTTCAGCAGGAGACGAATAACATTGTGTCCGCGCGGCCTCGCGGCTTCGGCAGACTCCGTGGTGATTCGGCGGACTGCAGGTAAGTGCGGGCGATCTCAGCGGACTCGGCGACCTCGCGGTCTCGGCGGACTCCGGTGCTGTCCGCCCGGCTTGTTTTTTGGTGCTTTCTGTTTACAGCTGTTATACTAGCGAAATCATGTCTCGCTATGTATGCCTCAGATTGTAAAGAAGTGAATGAATAATAGACATGCTTGTGCTTCCATTGTTTGTTGGGTTTAACCTTTGGTCCTTGGTTTCCGCTGGTTCAACGTGAGAACTGGGTAGCTCTGAAGATATTAATTTGGCATTTGGGCTATCTTGCTGACCACGTTGAGAAAATTTTAACATGGTATCAGAGGGAGGTTTCTGAGGTTCAGTTGCGTGAGCGGAAGTCAGCCAGTGTTGTTACTCAGTGATTGAGTGGTGATCAACCTGTGTTGTTGCTCGGAGCTTCTGAAAGGTTGCCAACAGGTGTTGCAATGGAAGGGAGCTTTGCAAGAGGTCTTGGCATTGAACTCTTAACGCCGAATAACTTCAAGAAGTGGAAGTCATGCATGAAGAGTTATCTTCTTGGCGAGGAGCTGTGGGAAGTTGTCGGTGGTGACGACAGACAGGAAGTGACTGCTGCGTTCGGTACTGCTGAACAGGTTAGGCTCTGGAGAAGAACAAATGCTAAGGCGGAGTTCATTCTGAAGAGAGCGGTGTCTCCAGAACTGTTTGATCACATCGTTGGGTGTGAGTCGGCTGCTGATATTTGGACAACCATTGATGAGTTGTTCAATAGGAAGAATGTGGCGCGACTTCAGTTCCTGGAGAATGAGTTGGCCAGGGCAACTCAGGGAGACCTTTCCATCTCCAAGTACTTCTTAAAGATGAAGAGCTTATGTGCTGAGCTGTCGGCACTGGATCCTGATGAGCCTATCTCTGAGGCAAAGATGAAAAGGCACATTATCCGCGGCTTGCGGAAGGAGTATGTGGCCTTTGTAATATCTGTTCAAGGATGGGCTACTCAGCCGTCGTTGCTGGAGCTGGAGAATCTGCTTGCCTTGTAGGAGAGCTTAGCAAGGCAGATGGCTGGAGTGAACCTGAATCAGGAAGGCAGCGAAGCTCTCTTCTCAGGCAAGAAGAAAGGATGGGAAGGGAAGAAGAAGAAGAAGTTGCAGGTCGCTGGTGAGAAGGAGACTTCAACTTCATATCCACCGGAGAGGAGCAATGCTCCTAAGGACTGGAAAAAGAACCTGAAGTGCTACCGGTGTCATCAGCGAGGGCACTTCAAGCGAGACTGCAATGTCAAACTATAGCCTGAGCATGCTGCGGGAAAGGAGGAAGCTTGCTCGAGAAGTAAAGAAGCAGGATGGGGCGGAGCTTTTATGACGGGCACTTGTGTCCGGGCCTTGTCTGCTGAGGACTTCAACAGCGAGTGGATCGTGGACTCTGGGTGTGGTCATCACCTCACCGGAGACAAATCGAAGTTCACCTCCATGCAGGCGTACTCAGGTAATGAAGCTATTATCTCTGCTGATAATACTGTTTATGCAGTAGAGAAAGAGGGGGTCGTGTCTTTGGGTAGTGATCAGGGGCCACTCACGTTAAGGAGTGTGTATCACGTGCCGGGCATGAAGAAGAACCTCTTCTCGATGACCAATGCGGTGGACGCTGGGTATCACGTTCTGTTTGGGCCAACAGACGTGGGGTTCCTTCGCAACGTATCAGCGGTGAAAGCTGATGTTGCTCATGTTGGGAGGAGGGTGAAGAACTTGTTTGTTCTTTCCACCAGTGCTTATGTTGATAGAATGAGGGCCAATGATAGCGCTACTATCTGGCATGAGAGGCTGAGACATGTTGGCATGGACAAGCTGAAGGCGATGGCTAGTAGAAGTCTGGTGAGGGGGTTGCCGAAGTTGTCCTCCTTTGGTGATGGGCATGTTTGTGCGGGCTGTCAATACGGTAAGGCACATCGCCTTCCGTTTGATAAATCACAAACAAGGAGCAAGAAACCATTGGAGTGTATTCATGGCGACTTGATGGGACCGACGGTTACTGCCAGCCTTGGTGGAAGCAGATATATGCTTGTCTTGGTTGATGACTACTCAAGGTATACTTGGGTGTACTTCCTAAAGGAGAAGTCGGAAGCCTTCCGTTTGTTCATGGAGTTCAAGGAGTTGGTAGAAGGCCGGCTTGGCTTGCGGGTTAAGAAGCTTAGAACTGATAATGGGGGTGAATTTGTTTCCTCCGAGTTTTCTAACTTCTGTAGGAAGCACGGGATCCAACAGGATCTTACTTGTGCTCACACTCCACAACAAAATGGGGTAGCGGAGCGGAAGATCCGTCATCTGACGGAGACCTGCAAATGCTGGCTTCATGCGAAAGATATCCCAAGGTCCTTTTGGGCGGAGGGAATGTCTTGTGCTGCTTATGTTATCAACCGGATGCCACTCAGCCCTATCAACATGAAGACTCCTATTGAGCTGTTGCTGAAGGAGAAGCCGAGTGTTGGACACCTTAGGGTGTTCGGTTCAACTTGCTACGTGCATGTCCCGGATGCTTCACGGACAAAGCTGGATGCGAAGGCAAGGAAACTTGTCTTTGTTGGCTACGATGAGCGGAAGAAGGGATGGAAATGCATGAACCCTGTGATGAAGAAGTTCGTGGTATCAAGAGATGTTGTCTTTGACGAGCTGACGTCATATGGAGGTGGCTCTGTGGAGCTAACCGGAAGTAGCAAGGTTGATGAAGCACCGGTGGTGGCTGCTAAAGGCTTGGAAGAGGAGCTTGCTGTTTCACCGGCAGTTCCTGTTGCTTCGAACTCCGAGACTGAGCCTTCTGGCTCAGGAAGTAGGGGGAGCACTGCTCAATGCTTGCCCCAGGTAGGAGTGGAGCCCGAAGAAGCAACGGAAGCCGTGAGCAAGGAGCCGTGTCTTCGGAGATCGAAGAGGGCAGTTAAGCCACCGGCTCGGTACTATGATGAGAATACAGTGAGCTTAGTCTCCTGCTTCTTTGCAGGTCCTGTGGATGAGCGAGAGCCTGCAAGCTTCAACGAGGCCACTTGATTGAAGGAGTGGGAAGGTGCCATGAAGGAAGAGATTGATGCTCTGAAGAAGAATGAAACCTGGGAGCGTGTGCCCAAGGTTGATGGCATTACTCCGGTTACTTGCAAGTGGGTGTATAAGTTAAAGAAGAAGGCTGATGGGAGCATTGATCGGTACAAGGCTCGCCTGGTCGCTAGAGGATTCTCACAGCAGTATGGAGAAGACTATGAGGAGACATTCAATCCAGTTGCGAAGATGACTTCTGTAAGAGTGGTGATCGCCTTGGCTGCTAGCAAGGGATGGAGGTTGTGGCAACTCGATGTGAAGAATGCCTTTCTTTACGGAGAGATTGACAAGGACATTTTCATGGATCAGCCGCTTGGTTTTGTCTCTGAAAAGCATCCGGACTATGTCTCTAAACTCAGGATGGCTCTCTATGGGTTGAAGCAGGCTCCTAGAGCGTGGAATGGGAAGATTGCAGAGTACTTGCAATTCTGTGGATACCTTACTTCCAACTCGGATTCAAGCTTGTTTGTCAAGAAGAAGGGGGAGCTACGAGTCTTGATCCTACTGTATGTGGATGACATGATCATCACAAGGAATTCAGAGGAGGAAGTAGCGAGGATCAGGGATGAGCTTGCTATACGCTTCGAGATGAAAGACTTGGGAGAGTTGCATCACTTTCTCGGTCTGGAAGTGGAGAGGAAGGAGTGCGGGGTTCTCATTAGCCAGAAAGGGTATGCTGATCGCATTGTGAAGCGGTTTGGCATGGGCGAAGGGAAGAAGTGCTCTACTCCACTGGAATCTGGGCTGAAGCTTTGACGAGATGAGGGAAGGGTTCTTCATGATCCCTTGGTGTTCAGGGCTCTTGTTGGAAGCTTGATTTACCTGACGATTACAAGGCCGGATATTGCTTATGTTGTTGGCCGAGTAAGTCGGTATATGGCTGAACCAAGGCAATCTCATCTAGTGGCGGCGAAGGGTATTCTGAAGTATGTCAAGGCTTCTTCTGATATGGGACTCCTCTATAGAAGGGACTCGGAGTTTGCGTTGCTCGGGTACACAGATGATGACTATGGCGGTGATTCGGATGATCGAAGGTCTCCTTCAGGTTATGTGTTCACTTGCGGCTCAGCTAGCACGTGGTGTAGCAAGAAGCAGGACTCGGTGTCGGTTTCAACCACAGAGGCAGAGTATAAGGCTTCGGCCTTGGCTGCTCGGGAAGCCGTTTGGTTGAGGAGGCTTATAGAGGATGTTCATGAAGAAGTGCAAGGGCCTACTTTACTCCGGGGTGACAATGAGAGTGCTCTCAAACTGGTTAACAATCCAGTGTGTCACGCCAGGACCAAGCATATAGAGATTGATCACCATTTCATCAGGGAGAAGGTGTTGGAAGGATCTCTGTTGGTCGGGCATGTTCGGAGTGAAGATAATCTTGCTGACATCTTCATGAAGCCACTATCGAAGGGGCCCTTTGAACGCTTGTGCAGCTTGCTGGGCTTGGTCACCACTTCCCACTTCAAGGGGGAGTGTTGAATTTTGTGAAGTGGAAGTGGTTGACGGGACAGGCCGGGCGGCCTGGGGCGGACAGGTTTGGCGTACTAGGCGGACTGGGCGGACTGTGATGTGCGGCCTGGTGGAAGGTCTAGTGGAAAGCCGGTTGTCTTCTGAGCGGGTTGTTGCATGGAGTCCGCGGACTATGCGGCCTGGTTTCTGCGGATTGGGTATTCGCTGATTGGCTTTGCCAAGGAGAGGCCTGAGCGGATGGAGGCTTGCGGACTGGTGCATTGCTCAGTGGCCGCGACTGCAAGCTTGTGCTGATAGGCGGGTTGGCTCATATCCGCGGGAAGCTTGCGGACTGGCGTGTCTGCGGTGTGGGCTATTGCGGACTGAGCTTAGAGCTTAGCTGAGGCCTTGTCGAGCTCTGGTGGCACAGTAGGTGCTTTGCTATGGAGATCGATTGGCAGACTGGTGTTTGGAATCCGGGAGGAGGCTGCTGCGTTGGACAGGAGTGCGAGGAGCCTGCAGACTGCTGGCGGTCTGTGCTTTGGTGTTTTGTGGACGGGGGTTTGCATCCGCCATGCTCGCATTGGCCTTTGATGGTTTTGTACTTGGTTGCACCATGTGCCAAGTTCATGGTGTCCGCCGTATCCACCAAGTCCGCTGTGACCGGGCGGACTGTTGCTATCTGCCTTTGGTCGTGGACTTGTGGCGGATTGAGGCGTGGGTCTTACGGACTGCCTCGGGTTGGTGCGCACTGCCATTGAAGGGGGTTGCTGTCCTGCAGTGGTTGGATCTTTGCAGGCTGATGCCTTGTCCGCATAGCTTGGGCGGACTAGAGAGGGTTCGTCAATGGTTGCCTTGCTCCTGGCGGTTTTCCTTGGTATCCGGCTAAGTCCTTGCGGACTCGGCGGACGGAGGTTTGCTATCGCGCGGGCTGGGGTGGTGTCTCTATCTCTTGGGCGGTGACCACACTCCTCACCTTGCCTATAAATAGGACCCCCCTGGAACATCTACAGTAACCTAAGCAACTTGAGTGAACAGTAAGTTGGGTTGGGCAAGGAGCTGCGGTCTGTGTTTGTCAGTCTGCGCGGATTGTTTCAGGATGACGGTTTGCTGTGTGCAGGACGCGCGGATAGCTTCAAGGAGCCAGGAGTTTGGCTGTGACTTCGGTCAAGTACTTGGAACTGTGCGGTCTCTGCGGACCCAGCAGGAGGTTGCTCTGCGGCTTGTCAGTTCTGTTTCATCTTTGCCAGCTTCAATAACCTGTCCGCCGGCTTCAGGCGGGTAGGGGTGTTCCTCAGTTCAGGTTCAGCAGGAGATGAATAACGGTGTGTCCGCGCGGCCTCGCGGATTTGGCGGACTCCGTGGTGATTCGGCAGATTGCAGCTAAGTGCGGGCGATCTCAGCGGACTCGGCGACCTCGGTGACCTCGCGGTCTCGGCGGACTCCGGTGCTGTCCGCCCGGCTTGTTTTTTGGTGCTTTCTGTTTACAGCTATTATACTAGCGAAATCATGTCTCGCTATGTATGCCTCAGATTGTAAAGAAGTGAATGAATAATAGACCTACTTGTGCTTCCATTGTTTGTTGGGTTTAACCTTTGGTCCTTGGTTTCCGCTGGTTCAACGTGAGAACTGGGTAGTTCCGAAGATATTAATTTGGCGTTTGGGTTATACGTGTTAATATATATGAGATAATATATATATAGTAGATTAGTTAGTGTGTTGGAACACCCTATTACTAATTTGGGTCAGGATCACTATGTCTCTAGGAACCTTTGCTTGACCTTCTGTATAGCTTAATAGGTCAATTAGAATTGAGTGTAAGGGTTAGAAGTCTAGGATTGGAAGCTGCCCTGGAGACCAAGTTTTTCTGTCTGGAGACTAAGTCTGATCGTCGAGCTCAGCACGACGATTCGTCGAACTCCGATCGACGATCGTCTAGCTCAACTCCGACAGATCGTCGAACTCCATTCGACGATCGCTGAGCTCAACTTCATAATATCGTCGAACTCCATTCGACGATCGGTGAGCTCAGTTCGACAATTTTGACTCTGCTTTGGATCTTTATCTCTGAGCTCAGTTCGACGATCTTTGAGCTCAGATCGACGATATTTTTGCTGCTTAAGTTTTCCAGTTCACTGAGCTCAGCTCGACGATAGCAGAGCTCAGTTCGACGATTTCAGATAACTTCCAGAATTCAAATTCAAATCAGTCAGGAGTTATTCTGCAATTAATTCAGAGATTTGCTAGCCGTTTTCATTTACTTCTGGACCAAGTTTCAAGGGACTTTTCAAGGAATAATTCTGTGGACTTTCCTCCAGAAGAGTTTTTGCAATTAAGGATGCAATCAATGTAGACCAACGGCTATCCTTGACAGAGAATGACATTCTATTCTGGAACAGAGAATAAAAGATAGGATGTTTTTGAATCTACATCAACCAGAAGACAGAGCACACACAATATACAGAATACAGAAAGATACAAAAAAGTTTCTGTCAAAAAGAATTCTGAAGAACACTCATCAAAGAGATCAAGCTTTCAAAAAATCTTCAGATCTCTTCAGATCTCAAAGTGTTCAAGGCCAACATTATTTCAAGACTCCAGACACTCAACATTTCAGCTTGCTGAAATCATTTATTGCTGGAGTTCTATCTTTGAAGGCCTATCACCCTCAGCAAAGCTCTTCTTCCTGAAGATCTCAAGGATTCAGGGGGAGCTTTGACATCAATCCACATAGTCTTCTCAGTTGGTTGAGAAAGAGAAGACTGCCATCACTCTCTCACCCCCACTCTGTAAAGGGTTTTTCAAACTCCCTTCAAAAGTTTGAATCTGGTTTTTGAGCACCTTGTCAAAAGCTCATTGGTGGCAAGACACCTGATCAAAAAATCTGCTTTGGTTTTTGAGCACCTTATCAAAAGCTCATTGGTTCCCAGGACACCTGATCAACTCATCTTGCAGTGGATTCCTACCTAGGGTGGTAGAAGAGTGGATGTACCCAAGTTTGGGGAACCACTATATTCCCTTGTGTCATCTGGTTTTGGCTTGTTTTCTTTTTGTTTCTGGCCTTGATTTTTCTGTGCTTAGTATTTGCATAGTTTAGTACTGTGATTAGATTTATTTCTGCTTCCCTGCTCACACATATTACAACAATTGTTGTAAAAGTTTGCAAAAGCTTTTAAAGCACCATATACTCTATTCACCCCCCTCTAGAGTATATCAGATCTAGTTGCTCTTTCAATTGGTATCAGAGGGAGGTTGGTTAAACATACCATATCTGATTGGTTGTACAGGCTAACACCTGAACCTCAAGATCCCAAACTAGATCTTTTTTTTGTATTCTTTTTATTATTAGATTCTGTTTGCACAAATCATGGCCCAAAACAAAGATTATGCTAGCACCAGACCTCCAGTGTGCAATCTGTCAAAGTTTGCACTTTGGAAAGCAAGGATTAGACTCTACATGAATTCTATTGATGAAGATATATTTAATTCTGTTTTGACAGTGTGTCCAAGACCCCCAGAGAGCACAAGTACAAATGCTGTTCCACCTCCATTAGGAACAGATGCTGACATCAAAAAATGGAAAGTAGCTGATGCCAAGGTTATGAACATTCTAGCTCAGACAATGTCAGATGACATTTTTCAAAAGGTAGCTGAATGCAATTCAGCCAAGGAGATTTGGGACAAGCTCTCAGAAATAGTCTCAGGCTCAGCTGATGAGAGAAAGGACAGAAGATCCCATCTCATCTCCCAATATGAGAACTTCAAGAAGGGAGAGACTGAGTCAGTGGGAGACATGTACAACAGATTGAGTCTAATTGTCAGTGAACTAAGGACATTGGACAAAGAGATTTCTCTGACAGAACTTAATGACAAGATCCTAATGTGCTTCCCCAGCACTTGGGATTCAAGAATCTGGCCAATTAAGGATGCCAGAAGTCTGAATGAAATCACCACTGAAGCCTTGTTGGGTAAGCTCAAATCTTATGAGCTACTTATCAAGAATAGAGAGGAAGAACAGAAGGCTGCTTCACCAGCCACAAGGAAAGAGAAGACCATAGCCTTTAAGGCAACTGAGGATCTGCCTGAAGATAAGAGCACAGGCAATGATGAACTACTCAGCTTGTTGGCCAAAAGATTCTACAAGATGGCCAGAAAGGACTTCAGAAGAAGATCATACAAGGAGCAGGACAAGCCAAGGTATGACAAGTCCATTAGCAACAATAAAGATATTATCTGCTTTGGTTGCAGGAAACCAGGGCACATAGTTCCTGACTGTCCAGAGAACAAGATCAAGTACAGAAGGGACAAAAAAGAAAGAAGAAAGGAGAAAGACTCCAAAAGGAATGGAAGTGGCAAACCTTCTTCAAGCAAAAATAAGCATACAAGAAAAGGGTTTGTTGCTGAATCCTGGAGTGAGACAGAAGAGGAGTCAGAAGCCTCTTCTAGCTCAAGTGATGATGAGGATGATGCAGAAGAAAAGGAGTTCTGCATGATGGCAATCAATGCCTCACAGCACAACTCAGAGGAAGAGGAGTCAGAGTCAGACTCAGAGACTCAACCTGAAGAAGATCAGGTAATTAGTTCTTTTGATTTTACTTCAGAAGATTTTAAATCTGAATTTAAAGCACTGTGTTTAGACCTGCTAAAGTCTGAGAAAGAGATTATCTCTCTCAGAAATCAATTATCTGAACACAATGGTTTAAAGTCAGAAAACCTCAAACTCTCTCAGGAGTTGGAGAACTGTAGGGAACAGATAGCTACACTGAAAAGTGAGCTCTCTGAGGCCAAGAAGCTTGAAGAATCCCTTAATGGGAGAAACATCAAGCTGATGGACATCACAAGCACAGTGAACTCTAGATTCAATAGTACACTAGGCTTGGGTGCTTCATCCAGCCAACCTATAGTCCTAACAACTCCCATCAAGTTTATTTCTAACAAGGGAAAGGGAGTTGTAGAGGTTGCCAGGAAAAATTCTGATCTGCCTCAGAAAACTAAGTCCCAGCAAAAATCGTCGAACAGAGATCGACGATCGCCGAATGAAGATCGACGATCGCCGAACGCAGCTCGACGATCTCAGGAAAAATCGTCGAACGCTGATCGACGATCTCAGCCAGAGTCGTCGAACGCAGGTTGACGATCACATATACCTGACCTCACCCATAGTCGACCGTCGAACGGAGCTCGACGATCTGACCCAAGATCGTCAAACTCAGCTCCAAGATCGTCGAACAGAGGTCAGAACTCTGGAAACTTTGTCAAAGGCAAATCAAAATTGAATCCTAAGAGTTCTTCATCCCAAACCTTTAACCCTTATACTGAATGGATTATACCTCCAAGGAGATATCATCCTGAAGGATATAAGAGTCAACCTGGGATGTCTTTCATTTCAGAATTTAGAGGTTATCAACCTAGGCCCAAGGTAAACTGGGTCAAAAACAAATGAATTGTTTTATGTGCAGGTGAAGACCTATCCAACATCTTACCAGCAATGGTATTTGGATAGTGGGTGCTCTAAGCACATGACAGGGAACAAGGACAACCTCACTTCCTTTAGAGCCAAGCTTGGACCCAAAGTTATCTTTGGTGATTCCAACTTTGGACAAACTAAAGGATATGGTGCAGTCCAGATTGGTTCAGTAACCTTCAAGAAGGTAGCCTATGTGGAAGGACTGAAGCACAACCTAATCAGCATCAGTCAGCTATGTGATGAAGGCTACCAGGTGACCTTCAGCAAAACCTTATGCAGAATCAAGTCAGAGGACAACACAAATGTGTTGACAGGTAAAAGGAAAGGTAACATCTATCTAGTAGATTTTCTTTCAACTAATATAGATATTTGCCTGTTTAACTCTGTCTGTAGACCAAATGTTTTATGGCATAAGAGACTAGGACACCTAAACCTTAGAACTATTGCTATGGCTCTCCAAGGCAACCTTGTTAGAGGACTACCTTCTGGCCCCTTCAAGAAGGAAGGACTCTGCAGGGCTTGTCAATTAGGCAAGCAAACTAAAAACAGTTTTAAGTCACTTAATAAGAGTGATTCACCTAGGATATTGTATCTATTACACATGGATCTATTTGGACCCATCACAGTACAAAGCCTAGGAGGGAAATCCTACACTTTAGTAGTTGTAGATGACTTCTCTAGATTCACTTGGGTGTTCTTTCTAAGGAAGAAGTCTGATAACTTTAAGTGTCTGACAGAGTTTCTCAAATGGATACAGATTGAGTTCAATACTCACATTGCCCTGATCAGAAGTGATCATGGGACAGAGTTTGATTCTCTTCTTATGCATGACTTCTGTCAGAGTGAAGGGATCAGGCATACTTTCTCAGCTCCTAGAACTCCTCAACAAAATGGGGTAGCTGAAAGGAAAAATAGAACCCTTATTGAATCTGCCACTACATTGTTGTCAGATGCTCATCTACCTCTATCCTTTTGGGCAGAGGCAGTGAACATTTCCAACTATGTGCTGAACAGAAGTCTGATACATAAACTAAAGGGAAAGACTCCCTATGAATTACTCAAAGGGAAGAAACCTAAAGTTGACTATTTCAGAATTTTTGGTTGTATTTGCTACATTCACAATAATGACAAGAAATATCTAGCAAAATTTCAAGCCAAAGCTGATGAAAGAGTGTTTCTGGGATACTCCATGATCAGCAAGGCCTATAGGGTCTATAATAAATCATCCTTGAAAATTGAGGAATCTGTTCATATTTCTTTTGATGAAACTAACATGTCTTTCAAGGAGAAGATTTCTTCTACCATAGAACCTTTGCAGGAACTCTCTCTAGTTGAAGATATGAACAAGTTACAGGTTGCTCAAGAAGAAGAAAGCAGTGAAGATGAAGGGAATGCCTCACATATTGAAGCACAATCTGAAGAGCCAGTTGTTGTACCACAAGAGGAAACAACAACACAGGTTGGTGAACAATCAACACCCCCTGTTGATTTTGTAACATCAAGAGACCATCCAATTTCCCAAATAATTGGAGAAATCTCAGCTGGTGTGCAAACCAGAAATCAGGTCAACCAAAACCTGTTGCACACCTGCTTCCTATCTCAAATTGAACCTCAGTCCATTCAAGATGCAGAGCAAGATCCACATTGGATCATTGCAATGCAAGAGGAATTGCATAAATTTGAGAGGAACAAAGTATGGGAACTAGTGCCAAAGCCTAAGGATCATTCCATTATTGGAACAAAATGGGTATTCAGAAACAAACTGGATGATCAAGGCGTAATTATAACGAACAAGGCAAGGCTAGTTGCTCAGGGATATTCTCAAGAAGAAGGAATTGACTACGACCAGACTTTTGCACCTGTTGCAAGATTGGAAGCCATCAGGATATTTCTAGCTTATGCAGCTCACAAAGGCTTCAAGGTTTATCAGATGGATGTCAAAAGTGCTTTCTTAAATGGAGACATCAAAGAGGAAGTCTATGTCAGACAACCTCCAGGTTTTATCTCTCCAACTCTTCCTGATTATGTTTTTAGACTGAACAAAGCATTATATGGTCTCAAGCAAGCTCCTAGAGCATGGTATGAGACCCTAGCATGCTTTCTCTTGGAAAATGGTTTTATAAGGGGTAGAGTAGACCAAACTCTTTTTATTAGAACCCATAAGTCCCATACCCTACTAGTACAAATTTATGTAGACGATATCATTTTTGGTTCTACTGACTCAAAATTGTGCAGAAGGTTTTCTAACCTGATGCATTCTAAATTTGAGATGAGTAGCATGGGTGAGCTGTCCTTCTTCCTAGGATTGCAAGTCAAACAACATGCTGAAGGCATCTTTATTTCTCAAACCAAATATGCTAATGAATTGGTTAAGAAATTTGGTATGTCTGAGGCATCTTGTATGAAAACACCCATGCCTACCAATGCTGTATTGGATGCTGATGAACATGGGAAACCTGTTGATCAGACAACATATAGAGCAATGATTGCCTCTTTACTGTATCTTACAGCTAGTAGACCAGATATAATGTTTGCTACATGTATATGTGCTAGGTTCCAAGTAAGCCCTAGAGAGTCACACCTAACATTAGTAAAGAGGATTCTCAGGTATGTTAAAAGTTGTCCAAATCTAGGCCTCTGGTATCCAAAAGATTCAGCATTTGAGTTAACTGGATTCTCTGATGCTGATTATGCTGGATGCAGAATTGACAGGAAAAGCACCAGTGGAACTTGTCAGTTCCTTGGTGATAGACTTGTTTCTTGGTTTTGTAAGAAACAAACATCTGTGTCAACTTCAACTGCTGAAGCTGAATATATGGCTGCAGGCAGTTGTTGTTCACAAATTTTGTGGATCCAAAACCAACTCCTAGACTATGGATACAACTTAGTGAAGTCTAAAATCTTTTGTGATAACACAAGTGCTATTTCCATAGCTCAAAATCCAGTCCTCCATAGTAGGACAAAACACATAGAGATTAGGCATCATTTCTTAAGGGATAATGTTGAAAAACACAAAATTGAACTACAATATATCCCAACTGATTTACAAAGGGGAGATATTTTCACCAAGCCTTTGGATGAAAAGAAACACACCTTCTTCCTAAATCAGTAAGGAATGTTAGATGGAGGAAGCCTTAAATAATATCCAAGATTTTGAAAGCTTAAAAATTGACCAAGACTAGGCAAACATTCTGCTTTTCCTTGGTGTCTAGAATCTTTCTGATCTCTGAACTGCGCTCGACGATTTCCCCTAAGATCGTCGAACGGAGATCGACGATTTCCAAAAATCGTCGACCTAAGTTCAGCGCCTCTCAGATAGTATGAACTATCTCTTCCGGTCAACGATCGTCGAACGGCGCTCGACGATCTTGTTCTCTGCACGATCGTCGAACGGAGCTCGACGCTCTCCAATATCGTCGAACGGAGATCGACGATGTTGAAAACTTTTCAGATTCCTTTAGAAGCCTTGATCGTCGAACTGAGTTCAACGATCTTTCCAATTCTGCGTCGAACCCTAATATAAAACTCATTTTTCGCCGTCGTTCTCTCTTGCGCTTTCGATTTCTCTGCAAGGATTTTCTTTCCCTCCAAACAGTTCTACGCTTGGTCGTTTTGTTTGTTGAATTTTTGCAGGTACAATGGCTGTGTCCGTTGCAGTTCTAGCCGCAATGAAGTTCGATGCTGGATTCGACATTGATATGGAATCTTTCAACACCACTGATCAAATCTTCCAAGATATACTGGATTTATTCAAGGATCAGAATCTGTCTGCCCTCATGACCACTAGAATCAAGTTTGCTTCAGATGAGATAAAGGAGTGGGTCTATACTGCTCATAACCAAGACAACTCCACAATAGTTGGGTCCATTGCTGGAACTCAGGTACCTCTGACCCCCACCATTTTAACAGAGGTTTTTGGACTAAGAAATGGAGATGATACTGCTGAGTTATCTGGAGAGGAGTTTTCTGACATGCTTGCCAAGATGGGTCATCCAGAGGGAAACCCTAGCAAGTTATTCAAGAGGAACCTGTCTGTTGAATACAGGTTCCTAGCAGATGTGGTAGGGAAAGTGCTGCTGGCAAAGCACTCTGCACATGATACCATATCCAGATACCAGCTCTGCCTCATGGGAGCTCTGGTGGATAAGAGAAGTTTGAACTGGGGAGAGGTCTTCTTTGACCTAATCAAGAAGAAAATAAACAAAAGCTTTGTTAACTTTGGAAGGATTCTTGGAGTCTTCCTGCAAAACAGGTGCCCTGCCTTGCTGGTCTCCTCTGGAGTGCACATAAATGCCTCCAAGAGACTCACCTGTGCCCTCTTTGGCAAGTGGGACAGGCAAATCAGCAAGCCTGGCAGACCCTCCTCAAGTGCTCCTTCAGGAACCAGGACTCATAGAGTCACTCCCCCACAGGTCTCTGCTCCTGCAGCTGACCTGGCTGTTGCTGTTGCTGCCTCCTCTCCTCCTCCACTTCCAACCCTTCCTCTACCATCCACCATTCCAGCTCCATCCACCATTACCATCTCTAGCCCATCTCCAACATCAATTCCATCTCCAGAACCCATTCTGCCTCCACCAGTAGACCACTTCCACCCTCTATTCTCATACCCTCCAGCAGATGTCACCTCTTCTCCATCCATTCCATCCTTCACCCTCATGGATGACTCCTATATGGATGATTCCCCATCCTCTCCTCCAGAATTACCCTCCTCCTCAACTTCATTCCAAGATCTCCTCCACCATATCATTGACCAACCAACTTTCACCCCATCCATATCCATCCCCTTGTCCTCCATTTCCACTATCCCAAAACCTGAGCCATCCATTCCACTCTCCAGCCCTCCACTTCCAGCATCCTCAGCTATCCCCATTCCATCTACCTCTGCTCCTATTCTTGAGCAAGTAGACCTCTCAGCCCTAGCTGACAAGTTGTATGAGCTAATTGCCCCCAGGCTCTCTCTACTCTTGGAGACCTCATTGGCTCCTCTACACTTGTTAGTGGCAGCCCTCTCTGCCAGACTTTCCTCCCTCCTTCCTCAGGCAGCACCACCAGCAGTTTACCCTGATACAGATGTATCTGCATCTAGGTAGGTGGAGATGCCATATGGAGCAAGCCTTCATGCTGCTGCTGCTGCTGATGTTTTTGTGCCTGTTGCCCCTTCTGCTACTGTTGTTGTGCCTCCAGAATGTCAGACTCCTACTGCAGTTCTTGCAATAGACCTAAGGTCTTTGCTTTCTGCCTTTGATCCTGCCTTCTTCTGCTATCTCCCAGAGGTTAATGCTGTCCAGCCCCCAGAAGATTTGTCCAAGGCACTAGTGCCTGTCTCTTGCTGTGACCCTAGCATTATCTCTGCATTTGTATATTCAGTGATTGCTGATGCTGAAGAAAGGATTGTTGTTGCTGCTGCTAATTTTGATGAGCCAATATCCAAGGATCTTCTGATGTCAGAGGCCACTGTTTTTGAGCCTGCTGCAGTTTTTGATGTTGTTTCTGCTGTTAGTGAAATTTCTGCTGATGATAGTGAGACAGTTGCTGCTGTTGTCACCAGTCCAGTATCTGCTGCTGCTGCTGTAATTGCTTCTGTTGCACCCTCTCCATTTGCTGCTCCATCTGCTGCTGTCACCTCTACTGCTGCTGTTGTTGTTCCTGCTTCACCTCCTGTATCTGCTGCTGTTCAGCTGAAGAAAGATTTGATGAAGAGAATTGATGCTCTATATGATGCCCAGAGTTCTGAATCTGATGAGTTCAAGACAGACTCTGATGACTCTTATGCCACTATTGCAAGGAAAAGGAAAGCTAGGAGCAAGGCTATGAAAAGGGTCCCTCCTACAAAAGTCAAGGATGATAATGATATTCCTTATTACATTCTGCATAACTGCACCATCACAGAACATTAGATGCAATATTCTAAAAATCAGCTCAAGGCCATGAAGAAGAAGAGAAAGTATGAAAAGGGCTCCTCCCAGTTCCAGCACCCTCATCCTCCTCCACCTCCTCCTCCTGATGCAGGTGCAGGTGGCAGCTTTGCAAGTCAAGCCCCAGCTAGAAGCCAGGCTCCCTATCAACCCCATGCCAGATCCTACCAAAGGGAAAGCCAGTCTAGGGGTTCTTATTCTAGGAGAGGAGGATACAGGGGTAGTTAAAGAGATTTTCAGGTTTATTCCAAAGGGTACTCCAGGCAGCACCCATATTCTAGGGGAGGACATAGTCCTGCTGATACTACTTCTGGTCCCTTCCCCTACAAGCTAAAAGAGACAGTGTCTGCCAGGCCTCCTCAAGACAATTCTTCCAACAGGTATGAGCCACCTGTAACATTTGAGGACCCTGAAAAGAATCCAGCTGCTTGGACTGCCAGGATGAAGGAGTTGGCTGCACTAGACCAGATCAAGAAGGCCAGAGAGCAAGGTTTAGACACTTCAAATATTTCTACAATGTCAGAGCAAAGACAAAAGGAACTAGACAAATATGCTTCCAACAAATTCTTTGATGCTGAGAGATATATGGAGTTGCATCCTGCTGCTGTGGTCCCCAGATCTTCAAAGCAAACTTATTTGGGTGCAGCAGATGACACCAGGTCCAACAAGGAAGCTCTAAATCCAAACAGAGAAATCAAACTTGTCAAAGGCAAAGAGAAGAAGTGACAGTGTAAGGTGACAATTTCTGTGAATTCTGACTGTTATCTGGATGACATATATACATATATATATATCTCTGTGATGTTTCTGCAATGTCTAGCTGCTGTTTTTATGCTTCTCTGACTGTATGTTGTTATTTGAATTTTTCCAAAGTCTGTAAATAGTCATCCTAACCCAAATACGGGGAGATTGTTGGAACACCTTATTACTAATTTGGGTCAGGATCACTATGTCTCTAGGAACCTTTGCTTGACCTTCTGTATAGCTTAATAGGTCAATTAGAATTGAGTCTAAGGGTTAGAAGTCTAGGATTGGAAGCTGCCCTGGAGACCAAGTTTTTCTGTCTGGAGACTAAGTCTGATCGTCGAGCTCAGCACGACGATTCGTCGAACTCCGATCGACGATCGTCTAGCTCAACTCCAACAGATCGTCGAACTCCATTCGACTATCGCTGAGCTCAACTTCATAATATCGTCGAACTCCATTCGACGATCGGTGAGCTCAGTTCGACGATTTTGACTCTTCTTTGGATCTTTATCTCTGAGCTCAGTTCGACGATCTTTGAGCTCATATCGACGATATTTTTGCTGCTTAAGTTTTCCAGTTCGCTGAGCTCAGCTCGACGATAGCAGAGCTCAGTTCGACGATTTCAGATAACTTCCAGAATTCAAATTCAAATCAGTCAGGAGTTATTCTGCAATTAATTCAGAGATTTGCTAGCCGTTTTCATTTACTTCTGGAGCAAGTTTCAAGGGACTTTTCAAGGAATAATTTTATGGACTTTCCTCCAGAAGAGTTTTTGCAATTAAGGATGCAATCAATGCAGACCAACGACTATCCTTGACAGAGAATGACATTCTATTCTGGAACATAGAATAAAAGATAGGATGTTTTTGAATCTACATCAACCAGAAGACAGAGCACACACAATATACAGAATACAGAAAGATACAAAAAAGTTTCTGTCAAAAAAATTCTGAAGAACACTCATCAAAGAGATCAAGCTTTCAAAAAATCTTCAGATCTCTTCAGATCTCAAAGTGTTCAAGGCCAACATCATTTCAAGACTCCAGACACTCAACATTTCAGCTTGCTGAAATCATTTATTGCTGGAGTTCTATCTTTGAAGGCCTATCACCCTCAGCAAAGCTCTTCTTCCTGAAGATCTCAAGGATTCAGGGGGAGCTTTGACATCAATCCACATAGTCTTCTCAGTTGGTTGAGAAAGAGAAGACTGCCATCACTCTCTCACCCCCACTCTGTAAAGGGTTTTTCAAACTCCCTTCAAAAGTTTGAATCTGGTTTTTGAGCACCTTGTCAAAAGCTCATTGGTGGCAAGACACCTGATCAAAAAATCTGCTTTGGTTTTTGAGCACCTTATCAAAAGCTCATTGGTGCCCAGGACACCTGATCAACTCGTCCTGCAGTGGATTCCTACCTAGGGTGGTAGAAGAGTGGATGTACCCAAGTTTGGGGAACCACTATATTCCCTTGTGTCATCTGGTTTTGGCTTGTTTTTTTTTTGTTTCTGGCCTTGATTTTTCTGTGCTTAGTATTTGCATAGTTTAGTACTGTGATTAGATTTATTTCTGCTTCCCTGCTCACACATATTACAACAATTGTTGTAAAAGTTTGCAAAAGCTTTTAAAGCACCATATACTCTATTCACCCCCCTCTAGAGTATATCAGATCTAGTTGCTCTTTCATAGTGTTTAGTTAATAGGATCAATTAGGGGATGCCTTTATACTTGAGTCAATTAAAATTAGTATAGGGTTAATTAATTAGATAGGTTATATGATATATATAGGATGGTTTAGTAAGTTAGGTCTTCTCCTCCCATTTCCTGAACCCGACGGCTGCCCTACAGCAGGCCGAGCGAAGGAGAAGTAGAGGGGCGGAAGTCCAGGAGCCTCTCCGACCGCCGTCTCCCGGCCTCGTGGAGCTCGAAACCCATATTTAAGGCCGGATCCGTGCTCCTCTAGCCAAGATCTCCATTCCAAGGTATCTATCTTGAGATTTCCTCCATGTTCTTACCGATCGGATCGTAGATGTCCAGTTTTTCCGAACATTGATGGAGGATTTCCTTCCCTAAATTCTGTCCAGGTTCTTCTTGTCGTTGTGTTCGAGGACCGATTGTGTGCACATTTCGTGTCCAACTTTTACTACTTCAGCCATCTATGGCCGATGGTGGGGGAGAATGTGCTGGCCGGCTCTTGCTAGCCCATTTTTGTCCTGATTTTCGTAAAAGTATTGCTTGTGGTCGGTTTGTTGAGAGGTGCATCATTGGCCAAGGTTCTACTAATTATCAAGGCATGTGCGCCCTTCGCTCTTGCCAATACTATTTCAATTTTTTGTACCTTTGTTTTGCTTGAATTCAGATTTTGTTCTCCTAAGGTTTGATCACCTGGAAATCTTGGGGCTAACCCCATTGGTATTATGTTGTGGTTTAAATGATTAGGAATGTTAGATCGGGTTATTACCATTTGAGTTATTCATTCTGCGGTGGCCTGTTCTCTACAAGAGTTTCATTAGAGCTTGTTGTGTTGTTTTCTCGTTGTTTTTTTTCTTAGGTGTAACTATGTCCTGTTCACTTCATTACTTGTATAGTTTAGACTCAAACCACGCAATCTAAGAGTATATATATTGGGCGTCAGAGAAATCATTGTTTAGGGTTGGGTATCAAATTAATTATGCATGTTTTGGTGTCTAACCTATTTTTTTGTATGTTGACCAACTAATTGTACATGTTTAGTTGAGTGTCGAACTACTTGCATAATTATAGTATCATTCTGCTTTCTATTCATTTATGTCAAACCACTAATTTGGGCAACTCGATGTTTAGTCCGTCGGTTTGTACTTAGGTTTCTTAGGTGAGTTGCTCTAGTTGGAATAGGGTTGTGTTGACTTCTTGGTGGTTCATGGAACTACCAGTAAGGGTTTTCCCGAGTCACTTAGTGCTGGAGTAGGATGTGATTTTGAGGTGGGTCGGACCGATGTCGCCACCCTTGTTTTACTTCTTGTCTTACTAAGACAATATAGGTTGTTTGGCTGAGTTGGACTGATGCCACCACCACAACACCTTGAAGATATTTAGGCCTGATAGACTTGGTTGGACATGTTTCCACCAGCCTAGTCCCTTGTTGATGATTTTGTCCATCTCTAGTATTACGTGATTCTTTCTACTCTAGCTCTATGTTAGGATTGATTTATTTTGCTTATCCTTCTTGCAGAGGTTCTTGAAGCTTGGATTCATCCGTGCACATGGTGCACCCCTTTTTACTCATCTTTTGATGAGTATTTTCCTTTACTTGTCTGCTTTACCTCATTTAGCTTATGTTGCTAGCATTCATAATTTTTTCCCTGGTAAGCCTTATGCTAATGCTCTCTTTTTAAACCTATTATCTTCTTTCCTATTGATAATTGCTTTGTTGAGGTGTTCTTTTCTTTGAATGCCTCAGGTTCAAGTTTATAGCCGACTGTGCGGCCAGGTTTCTTCTGGATATTTCTAGTGCTATAGCTGCTGCTGTGATTTTCTCTTCCTCACTTTTGGGAGGCAGTTTCTCTAGACTTGTAGTATAGATATGCCTACTCAGCAGTGGGTTCGTGTTAGTTGTTGATGCTCACTGGTGGTTTCTCTTTTAGATGCTTTGTACTTTGCTTATACTGCTAGATTTCCTGTTTTGGACTTTATTCAACTTGCTCTTGGGAAGATTTATGCTAGGTTGCTAGTTACTTTTAAACCTAAAAGCACTATTATATTTATCTCATGATCAACATGCTCTATAAAACTCAACACTACTTTTCAAACGACGTAAAAGATTATTTTCATATACATGGTATAAAATAAATGTAGGTATGCATAGTATAAGTTGTCCTCTGGGGACACTTATGCACTCTTTTAGGATGTCAAATGTGAATAAGGTATTTTCCGCTGCGTATAAGTATAGTTTTAAACTGTGTACTAGATGATCCACTAGGCTGAGGGATACGACCTTTAAAATATAACTGATTTTTAAATCATTAAACCTATGAATTTTCATAGTCAAGTTAGATGGTGTTCGCCTGAGCGTCAACAGTTACCCCCTGCTCGACGTGGCATCACGACGCGTGTTTTCTCATACTATGATACTTCTTAAATTCGGAGAAAATGCGGGTTGTGACAGATCCCGAGCACCACCTATCACTAGTCATCCTCTCAGTCTACAAATCCTGTCTTCCAATGATGAACTCCTTTATTTACCCAAACAAGCAACCTACCGAGGATTCAACTCTCCAAAATTCACAACCAACTTTAGTTCAGTTTCCACAGTTACTATATGCAGACCGCCGTATACTATATGAGGTGTATAAAGGAGGTACTCCGGATTGTCTTCCAAATCTCCTATATAATTTACCAGATGTCTATCATAACAAATTTAGTCTAAAATCAGAGATCCATAATTTTTCTAATTAATTTGGTATTTATTGAATTTTCCCAAATGCTTGGCCATGGGCAATTTTGAACATGAACTATATGATCTACTCAAGTAATGACCCCCCAAAATTTTGATCACTAAATTAATAAAGATACATGACTAGATACAAATTTCCATAATTCTTCAGAAACTATTTGACCTCTAATTAATTTATCCAAAATATTTCCCTTAATCATATGTAAAGAAGGAAGTACAAAAATCTTTCATCAGAAAATTATACAAAAATTACAAAATCTTAATATGGTTCAGAAAAGATCATGGTACAAGAATCATAATTTTAGAGGCTTGCTAGACTCCAAAATAAATTAAATTAAGTTTCCATGAGAAATCATACTTAATGAAGCAACCCTTAAAAATAATCATCCAAAAATTCTATAAAATTTCACAGAGCTTTAAACATAATAATAAGTCCTCTGGCTAAATTTCATCAATTTCCAGCAAGTAGTTTCTTCCTAATAAATTTCTAGGTAAATAATACAAATTATCAATTTGTTAATATCCAAAATAATAATCCTAAATTCATAATAAAATCTGTAGAGCTGGTACCGACCTCAAAAAATACTCAACTCAAGTCACATCACTTTTCAAAGAGTTTTTGTGACATTTTCTATCCCTACAAGATTTGTGCCCTAAGCTAGGGTTAGGGTTTTGAGGGGGTTTAAGGATTCCAAATTCCATAAAATTTTAACCAGAGAACTATACAAATCCTATGGTCCTAACCACAAAGTTTCAAGTTAATCCAAGGTCATTTGACCCTATGATCTTCAAACCCTAAAAATCCCCATTAAGGAACCTACCCTAGGGTTCTAGGGCTACTCTACTCTTAACCACCCCAAATTCCATTGGAGGGTGAGTAATGGTATAAAAAGTCAGTGGCCAAAATATCAACCTCTGTTGAGGTGATTTGACCACTCAAAACCGAAAGGGGATGCTTGACCTATTTAACCCTAAAAGGGGCCAACCTAGGGTTGGATCAATACCTAGCCAAAACATCTCCAAATGGGGTGAAAATTTTACCAGAGCCCTAAATGCCCTCTAAGACCTCCCACCAAAATTTGGAGAGATTTTGAGGTGTCTAGGACACCTTATTAATTTATTCATGGAATATTAAATTTTCCTAAAACCTATAGAACAAATTTCTCCAAAAATTCTGAATTTTGGACAGGCCCTAGGTATAGCTAGGGTAGACTTCCTACCCAAATCTCAGGTCATTTGGACAAGGGATGAAGGGTGGGCATCCATTTGAATCTCAGGATAGCCCTAGGTATAGGGCCCACCAAAATGGGTGATGTAGTCTAACCAGGACTCTAAATTGGGTGAAATAAATTTTAAATTAAACTAGACATCAAGGCCTTCATTTTCTATGTTGACCACGTTTTCTGTTATAGCCTCTAAGTATTTTTAAAGATTAAAACCAATAAATGTAAAATCTGTGACATAATTAAATAATCATAAAATGTTATACTATAGTTTGAAATCAAATATACCACGAATCTTAGCGCAAGATGGACGGAATCTGTTCAACTTCTATCTTTAGCCGACGGCCAGGATTTACTCTTCCTGGGCCAGTTTTAAACGGCTGCCGCCGGCCATCCAGCCGCCTCCTCGGCCGGCCACCGCCACCATCACCTCCGTTGAGGTGGTGGCTGTTGCCGGGCGGCGTCACAGCCGCCGGAGAACCCTATTCCGACGATCCCGAGGGTTGCATTTTTGTGGAAAAAACAGGAAAGTTTCTCTTTGATCGGGCTCAATTGAGCCCGATACTTGGCCCTAAAGATTCCTAAGATCTACCCATGAAAGAAGGAGTCGAGGAGGACCTTGCCGGCAGCCTGAAGTCGAGACGATCGTCGGAAAGCCATCTTTGAGGGCGACACCGCTTGGTTTCTGCAACAACACAGTGGGGAAGCTTAGTTTCTTCAGTTAAGGGCTGGGAAATCCACCTCTCGGCCCACTGAAGGTGCTTAAAGCCTCAGATGGGGAGGGGAGAGGCTGGATCATCAATGGCCATTAATGGCCTTGAAAGCCACCTCTCGGCCATCGTGGTTCAGTGCATCCATCCAGTGGAAGAGCCTGGAAAGTCTCCTAAACTTCTCAGGGCTGTTAGGGGAGATGAAGCAAGCAAGGAAGGATGGCCCTTGGCTTCCCCACGGCATGAATGGCCTTTACTCCATTTTCTCTCTCCTCCATTAAAGGAAAATCAGAGTTTTCTCTCTCCTGCCCCTCATGGCCGAATTTGTTCATCACTCTAGCCTATTTGCAGCCCATGAATCATTATTATTAATTAAAATAAAGTTAGCCCAAGTGGGGGAGATGGGCTTGAGCTTGGGTTAGCCCATTTGGCTAATTTGACTTAACTTTAAGGTAGAGTTGACCTTGGTCAACATGGCAATTTAGGTTGACTCCAATGGGTCCTTGGTGACTCATTGGTCTCCCCTAAGGTCTATGTAGGGTTGGGTAGGGTTGACTTGACACCTTGGAGGTTACTTGACCTTTGGTAAGGGCACTTTGACCACTTTAGGGCTAGAGTTGACTTGGGTCAACATGACCATTTGGGTTGACCCCAAGGAGTCCTTGGTGACCCCATGGCTTCCCCTAAGGTCTAGGTAGGGTTATGTTGGGTTACCTTGCACTTTGGAGGTCACCTACCCTTAGTAAGGGTACTTTGACCAGATTAGGGGCTTGAGTTGACTTGGGTCAACTTCTCCTCTAGGGCTGACCCCAATGTATCCTTAGTGACCCATTGACCTCACTTTAGGTCTAGGAAGGCCTGAGCAAGGTTGGTTGGGCAACTTAGAGGCCAACTTCCCTTATTAGGGCACCTTGCCCAATTTAGGCCTATGATGGTCCTAGGTTAAATTGGCCACTTTGGGTTGACTCCAATGTACCCTTAAGGATCTAGTGGAACCTCTGATAGGTTAGGGATATTGTGGTGGGGTCATGAAGTTATGGTGAGGCCCTAAGGTCAAACCCTAGATTTGGTGATGTGGTTGTGCCATAGGCAGACCAAGGTGATTCTTACATTGGCCTTCTATCTCTTGGCCCTTTTTAGCTTTCTAGTGTTTTGTCATGACCTAGTTATGGCCAAAACCACTCTTAGGGGTCTAGTTGGAAATGGGATGTTGCAAATCTCAATAAAAAAACAAAGATTTCGTCCCCGAAATCAAGGTTAAGCCTACGAGAATTTCTATCGAAGAAAAGGAAGCTTGTAACATCCAAAAAGAAGTGAAAGATTACATCTCGACGCCATATTTGCTAAGTGGGGTTTAAAGGGAAACCTAAATCTATGACCAATTCGCCCAATTGGCAAATCCAAGATCCCAATAAACAAAATATTAGCCTCTGCTTTTCCTAGAGCAGCCCCACTAGTTTAAAACAGGAAAATAAATTGAACATCTTGAGAGGTTGTGAGGTATACCTGACTGAACAGCTTTGGATACTTTTGTCGCATCAGGTCCTGCGGTTCCCAGGTATGCTCCTCCTGGCCGTGGTTTCTCCATAGAACTTTGACTAACGGAACCTTCTTGCGACGCAAGATCCGTACTCCTCTGTCATCGATGCGAACCGGCTCTAAGTGAACTGACCGGTCAGAAGCTACCGATCCATCTGTGGTCAAAATCTGCTGCTCCGGGCATAGTAGAGCCCTCCTAAGATAAGATATATTGAACACGTCGTGTAAACCCGTCAGTTCCGGTGGTAACTCCAGCCTGTAATCTAGGTGCCCAATCCGCTCCAGGATCCTGTAAGGGCCCATATACCTAGCGCTGAGCTTCTTCTTCTGACCACGCACTCATGAAACTCTGTGCATGGGTCACATCTTCAAGAAAACCTAGTCTCCCACCTGAAACTCTACTTGACGGTGTCGGGCGTCGTAGTACTTAGCCTGTCGGCTCTCCGCTTCCAGCATTCTGTCCCGTATCAGTCTCACCTGAGCTTCGGTGTATTCGACAAAATCCGATCCCAATGCCTTCGGATCCTCATCCTGAATCCATGAAAGTGGAGTCCTACATCTCCTTCCGTACAAGGCTTCATATGGAGCCATCCCTATGCTGGACTGGTAGCTGTTGTTATAGGATAACTCGACTAGTGGTAAAAGCTTCTCCCAAGGTTCGTTTCAATCCATAATGCATATCCTTAGGAGGTCCTCCAATGTTCGGTTGGTGCGTTCCATCTACCGATCCGTCTGGGGATGAAATGTTGTGATGAAGGTCAGCCGCGTGCCTAAGTAAGTCTGCACGGATCTCCACTCCATGGATGTGAAACGACCATCCCGATCTGACATGATCGTCCTGGGCACCCCGTGGTAACGAATGAACTACTCTACGAATCTCCGCACTAATACCCCAACCGAGTCATCTTTTCTGATTGGAATGAATCTGTCCACCTTTGTCAGCCGATCGACGATGGCCCAAATTGAATCGTTTCCCGTCCGTGATCGGGGAAGGCCGTGAATGAAATCCATCGCGATGTCCTCAAATTTCCACTACGGCACGGGAAGTGGCTGTAGTAATCATGCGGGGTTTCTGTACTCCGCCTTCACTTGCTTGCATGCCTCACAACGAGTCATGAAGTATGTAATGTCCTTTATCCCCGGCCAGAACATCGTCTTCTTCAAGTCTGTCATCATCTTCGTGATCCCCGGGTGTATAGAATATCTGCTACAATGTGCTTCCGCCATGAGTCCTCCCGAATCTGACCTCCTGCGGGTATGTAGACCCTGCCTCTGAAATATAACAATCCATACCTTAGTGAATAATCTCCCGTAGAACCCTCCTTCAAGGCTTAGAATATCGGCTCTACCCATGCATCTGTCTTCTGTCTGTCCCGGATGCGGTCCCGAATATCATCTATGGCAACCGTCGATGCAAGATACTCCATGTACAACTCTGGATCATTTTTGGATACTAGGGATATATGCATATCTCTGAAAGGCCGGACTAGCTCCATGGACATCAGTTGTGGTCCCTTCCCTGAGGTATCTCCTCTCCGGCTCAGAGCATCTGCCACCACGTTCGCCTTCCCGGGATGGTAGTGCATGGTGTACTGGAAATCCGACAGGAACTCCACCCAATGCCTCTGTCTGATGTTGAGTTCCTTCTGTGTATCCACATATCTCAAATTCTTGTGATCGTAGAAAAATGTGACAGTGAACCCCATAGAGGTAGTATCGCCAAATCTTCAGAGCAAAGATCACTGCACCCATCTCCACATCATGCACCTGATAGTTCTTCTCATGTATCTTCAGCTTTTGGGAGGCATAGGCTATTACGTGCCCGTTCTTCATCAGAATGGCACCCATCCCCTGGTAGAAGGCATCTGTGTACACCTGGAATACCTCCCTTCCCGACGAAAGAGAGAGAATGGGAGCCGAGGTAAGCGGACCTTTTAACTCCACAAAGGCCGCCTCGCACTGCGGCGTCCAAATGAACGGGGATTCCATCTTCGTCAGGGATGTAAGAGGGAGTGCAATCCGGGAGAATCCTTTGACTAACTTCCGGTAATATCCGACAAGTCCCAGGAAGCTCCGTACATCCGTGGCTGTCTTCAATGGTGGCCAATCCTGAACTTCTCGAATCTTGGCCGGGTCTACTGCCACCCCAGCACCGCTGATGATATGACCTAAGCAGGCCACCTCCTTTAGCCAAAACTAGCATTTGCTGAACTTCGCATATAGTTGGTGTTCCCGTAGCCTTTGTAGAGTCAAAGTCAGGTGTCGTGTATGCTCCTCCTCCATCCTTGAGTAGTTGAGGATATCGTCAATAAATACGATGACGAGAACATCCAAATACTCCTCGAATACCCTATTCATGAGGCTTGTAAAAGCTGACGGCGCATTAGTGAGCCCGAAGGGCATCACTGTAAACTCGAACAGTCTGTACCTACTACTGAAGGCGGTCTTCAGAATGTCCTCCTCTCAAATCCGTAGCTGATAATAACCTGACCTCAAGTTACGTTTTGAGAAGAAATGCGCTCCTTCCAGCTGATCGAACAACTCGTCAATCCGTGGCAGTGGGTATGTATTCCGAAACGTCAGTCTGTTCAGCGCTCGATAATCAATACAAAAGCGAAGACTTCCATCCTTCTTCTTGAAAAATAGCACCGGGGCTCCCCACGACGAAGAGCTTGGCCGGAAAAACCCTGCCTCTACTAGTTCCTACAACTGACTTCGGAACTCTGCGAACTCTTTCGGGGCCATCCGGAAAGGGGCCCTAGATGTCGGCTTGGCCCCCGGCACAAGATGTATCTGGAAGTACTGCCCTCGGTCCGGAGGTTGTCCTGGCAGTTTCTCTGGAAAGACGTCAGCCAAATATCGCACCACTGAGATGTCTGCCACAGACCCCTTGGCCTCCGCCATCTCAAATAGAATCTGATAAACCTCCTCTCCCTGCAGATGGGCCTTAACGGCCTGTACTGAAGATAAGAGTATACGAGAGGCTGGTCTTATATCTTCGATGATAATAACAGAGTCCCCGTGCCACACAGTGATCCTCTTTGCTTGGCAATCAATTTGGGCATCGTTCTAGTGCAACCATGTCATGCCCACGATCAACTCGAAGACTGTCATCCTTAGGATCGTTGCCGATACTTCGAATGACTTTCCGCCAATCTCCTCCTCCATGTTGTAGTGGGCAGAGGTGAGTATCTCCATTCTGTCGGGTAGACCAACCCTCCTCATCAGGCCTGTGAACCGCTCCACTCCTTGCAGCCCTTCCACGAAGGTTTCCGACACAAACGAGTGTGAAGCACCCGTGTCAAACAGTGTATAGGCGAGCTTGTCGCTGATGAAGACTATACCTGGGGTGATTAAATGTCTTAGGATTCTATAACGAGTTTTCTTTCTATTTATTCTATCTAGTGCAGCCCTACAAATTTGACAATTGAGAAAGGGAATTCCTTTAAAATAATAAAACATCTTGGCGTACCTGCTATGACCTGATCTGGGTTCCGAGGCTGTGCTAGGTCCAAAGCATACACCTGCTCACTTTCTTGTCTACGATCCCCACCATGGTATCCACGTCCTCGGCCACAACCTCGGCCTCCAAAATATTGCGCTGGCTGGGCAGTTAGTGGCGCTGGTCGGGGTGCCCCCCTCATGGGGCAGTTCCTCCTGATGTGCCCGACCTGATGGCAATTGAAGCATTCTATCGGGGGATATGACGTTCCCCTGGGTCTCTGTTCCTCCCGTGTCTGAAGAGGTGGTTGAGCCACCACCACTAGCTCCCTTGTATCCTGTCTTGCCTCTTGACGAGGCTGGTCCTCGATCCTCCTCCCATCCGTGATACGGGCTCGTCTCTGATCATTCCTTGCTCCTCAACCCTGATCCTTCGTTGGCCGTTTCCGGCCCCGAGTAGCTTGCCAATCAGCCTCTATCCTTTTTTCCATCTCTAGTATCCGGGAGATGGGCCCGTCGGATACAAACAGTAGAGTCTCCCTCAGCTCCTCTCGCAGACCATTGTAGAACCTTTTGGTATATCCTGCCTCGTCTAACTGATAGGAGTCCGCAAACGAGGTCAGATGGTTGAACTCTCGGTGGTACTCCACCACCGTCTTGTTCCCCTATCTTAACTACAAAAACCTATCCTCCAGCTAGTCCCTGTCCGACTGTGGAACAAAGTATTCCAACAGCGCGCCCCTGAACTCCCCCCAAGAAATCTCTGTTACTTCCCTGTCCGCAAATGTTGTGTCTAGCGAGGTCTTCCACCATCTCTTTGCATGCGACTCCAGGCAGGAGATCACCAAGGGCAACCTCTCCTCCCAAGGGCACCACATCCCGGTCAGCATCTCGTACATAATATCTAGCCACTCCTCTATCCTGACGGCTGACTCAGTCCCCAAGTAGGATGGGGGAGCAAGTCCACGGAAAATTCTCAGCCAGTTGGCCCCCGGGTTTGGCTGCGGAGCCAGAACCTGTTGGTCCCTAAAAGCTTCCAAGATGGCTGTCAGAGTTTGTCCCATCTCCGACTGTAGGAATGGAGTGGGGACCGGGGGAGGTGGTACAACGTCCGGAGTCTGGTGAGCTCCGCCTTGTGGGGTGGGCTGAGTTGGGGGCTACAAAACAAACTACATTAGTAGGTAATCGACTCAATACCTAATAAGAAGTGGACAATTTACATGTGATCCCTCATATGGGCACACCACTGCTTCCGCTGCTTAGTTTGTCCCCAAACTAAACTCGCGCGGGGGTGACCCAGGGGTTGTGGACTGTTACTTTTCGATCGAGGTTTGCTCTGATACCACTTGTAAGACCCCCCCCCCCCCATTTTTTTCTTTTTCAAACACCGGTGTCTTAAGCCTAGAACTACCGCTTTACGGTGACATATTCACGCCCTGAAGGGGTCATCACCGCAAATCGCCGATTCTGCCTGCCGATTCAATCACAGAAAAGCAACAAGAGTAGAGTAAGCACAAGAGTGGTAAAACTCTAACCAGAAGTCCACAAAATACCATCACATCAGAGTAAATATATCTCCACGATGGGAGAGTCCACATAGTATAATGTACTGTAAATAAGTGCTTAAGCCCGTTACATCATATCCTCACTACATAATCAATCAAGCGGAAGCAAAGTAAAACACTACTATGGTCAGGGGCTCACAGTCCCCGCCGTCTGAACTCCGGTGCAAGACTGCCCCATCTCCAAGCATGCCAAACTGCAGGGCTGTTCCTCCATGCTGGGATCCACAATCCCCTAAATGATGTGGTTCGAAAACCGTTAGTATAAAAGACTAAGTCCTATCATCCCCCACCCCTTCCCCCATGGCTCATAGGCACTGAGCGGAGAGGAAGAAAGGGGAGGACTTGAAGGTGGAGAGTAATCAAGAAATAGATGGCAACAGACCTATACTAGCAAATTAATAGTACAAGTGATAGTAAATAAAGTATGAAAAGTAACCTTAACTTATACGGAAACATATAAGCAAGGGATCTTTTACAGGGCTCCCATCATATAAAGAGTCTCATACCAATTTATACGTTGGGGTGTCGGTTATTATCAGTAATATATATATAAAAAATTTAACCTTAATTTATAAACTTGCCCACACAAGCTTATAGACCAAGGGGTCGTTTTGCAGGACCTATTGTATAAGCGTCCCATACCATTATATAATAGGTGACATGAGTTTTATGCTATGATTATGCTATGACATGCAAGTAGGTTATGATGCTATTATGCAAGTGCAACACACCCACCCGACTCTGTGCACACAGACCTTTAGTTCCCCCTTTCTGGAGCCGAACCTCCCAGGATACCTCCGTAGTGGCAGACGGAAGCGGTGGGTTGGGCCTCGCCCACCTCAAAACCAGTAAAGCACAACCGGTCAGACCTATCGTACACCTCAATGCTGGTGCACTAAGCGAACTCCTGCGTACTCTTGCCGGATGGCGCACCGGACTTCTGTTGGCGAAGTGATAGGCACACTTTTCGAGTCAACGTATTGGCGTCGGTGCATCGACACTCCAATACCGAAGACCCACCACCTTTACTTCAGGCACATGCAACCTTATGTATTAGTACCGAGCCAAAGCTCCACGGACCATCCCGTCCGTCAAAAACATCAACCCAGCCAAGGCTTGCTGGGCCATCCTGCCCCTCACAAATATCAACCAAGTCTAAACAACTTCCCTACACCAGGGTGTGTGAAAGTGAACCCCTAATTATTCTAGTTTCTCTTTAAGATTTTATCACTCCTACAGTTTACATTAGCCCAGGACTACCCAAGGTATACCCCATGAAGGGCTCTCAAAGGCACTAGGAACTATGATGGGATTACGCCCAAAGCTCCCTTTCGCAAGGCACTTACTATCATTAGTTGCTAACCGTCTTCCCAACCCTTAATTAATTTTACTGAATCTAGCCCTAGTGCATTAAACATTTCCTCCCTACGGGAAGAACGATCTTTCGCCGATCCCGAGCACCACCCATCACTAGTCATCCTCTTAGTCTAAAAATCCTGTCTTCCAATGATGAACTCCTTTGTTTACCGAAACCAGCAATCTACCGAGGATTCAACTCACCAAAATTCACTACCCACTTTAGTTTAGTTTCCGCAGTTACTATATGCAGACTGCCCTATACTATATGAGGTGTATAAAGGAGGTACTCCGGATTGTCTTCCAAATCTCCTATAAAATCTACCAGAGGTCTATCATAACATATTTAGTCTAAAATCAGAGATCCATAATTTTTCTATTTAATTTGGTATTTATTGAATTTTCCCAAATGCATGGCCATGGGCAATTCTGAACATGAACTATATGATATACTCAAGTAATGACCCCCCAAAAATTTTGATCACTAAATTAACAGAGATATATGACTAGATACAAATTTCCATAATTCTTCAGAAAATATTTGACCTCTAATTAATTTATCCAAAATATTTCCCTTAATCATATGTAAAGAAGGAAGTACCAAAATCATTCATCAGAAAATTATACAAAAATTATAGAATCTTAATATTGTTCAGAAAAGATCATGGTACAAGAATCATAATTTTATAGATTTGCTAGAGTCCAAAATAAATTAACTAAATTTTCATGGGAAAAAATACTTAATGAAGCAACCATTAAAAATAATCATTCAAAAATTCTATAAAAATTCACAGAGCTTTAAAACATAATAATAAGTCCTCTGGCTAAATTTCAGCAATTTCCAGCAAGTAGTTTCTTCCTAATAAATTTCTAGTTAAATAATACAAATTATCAATTTGTTAATGAAGTATCCAAAATAATAATCATAAATTCGTAATAAAATCTCCAGAGCTTGTACTGACCTCAAAAACTAATCAACCCAAGTCTCATCACTTTGCAAAGAGTTTTTGTGACATTTTCTATCCCTATAAAATTTGTGCCTTAAGCTAGGGTTTGAGTTTTGAGGGGGTTTAAAGCTTCCAAATTCCTTAAAAATTTAACTAGAGAACTATACAAATTCTATGGTCCTTCCCACAAAGTTTCAAGTCAATCCAAGGTCATTTGACCATATGATCTTCAAACCCTAAAAAACCCCATTAAGGAACCTACCCTAGGGTTCTAGGGCTACCCTACTCTTAACCACCCCAAATTCCATTGTAGGGTGAGTCATGCTATAAATAGTCAGTGGACAAAATATCAACCTCTGTTGAGGTGATTTGACAACTCAAAACCCAAAGGGGATGCTTGACCTATTTAACCCTGAAAGGGGCCAACCTAGGGTTGGATCAATACCTAGCCAAAACATCTCCAAATGGGGTTAAAATTTTATCAGAGCACTAACATGCCCTCTAAGACCTCCCACCCAAATTTGGATGGATTTTGAGGTGTTTAGGACACCTAATTAATTTATTCATGGAATATTAAATTTTGCTAAAAACTATAAAACATTTTCTCCAAAAATTCTGAATTTTGGAAAGCCCTAGGTATAGCTAGGTTAGACTCCCTACCCAAATCTCAGGTCATTTGGACAAGGGATGAAGGGTGGACATCCATTTGAATCTCAAGATAGCCCTAGGTATAGGGTCCACCACAATGGGATGAAGGGTGGTCTAACCAGGAATCTAAATTGGGTGAAATCAATTTTAAATTAAACTAGACATCAAGGGCTTCATTTGTTATGTTGACCACTTTTTCTGTTATAGCTTCTAAGTATTTTTAAAGATTAAAACCAATAAATGTAAAATCTGTGATATAATTAAATAATCATAAAATGTTATACTATAGTTTGAAATCAAATATAGCACTAATCTTGGCGCAAGATGGACGGAATCCGTTCATCTTCTACCTTGAGCCGACAGCCAGGATTTACTCTTCCTGGGCCAGTTTCAAACGGCTGCCGTCGGCCATCCAGCCGCCTCCCCGGCCGGCCACCGCCACCATCACCTCCGTTGAGGTGGTTGCTGTCACAGGGCGGCGTCACAGCTACCGGAGATCCCTATTCCGGTGATCCCGAGGGTTGCATTTTTGCGGAAAAACCAGGAAAGTTTCTCTTTGGATCGGGCTCAATTGAGCCCGAACCTTGGCCCTAAAGATTCCAAAGATCTACCCATGAAAGAAGGAGTCGAGGAGGACCTTGCTGGCGGCCTGAAGTCGAGACAATCATCGGAAAGCCATCTTTGAAGGCGGTGCCGCTCGGTTTCTGCAACAACACAGTGGGGAAGCTCAGTTTCTTCAGGTAAGGGCTGGGAAATCCTCCTCTCGGCCCACTAAAGGTGTTTAAAGCCTCAGATGGGGAAGGGAGAGGCTGGATCATCAATGGACATTAATGGCCTTAAAAGCCACCTCTCGGCCTTGGTGGTTCAGTGCATCCAGCCAGTGGAAGAGCCTGGAAAGTCTCCTAATCTTCTCAGGGCTGTTAGGGGAGATGAATCAAGCAAGGAAGGATGGCCCTTGCCTTTCCCATGGCATGAATGGCCTTTACTCCATTTTCTCTCTCCTCCATTAAAGGGAAATGGGAGTTTTCTCTCTCCTGCCCGCTCATGGCCGAATTTGTTCATCACCTAGCCTATTTGCAGCCCATAAATCATTATTATTAATTAAAATAAAGTTAGCCCAAGTGGGGGAGATGCGCTTGAGCTTGGGTTAGCCCATTTGGCTAATTTGACTTAACTTTAAGGTAGAGTTGACCTTGGTCAACATGGCCATTTGGGTTGAATCCAATGGGTCCTTGGTGACTCATTGGTCTCCCCTAAGATCTATGTAGGGTTGGGTAGGGTTGACTTGGCACCTTGGAGGTCACTTGACCGCTGGTAAGGGCACTTTGACCACTTTAGGGCTAGAGTTGACTACGGTCAACATTACCATTTGGGTTGACACCAAGGGGTCCTTGGTGACCCCATGGCTTCCCCTAATGTCTAGGAAGGGTTATGTAGGGTTACCTTGCACTTTGGAGGTCACCTACCCTTAGTAAGGGTACTTTGACCAGATTAGGGGCTTGAGTTGACTTGGGTCAACTTAGCCTCTAGGGCTGACCCTAATGTGTCCTTAGTGACCCAGTGACCTCACTTTAGGTCTAGGAAGGCTTGGGAAAGGTTGGTTGGGCAACTTAGAGGCCAACTGCCCTTATTAGGGCACCTTGCCCAATTTAGGCCTATGATGGTCCTAGGTTAAATTGGCCACTTTGGGTTAACTTCAATGGACCCTTAAGGATCTAGTGGACCCTCTGATAGGTTAGGAATGTTGTGGTGGGGTCATGAAGTTATGGTGAGGCCCTAAGGTCAAACCCTAGATTTGGTGATGTGGTTGTGCCATATGCAGACCAAGGTGATTCTCACATTGGCCTTCTATCTCTTGGCCCTTTTTAGATTTCTAGGGTTTTGTCATTACCTAGTCATGGCCAAAACCACTATTAGGGGTCTACTTGGAAATGGGATGTTACAATAGGAAACTTCACCAACATGCTCCAAGATCTCATACGACCCAAGGTACCTTAGACTCAGCTTCTTCAAGCGTAGAGTCTTTGATACACCCTTGAACAGTTTGATTTTTAGTTAAACCCAGTCGCTCATGGTGGACTCGACATTTCTGTGTTTAACATTATAGTACTTGGCATGCCTATCCTGAGCGATCAACAATCACTCTCGAATTATACGTATAGTCGAAGTAGCATTTTTCAACTTCCTCTCACTTAAATAACTTCGTTTTGCCCTTCTCCAACCACGATAGGGGAGTACGACACTTTCGACCATAAAGGAACTTGTAGGGCTCCATTAAATTCTTGCTTGGTAGCTATTGTTGTAGGCGAACTAGAGAATATAAAGGTGTTCCTCCATCTCTTTCCAAAATCTAGGGCGTGCATGCAGAGTATATCTTCCATCGTCCTGTTTACCCTCTTGGCCTGACCATCTGTCTGAGGATGAAATACCGTACTGAAATTTAGTTTGGTACCCCACAGTTTATGAATAAGTCTTTATTCATTAGATGTGAAGCGCCCATCTCGGTCACTAATGATGCTACTGGGTACAACGTGCAATCATATAATATTGTCAAAATAAAGCTTCACCAGCTTTTCCGCTGAATCATCCTTCATATTCGGAATGAAGTGTGACACCTTCGTTAAATGTTCAACAATCACACAAATGACATCTTTCCCTTTTCGCCAACTCGCCAAGCCGTGCACGAAATCCATAGATATGTTATCATACTTCCACACTGGTATAGGCAATGGCTTCAAAAATCCACCGGGCTTCTGACATTCGGATTTTACTATGGCACAGGTCCGACACTTTGCCACATAAAGGGCTATGTCCTTCAATCACGATGACCAAAACAACTTTCTCATGTATTTGAACATATTGCTGCTTCCCGAGTGGATTGAGAACTTTATGAAATGTTCCTCATACAACAATTCATCTCGTAATTTGCCCTCATTTGTGACGCACAATCGAATGTTCTTCCACAAAAGGCTAGCATTCGCAGAAAATTGGGCACTAGATCTAGCTCCAATGCTTGCCGAATCTGGTCTGTGAGGTCATATTCCACCTCCTTCCAATTTAAACATGCATTTGCACTAGATTTCATATAAACACAAGAGATTTCCAAGGCCTCTGAATCTCAAATAAGACACTCATCATGAATCTGTATCAAGTTGGCATGTACAGGAGCCTTATGATTCTATGCGTCCACAAAAACATTTCTGTTGTCGAGAATGTAATTTATGTTGAAGGCGTATTCCCCAAGGAATTCCACACACCTCTACAGGCTCATATTCAAGTCTTTCTGATCTATCAGATATTTCAGGCTCTTATGATCTATAAATATATCGACTTTTATGCCATAAAGGTAGTGTCTCCAAAGCTTCAGAGCGAATATCACGGCCGATTACACCAAATCATGGACCAAATAATTGCACTTATGCACTTTCAATTATCGAGAGCCATAAGCTATCACCTTCCCATGTTGACGTAAAACACAGCCTAAGCCGCTCTCTAAGGCGTAACTGTAGATTTCATAGCCCGCGGAACCACATGGTGAGCATAAAATAGGCGTCGTGGTCAGATGAATCTTTAATTCCTCGAAAGCTTGCTTGCATACTAGCGACAAAATAAACTTCTCATGCTTCCTCTTTAAGGTAGTGAGGGACAATGCTATCCATGAGTTCACTACGAAGAGCATATACTAGCCGACAAGCCCCAAAAAAGCTCTAGACTTCCGCCATATTAGACAACACAGGCCACTCCAGTATTTGACTATCTTCACAAAATCCACCGCAATTCCCTCTCCACTAACTACATGACTAAGGGATGCTACTGAAGATAGCCAGAACTCACACTTAGAGAACTTGGCGTACAACTGACTCCTCCTCAGGGTCTCCAAAATAGTGCGTAAATGATCCGCATGTTTTTCCTCAGACTGAGTGTACCCCAGGTTATCGTTAATAAAGACTATCACGAACTGGTCCAAGTACTCTCTAAACGTTCTGTTCATCAAGTTCATGAATATCAAAGGCTCATTTGTTAGGCCAAGTGGCATTACCGTAAACTCATAATACCCATAACGTGTACTGAATGCCATCTTGGGAATGTCAACTTCCCTAATTCTCAACTAATAATACCCTATTTTAAGATCCAGCTTCGACTACATAGTCGATCAACCTTGTTGATTGAACAAATCATCAATTCTAGGATTTGGATACCTACTCTTCTTTGTCAGCTTATCCAAATCCAGATAATCTATACATAACCGCAATTTTCCATCCTTTTTCTTTATGAAAAGGACCAGTGCGCTCCAAGGTGATGAACTTCAATGCACATAACGTTGATCTAGCAGTTCTTGAAGCTTCACATTCAGTTTTTCCATCTCCCTTGGCGCTAGATGGTTTAGAGAGCATGACACAAGTTTGGCCACTAGCACTAGCTCAATGGTGAAATAGATCACTCTCTGAGGTGGAGCTCTAGGGATATATTCAGGAAAAACATCAACAAACTACGATACAACGAGAATACTAATCAAACTGGGATTGGGCTTCTTAGCAACTAATAGAGTGAAGAATAACTCCGCACCCTCACAAACTGCTTTAACTACTTGGAGAATAGACATCGGCGGCTTGCTCAATCCCAACATGCAAGAGAAGGTTGTTTCAGAACACATTTTCAACCCCAGTTTGACCACCTTGAGATTACAATCAATGTACGAACATTACTCCAAGAGCGAGTCCATGCCAAAGATCACATCAAACTCTACTATTGGCAATAGTGATGTTTCCACGTCAAACTCTTGACTCCCTATCCGCACCTTTATGCAACAAACTCTATCTGTACTTATCAAGCATCCGTTAGGCAGCAGCATATCCAATCTATCCTTCGCCACAAAAGAAGGTACTCTTATACACGACATGAAGTCCTCAGACAGAAAGGAGCGCGAAGCTCCTGTATCAAACAGTACACTCGCAATACAGTCCAAGATTAAGACAAAGTCTAATTCAAGGCTGTCATAAACTAATGCATAGGGCATAAGGTATAGAAATAGGTAAAGATAAAATCAAAATCATACCTGTAACCCCATTGCCTTGATTAATGGCCACCTGCTAGACAAGGTTGTAAACTCTAGGTTACGATGGAGCATAACATGATGCAGTAGACTCCGCTTCCTTCGCTTTTTGCTCGTAAGATGCACATGTCTTCTTCTCAGTCTTCGGACGATCGTTTCGACATTCTCGGGCTATGTGTCTCGGTTTACCAGAAGTATAACAATGAATTGGGCCATGCCTAGAAGTTACTCCAAACATGATAGAATAAGGATCCAGTCTAACATATTTGGACTTCTTGTTCAACCTTCAATACCCAGTCTTTGAATAGTTACATACTTTGAATTCTAGCTACTTCACAAGCAAGTCCTTATTTTGGACCATCTCCAGACCTTACTGTTGGAACCCTATCACTGATTTGGTCTAGGATCACTATTAATTATTTAGGATATTAGTTTGACCCAATATGTATAGTCTAAGGTCATAGGTTTATTTTTAGGGTTACTCCTTCAGAAGAATTCCAGAGAAGTCCAGATCGGCGAACGCAGAATTCTATTTGACGAAAGCCGAGCACATTTCGATGAACGATGAGCTCAGTTCGACCAACTCATGTTTCTAACTTTGAGATTAGCTCGACGATCGCTGAGCTCCATTTGACGAACTTTGTTCTCAGCTCAAAAATTAGCTCAACGAAAGCCAACCTCAGTTCGACGAACTCCAGGATCAGCTAGACAAAAGCAGAGGTCCGCTTGACGAATGTATTACTCAGTTTATCCAAGATCTATTCGATGAAGGTCAAGTTCATGTCGAGAAATTCCTTACTCAGTTCGACGATTCAGGCAGTTTCTAATTCAGAATGCAGAATGAACACTAAAGCTTAATTACATCAGTTACAACTCTGTTATTTAATGTTAAATATTCTTAATTTATATGGCTGTTTCAGGAAACATTAAATATGGATTTATCACAGAGTTATTAATCTGATTAATTACCAGGACAGTTACAAATCTCAGAGATTCTTCAGACATTTCAAAGAATGGACTTAATTCAAATGTTTTAATTATCCTCAGAGATTATATATTCATATTATTGCTGTTTCAAGGGGTTACACACTTATACAAGACTGACTTAGAGTTAAAGGGATACATTCTTACTGATCAACATATTCTTTAACAGATTTTCTACTTCAGTCTTCCAGTGCTAAATCTTCCATTAATTAACATCTTGAAGGCCTACACCCTGAAGAAAAGTTTTCCCTCCTGATCAAAATTCACTACTCAAATCAGGGGAGCTTTTTTGTTTCAACATCATCCACTAAAGTCTTCCCAGAGATAGTTGACAGAGAAGACAACATAACCTTTTTATAGTTTATTTCTTAAACTGAGTACATGGTTATAAATCCTTTCAAAAGTTAACCTCTTGGTTCATAAGTCTGGTAATCAAAAGGCTTAAGCTTGGTTTTTGATCACCTGATCAAAAACTCAAAGTGTTGCTAGATCTCCCTTAGAAAATATATCTTCTGGTGACAAGGCACCCGATTAAAAACCTGTAGTGGATTCCTACAAAGGTGGTAGAAGAGTAGACGTACCCATATTTATTGGGGAACTACTATAAAAAATCCTTGGGTTGTCTGTGTTGGATGCTTTTTTATTTATGTGCTGTGATTTTTAATCTATCTATCTATATATAAATATCACTTAATTTTCTAAACTACTTTAAAAACAAATCAAAGTTTTTTATATACACTATTAACCCCCTCTAGTGTATAATAGATCTATCCCTCACTTTCAATTAGTAATAGAGCCAGGTTCGTTGTTTTATAGGCTAACACCTGAACCAACAAAGACCCTGATATATCTTATTGTACTGAGAGTTTGTATTATTTATCATGACACAAAATAAAGAGTATACAAGCACTAGCCCTCATATATTCATTCTAAATATGTTTGTATTATGGAAAACAAGGATTAGGTTATACATGAATGCTATTGATGAAGAAATCTACAATTCTATTTTGATAGGCCCACCTCTACCACTAGCAACAATAAGTACCAGTGTTGTACCATCACCAGAATGGATAAAAGCCCAGAAGAAAGCAAAAATTACTGATGCCAAGGCTATGAACATTTTATCCCAAACCATGTCTGATGAAATTTTCCAGAAATTTGTTGAATGAACCTCAGCAAAAGACATCAGAGACTCCCTCGCTATCATGGTTGCTGGATCAGCAGATGAGAGAAACGATAGAAGATCCCACTTGATTTCTCAATATGAAAATTTCAAGACTTGTGAAAGTGAATCAGTTTTAGATATGTACACAAGACTCAGTCTCATAATCAATGAGCTGAAGACTTTGGAAAAGGACATTACATTGACAGAGGTCAATGACAAAATCCTCATGTGTTTCCCTAGCACATGAGATTCAAGAATTTGGCCAATCAGAGAATCTGGAAGTGTTAATAAAATATCCACAGAGACTTTATTGGGCAAGCTAAAATCTTATGGGCAGCTCATCAAAACCAGAGAAGCTGAAGAAAAGACTTTACCCTCAGTGAAGAAAGAAAAGAGCATTATTTTTCAAGCAGCTGAAGAGGAAGAACATCTTCCTGAGAATGAAGTGCTCATGAGTCTACTGGCTAAGAGATTCTACAAGATGTCTATAAAAGACTTCAGAAAAAGATTTTCCAGGAACCAAGACAAACCAAGGTATTATAAAACTCCAACTAAAGAAATTTTTTGTTATGGTTAAAGGAAAACAGGACACATTCTTCTAGAGTGTCCTGAAAATCAAAAGAAGGACAAGAAGAAGGAGAAAGACTCCAGTAAGTATACAAGCAAACCTTCTAAACACAAATAGAAGGGGAAAGGTTTTATTGCCCAAACTTAGAGTGATACAAAAATTGAATCTTCATCAAGTACAAGTGAAGATGAAGAGGAAGCAAAGGATAAAGAAGTTTGCTTGATGTCAATCAATGCATTATGCAGCAATTCAGATTCTGAATCTAAATTAGAAGAGGATCAGGTAATCTCAACCTTTGACTTTACATCAGATCAGTTTAAAGTACATTTTAAATTCCAATGTAATGATTTGATAGAATCTGAGAAGGAGATAAAACTTCTCAGAGAGAAATCAACTGAACTAAATAATCTATCTTCAGAAAACCTAAAACTTAAAGAAGTGTTAAAAATTTTTAAGGAACAAGTACATTCCTTAGAAAATAAATTAGCTAAGGCTAAGCGATTTGAAGAATCCATTAATGTGAGAAGTATCAAATTAATGGATATCACATGTACAGTCAACACCCGACTAAATGGTAAACTTGGCTTGGGAGCTTCATCCAGTCAACCTCTCCTACTTCAGAAAAATATTTTGTCTACACCAATAAAATTTATTTCTGGAAAAGGAAAAGAAAATTAGAAGATAAAGATATTGAAGTTTTACAAAAGAATACCCAAAAACAAAAAAAAAATTTCCACAAAAATCATGTTCAACAAAATTCGTCGAACCGAAATCGACGAAATCAACATTTTTCATCGAACAGTGATCGACGAACTCATAACACAGGATTTGAGTATAACTGGAGCTCGACAAACTCACTATGATTCGTCGAACAGAGTTAGACAAACGATGAACACAAAAAGTGTATATTACTATTCTGTGAATGGAGCTCACCGAACTTACCACAATTCGTCGAACACAGCACGACAAAATCACTATCATTCATCGAACTCAAATTTTTCTAACACAAATTTTAATTCTTTCCACAAGAATAATCAGACACAAAAATTTACAAAACCTTTTACTTAGTGGATTATTCCTTTGGGGAGATATCATCCACTTGATTAAAAGGATGAACCAGAATGTTCTTATATTTCTAATTATTATGAAATAAAACAGAGACCCAAGTTAATCTGTGTCAAAAACACCTAATTTGTTTTAATGCAGGAAAAGAACTATCCTACCACAGAGGAAGAGTGGTATTTTTATAGTGGTTGTTCAAAACATATTATAAGAAGAAAAGCTAACCTGAGTGACTTCAAAGCAAAGCTTGGACCTAAAGTCATCTTTGGAGACTCCAAATGTGGATAGATAGAAGGCTATGGTAATGTCAAGGTTGGAGCAGTTACCTTCAGGAAGGTAGCTTATGTTAAAGGTCTCATGCATAACCTTATTTTCACCAGTAACTTGTGTGATGAAGGTTATCAGGTATCTTTTATAAAATCTTTATGTTCTATTACATCCGATAATAACAAAGTTGTTTTAACTGGTGTTAGACGGGATAATATATATCTACTTAATTTTAACTCTATTAATTCTAAAATATGCCTGTTTAATAAGATTAGTAAAACTAATGAACTATGACATAAGAGATTAAGACATATAAACCTTAGAACTATAGCTAAATTCTCTAAGGATAACCTTGTCAGAGGACTGTCTTCTGGTTCTTGCTAGAAGGAAGGACTTTGCAGGGCTTGTCAGTTAGCTAAGTAAACCAAAAATAGTTTCAAATCCATTTCTAAAAGTAATTCACCCAAAATTTTATATTTGCTACATATGGATCTTTTGGACCTATTGCAGTACAAAGTTTGGGAGGAAAGTCTTATAATTTAGTGATTATTAATGATTTACCTAGATTCACTTGGGTGTTCTTTCTTAGAAACAAGTCAGATAACTTTAATGTTCTTATAGACTTTCTTAAAAACATCTAGAAAGAGTACTCTACTCAGATTGCATTGATCAGAAGTGATCATGACACTGAGTTTGAATCTCTTCTGCTGAAAGAATTCTATGAGAAAGAAGGTATCAGGAATTGTTTTTTTTTTCTCCTAGAACTTCTCAATAAAATGGGGTAGCTGAAAGGAAAAATAGAACCCTAATTGAATCTGTTGGAACATTACTTGCAGATGCTCACTTACCCCTATCCTTTTGGGCAGCGACAGTAAGCACAACAAACTATATTCTTAATAGGAGTCTGATTCATAAACTAAAGGGTAAGACTCCCTATGAATTACATAAAAATAAGAAACCTAAAGTAAGCTATTTCAAAGTTTTTCGGTGTAGATGTTATATTCAAAATAATGAGAAGAAACATTTAAGAAATATTTAAGCCAATGCTGTAGAAGGAATATTGCTTGGATATTCTCAAGTCAACAAGGCTTATAGAGTCTTTAATAAATCAACACTGAAGATAGAAAAATCTGTACATGTTTCTTTTAATGAAACTAACATGTTTTATAAGGAGAAGAACACTTCTACCATAGACTCTTTTTAGGTACCAATTTTGTGTAAGAAGTTAGAAGAATTAAACCTTAAATAAGAGGATACATTGAATCCCTCTTAACAGATTACTGATGATATCATGGATGAAGAAGCTTCATAAATCTATGCTAAAAATATTGTGGCTAATGAAATTCCACCAGAGGAATTAGCTCCACAAATAGTTGAAGAACTTTCTCCACTTGTTGACTTTGTCACACTTAGAGATCATCTTAAATCTCAAGTGATTGGAGACGTATCAGCTGGTGTTCAAACAAGACATCAATTGAATCAAGATCAGATGTATGCTTGTTTTATTTCTAAGATTGAACCTCAATCCATCAAAGATACATAATAAGATCCCCACTGGATCATTGTTATGCAAGAGGAACTCAATCAGTTTGAGAGATGTAAAGTTTGGGACTTAGTTCCTAGACCAAAGACTATCCAGTCATTGGAACCAAATTGGTCTTCAGAAATAAGTTGGATGCTCAAGGAGTTATTGTAAGAAATAAAACTAGATTGGTAGCTCAAGGATACTCACAGGAGGAAGGCATAGATTATGATTAGAATTTTTCTCCTATTATAAGATTAGAGGCTATCATGATATTTCTTGCATTTGCAGCATTCAAGAAGTTCAAAGTATATCAGATGGATGTGAAGAGTCTTTTCTAAATGGAGAACTCAAAGAGGAAGTTTATGAATAACAACCACAGGGCTTTATCTTTGAAACTCACTCTTCTTATATTTTTAAACTCAATAAAGATTTTTATGGTCTTAAACAAGCTCAAAGAGATTGGTATGAGACCCTTGCTAGTTTTCTTTTAGAAAAGTAATTTAGTAGAGGCATGGTAGATAAAACCTTACTTTTCAAAACTCATAAATCTAAAATTTTACAAGTATAAATATATGTTGACGATATAATTTTTAGTTCTAATGATTCCAAACTTTGCAAAAGGTTTTTTGACCTAATGCATTCAAAGTTTGAAATGAGTAGCATGGGTGAACTATTCTACTTCCTTAGTTTACAAGTGAAGCAAACACGTGATGGCATTTTCATATCCCAATCTAAATATGCTAAAGAGTTGCTTAAAAGATTTGGGATGTCAGATGCCTCTTCTATGAAAACACTTATGCCTACTAATGCTGTTGTGGATAATGATGATCATGGAAAACCTGTTGAACATAAAACATATAGGACTATTATTGGGTCTTTATTATATTTAACATCAAGTAGACTTGATATTATGTTTGCAACCTGTATTTGTGCTATGTTTCAAATAAACCCTAAAGAATCACATCTTACATTAGTAAAAAGAATTTTAAGATATAAAAAGGGTTGCCTTAATCTAGGACTTTGGTATCCTATTGAGTCAGGATTTGAGTTAACTGGATTCTCAGATGCCGAGTATGCTGGATGCAGGTTTAACAGAAAAAGCTTACCAAGAACTTGTCAGTTTCTTGGTGATAGGCTTGTGTCATGGTTTTGTAAGAAGCAAACATTTGTGTCAACTTCAACTCCTGAAGTTGAATACATTGCAGCTGGTAATTGTTGTTCACAGATTTTGTGGATTCAAAATCAACTGCTAGATTATGGTTATAACTTAAATAATTCAATTATTTTCTGTGATAATACAAGTGAAATATTAATTGCACAGAATCCGGTCCTACATAGAGAACTAAACATATTGAAATAAGACATCATTTTATAAGAGATAATGCAGATAAGAATAAAATTAAAGTAGAATTTATTTCTTCTGATTTTCAAAGAGCTGATATATTCATTTAACCTTTAGATGAAAAAAACACATTTTTTTCTTAAACCAGTTAGGAATGCTTGATGGTGAGCCTTTAAATTGATTTTAGTTCTAAGATCGACGAATTGTCCACCATTCGTCGAATGGAGCTCAATGAACTGTGAACTTTTCGTGAAACATTCGTCGAACAGAGATCAACGAACTTTCATTATGAAACTTTTCGTCGAACGGAGATCCACGTTTTTGTTTCGAGTATAATTCGTTGACCGGAGCTCGACGAAATTTCATTCTTTCGCAAAACTTTCGTCGACTGGAGATCGAGGAAATGCTTTTCTTGTGTGAAATATTTCATCGAACAGAGATCGATGCTTTGTTTTGTGTCGGACGGAGTTCTCCTTTTCAACTTCTGAAAACCTTATATTTAGGTTTTCATTGAAGTCTATCCTGTGCTTTCTCCATTTCCATTCCCCGTGCACTTGATCTCTCTATTTTGCAGGAAAATGGTGATTTATCAGGCAAGTCTCTCTGCAATGAAATTTTATGCTGGATTTGATATTGACATGGAATCATTCAGTCATTCAGATCAAGTTTTCCTAGATATTCTTAAACTCTTTGAGACTCAGAATATACGACAGTTTATGACAACCGAGATCAAAATACCAGTGGAAGAAATCAAAGAGTGGATCTATATAGCCAATTTTCAGGATTCTCCAACTATTATTGGTTCTATTTCTGGCAATCAGGTTCCTCTAACACCAGAAATTTTATCTGAAGTTTTCGGATTTTGTAATGGTGAAGATGATATAGAGATATCTAGTACTGAATTTGATGAAATGCTAGATCGATTGGGTGACTCCCAGGGAAACCCTAATCACCTTCTGAAAAATAATTTTTCAATTAAATATAAATTCTTAGCTGACAAAGTTGGTAAAGTTTTATTGGGAAGGCATTCAGCCCATGACTATGTAACCAGACATCAATTCCTTTTGATTTGTGCCTTGGTCAATTAGAAATCTGTTAATTGGGGAATAATTCTTTTTGACTCTATTAAGAAGAAGATCTCCAATAAATCTAGAGGTTATGACAGAATTCTAGGCATTTCTTACAAGGAAAGTGTCCAGAACTTTTGGTCTCTCAGACCATTTTTATCAATGCATCTAAGAGGTTAACCTCTACTCTCTTTAAAAGATGTGAGAGGGTAATCCATAAGCCTCCAAGAGCTGAATCCTCCAGGGCTGCTTCAGAAAGAACAAGGGATATTCTAGCCACTCTCCCAACCCCAGAAGAGGTCTCTGATCCCCATGTTTCTTTTCCTCCAGCATCTCCAAATCACTCACCTAGACCTTCCATACCATCTATACTACAACCAACATTGCATGAACAAGTTCCTTCATCACCTCCACATGCTGATTCCCCTATTCCTCAGTCACCACTACCACCTCATATCGTCGAAGAAATTAAATCCACGTCATTTTATACAGAATCTCAAATTTATATGTCACCACGTACATCTCCACTACATTATCTCCACCACATTCAACTCATATATCTCCACCACATTCACTAACTAGGAAGAAATGATTCCATATGACATCCACCTGTCATCAACCTTTCAAATATCCTCCTGAGTATATTTATTTTGATTTCTCTTCCATTCCTGCTAATCTTCTTGATTTCATTACCCCCACACTCAAGAAGTTATTGGATGAATCCTTAGCTCCACTTGTGGCCTCTATCTCTGAACTTTCCTCTAGAATTGACTCTTTCCAAACTGTCCCTTCTTCTGGGGGCCTAGATTTAGGTCTCCCTGGATCCAGGCAGGGAGAGATGTTTAATGAAGAAGTTCCAGTTTCAGTTGAAGTTCTATAGGTTGCAGTAGCATCAGTTTTTGTTTCAGATTCAGAAATGTTTTCAGTTGAGGATGTGTTGTCAGCAGAACCAAAAATAATTATTGTTATTGATATTTTTATTAATCCCACAGTTAACTTGCATTCTTTATTATCAATGTTTTATTTACAACATGGTTATGTTCCCAGTTTACCCAGCTTACCAGTTTTTGAAGATTTTTCAAAAGCATTAGTATGTTATACTGCTCCTATTAATTCCACTATTTTAGTACAACTGATATCCAATCTCAGAATAAAGTCTCCTAGTTCTAATCCATTCCCTCGGACTGAAATAACTGATAATATAGTAGATATTATGGAGTAGGCTTGTTCCTCTCCCACTTTTGCATGGGATGAATCCCATTTGCCAAATCTTGATGATCTTCTTAATGAAGATATGGAAGTTGCAGCTGTTGTAGATAATGTTTATACATAATAAGAGGATCAGTTTGATGATCATACTAATAAATATAAATAAATTGATGCTTTATATAATCAGCCTGAAGAACAGTCAGATGTTGATACAGATTCTGATGAGTTAGAAGACTCTGGATCTAATAAAAGAAAGTTAAAGAAGAAGGTTCCTGCTATGGTTGCTCCTCAACCTTCATCTACTTCAGATATTCCATACTACATTCTGCATGGAATTCCTCTCACTCAAGACCTTCCACACTAAATGATATATTCCAAGAATGAGCTGAAAAATAGGAAGAAAATGAAGAGATATCATTCTCCTCCTCAATAGTCTTGGAGAGGACCTCCTCCTCCTCATCGTCCACTAGCAGGGTCAGCTGACAATGTCTCTTTTTCATAGAGGTATTCTTCACACCATCCTAGATCTTCTCAGGGCAGGCAGCATAAACCTACCATGTTTAATTCTCACAATAACCAACAACAACATATAAATCAAAGCAGCAGTCAACATCATTCAAGCCAAGAGAGGCCACCCTCACCTATTTATGATCCAGAGTTTGATCCTAGTTTTAGAATGGCTAGATTTAATGATCAAGTAGCAATTGCTCATATTAAGAAAGCAAGGGCAGAAGGAATGGACACCTCACAATTTACTACTATGTTCTCTAAAAGACAGTAAGAACATGAAAGATAGCAGAAGAAAATTTTGTTCAATGTTGATAAATATATGAGTCTGCATATAGAGGCAGTTGTTCCAAGAAACACCTCTCTGAAAATCATAAGCTCTCAAGACCTAACATTGAGTAAAAGGGTATCTGAAGATCCAAACAGAAAGCTGATCTTCACTAAATCATCTTCAGATTCTCCATTAGTAGCTCCTCAGAAAGACTCTTAATTTTGATTATAAGTTTTAAACTTTATTGATGATTATGTACTCACAAAGCAATTTCTTTATATCTGTTGAAAATTTTATAATTCTATCATATTAATTTTGTTTTGTGTTTTTCTATTTTTGATAGTATCCTAACCCAACTAGCGGGAGATTGTTGCAACCCTATTATTGATTTCAGCTAGAATCACTATTATTTATTTAGGATGATTAGTTTGACCCAAATGTATAGTTTAGGATCATAGGTTTATTTTCAGGGTTGCTCATTTGGAAGAATTCCAGAGAAGTCCAAATCGAGGAACACAGAATTCTGTTCGACGAAAGCTGAGCTCAGTTCAACGAACGATGAGCTCAGTTCGACGAACTCAAGTTTCTAACTCTATATTTAGCTCGACGAACACTAAGCTCCGTTCGACGAACTTTGTTCTCAGCTCGAAAACTTAGCTCGACAAAAGCCAACCTCAGTTCGACAAACTCCAGGCTCAGCTCGACGAAAGCAGAGCTCCGCTCAACGATTGTGTTATGCTCTATTCGACAAAGGTCAAGCTCAGGTTGATGAATTTCGTACTCAGTTCGACGATTCAGGCAGTTTCTAATTTCAGAAGGCAGAATTATCACTAAAGCTTAATTACATTAGTTACAACTCTGATATTTAATATTAAATATTCTTAATGAATATAGCCGTTTCAGACAACATTAAATATGGATTTATCACAGAGTTATTAGTCTGATTAATCACCATGACAGATATAAATCTCAGAGATTATTCAGACGTTTCAAAGAATGGACTTAATTCAAATGTTTGAATTCTCCTCAAAGATTATATATTCATATTATTGCTGCTTCCAAGGGTTACACACTTATACAAGACTGACTTAGAGTTTAATTGATACATTCTTATAGATCAATATATTCTTTAACATATTTTTTGCTTAAGTCTTCTAGTGCAAAGTCTTCAATTAATCAGTATCTTGATGGCCTACACTGTTGGAACCCTAATTGTGATTTGGGCTAGGTTCACTATTAGGATTAATGACCCAACATGTATAGTCTAGGGTCAGAAGTAGTTCCATTGTTAAGGTCTGTCATATTAGGTTAAATTATTTGAAACCTACCTTCAGAAGACTTCAGAGATAGAAGACTTTAGAGACAAGGCAGTTTTAAATTTTTTAGAAAAGGTGTTCGATGATAGCTGAACTCAGCCCGACGATCGTCGATCTCATATCGACGAACTCTGAGTTCCATCTCAGAGTTGAGCTCGACGAAAGTCTAGCTGAGGTCGATGAACTCTGATCCTTCCTCAGAATCTCCTCTCAATGAAGTGCTTTCTCAGTTTGACGAACTTGGAGCTCAGATTGGCAAGTATATTTTCTGTTCAACGATCTTGGAGCTCAGCTCAATGAAGCAGAATTATCAGTTCGACGAACTTAGAGCTCAGGTTGATGAAATCTTTGTTTAGTTTGACTAACTCCTTCCAGGTTCTGTTTGACTAAATTTCTCTACTATTTCTCAGATCGACTAAAGTAGTTTTATTACAAATATTAAGATAATAATACTCTGTTAATTAATGCTCAATATTCTCAAGAATATAACCATTTTTTGGCTGCATTAATTATGGATTTCACTGAGTTATTACTCTACCATATTTACTGGGATAGTTCGGGAAATACATTGAAGACAAAAATCAAACTTTCCAACTCCCAGAAATTATGAAGAAGATTTAGTTATCAATATATACAGAAAATTTTCAGAAGATTGCAAGAGGTAATGAATTAAGAATCAACAATTAAGAATAACAAGGAGAAGAAGAAAAAAACATCTACAATCAGAGAACAAGAGACAGAAAAAGAAACATCTTGTTCATCATCTTCTTCTTCGATCTTTTATTCCAGCAACACATATTCAATCTGAGACCAAAAGCTCAATCTCTCAAAATCATTTATTGGAAGAAGAAGTTTTCATCTTTGAAGGACTACACCCTGAAGCAAAGCTTCCACTCCTGATCAGATCTCTATAACTCAGGGGGAGCTTTGGGAACATCAAAAAAATCCACTAGTCTTCTCAGAGATTTGAGACAGAGAAGACATATTTTATTTTCTTTCACTGTGTACATGTTTATAACTCTCTTCAAAAGTTAAACTCTTTTGGTCTCAAGTCTCCCGATCAAAAGGCATGGTTTGGTTTTTGGGCACCTGATCAAAAGGTCAAATGGTTGCTAGATCTCTCTTATAAAATAGATCTTGTGGTGATAGGGCAACTGATCAAAAACTTTTGGTGATAGGGCACCTGATCAAAAACCTATGGTGGCAGAGCACATGATCAAAAACCTATAGTGGATTCCTACTAGGGTGGTAGAATAATGGATGTACCCAGGTTTATTAGGGAACCAATATAAACTCCTTGTGTCATCTGTTTGTGCTTTACTTTTTATTTTCTATGTTATGATACTTATATATATATATGCATCACCTATTTTAATCCGTTGTAAAAACAAAGTTAATTTTATTTTAAAAAAATACTCTATTCACCCCCTAGAGTTAGTTAGATCAATCCCTCACTTTCAATTGGTATTAGAGGGAAATGTTACTTGGTTATATAGGCTAACACCTGAACCAAAAGATCTTTGATTGATCTTATCTACTCTAGTTGTCTTTCATATCATGACACAAAATAAGGAGTATTCAAGCACTAGACCTCTAGTGTGAAATCTTAATAAGTTTACACTTTGGAAGGGAAGGATTAGAATTTATATGAATTTCATTGATGAAGACATATATAATTCTATTTTGACAGGTCCCCCAGTACCAGTGGCAATTACAACCACAAGTGCTGTTCCACCACCTGAGTGGACTGAAGCACAAAAGAAGGCCAAGATTGTTGATGCTAAAGTAATGAATATTTTGCAAACTATGTATGATGACATATTCCAGAAGTTTGCTGAGTGTACTTCAGCAAAGGCCATTTGGGACTCACTGAATGCTATGGTGGTAGCATCTGCAGATGAAAGGAAGGACAGGAAATCACACTTGATCTCTCAGTATGAGAACTTCAAGAAGGAAGAGTTAGAGTCAGTTGCAGACATGTACAACAGACTCAGCCTCATAATTAATGAGTTGAAAACTCTAGACAAGGACATCTCTTTAATAGAGATAAATGACAAAATTCTTATGTGCTTCCCTAACACATGGGACTCCAGGATCGGGCCAATCAAAGAAGCCAGAAGCTTAAATGAGATCTCCACTGAAACGTTGTTGGGCAAGCTCAAGTCTTATGAGCAGCTTATCAAGATTAGAGAAGTTGAGTAAAGGACTACTTCATCATCAGGAAGGAAAGAGCAAAGCATTGCTTTTAAAGAATGTGAAGAAGTAAAAGCCACTCTAGATAATGAGGATCTATTGAGTCCCTTGGCTAAGAGATTGTACAAGATGGCAAGGAAGAATTTCAGGAGAAGATCTTCCAAAAAAGATGACAAGAGAAGGTATGATAAAACCCACACTAAAGAAATAGTTTGTTATGGATGCAGGAAACCTGGACACATATTACCAGAATATCCAGAAACACAGAAGAAAGACAAGAGAAAAGAGAAAGACTCCAAGAAGCATTCTAGCAAGGCCTCCTCCAGCAAGCACAAAAAGATGGAGAAAAGATTTGTTGCTGAGACTTAGAGTGAATCTGAGTCAGAATCTTCATCTAACTCCAGTGAGGATGAAGAAGAGGCTAAGGCCAAAGAAATTTGCTTGATGGTAATCAATGCATCTTGCAGCAACACTGATGTTGCTGATTCAGAAGATGACCACTCAGAAGATGAATCTATGTCATAAGAAGATCAGGTAATCTCCTATTTTGATTTTACTTCTGATTAATTTAAAACTAATTTCAAATTATTATGCACTGATTTGATTAAATCTGAGAAGGAAATCAAACTCCTAAGAGAAAAAGTAATTTAATTTGACAATTTGTCTTCAGAAAACATAAAACTTAAGGAAGTCTTAAAAACTACTAATGAACATATATTACCTTTAGAAGATAAACTAAATAAGGCTAAGCAATTTGAAGAATCCCTTAATGGGAGAAGTATCAAATTGATGGATATCACAAGCATAGTCAATGTCAGACTTAATGGCAAGATGAGCTTGGGAGTTTCATCTAATCAGCCTCCTCTTTTACAGAAAAATATCTTGTCTACCCCCATAAAATTTGTTTCAGAAAAAGGTAAATAAAAGGGAGAAGTTAGTAATAAAGAAACAAAAATTTTACATAAAACTCAACCTAAGAAAAAGAAAAAATTTAACAAAAATTATGTTCAACATATTTCGTCGAACCAAGCTCGATGAAATGAATATGGTTCATCGAACTCAGATTAATGAACTATGAACGCAGATTTTAGGTATAACTATTCGTATAACTGCGCTCGATGAACTCAATATGATTCGTCGAACCGCGATCGACGAACATGGGGCTCAGAGAATGAACACTTTCATTCTGTGAATAGAGCTCGATGAACTCATCCCCATTCGTCGAACGTAGATCGAAGAACCTATTATAATTCGTCGAACCCAGTTTCATATAACAGAAACCTAAATTATTTTCAAAATTTTAATAAAACTAAAACCTTTGTTAATCCTTTTACTCCGTGGATTATTCCTCCTAGAAGAGATCATCCACTAGGTTATAAGGATCAACGTGAATTTTCATATATTTATAGTTATATATTTGAATGAAATCAAGGACCCCAGATGACCTTGGTCAAGAACAATTAATCTTGTTTTATACAGGTACATAACTATTCTACCATAGAGTAATAGTGGTATCTGGATAGTGGCTGTTCAAAACACATGACATGGAGTAAATACAACCTGACTGATTTCAAAGATAAGCTTGGACCAAAAGTGATATTTGGAGACTCCAACTGTGAACAAATAGAGGATATGAAAATGTCAAAGTTGGACTACTTCAACACTTTCTTCTTTACTTTCTTCATCAATCTGTGGAGAAGGATGCTATGTGACCACTTGGGTAAGGTTTAAATCATCGAACCTCTCATACAGATAGGGTACCTACAAAGTGTCTATGGTACAAGAATCCTTCTACTTGTAAAATATGTTAGCTTCATAAAAGGATATATGTACAGATTCTTCCATTTTAATGTTGATTTATAAAATACCTCATAAGCTTTGCTGACATTGGATATCCAAGGAAAATTCCCTCTGCAGTCTTGGCTTCAAATTTTCTTAGGTGTTTCTTATTATTATTATGAATATAATATTTGCATCCAAATACTTTGAAGTAATCTACTTTAGGTTGCTTCCCTTTAAATAATTCATAGGGAGTCTTACCCTTAAGTTTACGTATTAAGCTTCCATTTAGAACATAATTTGTTGTGCTTACAGCCTCTACCCAAAAGGATATAGGCAAATAAGCATCTGCAAGTAATGTCCCACCAGATTTAATAGGGGTTCGATTTTTCCTCTCAGCTACCCCATTTTGTTGAGTAGTTCTAGGAGCAAAAAAACAATGTCTGATACCTTCCTTCTCACAGAATTCTTGCATGAGAAGAGATTCAAACTCGGTGCCATGATCACTTCTGATCTATGCAACCTGAGTAGAGTACTCAATCTATATGCTCTTAAGAAAATCTATAAGAACTTTAAAGTTATCTGACTTGTTTCTCAGAAAGAACACTCAAGTGAATCTAGAGAAGTCATCAGCAATAATTAGAGTGTATTACTTTCCTCCCAAACTTTATACAGCAATACGACCAAAAAGGTTCATATGTAGCAAGTATAAAATCCTGGGTGAATCACTTCTATTAATGGATTTGAAACTATTTTTGGTTTGCTTGCTTAATTGACAAGCCCTGCAGAGTCCTTCCTTGTTGTAAAAACCAAAAGGCAGTCCTCTAACAAGGTTGTCCCTTGATAATTTAGCAATGTTTCTAAGGTTTACATGGCCTAGTCTCTTATGCCATAAATCATTAGTTGAACTAATTTGGTTAAATAAGCAAATTTCTTTATTAGCAGATTTGAAATTTACTACATATATGTGTCCTTGTCTAATTCTAGTTAAAATAGTTTTGTTTTTATCAGAAATAATAATACAAGAAGACCTCCATTTTTGGATCGATTTCTGGACACCAGGTTTCTCTTTTCCCTGCTATTCTAACTGAAATTTTTTGATTTATCAATGGGGAAGATGATATTGAACTATCTAGCACTGAGTTTGTTGATATGCTAGTTATAATGCGTCACTCCCAGGGAAACCCTAACAAATTGCTGATGAAAAACTTGTCTGTTGAATACAAGTTCTTCTCAGATATTGTTGGAAAGGCAATCTTGGGCAAGCACTATGCCCGTGACTATATAACCCGACACCAGTTCCATCTGATGTGTGCCCTGGTTAATCAAAAATCAATAAACTGGGGTGAAATTGTGTTTGATTTGATTAAGAAGAAGACTAGTAAGAAGGAAGTTAGTTTTGGTAGAGTTCTGGGAATCTTCTTACAGGCAAAGGTTCCAGAACTTTTGGTCTACCAGACCATTTTCATCAGTGCCTCTAAGAGGCTTACCTCTGCCCTCTTTGGCAGATGGGAAAGGGTTATTACCAAGCCCTCTAGGGCTTCCTCTTCTAGGATAGCTTCAGAGGACATAAGGGCTGAAACAGCGACTCTTTCAACCCCTGAAGAAGCTCCTGCTCCTCCTCCATTTCAACATCATTCTATATTTCCTTCATCAACTCCATTTTTTGATGTTTCTACTATTCAACGACCATTCACAGTCATTACAGACACACATTCTACTTCCATCCCTTATGTCTCACCATCCAGACCACCATCTCCACACTCACCAATCAACATTCCTGAGAAAACACCATCTCCACCTCCTCAATCACCTCCACCATCACATATACCATCAAATGTTGATGTCATAGCTCCACTACTATCATCAATCAATTTTGATCTACTTTCATCTCCATCTCCACAACACACTCCACCTCTTTCACCTCAAATTTATACATCTCCACCTTATTCATATATTCAGGAAGATACTTTCCTCCCTGATGTCTCAACCTCCAACATTCCACCTGACATTCCAACACCCTCAATTCCACAAACATTCACTATCTGTCCAACCTTCTAAATGCCATCCTCTTCCACATCAGTAAAACTTTTTGAGCTTATTACCCCTACACTCAAGAATCTCATAGCTGAGCCTATTACTCCACTTGCTGCTTCCATCAATCTCCTTTCTTCATTGCTAGCATCTTTCTCCAATGTCCCTTCTTCTGGGTGCCTGGGTTCAGGAATCTCTGAATCCAGGTAGGGCGAGGTGTTCAATGAAGAAGCTCCAACAATTCATGGAGAAGATCTAGCAATAACCCCATCAACAACAGTTAATGAAGAAGCACCAGTGGATACAGAAATGCTTCCAGTTTGTACATAAAAAGAAGCAACAGACTTTTCCATTCTGGAAATCATCACTGTTGGTGATATAATCCTTAATCCCACATTTGATATTTCTTCATTACTTTATTATTTTGATACAGTTTATAGCAGCACCTTACCATTTTATAGCAATTATTCTAAAGCAATAGTAAGTTACAAAGCACCAATAAGTCCTGTAGTTTTGGAACAACTAAGTACAAGTTTTGTAGTTAATGAGAATATTATAAAGCAAATAACTGATACAGTGCCAAAGGATTTCTCACCTCCAACTTTTGGCTTGGCTGAATCCCCCATGCCCAATCTCGAGGAGTAGGAGAGGGTAGGAAGTTCACGTGATTTCAAGCCATGGATCACGTCCTTATTTTTGGCGGCGTGTTCGGTTTTCCGGCAGTATTGTGTTCTGTTCCTGGTTCTTCAGGAAGAGGGAAAAAGTCGGCTGATGGAGAAGCCTCCTAGAGTTTAGGTCATCCTTATAAAGAAGTGGCCGGTTTTTTAGGGTTGAAAGTTTTCCTGCCATGTGTCATTCTCTCATTGGACCACCCTAATTATAACATAAATTAAGTTTTCTAAAAAGACATTAAATCATCATTCTATTCAAGTTTTGATGTACCGTAAATCCTCCAAGGTCGTAGCCAGAGAGCATGTACAAAAACGCTAAGTCCATTTGTCTAGTATATTTGACAAATCATCAAAATCACATGACGAATCGTCGAGTGAATCAAGTCTACTACACGAGTCATCTCGACGAATACATAAGTTCATTCGACGAATCTCACGACAAATTTCATGAGTCCAGTCGGATTGACTTGAAGAATTTGTCGAGTCCTCTCGATAAATTCTCAAGTCCTTTCGACAAATAATCTCGACAAATTTCACAATCCCACTCAAGTTCACTCGACAAATTCGTCTACTCCTCTCAACGAATTCTCAAGTCCTTTCGACGAATCATCTCGATAGATTTCATAAGCCCACTGGAGTTCACTTGACGAATTTGTTGAGTCTTCTCAAGTTCACTCGATTAATTCGAGGAGTCCTCTCTAAGAATTCACGAGTATTCTCGACTATTTCTCGAGTCATCTCGACGAATAAACTCCAGGCCACTCAATGAGTTTACAAGTCTTCTCGATTATTCCACGTGTCTTCATGACGAACTCACTCCAAGCCCGATTTAATTGCAGACTCAAGTCGCCATAGTGACACCGCAACACATGTGGGGGGGGGGGGGGGGTGGGGTGTAGCTCAAAATGGGACGTTACAGTATTTCTCCAGGAAAACACCCGTTTTGGGGATGAAACGATAGTCTGTCCCCTACCGCGCGGTAGTAGTACTACCGCCGGCTATAGCTCCCAGTGAGCGATGATTTTTAGGCATGTATTGTGGAGACTTGGGGGCCTATAGTTTGATATGTGAGCTTAGATTGCTCCACTATAGTTGTTGTGAGAGCCACCCTTTGAACATAATGAGTTTATGAATTGTGTGAACGGGCAAGGGGAGGCTGACCCTCATCGTTGTCATTGATACGACGATTTGAGTAATGGGCTATGGCTGAACTGTACCCATCTTATGACATTCATCTTGGAGTGAGTCAGTGGCTTGAATCTCATCATGACTTTGTCGTAGGATAGGGAGAGTCTTAGGCTTCGGGTCGAAAAGACTAGTAATGCTCAAAGGAACCATCTTGAGAACGGTGGTGGGGCTTGAATCTCAGCACACCAATAATGTGCCCTGATTGTACGAGAAATGTGGTCAGTTGTGCCAATGTCTGTGGTGAATGGAGCTTAAATTGTACATCCTATTATTGTTATTTTACATGTTGTTCTGCCTACAGGAAAGGAGCATCGCCGCCTTGAGTGAGGGGCAGGGTTGTTATTATTTGTCAGCTAATGTTGACTTTTTCCTTGTTTGCCACTGTTAGGTTGGAATGTTTTTATGCAGGTGCAGCTGAGCCAAGCAGGAAGTAGTGGGCTGAAGCCCTATTTGCTGTGTTGGCCCTCGAAGGCCAAGCAAAGCATATTTTTCAGTTTCATGTGTGGCGACTTGTGTGTCGATGTCTGTAAAACACTTATTATTGTGAAAATAGTTGTAATACCATAAGACCAAAGACATTTGGTGTATTTGGTTAACATTCCTACTATTTGGGTTTATGGACATTCATGTAGTTAGGTTTTTATTACTATTAATACTTCCGCAAGAATGCACTCTGAGTTAAAATGCGTAATTGGTTTGGTCTCAATACGTAACTCCTCTAACTGTCTATACAATATGGCATGGGGCCCCAACCTAACCTTCTATTATATCATGCATGACGGATGGGGGTTTTATAATTTAATATCAGACTCTGGTGTCAGTCTTTCTTATTTGAATTCATGGTTGAATTCTTTTAAGGGGTGGTGAGCACGTGTATGTGTGTTACCGTCATAACATAAAAGAACCCATGAATGTCCACTTATGAATGAAAAATACACATATTTGTGGAACCTGAGTGTTCATGTGATTATTCTTTTGTAATTTTCTAGTAGCTAAATTTTTTGTTTCACGATTATAGGTGAGTAGAAGTTGTGCGGGGCAGTCTCAACCCTAGTACTCGGCATAGAATAGTGCATCGGGTGATGTTCCTACACTTCCTCCTTCTGCTGAAACTATAAGGCTAGTAGAAGAAGTTATGTTCGCCCTGAAGGATGCCCAAATAGGGAGGAAAGTGCAACCTCCTGCCACTAAACTGTCCCAAGTACCGCTTGGCATGGCTGAGCCGATAGTTGCGAAATAATTAGCTATAGAGTCTTTAGTGCTAAGAAGACCAACTGAGAAGCAGCTCAAGCATGTGATGATCTTCAAATATCATATTTTTATGGGGATTGGAACCCCAATTCATGTCGAACACTGGCTCTCATGGGTTAAGAGAGTCATGACGGCTAAAGAAACAGAGGTGTGGTAGAAAGTCACCATAACCACTTTCTTGTTGGATAGAGAGGCAAGGCTATGGTCGGATGAATTACAGTGGCATCACTTTACTGGAAGGCAGATCACAAATATCTTGATGTATGAGTTTTCAAGATTATTTCTAGCTCAATATCTCCCTTCAATGCAAAAAATGACTATGGAGAATCAATTCTAGAGGTTAACTTAGGGAAAGAGTAGTGTTGATGACTACATGCATGAGTTCACAATATCGGGGCGATATATGGGCTCCACCTTTACTAATGAGGAGGGCAAGACCAAATGGTTTTATGAAGGTCTGTGGGACAATCAGAGGTTGCTACTCTCAGGTCCCATGACGCAGAGTTTTTCTGACGTTGGTTAATACTGCTTGATCCCTGGATTAAGTGAAAGTGAGGTATATATCTATTTTATACTAGGGGGTGAATAGTGTATATTAAAAACTTTGATTTATTTTCAGAGTAGTTTAGAAAATTAAATGATATTTATATATAGATAGATAGATTAAAAATCACAGCACACAAATAAAAAGGAAGCATCGAACACAGATAACACAAGGAATTTTTATAGAAGTTCTCCAAACAATCTGGGTACATCTACTCTTCTGCCACCCTAGTAGGATTCCACTACAGGTTTTTAAATATGTGCCATGTCACCAGAATATCTATTTTCTAAGAGAGATCTAGCAACCTTTTGATCTTTTGATCAGGTGCCACAAAACCAAGCTTAAGTCTTTTGATCAGTTGACTTATGAACCAAAGGATAACTTTTGAAGGGAGTTATAACCCTATACAAAGTTTAAGAAGTAAACTATAAGAAGTTGATGTTGTCTTCTCTGTCAGCTATCTCTTAGAAGACTTTAATGGATGATATTGAAGCAAAAAGCTCACCCTGATTTGAGTAGTGATTTTTGATCAGGAGGGGAAACTTTTCTTCAGGGTGTATGAAAGTGAGGGATTGATCTAACTAACTCTAGAGGTGGGGAGGGGGGGGGGGTGAATAGAGTATTTTTTAAAACATTTTACTTTGTTTTTATAGCAGATTAAAATAGGTGATACATATATATAAATAAATAAATAAAAGTATCACAGCACAAAAAATAAAAAGTAAAGCACAACTAGATGACACAAAGAGTTTATAATGGTTCCCCAATAAACCTGGGTACATCCACTTAACTACCACCCTGGTAGGAATCCACTACATGTTTTTTATTAGGTGCCCTGCCAACACAGGTTTTTGATCAGGTTTCCTGTAACCACAGGTTTTTGATCAGGTGCCCTGTCACCACATGATCTATTTTTTAAGGGAGATCTAGCAACCCTTTGAGCTTTTGATCAGGTGCCCAAAATCTGAACCAAGTCTTTTGATCATGATACTTGAGAACCAAAGAGTTTAACTTTTGAAGGGAGTAATAACCATGTACACAGTAAAAGAAAATAAAAGATGTTGTCTTCTCTGTCTCAAATCTCTGAGTAGACTAGTGGATTTTGTTGATGTTGTCAAAGCTCCCCTAGGTTATAGAGATCTGATCAGGAGTGGAAGCTTTGCTTCAGGGTGTAGGCCTTCAAAGATGAAAAGTTCTTCTTCCAGTAAATGATTCTGAGAGATTGAGCTTTTGGTCTCAGATTGAATATGTGTTGCTGGAAGAAAAGCTTGAAGAACAAGAAGATGATGATCAAGATGTTTCTTTTTCTTTGTCTCTTGCTCTCTGATTGCAGATGTTATTCTTTTCTTCTCCTTGTTCTTCTTAATTACTGATTCTTAATTCATTACCTCTTGCAATCTTCTGAAAATTTTCTTTATATATTGATTTCTGATTCCCACACATTTGAATTTCAAATTCCATGAAATCCCCTGCATAATTTTTGGGAATTGGAATGGCTAATTTTTGTCTTCAATGTATTTCCACAAATGTCGCAGTAAATATGGTAGAGTAATAACTCTGTGAAATACATAATTAATGCAGCCAAAACGGCTATATTCTTGAGAATATTGAGCATTAATTAACATAGTATTACTGTGTTAATAACTATAATCAAACTGCTTTAGTCGATCTGAGAAACTGCAGAGAAATTTAGTCGAACAGAACCTGGAAGGAGTTAGTCGAACTCAGCAAAGATTTCATTGACCTGAGCTCCAAGTTCGCCGAACTGAAAATTCTCCTTCGTCGAGCTGAGCTCCAAGATTGTTGAACAGAAAATATACTTGCCAATCTGAGCTACAAGTTTGTCGAACTGAGAAGGCACTTCATCGAGCTGAGATTCTAAGGAAGAATCAGAGTTCGTCGAACTTAGCAAGAGTTTCATCGAGTTCAACTTAGAGAAGGAACTCTGAGTTCATTTGTCACAACCCGCATTTTCACCACATAAAAAAAGCTTATCAGAGTAAGGGAAAATGCACGTCATGATGCCATGTCAGCAGGGGATAACTGGGGACGCTCAGGCAGACACCAAACTAAACATGAATAAAGGTTCTTTTTAAGTTATTTTAAGGAAAATAAGTTAAGTGCAGTAGTTAGCCGTATCCCTCGGCTTAGTGGCTCATCTAGTCCACAAATCAAAATATATTATACGCTGCGGAAAAATACTTGATTAGATTAACTCAAACATCATACATGAGTAAAACGTCCCTAAAGGAAAACTCATGCCATGCAAGACTCTAAATTTATTATAGTAGGAAAGATAGCTTTTACGGTCCCTAAAAATAACAAGTTAGAGTTTCAAATTATGCAATGCATGAAGTAATAGTAGTAGATTTTATAGTTGAAAATACCTAACATGCATTCCTAACATAAATCCTCCCAGAGAACAAGTAATCCACATCCACATTTAAAGAAATGAGAAGCTAGCAAGTATCAAACAACTAACAATTCAGTGGGCGCCAACAAACTGACACGAACCCACGAACAAAATTATGTCTGAACTAGTAAAAATAAACAAACAACAAACTACCTCGCTATGACGAGGCAACAACCACGGCCAACATTACCGCCCAGAAAACTCCAAAGCAGCACTGCTAACTGCTACTGTTCTGAACCTGAGCCATTCCAAAGACAGAACACCTTAGCAAGAAGGTACAAAAGGTGGCAGGAAAAGTAATAAGCCAAAAATAAACAAAGGTCAACAGGGGTACCAACACAAGACCAAAAGCACTGAAGTAAAGTACAAAAGAAAACATGGCATCAACAGGAAAAGAACTCCTACGTGATTTGTCACGTTCCATAAGGGTACACCAAACGCATAAGGCTATAAGGTGACTACATGAATATTTCACCAGAAAGAAAATACAAAACCTTTATTAGGCACCTGTGGTTGACTCTAACCAAAAAATACGGGCGAAGTTGTCACTCTTGGACACACCACCCAAAAAAACACGGGCGAGGTGGTCAGTCTTGGACACACCACCCAAAAACGAAACGGATATATAATCCGTCTAACTGCGAGGGAGTCTCATACTCTCCACCATACACCGCAGACATCCAAAAACCAGGTAGACTTCCACAGGGCACTAATAAAGGTAACAAACACTGCGGAGGTGGAGTCGTCCACTAACTCCCACATTCAAGAAACCCAAAGAAACCACAACACAAATATCTCGAGATTTGGCTCGACATATTCTACTTGACATTACCGAACTGAAGACGTGGTTGATCAACCTCTAGGAGCAATTTACAGTCCTAGATAAATTCTAACGCGCTAAATAACGAAAGATAAAACATGCATAGCCATCATTAAGACACACCAGGAATAATTAACCAAAACCAGAAAAAATCAGGCTTTCCAAGACAAAACTTTACAACAACAAGGATCGCTGAAACGATTAATCATAACAATGATTTGGAAGAACAAGCGCAGAAAATTTAAAGAACATGAAAGTATAGTCGTTACCATCAGATCGGACAAAGAGAAACGAGGGGAAATCAACACTTTCCTTGGTTTTTACCAGAAAAGTCCTCTGAATCGTTCCACGTCATAGATCGAGGCAAAAGGCTGTGGGAGGAGTTGAAATCTAAAGAAAAAATAGTCGAAATGGTGGTTAGGGCCGAAAAACCCTAACGAGAAATCTCAAGAAATGAGGAAGAAATTACCACGAGGGCGAAGCTCTCGAGGAGAGCTTTCTAGATCTACGATCGGTTTGAAATTCCGAGCACCGGAGCACCGTCAACGGCCACCGGAAGAAATAAGGACGGACAAACCTCTTTCTCGCTCACGCCGTTCTCGCACGGGAGGAAAAAGAATCGGAGAAGATGAAAAAGATGAAGAAGGTATTTAAACTAAAGGTGATGGTGTAGGGATGTTTGTAAGATGGACGTGCTTACGTGAACGGCGGATTACCCATCACAGAACATAGAAAAAAATAAGAGAGTGCTCCGACCAAAAGCGAACGAAAAGGGGTCGGTTGGCTCTCAAAAATACGGGACTCGATACAACGTCCTTAGGACCTACTCTCCAACAAGCACACAACTCGCGCCTAGCCGGACTCGATACCACGACCTTAGGACCTACCTCTCCAACAAGCACACATCTCACCGCACCTACACAAGCATCTATTCTTTTCACAATAAGCCGTCAATCGCAGCAGAAAATATATTTAGGAGTGGCGGTAAACGATAAGGAGGGATCAAGAACAAGTTGAGATTAACTCCCTTGTTAGCACCAAAGCGTGCCCAATCATGGAGAACAAGTCAAGGCTTGGCCTAGTTTGTTCTCTAGCGGATCTTCCAATCCGGAAAACAAGAGGGTCAACAACAACGTTCGATTCAGATTTGCAAGCGAAAAACACTTTAAAATCGCGGAAAAGACGGATGAATAGCCTCCACAAAATTCTCACAGCAAGAAACACAAAGATAGGGAAGAGATTACCCAACCAAGAAGAAGATCACACAATATTTGTGGGAGAATCACTCTCTCCACGGTTCCACCGGTTTCACACCGAAGGGGGCTGCTTCCTTCTTCCACGGAGTCGCACCGAGAGAAGCCACGCCGGAGTCGCACCGAACGGGGATGGAGGAGGCAAGGCTTGGCTTCACACCAAAGGGGAGGAGGTGGCTATGGCTTTCACCATGGTGGCCGAAATTCCTCAAGGGGGTTACTTTAGGTTTCTTTTTCCAATGCATAACTCATCATAATATCCTCCTTTAAATAGGAGTTACAAAAGGGATCCAACCATCCATGATGGAGATGAAATCTCATCCATCCGGGCGGTTACATACACACCAAGGGTTTAATAGCACACCAACATGAAAATAAAAATATTACAAGCCAAATGTTTTAAGCAATTAAAATAAAACTAAGTAAAATTATTAAGCAAGCTTTGCGCGCCGCGGACGGAGGTTGTATCGCAGCTTTCCGTTAGCGTCCGTGGCGTTGTCATGACGCCGCAAATCTTTAACTTGTTGCGCCGCAGCAACCGGGTCATCATCAAGAAGTGTTGGAGGGGCCGCAACAACCGGGTCATCATCAGGAAGTGTTGGAGGGGCCGCGCCATCAATCCTCCCCCACTCAAAATCGCGCATCTCCGATGCATGGGCTGATAGAAAGCGGCGGAGAAGCTCGGCATCCAAACGTTGAAGCTCTGTCGCGAGGACCCATGAGTCGTCCGACGGTGGGCGGTCACGCCAACGGATGAGGAAGCGGTATGTAGCACCGGCAGGAGTAGTAAGTGGCTCAGCAGCGAGTATCATATCTGGATGGAGAAACGTCTTGGGAAACCTGGGAAACATGTCAGCAGTAGGAATAAAAGAAGGCAGCGTACCATCCGATGTTATACCTGCGGGGACCGGAGGAGAGAGATCATCCAAACTACCACTCCCCAACCCATTAGAAATTTCAGTGGAGGGAGAAGACGACAAAGAAACCAACTCTTGTGGAGGCGCAACAAACAGCGTCAAATCCGAGACATTAAAAATAGGGGAGATACCCCATTCAGCAGGCAAATCCAATACGAAAGCGTTGTCACCTAGCTTCTTTATAATCCGAAAAGGACCGGCGCGTTTTGGAGCTAACTTTTTAACGGTGCCAGTTGGCATTCATTCGGGAACTAACCGTACTAAAACCAGATCGCCGACCTTAAAGTGTGACACCTTCCTATGTAGATTAGCGTGCGCTTGATAAGACTCATATTGAGCAGTCAAGGTAGCTCGTATACGTGCATGTAAGTCGTGAATATGTTGGGCGAAGGATTGTGCAAATTGACTTGTTTTGTATGTGGGAGGTAAGGGGACCAAGTCAAGTGGCACAGGGGCCTTATACCCGTGGACAATTTCATTCGGAGACATACCCGTGGACCGATTTTTAGAATTATTGTAAGCCAGTTGTGCATGTGGAAGCAGTAAATCCCAAGTGCCTTTATGGTCGCTCACGAGACATCGAAGAAGATTTCCTAGGCTCCGATTGACTACTTCCGTCTGGCCATCAGTTTGTGGGTGATAAGCCGCGGAGAATAATAATTTTGTGCCCATAAGAACCCACAAGGTTTTCCAAAAGTAGCTAGTGAACTTGACATCCCTATCTGACAAATAGTCTTCGAAACGCCACGGTGACTAACGACGTCTTTAAAATACAGTTTCGCAATGTGAGAGGCGTCGTTGGTCTTACTACAGGGGAGGAAGTACGCCATCTTGGAGAACCTATCCACAACAACGAGTATAGAATCATGACGTCGCAGGGTGGGGGGAAGGCCTAATACAAAGTCCATGCTCACGTCTTCCCACGGGACAGACGGAATAGGTAGCGGAGTGTATAAACCTACATTGGACTTAGTACCTTTAGAAACTTGGCACGTACGGCAACTGCTCACAACTTTCCCAACCATCGCCTTTAGTTTAGGCCAAAAGAATTTCTCCTCTACGAGCGTTATCGTTTTGTCTCTGCCAAAGTGGCCACTCAAGCCACCACTATGTAACTCCCAAATGATGTGGAGTCGCAAAGAGGAGTGGGGGATACACAATTTTCCGTGTTTGAATAAGTATCCGTCTCTAAGTGAATAGGCCGTGATGGTCGCGGGAGAGCTATCCTGGGCAGATAAGTATGGCTCCTGAAAATCAGGGCATGTGGCGTATTCATCCTTTATGCGCTCGAACCCTACCACGTGGACTTGCATGGAGGAAAGTAAGAGGGTGAGGCGGCTGAGTGCATCGGCAACTCGATTGTCGGTCCCTTTAAGGTGCTTGAGAGTAAATGTGTATTCTTGCAAGAAGGATACCCATTTAGCGTGGCGCGGGCTGATTTTGTGCTGACCATTGATGAATCGCAACGCTTCATGATCAGAGAGGATCACGAACTCCTTATGAAGGAGGTAGTGCCTCCAATGATGCAAACATCTAATGACCGCATAAAACTCCCTATCGTAATTGGAATAATTTAATTTAGCACCCGCTAACTTCTCACTAAAATAACTAACCGGGTGACCCTCTTGACTCAAGACACCTCCAATCCCTACGCCAGATGCATCACAAGTAAGCTCGAAGACCTTGGTGAAGTCAGGGAGACGTAACACCGGTGCTTCGGTCATAAGCTCCTTAATACGATGGAATGCAAACGTGGCGGATTTGGACCATGTGAATTCTCCTTTCTTCATGCAGTCCGTAATGGGTGCCATAATGCTACTAAAATCACGTATGAAATGACGATAAAAGGTAGCTAACCCGTGGAAACTACGCACCTCACGGAGGCTAGTGGGCTCGGGCCAGTCTCTAATCACCTGAACCTTTCCTGGGTCAACACGAATTCCTTCAGAGCCAACTATATAACCTAAGAATTCAACCTCCGAAACATAAAACGTGCATTTCTTTAGATTTAGATATAAGGTTTCAGTCCTTAAGGTGGAGAGGACTACTTTGATGTGAGAGAGGTGTTCGGCGGGGGAGGTACTAAACACTAGGATGTCATCAAAATACACTACAACAAACTTCCCCATATATGGCCTAAAGATGTGCGTCATCATCCGGGAGAAGGTGCTGGGGGCATTGGATAGCCCAAAGGGCATCACAAGACATTCATACAACCCGTCCTTAGATTTGAACGCCGTCTTCCACTCATCCCCCTCTCGGATCCTGATTTGGTGGTAACCACTCCGTAAGTCCAGTTTAGAGAAGATAGTGGCACCCGATAGGACATCCAAGAGATCATCTAGTCGCGGAATTGGAAACCTATATTTTATAGTAATTTTGTTGAGAGCTCGGCTATCAACACACATGCGCCAGGTGCCATCCTTCTTAGGGGCAAGAAGAGCGGGGACAGCACATGGGCTCATACTCGTCCTAATAAATCCCTTATTTAACAACTCCTCTATCTGGGTTTGTAACTCTATGTGGGCAGTTGGATTAAGCCTATAGTGTGGTTGGTTGGGTAAGGACGATCCGGGGATAAGGTCTATTGCGTGTTGTATATCTCTAAGCGGTGGTAACGACGAAGGTAACTCCTCCGGGTATACATCCCTAAACTCATCCAACAATACCCGTAGCTCTCGGGGTAAATCTTCCAACACGCCACCATCAGTTTTTTCACTCAGAAGTACAAGAGCGTACATTATTCCCCCAATAAAGGGATCCTTCACAAATTCCTTCCTACCAACTAAACTCAAGGCTTTCCTCTCAACTGGGATGGTGGTATCCTTAGCCAACACTACCGGCTCTTTTGGCACAGTCGGTCTCAAGTTGACGATCTTGCCATTGAATTTAAACTCATAAGTGTTGGCACGACCATAGTGTGTCACATCACGGTCATATAGCCAAGGGCGGCCTAATAACACATGACAAACGTCCATTGGTAGGACGTCGCACCAAACCTCATCCGAGTAGGATTTGAAAGACAGGGGGACTAGGCATCGTTGGGTAACCTTAATAGTAACCTTACTAATCCAAGCGACCTGGTAGGGGGTCGGGTGCGGCTCGACAGTCAAGGACATGCGCTTAACGGCATTCTCAGAAACGGCGTTTACGCAACTACCACCATCAATAACTAATTTGCAAAGTTTTTCTCCACTCTTAAAGATCAGGGAAAAGATGCTCGTCCTCTTCCAGTCGTCTACAGGACGAGGAGTGGTCAAAATGCAACGCATCACCATAAGGCGGTGATCGTCCTCCAAGTCACTAGGGACTCCGTCAGGGTCGCTCTCCTCTTCAGCCTCATGGACATAGTCGTCAGGGTCGGTAGTGGACTCTAGTAAGGCTATGGCCTTCGTCTTGGTGGGGCATTCATAGGCATAGTGGCCTTGAACACCGCATGAGTAACAAGTGGTGTTAGCCTTGCTAACCTTTCCAATGGGGATACGCTCACTAGCGGGGTTCTTGGTATTTCTCGCGGTAATCACAACAGATTTCGACTCGGAGGATCTAAATCTTCCTTTATCAGGAAAAGTGGAAGAAGATGCCCCAACGGTGGACTTATTCTTTGCATTAGAATAACGGGAGTGAGCTTTAGATGCTAGGTTCTTTTCAATGTCCAAGGCGGCATTGAAAGTCGTATTCAAGTCCGTGTGACCATAACGCAAGAGTTTCCGCTGTATGTCGGGGTGAAGTCCCTTTCGAAATCTAGATAAAGTTACTTCGGGGATCTCTCGAAGGTCACATCGTACCATACGGTCCTTAAGTTCTCCCATATATTCAGAAACAGACATTGAGCCTTGCCGAAGGGTGGCAAGCTCATCGAACATTTGCATCCGATGGTACGCGGGAACGTACTGATCGGTTAGCAGGTTCTTCATAACAGCCCATCCAATGAGTGGGACCCCGTGCCCAGCTCCTAACCTACGTTCTTCATTCAGCCAATAGGTTTTGGCACGTCCCATTAATTTCATCCTGGCAACTTGAACCTTTTGGGGGTCCGTGAGGTTGTGCCATTCGAAATAGCACTCCATGTCTATAGCCCAATGGAGGAAGATCTGGGGATCTCCCATGCCATCATAGGTGGGGGCATCTATCTTGATAGCCCTCGTGATATCAAAGCCTCGCTCGGGGTGGGGTTCTCGAGGGGGCATACGGGGAGAGTTTCCCTCAGAATCCGAATCAAAGTTCGGTTGGTGCCGGTTGGGCTGCACAGCATTAACGGGAGGTGGGGGTGGCCTTGCTTGATTTTGTAGGATCTGGGCTAAGGCGTTCTTAAGCTCTGTCATTTCGGCATGAAGACCTGCTATAGCCTCGGTGTTGGGATCACCATGCTCGTTCGCAGCCATCCTAGACGTAGACGGGGTTGCGTACTCCGTTCCTAGCCTAGTGCGCATTCAGGTTTGGGAGGCCCCAGGCAAGATGAATTTTCCTAGGACGGACGCTATATTGAAAATAAGATATTTTTATATACTCCCGTTGTGAATAACACGTAGATCGTTAAAAAAATTTTTTTTTGAAATTTTGCTGAAAAATAAAGATTTCAGCCCGCTATTTGCAGACCACAGAAAATAATTTTTTTTGAGTTCTAACGATCGGATCTCTAACAAGGAACGCAGAGAGGATGTTTGCAACGTGAAAGTTGAAACGACCGCCTCTGATACCAAATTGGTGTAGGGATGTTTGTGAGATGGACGTGCTTACGTGAACGGCGGATTACCCATCACAGAACATAGAAAAAATAAGAGAGTGCTCCGACCAAAAGCGAACGAAAAGGGGTCGGTTGGCTCTCAAAAATACGGGACTCGATACAACGTCCTTAGGACCTACTCTCCAACAAGCACACAACTCGCGCCTAGCCGGACTCGATACCACGACCTTAGGACCTACCTCTCCAACAAGCACACATCTCACCGCACCTACACAAGCATCTATTCTTTTCACAATAAGCCGTCAATCGCAGCAAAAAATATATTTAGGAGCGGCGGTAAACGATAAGGAGGGATCAAGAACAAGTTGAGATTAACTCCCTTGTTAGCACCAAAGCGTGCCCAATCTTGGAGAACAAGTCAAGGCTTGGCCTAGTTTGTTCTCTAGCGGATCTTCCAATCCGGAAAACAAGAGGGTCAACAACAACGTTCGATTCAGATTTGCAAGCGAAAAACACTTTAAAATCGCGGAAAAGACGGATGAATAGCCTCCACAAAATTCTCACAGCAAGAAACACAAAGATAGGGAAGAGATTACCCAACCAAGAAGAAGATCACACAATATTTGTGGGAGAATCACTCTCTCCACGGTTCCACCGGTTTCACACCGAAGGGGGCTGCTTCCTTCTTCCACGGAGTCGCACCGAGAGAAGCCACGCCGGAGTCGCACCGAACGGGGATGGAGGAGGCAAGGCTTGGCTTCACACCAAAGGGGAGGAGGTGGTTATGGCTTTCACCATGGTGGCCGAAATTCCTCAAGGGGGTTACTTTAGGTTTCTTTTTCCAATGCATAACTCATCATAATATCCTCCTTTAAATAGGAGTTACAAAAGGGATCCAACCATCCATGATGGAGATGAAATCTCATCCATCCGGGCGGTTACATACACACCAAGGGTTTAATAGCACACCAACATGAAAATAAAAATATTACAAGCCAAATGTTTTAAGCAATTAAAATAAAACTAAGTAGAATTATTAAGCAAGCTTTGCGCGCCGCGGACGGAGGTTGTATCGCAGCTTTCCGTTAGCGTCCGTGGCGTTGTCATGACGCCGCAAATCTTTAACTTGTTGCGCCGCAGCAACCGGGTCATCATCAGGAAGTGTTGGAGGGGCCGCAACAACCGGGTCATCATCAGGAAGTGTTGGAGGGGCCGCGCCATCAGGTGATAACAGGAAGAACAACAAAATAATTCGGGTTCAGCTGAACCGGTTTTCCCGAGATAGAAGGAACGGATTACTCGAGTACTAAGGGAATTACACGAGTACAGCACGGGGATTAGTCAAGCACTAAGGCACTTACTCGAGTACTGCACGGGTATTACTCAAGCACTAAGGCACTTACTCGAGTACTGCACGTGAATTACTCGAGCACTAAGGTACTTACTCGAGTACTAGGGAAGAATCTCTCGAGTACCAGTATGGAAGAATTACTCGAGTGTTAAAGGGAGATAACTCTGATTGACTCTTGGTAGAGCTCAGCTCGACGTTCATCGAAGAAAAGGAAAAATAACCTCCACTCGATGAATTCTGTTCAAAAAATCATCGAACGCAAGGCCTGATCATCGATCCCAAATTGGAAGATCGTCGAACTCGATTCGAAGGGCCCGATCGTCGAACTCAACACGGAGATCTGCTAGAACTACAACAAGCTCCGCTCGACGTTTCGTCGAGCTCAGCACGACAATCGTCAAGCTTCGACGATCGTCGACCTCCAGAAAGCGCCCAGAAAAATGACAATCGTCGAGCTCCGCTCGACGATCGTCGACCTCAACACAGCGCCCAAAAAAATGACAATCGTCGAGCTCTGCTCAATGATCGTCGACCTCAACACAGCGCCCAAAAAATGATAATCGTCGAGCTCCGATCAACGATCGTCGACCTCAACACAGCACCCAGAAAAATGACAATCGTCGAGGTCCGCTCGACGATCGTCGAACTCAACACAACGCCCAGAAAAAATGACAATCGTCGAGCACCGCTCGATGATCGTGGACCTCAACACAGCGCCCAGAAAAATGACAATCGTCGAGCTCCGCTCGACGATCGTCGAACTCAACACAGCGCCCAGAAAAAATATTACAGAAAGGTTGGTTCGATGAAATCCCACACCTTTAGGAGGTCTTCCCGAGAATCAAAACAAGCAGTCAATAATATAGCAATTATCGTGTTCAGATAGTTGAACAAGGAACTATGAGATCAAAACAAAGGCTCAAATGGGCCGAATTAACCGAAACTCACGCCGTAGGCAAACACTGACGCTACGAACACAACGGCGAAGTCAAAACCAGAATCCGAAGAGCCATTCCCGAGATATTAACCGTCAAAGTATGCGGCAAACAAAAAGAACAAAACTCAAAACTTTGATCGCGCACCGAGACTCCAAAAATGCTCGGGTTGCGACGAAACTGGATGAGCATGTCCAAAACTACTAAAATCCAACACTCGACGTTAAAAGTAAAGCCACGCCACCATAAATCTGATGTTGCCCAAACCAATAAAATCATCGAAAAATCGGGGGCTTTACAGTCACTCCCGCTAAAAAGAAGTTTCGTCCCGAAACTTATCACAACTCCAAAACCAAACCAAAATCGATAAAATCATGCATAACTGAAAACATAACAACATACCCAAAACTAAGAGAAGAGGTGTGGATGAGATTCCCTCATCTCCGATTCCAATTCCCACGTCGCGCTCTTGACGTCTTGATTTCTCCAAAGAATCTTGACCATAGGGATGGTCTTTCTCTGCAACACACACTCTTGAGAATCCAGGATACGCACAGGTTCTTCCATATATGTAAGGTTGGGCTGAATCAGGGGTATCGAGTCGAGGACTTGATGATCACTATGAACAAACTTCCGCAACTGGGTCACATATAACACATCATGGACACCAGGGAAGGTCACAGGTAAATCCAGCCTATAAGCTGACACTCCGGTGCGCTCAAGAATCTGGAAAGGACCCACATACCGGGGGTCTAACCTGTGTTTCCTTCCAAACCTTTTAACGCTAGACATCGGGGAAACTTTCAGAAAACCAAGTCCCCAACGACAAATTCTAGATCGACCCTTCGTAGATTAACATATTTCTCATAGCGCTCTTGAGCCACACGAAGCTTTTCTCGAATATGAGTCACGGCACAATTCATCTCTTTAAGGGCTTCCAGACCTAACAACGGTCTCTCACCAACTTCAGCCCAAAACAATGGAGTTCTACAATGCCTCACATACAAGGCCTCAAACGGAGCCATCTGCAAACTCTCTTGATAAATATTATTGTATGCAAACTCCATGAGTCTGGGACGCTCATCTCAACCACCACCATGATCCAAAATATAACACCTGATCATATCCTCTACAATCTGATTTACCCTTTCCGTCTGACCATTAGTCTGCGGATGATTGGCGGTGGAATACCTTAAATCGGTACCCAACCCCTCCTGCAAACACTTCCAAAAGTGAGACGTAAATCTAGAGTCCGATGTGATACGATGCTAACCGGCACACCATGTAACCTGATGACCTCTTCAAGATATAACTCACCTATCTTCTTCATCGAGTACCCAATCTTAAATGGAACAAAGTGAGCACACTTTGTCAGTCTGTCGACTATCACCCAAACAGAGTCGTGCCCACGGGGAGATTTTGGCAGACTAGTGATGAAATCCATTGAAATACTCTCCCATTTCCAACTTGGAATATCAAGCAATGTCAATTTACCACCAGACCTTCTGTGATCAGCCTTAACAAGCTGACATGTATAGCATTTTGATACAAACTTTGTGATGTCATTCTTCATCCCTGACCACCAAACAATTTGGTTTAGATCTTTATACATCTTAGTGGAACCAGGGTGGTAAGCTACACTGGAACCATGAGCTTTAGCACAAATCTAAGCTCGAATATCGCCAAAGGCGGGGACGCAAAATCTACCCTGATACTTCAAGGTGTCCAACTCGTCCACAGAGAAATCGGGTAGCTCTCCCTTCAAAGTTCTATTATGGAGGTGCAACAAATCATGATCATCCTTCTGATGTGCTCGAGTAAGGGAAATCCAAGTGTGTTCTTCTGCTTCTAGAGTAGCAGGCACAATACTACCCCCAAGCTCAATATCCATCAACAAAAATTCTTCTATCAAGGACAGCACTAACAGATTAAAAATCTTAGTGGTCTTTCTACTCAAGGCATCGGCTACTACATTAGCCTTTCCCGGATGATAAAGAATTTCCTCTTCATAATCTGTCACATATTCTAACCACCAACGCTGGCGCAGATTTAGTTCTTTCTGAGTGAAGACGTACTTCAAACTCTTATGATCCGTAAAGATCTTGCACAACGCACCATATAATAAGTGTCTCCAAAGCTTCAACGCATAAATTACGGCAGCAAACTCCAAATCATGCGTAGGATAGTTTCTCTCGTAGATCTTTAGTTGCCTCGATCCATACGTGATCACCTTACCATCTTGCATTAAAACACAACCATGTCTGATGTGTGACGCATCAACATACACAGCATACTCAACTCCTTTAGTTGGTAAGATTAAAATCGGAGCAGTACATAATCTCTTCTTCAGCTCTTGGAAAGCCTCTTCACACTTATCACCCCAAATGAATGCAGTATTCTTCTGAGTAAGTGTAGTTAGAGGAGCAGAAAACACCGAAAACCCCTCCATGAATCTTCTATAATAGCCAGCCAGGCCCAAGAAACTCCTAATCTCCTTAGGTGTAGAAGGTCTCTCCCATTCCATTACCACAGAAATCTTGGTCGGGTCTACAGAAATACCATCCTTGCTTACCACATGACCCAGAAAGGACACCTGAGGTAACCAGAACTCACACTTGCTCAGCTTCACATATAACATATGCTCCCTCAGGGTCGACAAAACCAGACGCAAATGCTGAGTATGCTCCTCAACATTGCGGGAATACACCAAGACATCATCTATGAACACAATAACAAATCGGTCCAAGAAATATTTAAACACCCGATTCACCAAATCCATGAAAGCAGAGGGTTCATTGGTTCAACCAAAAGACATCACCAAAAACTCATAATGTCCATGCCGTGAACGAAAAGCGGTTCGGGGAATATCTGCCTCGCGAATCCTCAACTTGTGGTAGCCTGAGCGAAGATCGATCTTTGAAAATATCGAGCTACCACGCAATTGGTCGAACAAATCATCAATCCTTGGCAGGGGATATCTATTCTTAATGGTTACCTTGTTCAATTCCCTATAATCGATGCAAAGTCCCATCGATCTATCTTTCTTCTTGACGAACAAAACAGGAGCACCCCATGGAGAAGTACTTGGTCTAATAAAACCACAACTGAGCAACTCATCGAGCTGAGTACGCAACTCGTCCAACTCACATGGATCCATACGGTACGGTGCTTTAGCAATAGGACGAATGCCTGGCTCGAGGTCTATCACAAACTCTATCTCCCTTTCAGGAGCAAGTCCTGGAAGACTATCATGAAAAACATCTGGAAACACTCGAACCACCGAGACATCCTCAAGATGTGGTGTAACAAAAGCTGTTTCCAGAGAAGAAATAGAAACCAAAAATACCTCGCAATCAGACTCTATTGCACGACAAGCACGTACCACAGAAATGATAGAAGAAACTCTGTCTTGAAATCCATAGACGCTCATAGGTTGTCTGTCGTCCATTCTGAAATCCAATCGCTTAGCCTTGCACTGGATGACCGCATCATACTTGGACAGCCAGTGCATTCCCAGAATCACGTCAAAATTAGACAGATCCAAAATCATCAGATCCGTATATGCCAGAAAATTGCCAAGATAAATAGGGCATCTCAGAACTCCTTGGTTAGATATCACAGAATCACCGAAAGGGAGCTTGACATTGAAGGAGCCTTCCAAATGGTCCACACTCAGGCGATGTTTATCAACAAATCTCCGGGCCACAAAGGAATGGGTGGCACCCAAATCGAAAAGAACGCGGGCCTACCTATTCCGCACCTTAAACTCCCCTAAAACCGTAACATACAAAATAAACGAACGATAACTAGGGCAAAAACGATAACTAACAAGGATAAATTAAACTGAGGCTAACCTGATATCACTTGAGTAGAGGTTTGGGCTTCCTCGCTGGTCATCACGTTTAGCTTTCCTTTTCGTTTATCCATGTTTGGTGGCGACAGCAGAGCTCGAAGTGGGGCAGGCTGCAACAGGGACTGAGCCTAGGGGCACGAAGACTTCTGGTGTCCCTTCTGCCCACACTGGAAGCAAATAATTTCTTTCATCCAGCAGCGAGTCACGTCATGACCCTTCCTTACACAGAACGAGCACACAAGCTCTCCCTTGGGTGCACCTTGGATGGCGTGCACCTGCTGCTGCTTCAAGGTGGCAGTCCTCTTGGAGCACCATTCGTAGGTGTGGCCAGGACGACCACAGAAGCTACACACTTCCTTAATTTTCTTCTTCGAAGAAGGGCCAGATGCCCTGGAGCTACCATCCTCAACACTTTTTCTTTTCTCCTTCCTTGCCGCAGCACCGTGGTTCTTGGTGTTTTCAATCGCCTCCACTTTTAAAGCGGCTTCCACTGCTTCAGCAAAACTTTTAGGTTGGTAAGCGCATGCCAACTGCAAGACATCCTTCTTAATCCTCCCAAGAAACGTTTCACTCTACCCTCCTCAGAATCTACCAAGTTAGGAGCAAACCTGCTTAGTTTGCTAAACTCAATCTCGTACTCGCTCACAGTGAGTTGTCTCTACTTTAGATGCAGAAAGTTATTCATTAGGTTGTCTTGCTCGACCGAGGGTAGAAACTTCATAAGTAGCATCTTCTTAAATGATTTCCAAGAATAGCCTTCCTTTAGACCCTCTCTTTCCTGAATCCATCAACTCTTCGCCAGACCTTTTAACTGATAGGGTGCAATCATCACCTTCTGGGTTTCTAGAATTCTGGAATACGAAAACATCTCCATGCTGGAGATGATCCAATCATCTATAATCACAAAGTCAGCACTCTCGTCAAAGGTGGGAGGTCCCAACCGCTGGAAGTGCGATATGAAATTCATTTCTGGTGGTATCGCCATCGGGGGCACCAGAGGAGCAGGGGTATCCGGAACGGCTTGTCCCAAGGCGGGCCCTTACACTAGAGGTTGCTGCGCGGGAGCGGCATACAACAAAGACTCAATTTGTGATTGTATCGCAACCAATTGTCTCGACAGAGCCTCATTGCTCTAACGCAGAATCTCGATAATCCCGTCACTTTGCGCACCTGATGACTCACCGTCCGACTGGGGAGTCGACCTCGTCACAGGACACTTTGGCGGCATTTCTAAAAAGCAAATGAACAACTCATCAAAATTCTAGCTTACAACAAAGCCACACGACTATTTCAGACCATACTTAAAAGACACTTGCTTATGCTGCAACTTGCTCTGGGATTTTATAATGATGCTATGTCCTCCTTAGGATGATATCCTCTCATACTATTGACTCTTGTGCCTATGACATGAATGCATGTATTCTTTATTCTTTTTTCTGATTTAAAACCCTGTGTGTACATATGTCATCCCGCAAATCTTTAGCTTGACATGTTGTGCTTATGCAATGTTATGCTATGCATGATTATGCTATGCATTATAAAAAGGCCCTAATGCATGTTATGAGCGGCGTATGCATGAAAATATTATGCATCCCATACTACATGACATTCTCATGCAACGAAGAAGAAACGTGCTAGTCGCATTCATGTGGTGAGGTTATGCATCCCATACTACATAACTCTCACATGTTGCCCCTATGGTGGATCCATATACAGACACATATTATGAATCCCATACTACATAATATGCCCCGTATACTTCATGTTATGCTATGAGTGTAGTGTTCGTGATTCAGCCAAGATGTGTTGATGACATATCGGTGTGTGTATGATATGATGCTGAACACCTAATACTAACAAGGAAAGGTTGCTCGACAAATTATCAAGCAACCTCCCTCTGATACCAACTGTCACAACCCACATTTTCACCACATAGAAAAAGCTTATCAGAGTAAGGGAAAATGCACGTCATGATGCCACATCAGCAGGGGATAACTGCGGACGCTCAGGCAGACACCAAACTAAACATGAAGAAAGGTTCTTTTTAAGTTATTTTAAGAAAAATCAGTTAAGTGCAGTAGTTAGCCATATCCCTCGGCTTAGTGGCTCATCTAGTCCACGAATCAAAATATATTATACGCTGCTGAAAAATACTTGATTAGATTAACTCAAACATCCTACATGAGTAAAATGTCCCTAAAGGACATCTCATGTCATGCAAGACTCTAAATTTATTATAGTAGGAAAGATAGATTTTACGGTCGCTAAAAATAACAAGTTAGAGTTTCAAATTATGCAACGCATGAAGTAATAGTAGTAGATTTTATAGTTGAAAATACCTAACATGCATTCCTAACATAAATCCTCCCAAAGAACAAGTAATCCACATCCACATTTAAAGAAATGAGCAGCTAGCAAGTATCAAACAACTAACAATTCAGTGGGTGCCAACAAACTGACACGAACCCACGAACAAAAGTTTGTGTGAACTAGTAAAACTAAGCAAACAACAAACTACCTCGCTATGATGAGGCAACAACCACGGCCAACACTGTTGCCCAGAAAACTCTAAACCTGCACTACTAACTGCTACTACTGTGAACCTGAGGCATTCCAAAGACAGAACACCTCAGCAAGAAGGTACAAAAGGTGGCAGGAAAAGTAATAAGCCAAAAATAAACAGAGGTCAACAGGGGTACCAACCCAAGACCAAAAGCACTGAAGTAAAGTACAAAAGAAAACAGGGCATCAAAAGGAAAAGAACTCCTACGTGATTTGTCATGTTCCACAAGGGTACACCAAACGCACAAGGCTATAAGGTGACTACATGAATATTTCACCAGAAAGAAAATACAAAACCTTTATTAGGCACCTGTGGTCGACTCTACCCAAAATATTACGGGCGAAGTGGTCACTCTTGGAGAAACCACTCAAAAAAAAAACACGGGCGAGGTGGTCACTCTTGGACACACCACCCAAAAACAAAACAGATATATAATCCGTCTAACTCCTAGGGAGTCTCATACTCTCCACCATACACCGTAGATATCAAAAAACCAGGTAGACTTCCAAAGGGCAATAATGAAGGTAACAAACACTGCGGAGGTGGAATCGTCCACTAACTCCCGCATTCAAGAAACCCAAAGAAACCAAAATACAAATATCTCGAGATTTGGCTCGACAGATTCTACTTGACATTACCGAACTCAAGATGCGGTTGATCAACCTCTAGGAGCAATTTACAGTCCTAGATAAATTCTAACGTGCTAAATAACGAAAAACTAAAACATGCATAACCATCATTAAGACACACCAGGAACAATTAACCAAAACCAGACAAAATCGTGCTTTCCAAGGCAAAACTTTACAACAACAAGGATCGCTGAGATGATTAATCATAATAATGATTTGGAAGAACAAGCGCAGAAAATTTAAAGAACATGAAAGTATAGTCGTTACCATCAGATCGGACAAAGAGAAACAAGGGGAAACCACCACTTGCCTTGGTTTTTACCGGAAAAGTACTCTGAATCGTTTAGTGCAAACTAAGTACTCTGATAGCCTTAAGCATAATAGCAAACACCTTGAGGGCATGAAGAAATTATGAACTGCAAACCCCATCTAAAGTCCTGCTCACCGTGAAAAATTTTGGGTTGCAGGAGGAGGAGAACTATTGAGAGCACAAAGAAATTATAAACTGCAAACTCCATCTAAAGTCCTGCTCACCGTGAAAAATTTCAGGCTGCAGGAGAAGGAACTATTGAGAGCATGAAGAAATTATGAACAACAAACTCCATCTAAAGTCCTACTCGCCGTGAAAAAGTTCAGGCTGCAGGAGGAGGAGAGCTATTGTGTGAGGCACTGTGGAGGAGATGATGTGGCGATGGAGGAGGAGCACTTTACATGGAGGAGGAGTGGCGTGGAGGAGAGTTGAGGTCGTTGCACGCACTGTCGATGGAGGAGCGTCGTGGAGAAGATGAAAAGCGGGGCTCTGTGGAGAAGATGAGAGGCGAGGTTGCACCGTAGTGAAGATGAAAAGCGGGGCTCTGTGGAGAAGATGTGAGGTAGGAGGTAGTGTTTTCGAAGGAGGAATTAGCGGGATTCGAAATAAAGCGAAAGGCAAAGCGTCAATTTAGGATGGATGGTGAGATGAATTTACACTAAACCGTACATTTTGAAATAAAGATAGGTTAAAAGAAGGGTATTTTGGGGAGACGAATGTTACACCATGGCTGGGGGGTATTTTGGGGAGTCAAATGTTACACCATGGCTATTTTGGAGTTTGCTTATAGTATAAAGATATGTATAATTTAGAATTTGGAGCACCGCGTAGCTGGATGAGTGATCAAATTCTGATGAATGGCCGAGATTTAATTTTGAGAAAATTTGCACTTAACAGCCTGTCAGACAGATATCGATTTGTTCCATCAAAACAATCACAATGATGTAAACAATATTGATCCAACTAGTGTGATTATCACCATTGACCTCTTTATAGATCAAGACGATAAGAACACTCCTTGAGTGTGAGTCATTAGACTAATTCTTAGTTGTCCCTATATACATGGTTAGAGACCAAACATCTTCTATATGGCATGTAAAAATAGTATTCTATCATGGAAAATAGAGAAGGCTAACTAAGCATGCAAAACTATTCAAAGTTAAGCATACCCAACTCAATCTTAAAGAAATTGAATTTAGCTTCATCCAGAGGCTTGGTGAAATATCCGCCACTTATTTCTTAGTGGAAACAAACACATGGCAAATGTCTTCCTTCCCTACAGGCGCTCTAATGAAGTGGTCTCTTGTCTCATTTTTCTTAGTCCTGTTGTGTCACATAAGGTTCTCAATAATTAAGATGGTAGTAGAAGAATCATATAATATAGTAGTTCTACTTATCTACTGGTTGTAGTCCTGCAACAGATGCTGAAGTCATAAAAGTTGAGCACATCAACCTCCAACTGTGATGTACTCTTGCTTTATTATAGATATAACAACACTGGTTTGCTTTTTGCTACTCCAAGATACTAATTTTTTTCCAAGGAACTAGCATGTCCCTGAGGTCTTTCCTTGTCATCTTTATAACCTACAAAATCTATATCTAAATAACTACTTAGCCCAAATTAATTATTCTTAGGGTACTAAAAGCTAAGATGTTGTGTTCCCTTAAGGTTTCTCAGAATCCTCATTATAACTAAGTAGTGAGATTCCTTGGAGCATGCATGGTACCTAACATATACACATGTTATATACAATATATCAGGTCTACTGGCAGTCAAATAAAGCAAGGATATAATTATACACTCGTATATGAACTTATTAAAAGGTTTCCCTTTCTCATTCTTATCCAGGGATATATTTGACCCTATGGGATTTTCCATGGTGGAGGCACCATCTATACGAAACTTCTTAATTAACTCCCTAGTGCACTTGGTCTAGGAGATGAACATTCCACCTTCAGACTATTTCACTTGGAGACATAAGAAATATTTATGCTCCATCATACAACTTATCGCAAACTCCTCTTGCATCAGGTTAGCAAAGCTCTTGCTAAGGTTATCATTTGTAGACCCAAATATGATGAAATCATCATTTATTTGGACTAGGAGACACTTGCCCTTTATATACCTAAGGAATAATGAATTGTCTAACTTCTTCCATGAGAATTTATTCTTAATAAAAAAGGTAATCAGGGTTTCATTCCAAGCCCTTGGAGCTTGCTTTATCCCATAAAGTTCTTTCCTAAGAAAATAAACATGATTAGGACGAGTAGGATTAACAAAACCTGATGAGTACTATATTTATAGTGTTTTTCGGACTCATCCGGGCAATTTTTCATGCACTTGAACTTTACTTTTAGATCCTTATTATTATTATTTCACTTGTTACACATTTGTATATGTAGTGCACATTTTACTCGTTGTGGTGTGTAAATTGCGCATTATTTTGCTGAGGGATAGAACATGATGCTCCCCATGTATTTATTTTGTTGATTTTTATTTTCTGTGACTGCTTGAGTTCTGCGCCCAAGCTGCATTTTTCCTATGCAGGTGGGAAGAGCCCTATTCCAGTCTAGTTCTTTCCTGTAGGAATCGCACGTTCATGTATTTTTCTCCATACACGAACGGCGTGATGCCAACAATTTCATTTTCTGGTGCTTTGGCCCAGGCCGTGTAATTTGCTTGTGCACGGGCTGTTTTTTCTGTATGTGACCAAATCACACGACCTCCCTTTTTGTCTAAAATTTTATGAAATTATTGCCCATGAAATTTCTTCACGCACAATTGCATTCAACCATGCGCAATGGAAAACATGCGATCTTCTCTTTGCCAGGGTTTTCAGCATTTTGTCCCTTCCCATGCATTTTGTTCTCACATAGACAGTTTTTCCCGCCTTTGATAAAAATCTCACGTTCTGCTTCTTCTTCCAGGTTGGGTCGTCCTGCGAGTTTATTATCGAACGATCCAAGCACGATTGTACGTTCGATCGTAAATGCATTAATTTCTGATGTGTTTTCTATAAATACCGCAGGTTTTCCCTATTATAAAAATTATCCTCATTCCGCAATTATTTCCCATAGGAAGGTTCCGCCTTCTCCTTCCTTCATCCTCTGTTGGGGGATCTTTCCCTAGGCCACCTCCATCAAACCTAATCCTCAAGAAAGTGGATTCTTGCCCCATTCTCATCATCAAGCAAGGATAAGCTTGCATCATAAGAGATCGGGTTGTGAGATGAAGAAGATAGGTCCTGGCAAAAGACGGAGAAGGTGACAACTCTCCTCTAGCATGGATGCAGTTGTGGACAGAGCTAGGATGCATATTGACAATCCGGTGAGTCCTACCAAGAACCCTCAATAAGACTTCAGAGTCGGTTGATTCCTTGCACTCCTCTCCTCTTGTTGTGGATTGTATATCTAGATGTCAATTAATTGATGATGTTGCACACAAACAATTATTATAATTATTGTATTTCGTATCTATGTAAAATTATTTTTGTTTGAGTTACTTGAGGTGCACTGCCATATTCCATCTATCCCGCTAGCATGAGAGTTGCTGCAGTAGCAATTTCTTGTACCGTGCATAGCAATGTGATGCTTTTGACCCTCAATCTGCCGATACTAACCATTCCAGCCACTTGCCAACTCGCCCATCTGCCTTGCGAAGAAGTGCATAGTGGCTGCGTAGTTTCCATCCCGCCATGCGAACCAGTGCATAGCGGCCCGCATAAGAGTAGTTAATTTAGTTTAGTTTTATTTTGTTTTCGCAAACCAAAAGCTCCATCATAACCCCAACCTTAAGGACTTCAATCTCAATTCTTCAACGATAGTTACTCCACCTTACTGCATTCCTTGTGAGATTGATACCCATTTTATATTACTTGTGTGAATGGTACAGTTTTCGTATGTGTCACAAGTTTTTGGCGCTGTTCTCGGGGAACCCAGTTGTGAAAGTTTCTGGACAGTGATTCTTGAGATAGAAGCCCCTTTCCATTTGCATATGCTATTTTATTCTTTGTTTTAGTTTATGGAATTTGTCATTTATATATTTTTGATTCTTATCTAGTTTGTAATTTTCATTCATTTTAATTTGCATGTGTGTACTTAGTTCTTACATAGAAAATTTCTATCGGTTAATTCTCCCCCATTGCTCCATGCTTGATAGTATGAATATTCGTTACCGAAGGTGCGGGGATTGTAGCCATTGTAGTGATGAGTGTCCCACTAAAGAGTGTAGGTATAATTCTCGTGGTTCAGTGTATTGAGCACCATCCACTATTGGTCCTTCATACACCTTACCGAAGCTTATTATTACTTTACATTGCTACATTTACCATTTGTGCATGCCTCTCTGGCCCTACAAGGACCGGGGAGTAATGGAAAATCATGTTTGTGTTGTTGTAGCACATACCATGTATTGAAATATTGTATTGAATTTCAATGCCTGATGTAGATGGATGATGAATCAGATATTTGATTTGTTCCATGCACCTCTCATTTGGTTGCCCCTTCAAATTCTGATGATATATTTGATGTACCACCTTGTCTATAGGGTATTGTTGCGGATATTCACATCAGACTTTCTATTAGTCGGTGTGAATAGGTGGTGGAGACTCCCCTCCTGGTGTATTCGTCACTTCTTTTGGATTCATTCCTAGAGTAACATGAGCATATTTTCTTTGATGAAGCTGTTACCTCAGTTCCTCCGTATTCTTTGCAAGAACTATCTACCCCTAGTTTTGGATAGTTGTTGATGATGTTAGGCAAGATGTTGATTTGGAGCCTGTGGTTGTACGAAAGTGGGATGAGGATATTATTCTCTCTGATGGGGAGTGTGACTACTTGGAACATGATGACGTACTTAGGTGGAATGAGGTGGAAACCCTTTTTGATGAGGAGGTTTTCAATTATTTATTGGATGAGGAGGTCCTACTCACCACCGATGATCTTGATCTCTCAAATTCACCTCGCTATGATATATATGATATCAAAAGTGATTTATGATTGGATCCTGCTGAGAGTGAGACTGGGACCACTCCCCTGATTTTTGATTAATTGTGTCTTTCTTCTCATTTATTTCCCGACCCTCTTCTATATTTGAGCCTGTACGGGTTGAATCTTCACAGGTACTTCAAGAGTACTTGGAGCGTTCTGCTCAAGTCAATCATATGAGAATCCTCTTATGTGAGGAGGTTAATCCTTCCTCCATAGAAGAAAACTCACCATTGGTCTTCTCCTCCTGCCGCTTCCCTTAAGATGACACCTTGAAAGGCAAGGATATTTTTGGTAAGATGAGTGAGGATTCCTCCTCCTCTTCTTACATTCTTTTCCCTCTACCAGTGAGGAGAAGGTATTGTTATTTAGGTAGGGGGGTAACTTTTCTATCACCGTATCGGTACTCGCTACCGACACAGATATTAGAACATTTGCCTGTTCACTTTTCTTTCATAGGCCCATTAGCTAGAACTGTTAGAAATTTGAATAAGTCGTGTTGGGAGGACAGTAACCCCAGTAGTTATATTTATTTTTCATGCACTTTTATTTTTCAAATCTAGTTTAGTTGAATTTCTTTTCAAATTGTCTATTTATTTTTGTTTTTGTCGGAGCTCACCCTTGTAGGTATTCATTACATATTTTGGATAGCGGACTTGGATTTCATTTGTAGTAATAATGCAAATCATCTGGTATGCTCATTTTCGAGCATTGGGTAACTTCTTCCCCTAGCTTGTATTTTAATTTTAATTGATATATCATTTGATTACATGCATAGATTAAGTCTGGGGGAGAGCCATTCGTTGTTACCCACACACGTACACATTTTCATAGCATGTTAGAAGTAATTTCTTTATTTCTATTTTTTTTAGTATTCTTTCATTTAACCACATACCACCACACACACATGAGCGCATGCTTAACCGTTAGTGCATCATCAGTTAAATTCATTTATTTTTTATGATTTGGAAGATGTCTATGTTGGCTTACGATTGTGAGACGGAGTAAAATGTTGACTCTAGTAGTGCTCCTATTCGAGTGCTCATGTCTCGCATTGAAATTTAACTAGAATTAATTTTTCTTAATGCTTATAGTTTAAAACTTTTCTAGTTGTTTAAATATTGTTTATTTTGCTCACAAATTGGTGAATCCAGTGTGAATCTGATGGTAATATAGGAATGTGTGTAGAAGGTCATTAGCCATGTGTTGCTTGAGTTTGGAGGATGGATGATTTCATTCGGTGGCTAAGAACTTGACCCAAGCTACTCTCGAAGCATGGGTATACGATTAGTCATGCACGCGAGTGTGATATAGGCCATCAGTTTGGTCTAGTTGAACTTTTGTTCCCATCCTGTCTTCTTATCCTTGTTTGCCCCGTTGTGCCTACCGATCCGTTGATTCAGCTCCACTATTATATCATCAAAGCCAAAATGTTGATCCTAGTCGCACACCCAAATTTGAGCTTTAGTGTTTTATATTTCAATATTGGGGTGTTGATGTGGTGTTTATATATCTGGATATGTGGATGTGCTCTATTGATAATATATCATGAATATGTTGTAAGAAAGTGAAATAAAGAAAAAAGAAAAATAAAGAAAGAGAAAATTGTGAAATTTTTTGTGAAAGGAAAGAAAATTTCAATTGAAAATTTTTATGTGTGGAATTCTTGTTGGAGTAGGTGGTGCACACACATTTATTTTGTGGTGCTTGAGACAAAATTCTATATTAGCTCATTTGGGATTAGGTGCGTGAGCCATCGTGTTTACCTTCGTATACCCCACCTAAACATAAGCCCCGCTTTAAACCTAAAGTCCTATTGATTCACTCCTTGAGGAAAACTAGTGCCATGGAGAGAGTGTGGACGAGCAAGCATATGGACATCAATAATGATGGATTTCTTTGGACGTTGTCCAGAGCCCCGATCTTTAGCAATGCTCACCTTAACATTGAGTCTACTTTCCCCCTATGCGTGACCAGATGATTCACCATAATTCTCTTTTTGAGTAGATATGATATATAGATAAGCTCTTAGAAATTTATAGACTATTATGTATAAATAGAAAAAGTTTTTACTGTATTTTTGTGCGCGTGAGCATGCGACTTCGAATGGTACTCTACCCTTGCAATTTCTAGGCCAACTATTTTTTTTATAGTACACTTCAGGGATGATTTTCTCGAGACAAACAAAATGTTAAGTCCAGGGGTGTGATGAGTCGGATATTTATAGTGTTTGTTGGACTCATCCAGGTTAGTTTTCACGCACGTGTACATCACTTTTATATCCTTATATCTATTACTTCACTTGTTCCACATTTGTACATGTAGTGCACATTTTGCACATTGTGGTGTGCAAATTGCGCATTATTTTGCTGGGGGTAAGGACATGGGACTCCCCATATATTTATTTATTGATTTTGATTTTTGTGAGTGTTGGAGGTCTGCGCTCCAGCTACAGTTGTTTTGTGCAGGTGGGCATATCCCCATTCCAGCCTACTTATTTCGTATAGGAATTGCACTGTCGTGCATTATTCTTCACGCATAATCAGCGTGATCATGTGATGCCCTGTAAGACCCCCTCCCGGAACACAAAACATGGCCAAGGGAATTCTTATGCCCAGAACAGCCGTCTTGTGGTAGCGTTAGCACACAGGCTAACCTGTACTACAAGACGCCTGTCCTGTTGGCTAAACATATCATCCATGCCAACCCATCATAAAGAAAGTAAAGAGAAGTCAAAATCACAAACCAGTATAAAGTCCACAAGTACAACAAATAAAGGAAGCATCCAAGGCTTCCATAATATCAGAGTACATAATGCCAAACGGCTACAAAATGAGTCTCTCAAAAACTCACATCAGTCAATGACGGCAGCGATGGTACCATCACTTCAAGCCCAGTATCCTTGGCTTAGCTGCCCTCCTACAAAACCTGTAGCTGCTCTGTCTGCGGAGTTTCCTCCTAAAAAGGAAGACGTAGCAACTGTTAGTCATAATGTCTAAGTGGCTATACTTCCGCTCCCCCGACGGCTCTTAGGCACCAGGCGGAGAAAAGGACAAGGGTACAATATAAGTATGTAAGCATTAGTACAAACAGGTGCAGAATATATATATATATATATATATATATATATATATATATATATATCATATGAGTAGAAACAATAAAGAATTATAGCAAGTTCATTCACATTCTTGTGCAGCAGTATACTCAATTATAACAATCCAACAAGCAGGTAATCTACAACAGGAAAGTAACTTAGCTTATATGAATGCCCATACAGAAATATAAGTTAAGGATCGGCATAACAGTAAATTAACTCATCATATAAGAATGCACATGCAAACTTATATGATGAGGATCTTCTGTATGAAATGCAATGTAATGTTATGAATGACTTACGATGACTCACCTATGCTCACACACATGCAATTGCTATGTCGATACAGAATTATAGTTCCCACTTTTCGAGAAAGTAGCTAACCTCTCAAGCATCATTCGTCGCGGCCAGATGGTGACAATGTAATGGGCTTTTACACTAATATGCGGGCATCCACACTACCTAGCCCAAGCCTCCATATGCCTCAATATTAAGAACACGACAACGTAGTTCACATGCATACTACGGCTCAGAGGGGTCTTGAGTAGATGTGGACCAAGATCACAACCCAAAGTCGACTTCTGTTATAGCACGGAAAGTGCCCCAGGAATGAGCACCGAGGACACATCCAATCCATCCACTTTGCATAGAAGGTGCCTTGGGAATGAGCACCGAGCACCAAGCCCAACCGTCCAAGGTATATCTATCAGCTCCCGTCGGTGTGATGACTGCGAGCCCGTAGACCTACCATACTATCATTAACCCAGGATTATGATACCGTGTGTCAACTCACACCGCATGAATTTCACATATAAGGGCTCCACACAGAGTCCCTATTTATTATTCATATCCTGTGCTCAGCAGCATGCAAGGGCTCCACTTTGAGTCCCTTATCAACACATCATTTCAGTGCGACAATCACACACACACATCCAACCCTTCCACTTTTCCATAACACACTTGGGTTTAATAATAACACAAGTCACAAGCCACACAACACAACATACCAATCCTACACTACTACCCATAGGGAGACTCAATTCTAAGCAGTGGACTACAAAATACATACCTTAACCAATACCCATATATTCAGGTAATAACTTTATCCAATACTTTCTTAAATTACGCGTTCACAAACAATCATGCTTCCATAAGATGATAATCATGCAATATCCTTATCCAATCTCCCTTAAATTATGCATTCACAAACCAGCATGCTTCTACTTGATGATAATCATAATACTTCACATACACATCATTTATTCACTAACCTTGACAAGCAGTTTGATTTTTAAGTTCTAACACATCGTTGGTACATAAGTGTTTCTCTAACCACTTGATTCCTTAATGATCTATTAATTGAATCTCATCAACATTCTTGATTACCTAAGACCAAGTTCACTAACTTTAACATCAACATGATACAATGTTTTCCCAACATCAGATCCGGTTCTATACTAACCGGGGAGCAGTAATTAAATAAGGCAAGGTTGTACAACAACTTTGACTGGGGATTCCTGAGTCTATGAGACTCATATGAAAATATGTAACCATCAGTTGGAAAGGTATTTCTAAGGACGACAACTTTTGTATTTGGTCCATCACCCAGATTAGAACGTAAAGTACTTTAAATCACCCTCGAAGTCTGCATCATACAGAAAACAGATTTTTGCATGTATAACATATCATCATAGCAAGTTTGATTGGACTTTCCCGAGGCTACAAAACTCGTATGAAAACTTATAACCATCCATTGGAAAGGTCTTTCAAAGGTCTACGACTTTTGTGTTTAGCCAAAATCTCAGATCTGAACGTATCATACCGAAAAATGACATTAAAGTTCGTTGCGCACAGAAAACCCATTTCTACATGCATTTTAAATTAAGATGAACGACATAGGTTCATCTTCTTCCATTATGTATTTCTTCTGAACCAAGGTCATATTTTCCTCCTACCCTATTCACCCTCATTAGACCATTCTTTTTCACGAAACCAAGTCCACCATCTTCAAATAGAAGAGAGGAGAGGTTGAAGACAACTAAACTCTACGGCAAGGCCCTAGCATGGTCCCTTCCTAGGAAATCTTCATCTCGCAAGTCAAACTCCTTTGAATCGACATCTCTCCTAGAAAAAAACTACAGATCTAGCACCAAGGGAGAGGGTAGGAAGCACACCTCATTTTTGACGGTTCCAGCCACCTCGTTTTTGACGGTTCCAGCCATGGATCTCGTTATCCTTCTTGGTAGCAACTTCTCCCTTATTAGCGTTGTTCTTCCTGGAAAGGTAGATTGGCCCTTCTCCTAGAAAAATGACTATGACAACCCTTCGATTCCGACAGTTTGAGCATAGGTAACGGCTCAACAAAAATGACAAAGTGACGTGTAGAAAGTAGCGAAAAAGAAAGAACAAACGGATAGACTTTTGAATAATTGAAATTTTATTATCCAAAAAAGATATCATTTACAAAGGTATGACCTCCCTTATATAGAATGGAGGGGATATGAGAGAGTATAAACAAATAATGTGAGACTAAACATTTACAGGGCAGAGCGGCTAGACATAAAGGAGACCGCATAGACCGCGCGGTTAGTCAGATGGGTTAACCGCACGACACCTCCAGCAGGATAAGAACAGGCCGCACTGAGAGTCCGATAGACCGCCCGGTCTCCAAGCACCAGAGGAGACCGCCAGACCGCTCGGTCAACAAACCGCCAGACAAGAACGCAAGGCCGCCCGGTCTAATACTTCAACACTCCCCCTCAAGCTGGAGCATAGATATCAATCATGCCCAGCTTGTCACAAATGTGGAAGAAGGAAGTAGAGACCGGCTTGGTGAAGATATCGACCAATTCCTTGTCAGAGGTGACGAATGGAGTACAAATCTGTTTCTTCAAAATCTCTTCTCGAATGAAGTGACAGTCAACCTCTATATGCTTTGTTCTCTCATGGAAGACCGGATTCCTGGATATGTATATAGCGGCCTTGTTGTCACAGAACATAGGGAGAGGATAGTCATATACCTCGCCCAGGTCAAGCATAAGAGCCCGCAACCATTTTAACTCACACGTGGTTGACGTCATGTAACAACCCCATCCGTTCATATGATATATTCTAGAAGGTCCGGCCGGGGCCCCACAGGATATATCACAAAACAGTCGGTGAAGGTACAGGATGATACCAGAGTAGCGCATCGCACCTATCACAAAGCATTCTAGCGGAAGCCGAGACTACAACTGGAACTCCTCATGAATGTCCAAACATAAAACTCCACATTTTATACAGTATAGGAATGTCTTACAACATATACAAAGAGTTGGCCTTATGGCCTTACATGGCTTTCACACAGTGGCCTAAAACAGATTGGCGCGCAGGCCGGCCACAATAAAAGAAAACACTCAAAAGAACATATTTAGCCTTCGAGGGCTAACAGCAGCAGCAGCAACACCAGCAGGAGCATCAACCTCTATGCGTCCCGCTCGGTTCTCCCGTACCTGGAAAGGGACAATCCACCCACCGGTGGCAAACAAAAGCAACGGTCAGCGTTCAGCTGACCAGATTATAACGACCCTACCCCTTTCTCTCGGGGCAGCGGTACTTTTCCCTGCAGGCATATCATATCACAAGTATGGCAAGCTATATCATCAAAAGGTGCTTTCACGCACACAAGCCATCACAACCGTTCGCCACCCGGCCCAACGGTCCGTGCACTCAGGGCACATTCTTGGTGTTCTGGCAACCTCTTGCCCACCACCGTATCAGGGTTCCAACCCAACGGTAAATCTCTTGAGCATTTACTCCATGGCGTGCAGCCGGAGTCAGTCTTCGGACACCGGGATGGCCCGTAGCCCCCCGTTGTGTCATGGCGCGCAGGCCGAAGACTCTTGCTATGCGCTCCAACAGACCGCACTTTTTGGTCTCACGTCAGACGGACATAGCGCAGGTCGGATCCTCCACCCCCCGTTGCTCAAATCGCCTTGCCTTCTCCGAGTACAGCATACTCATGGCTATATCAAAGGCGCGGGTCGGTCTCACCAATCCTGTTCTTGGCATTCAAGCCTAGGTATTTCACTATACCCATTTCCTCACAGCAACAGCGGGTCTTTCCTGGGCACACCAGTACTTCCTGTGACTCTCTCCACAGGTGGACACCGCACAAGCACAAATGTCAGGGGTCTTTCCTGGGCACACCAGTACTTCCTGTGACTCGCTTCACAGGTGGACACCCTATGACATCAAGCATCACAAAAGGGCCTTTCCTGATCCCACCAGTACTTCCTGTGCCTCACTCACAGGTTGGACCCAAAAATATCACATGGCTATTTTCCTTGGCTACCACCCCAGTACTTCCTGCTACTCCTTTTCGCAGGCATAACCCGTAGACTCCTTACACTACACGTTTATCACGGAGTCTTCTCCGGTTCGTATGCAACATCACCAATCTAGACCAACCTATCCAGATGGGCTTCACACAGCATGCCTATTCCGTACTCCATTTCCGGATCTATATGCTAACAAAAGGGGATTTCAAGCATCCACCCAAAGATTCCCAAAATCAGCCATCTCTTGGTGGGGGAAATCACAAGATATGCCAAAAAGGAAGCCTTCACATGGCTAGGAAGAAAAGTCGTTACCCTTGACGACCGCTTCGGTGCCATGGCCTCAAAGCTAGCTTGCAAGACTCGCAAGAACGTTTCCTCCGCAACGCCGGCTTCGGATCTCTCATCGGTAAACCGCAGCACCACCAACAGCAGCCCCCTTTCCTTCTTCCTCCTCCTTTCTCTCTCTCTTTCTCTCTTCACTTGAAGAAAGTTCACGGCCAAAGAAATGAGAAGTCTTTCTCTGATTTTGGCCCTTAAGGAAAAAGAAGAAGAAGCTTCAGCCCTTGGATCTAGACTGAAGGAATGGACGGCCACGATTCTGCCAAAAACACATATTTTGACCCGACACGGCCTCTGACACGGCCGTGTGCCAGGCCGTGTGCCTCAAGTAGTGGTCAACCGACTTATCCAAACCAGTGACACGCCCACGGGACACGCCCGTGTCATGAGCCGTGTCACCAACACGCCTTCAGACATGCCCGTGTCTGTGGCCGTGTACCTGGGGAAAAAAAATCCCAAATCATCCCGAGACTTCACACGGCCTGTGACACGCCCGCGTCCCAGGCAGTGTGCCCTGACACGGCACAAAGACACGCCCTGTCGAAATCCTTCGGCGGGCTGAGTTTGTCGACCCGATTTGACACGCCCTGTGACACGCCCGTGTCACAGGCCGTGTTCAACACCTCGAAACTCGACACTCACGTCTCGACACTCGACGATCGTCGACTAACAGTCGTCGAGCATGCGACATGGCCTTGGACACGCCCGTGTCCTGGGCCGTGTGCCCCCTCTCGACACATCGTCGAGCGAAAAATCGTCGAGACAAAGCCTGATCGTCGACATACCTCGACACGCCCTGCGACACGCCCGTGTCGCAGGCCGTGTCAACTGACACGCCCGTGTCGCAGGCCGTGTCAACTGACACGCCCTGGGACACGCCCGTGTCCCAGGCCGTGTCACCCAAAAATGCCTGTTTCCGAACTTTGGGCTGTTACAATCCTCCCCTCCTACAAGAAATTTCGTCCTCGAAATTCAGACATAGGCAAGGCAATAGAAAACAGCAAGAAAAATGTGACAACATACATAAAAGTTTATGTTACAACATTCTTGCTACAGGTTACAAAAACAGCTCAGGGAACTCTTCTCGCATGATCTGCTTGCGCTCCCATGTCAGTTCTTCACGGCCGCAGTTGTCCCACCGGACTTTTACCATACCGACCGTCTTGTTCCGCAACTGTTTTTCGGCTCGATCGTCGATCTGAATGGGTCTAACTCTCGTTGTTAGCCCATACTCCACCGGCACACGATCATCCGCGATCACTTGAGCTGGATCTTTCACGGCCTTCCGAAGTACCGAGATGTGAAAGACATCATGTAACCCACCCAAGTCCGCCGACAGAGCTAGCCGATAAGCCGCTTCGCCAACTCGCTCAACCACTTCAAACGGATCCAAATATCTGGGACTCAACTTTTTCAATCGTCGAATCCTGGAGACACCTTTGAATGGCTTGATCTTCAAGTAGACCGAATCGCCAACCACAAATTCTACGTTCTGGTGTTTGGCGTTGTAGTACTTCGCTTGTCGATCTTGAGCAATAAGCAATCTTTCTCGAATCATCCGTATGGTTGAGTTTGCTTCCTCAACCTCATTTGGTTTAACAACCCGAGCTTCGCCCGCTTCTACCCAAGCCAAGGGAGTACGGCACTTCCTTCCATATAGAGCTTCATATGGTGTCATCCCAATGCTTGCTTGGTAGCTGTTATTGTAGGCAAACTCCACCATATAGAGATGATCTTCCCATCTCTTTCCGAAATCAAGGGCGCACATTCGGAGCATGTCCTCCATTGTTCTGTTGGTACGTTCAGTTTGGCCATCCGTTTGGGGATGAAAGGCCGTACTGAAAGTCAACTTCGTGCCCAACAGTCGGTGAACTAGCCTCCAATCATTTGACGTGAACCGCCCATCTCGATCACTTACGATGATCCGAGGAACACCGTGAAGCCGCACAATCTGATCAACATATAACTTTGCCAAACTTTCAACCGAATCATCCCGTCTGTTTGGGAGAAAATGTGCTACTTTTGTTAGCCGGTCAACAATCACACAAATGGAATCATTTCCTCGCTGCGATCTTGGCAACCCATGCACAAAATCCATGGAAATATCATCAAATTTCCACACTGGGATCGGCAGTGACTTCAAATATCCACCTGGCTTTTGGCATTCCGCCTTCACCATCGCACATGTTTGGCATTTAGAGACATAAAGGGCAACATCTTTCTTGAGCCCTGGCCACCAGAAAAGCTTCTTCATATCGTTGAACATCTTTGTGCTCCCGGGGTGAATGGAATACTTGGTATAATGTGCTTCATACATCAGTTCTTCCCTCAGTTTCCCCACATTTGGGACGCACAACCGGCCCTCTTTTCGCAAAAGACCGTCATTCCAGGTAAATTTGCCCTCTGGCCCTTCATTCACATAGCGCAAGAGATCGTCATCCAACTCCGTTGCCCGTCGAACTCGGTCCGCAAGGTCACATTGCACCTCGGTCCAGTTCAAACATGCAATGGCAGTGGAAATATTGTCAACACAATAGATCTCTAGTGCTTCCAGTTCCTGGATAAGACGTTCATCATGCCTTTGTAACCAATTTGCTCTAGCCGGAACTCGCCGACTTAAGGCATCCGCGACAACATTCCCCTTCCCGGGCGTATAGTGAATCTCGAAAGTGTAGTCCCCAAGGAACTCCAACCACCTTCGTTGTCGCATGTTCAAATCTTTCTGCTCCAAAAGATACTTTAGGCTCTTATGATCGGTATAGATCTCCACCTTCACGCCATAAAGGTAGTGTCGCCACAGCTTGAGTGCAAAAATCACCGCCGCTAGTTCCAAATCATGGACGGGATAGTTTCGCTCGTGCACCTTTAGTTGGCGTGAGCCATAAGCAATCACCTTTCCGCTCTGCAGAAGAACGCAGCCTAAGCCGCTCCCTGAGGCATCGCTATAAATTACAAATCCATCAGTTCCACATGGCGAAGACAACACCGGCGCCGTGGTCAATCGAACCTTCAGCTCTTCAAAAGCTCGTGCGCACTCTGGCGTCCAAACGAACTTCTGATCTTTTCGCGTCAGTGTGGTTAGCGGCAAAGCGATCCGCGAGAAGTTTTCCACAAATCTTCTATAGTAGCCCGCAAGTCCAAGGAAACTCCTGACTTCGGCCACGGAAGACAACATTGGCCATTCTTGTATGGCTCTTATCTTCGCTGGATCCACTGCAATGCCCGCTCCACTCACCACATGGCCCAAAAATGCCACTGACGATAGCCAAAACTCGCACTTCGAGAACTTGGCAAATAGCTGATTTTGCCTCAACGTGTTCAACACCAACCGCAAGTGAATCTCATGCTCAGCTTTGGACTTCGAGTATACCAGGATATCATCAATGAACACTATCACAAATAGATCCAGGTACTCACGAAAAATATGGTGCATCAGATCCATAAACACCGAGGGCACATTACACAATCCAAAGGGCATGACTGTGAACTCATAGTGCCCATAACGCGTTCCAAATGCGGTTTTGGGAATATCACCTTCCCGAATTCTTAACTGGTAATAACCAGACTTCAGGTCCAACTTCGAATAGACGGTAGAGCCCACCAGCTGATCAAATAATTCATCAATCCGGGGTATAGGATACTTATTCTTCTCGGTCAGCTTATTTAATTCACGGTAATCGATACACAACCGTAACCCACCATCTTTCTTCTTTACAAAAAGCACAGGTGCGCTCCATGGTGACATACTTGGGCGGATATAACCTTGCTCTAGCATTTCTTGTAGTTGAACCTTCAACTCAGCCATCTCTTTAGGCGCAACGCGATATGGCGAGCGGGCCACGAGTTTCGCACCTGGCACCAATTCAATTGTGAAGTCAATCTCCCGCTGGGGTGGTAGCCCAGGGAGATCCGTGGGAAACACATCTGTAAATTCTGCCACAATCGGAACCTCGCACAAAGTGGCCTTAGGCTCCACAGCCTGAATTAGTGCAAAGTAACACTCCGCACCCTTCCGAACAGCTTTGACTACCTGGAGTGCAGACATCAACGTCCCGCTCACTCCTCGCATACCCGCGAACTTTGTCTCCTGTTTGGTATTCTGGCACAACGTGATTTATTTGGACTGGCAATCAATCATAGCATGCTGCTCCGCAAGCCAATCCATCCCAAAAATCACATCGAATTCCGATATTGGCAAAACAAATGCGGTTAAACAAAAATCCCGACTTCCTAACTGAACCGCCACATCGCAAGCTTGATCCGCAAGCATCCAACAACCTTTCGGCAACACCACTCTGACGCTATCTGCCTTTGTACGACTGGGTATCCCAAGCCGCGTAAGAAACTCACTAGACAGAAAAGAATGCGATGCACCTGTATCAAACAGTGCTCGCGCCAGCGTGTCCCGAATCATCACAAAGCCTATGACAAACATGTCACACACACACAAACCACAAACATAGGGGGACCAAGCTAAGCATACAAACATTAGCATATGAAAAACTAACTCATACCTGTGACAACATCACTCTGCTTGATGGCCTCTTGCAGGCCAAGATTGTAGACCCGGGGTTGCGCCTGCGAGGCAGAAGAATCCACAACCGCTTTTCCTTTTTCCGCATAAGATGCTCCCGCCTTCTTTTCACTCTTTGGCGGCATCCGACAATCTCGCGCAATATGCCCCATCCTACCACAATTGAAGCAAGTACGAGTGTCTGGCTTGGAGGTTGCCCCTGATGTTGCTCCCATTGCAACTGATGAAGGAGCTTGTCCACTAGGCTTGGACTTCTTACCCCATCTCTTCCTATAAAATGATTTTCCCGATCGGGGCGCCTTCCACTCCGGTTGCGACCCAGCCAAAGCTCTCTTCCCTTGCACCCTCTTCATGTCCTTTTCCAACGCGGTCGCGGTGTCAACCAATGCTTGGAAACCTTGGTTCACAGAACTGGACACAAGGAACCTCAGCTCGTCCCTCAGTCCTTCATAGAACCGATTAGTCTTCCTCTGTTCATCAGCAAAAAATCAAACCCGCATACCACCCCAAGCGAGTAAATTCATGCAGGTACGCGTCAACACTGCCATCACCTTGAGTCAACCGTTGGAATTCATTTTCCATGGCTATCCGTTGAGCCACAGGAAGGTGCTTCGCTAGGAAGAGCCGGGAGAATTCTTCCATCGATACTTGGGTTAACGGACGACCCGCCAAATGATGCAACTCCATTTCATCCCACCATAAACGCGCTTCTCCTTCAAGCAAGAAGGTGGCTAAGGTAACTTTCTGATGCTCCGCCGTTCCTATCGCCGTCATCACTCGCTTGACGCGCGATAACCAATCCTCAGCCTGCGTCGGGGTTACCGCTCCCGAGAACGTAGGCAGATGGAAACTCATAAACCGCGTTAGCTGCTTCTCAGCCGCTCGAGGAGCCACATCCACAACAGGTTCAGGCCTTGCTGCCACCTGTTCTGGCCTCACAGTCGCTTGTTCCTGCCTAAGTGGCTGACCGTGGATCATGGTAAATAAGGCCTCCACAACTAAACGCACATGTTCCTCAGACGGTGGAGGTGTAGGCACCGCGGCTGGTGCCGTACTTTCATCAGAATGCTGGGACTCAGACAGCCCAGCTCCACTCCGTGTCACCTAAAGGTGGACAAGACACACACATTAGCGGTCGTACCCAAGCAAATAGGAACACGCTGGTTCCTCAAACATAGCAAGTATGCATTCCTACAATGGACATTCAGGAGTTCAGGCGTAGACTTTGGTTTGCACAAACACGTGCTCGCCACCCCACAAAAGAAGTCGACCACGACTTCGAGAGGGAACGACCAAGACGACCGATACCAAAAATGTAACAACCCCATCCGTTCATATGATATATTCTAGAAGGTCCGGCCGGGGCCCCATAGGATATATCACAAAACAGTCGGGGAAGTTACAGGATGATACCAGAGTAGCGCATCGCACCTATCACAAAGTATTCTAGCGGAAGCCGAGACTACAACTGGAACTCCTCATGAATGTCCAAACATAAAACTCCACATTTTATACAGTATAGGAATGTCTTACAACATATACAGAGAGTTGGCCTTATGGCCTTATATGACTTTCACACAGTGGCCTAAAACAGATTGGCGCGCAGGCCGGCCACAATAAAAGAAAACACTCAAAAGAACATATTTAGCCTTCGAGGGCTAACAGCAGCAGCAACAACAACAGCAGGAGCATTAACCTCTATGCGTCCCGCTCGGTTCTCCCGTACCTGGAAAGGGACAATCCACCCACCGGTGGCAAACAAAAGCAACGGTCAGCGTTCAGCTGACCAGATTATAACGACCCTACCCCTTTCTCTCGGGGCAGCGGTACTTTTCCCTGCAGGCATATCATATCACAAGTATGGCAAGCTATATCATCAAAAGGTGCTTTCACGCACACAAGCCATCACAACCGTTCGCCACCCGGCCCAACGGTCCGTGCACTCAGGGCACATTCTTGGTGTTCTGGCAACCTCTTGCCCACCACCGTATCAGGGTTCCAACCCAACGGTAAATCTCTTGAGCATTTACTCCATGGCGTGCAGCCGGAGTCAGTATTCAGACACCGGGATGGCCCGTAGCCCCCCGTTGTGTCATGGCGTGCAGGCCGAAGACTCTTGCTATGCGCTCCAACAGACCGCACTTTTTGGTCTCACGTCAGACGGACATAGCGCAGGTCGGATCCTCCACCCCCCGTTGCTCAAATCGCCTTGCCTTCTCCGAGTACAGCGTACTCATGGCTATATCAAAGGCACGGGTCGGTCTCACCAATCCTGTTCTTGGCATTCAAGCCTGGGTATTTCACTATACCCATTTCCTCACAGCAACAGCGGGTCTTTCCTGGGCACACCAGTACTTCCTGTGACTCTCTCCACAGGTGGACACCGCACAAGCACAAATGTCAGGGGTCTTTCCTGGGCACACCAGTACTTCCTGTGACTCGCTTCACAGGTGGACACCCTATGACATCAAGCATCACAAAAGGGCCTTTCCTGGTCCCACCAGTACTTCCTGTGCCTCACTCACAGGTTGGACCCAAAAATATCACATGGCTATTTTCCTGGGCTACCACCCCAGTACTTCCTGCTACTCCTTTTTGCAGGCATAACCCGTAGACTCCTTACACTACACGTTTATCATGGAGACTTCTCCGGTTCGTATGCAACATCACCAATCCAGACTAACCTGTCCAGATGGGCTTCACACAGAATGCCTATTCCGTACTCCATTTCCGGATCTATATGCTAACAAAAGGGGATTTCAAGCATCCACCCAAATATTCCCAAAATCAGCCACCTCTTGGTGGGGGAAATCACAAGATATGCCAAAAAGGAAGCCTTCACATGGCTAGGAACAAAAGTCGTTACACTTGATGACCACTTCGGTGCCATGGCCTCAAAGCTAGCTTGCAAGACTCGCAAGAGCGTTTCCTCCGCAACGCCGGCTTCGGATCTCTCATCGGTAAACCGCAGCACCACCAACAGCAGCCCCCTTTCCTTCTTCCTACTCCTTTCTCTCTCTCTTTCTCTCTTCACTTGAAGAAAGTTCAAGGCCAAAGAAATGAGAAGTCTTTCTCTGATTTCGGCCCTTAAGGAAAAAGAAGAAGAAGCTTCAGCCCTTGGATCTAGACTGAAGGAATAGACGGCCACGATTCTGCCAGAAGCACATATTTTGACCCGACACGGCCTCTGACACGGCCGTGTGCCAGGCCGTGTGCCTCAAGCGGTGGTCAACCGACTTATCCAAACCAGTGACACGCCCACGGGACACGCCCGTGTCATGAGCCGTGTCACCAACATACTTTCAGACATGCCCGTGTTTGTGGCTGTGTACCTGGGGAAAAAAATCCCAAATCATCCCCAGACTTCACACGGCCTGTGACACACCCGCATCCCAGGCCGTGTGCCCTGACACGACACAAAGACACGCCCTGTCGAAATCCTTTGGCGGGCTGAGTTTGTCGACCCGATTTGACACGCCCTGTGACACGCCCGTGTCACAGGCCGTGTTCAACACCTCGAAACTCGACACTCACGTCTCTACACTCGACGATCGTCGACTAACAGTCGTCGAGCATGCGACACGGCCTTGGACACGCCCGTGTCCTGGGCCGTGTGCCCCCTCTCGACACATCGTCGAGAGAAAAATCGTCGAGACAAAGCCTGATCGTCGACATACCTCGACACGCCCTGCGACACGCCCGTGTCGCAGGCCGTGTCAACTGACACGCCCTGGGACACGCCCGTGTCCCAGGCCGTGTCACCCAAAAATGCCTGTTTCCGAACTTTGGGCTGTTACACGCTATAATCCGGTATTCGGCTTCTGGACTGGATCTGGAGACAACAGACTGTTTCTTGCTCTTCCAGCTCACAAGATTACCGCCAACAAAGGTACAAAAACCTGATGTGGATTTACGATCGCCTTTGTCATCCGCGTAACTTGAATCTGAGTAGGCCTCAACCCTCAGATGACCATTCTTCTGAAAGAGTAACCCTTTGCCTGGTGCTGCTTTGATATACTCTAAAATCTTTAGGGCAGACTGAAGATGGCACTCCCTGGGAGCTTGCATAAACCTTACTGACCTTGCCTACAGCATAGGCGATGTCGGGTCTAGTCACCGTGAGATAGATGAGTTTGCCTACCAAGCGTCGATACCTTGTGACATCAGATAGAAGAGGCGAGTCATCCGTCCACGTTTTGTCTTCTCCAATAGCCATGGGAAACCGAGCCGGTTTGGCACCTGTCAATCCTGCTTCTTGTAGAAGATCAAGGGAATACTTCCGTTGGGAGAGAACCAACGAGTCAAGTTTCCGAGAGATTTCTATCCCCAAAAAGTATTTCGGGGAGCCCATATCCTTCGTGACCAAGTGCTGACGGAGGTGCTTCTTCGTCAAGTCCACCCCATCTCGGTCATCGCCAGTAAGAAGAATATCATCCACATATACTGCCAAAACCACAAGTCCCGAGGCCGTTTTGCGAATGAATAAGGAGTGATCGGCCGAACTCCTTCTAAAGCCGATGGAAGCCACAATACCACTGAATTTGTCGAACCATGCCTGAGGGCTCTGCTTTAGGCCATAAATGGCCTTCTTCAAATGACATATGCGTGTCTCCCCCTGAGCAACATACCAGGAGGTTGCTCCATGTAGACGTCCTCCTGAAGATCTCCATAGAGAAATGCATTCTTCACATCAAGCTGGCAAATAGCCCAATCCCGGTTAACAGCCACAGAAAGGAGAACCCGGATGCTGCTGAGGCGAGCAACCGGAGAAAAGGTATCAAAGTAAACAATGTCGTAAGTCTGAGTGAAGCCCTTGGCCACTAGCCGGGCCTTGTAGCGATCCACAGTGCCGTCGGGGCGAATTTTCACAACGAAGACCCAGCGACAGCGAACCACATCAGTTCCCCCGGGAGGAGGAACAAGGGTCCAGGTACCCCGTTCAGTAAGAGTAGCCATCTCCTCATCCATGGCAGACTTCCAATGAGGGAGAGCAAGAGCCTTCTGGTAGGTGTGGGGAGTAGAAGTAGCAGAGATAGCCAAGGAAAAACACCTGCGAGAAGGAGAAAGCCGATCATAGGAAACAACTGCCGCAAGCGGGTGTTGAGTACACGCCCGTACCCCTTTGCGAAGAGCAATGGGAACATCCAGGTCGACGGGAGCGTCAGCGACCGGAGCGTCCGTGGCGGAGAAGGCTGGCCCGGGACTAGAGAGAGACGGCAGCGTAGAGGAGGGTGGAGGGGTGGGTGGGGAGACGGACTGGGAAGGAGTCGGCGGAGGAGGAGACGGAGGTGGGAAAACGTCGAGAGGCATGGAAGGAATGGAGATATCAGAAGGAAGAGAAGAGGTAGGAGAGAAATAGGAAGCATTCTCGAAAAAAGTCACATCCGCGGAGACAAGCTGCTTGCGGAGAAGGGGGTCAAAGCAGCAATAGCCTTTTTGAGTGGTAGAGTACCCCAAAAAGACACACTTGGTGGAACGGGGGGAAAGCTTGTCGCGGGTAGCGGAGAGAGCGTGAACAAAGGCCGTACAGCCAAAGATACGGAGAGAGAGAGGAAAAGGTTCCTTGTGGGGGTAGAGAATGGAGAAGGGAGTCTGGCCGTGGAGAACTGTGGAGCGAAGGCGATTGATGAGATAGCAGGCGAGGAGCACAGCGTAGCCCCAGTAGGAGCGAGGGACGTGCATCTACGTCATGAGAGTGCGAGCAACATCAAGCAGGTGACGGTTTTTACGCTCCGCCACCCCATTCTGCTGGGAGGTGTAAACACAAGTCGTTTGATGAAGCAGGCCATGTTGGTGAAAGAAAGAGGAGAACTCATGATTCAGATATTCGTTGGCATTATCAAAACGTAAAACTTTAATATAAATAGCAAATTGAGTCTGAATCATAAAATAAAATGATTGCCAAACAGAAAAGAGTTCAGAGAGATCTTTTAACAGATACACCGAGGTACAGCGGGAAAAATCATCTATAAAAGTGACAAAATAGGAACTGCCCCGACCAACAGTGAGGGTAGGAGCAGGACCCCATACATCAGAAGGAATAAGATCAAATGGGCGAGAGGAGCCACGGCCTTGCTTCGGAGGGAAGGAGGAGCGATGATGTTTGCCAAGCTGACACGCATCACAGTTGAGGGGAGAACTGGTAGGAGGTAAGTTGGGCAGAAGCTGGCGAAGAATCCGAGGAGGAGGATGTCCAAGGCGAAGATGCCATTGAAGGAGATCTATGGAGGAGGAGTAGGCGGACAGAGCGGAAACATCGTCGAGGAAGTAGAGGCCGCCGCTCTCAGTCCCAGTAGCAATCGTCCGCTGGGTCCTCGGGTCCTGAAAAGAACAAGTAGTGGGAGTGAATAAGATGGAGCACTGAAGTTGCCGGCATAAAGTAGTAACTGATAACAAATTGCATGGGAACTTCGGGACATAGAGGGTGTCCTCCAAGCAAAGCGACAGGGTGAGTTGAACCATGCCCGTCCCATGAACCGGGGACGGCGAACCATCCGCCACACGAACCGGGGGTAAGCGATCATGTGTCTCAAGACGGGAGAAGCAATGAGGGTTTCCCGTCATGTGTCTCAAGACCGGATTCAATCAGCCATTTACCTTGGGTAACGACGTGGGCACTACCTGATGTCGTGGCCACAGAGGCAGACGACCGAGAAGAGGCGGAGGCCGAAGAAGGAGTATCACCGGAAGGGCAAAGATGAGGATGATTCTGCCAGCAGCGGTCAACAGAATGGCCGGTACGACCACAGTGAGAGCAGAGGAACCGGGATGAACCCCTTCCGCCGGAGTGGCCGCGGCTACTAGGTCCCCCCCTCTGAGCTTGCTGAGCAAAGGAGTCCTAGGAAGGGGGGGAGGCCAACAGAGGCCACTGGAGCAGCAAAGTAACAACGGCAATGCGAGCCGCATTGGCATCCAAAGTAGGAGATTCCGCCTCACCCAAGATCTGCTGGCGGATCATATCATAAGAATCGGGAAGACGAAGAAGATAACAAACAACCAGGAGTTCCTGGAAGTGTTTGTGTTGTTCGGCCAAGTCCGCGGAGAAGGGGCAATTCTGAAGGATTTCAGCACCAAGAGCCTGAACCTGCTGATAAGCCGCAGCAGGAGACATGGACGGGCGGGCGAAGAGGTCTGCATAGAGAGTATAAATGCGGGACGTCTGGCCCCCCTTCGAATGGAGAGCAGCGAGGTGAAGCCAGGCGGCCTTGACCGTCTCATCATGGCGAATGACGGGAAGGCACTCATCAAAAAGGTTGTTGGCCAGCCAGGTGCTGACAAGAGCATCACTCGCATCGCAGTCATCAAACTCCGGAGAGGTACGAGGAGGAGGGTCATCGGTGAGGTGATGACGCTTGCGTTGAGAGCGAAGGAGAAAAGTGAAAGAAACGCTCCAATCGGGATAGTTGGAGCCAACAAGCTTAGAAAGGGTGCCAAGGTTGCCCGAAGGAGGAGGTGGAGAAGGAGCTGCAGGAGTAGTGGTGAGACCGGAAGTAGTCATAGAACACAGCAAGAAACCGCAGCGGATAGAAAAGAAGTCGCGCGAACACAAGCGGCTAGAAAGCAGTCAAAGACACAGCGGGGAAGAGGTCGCCCGGACTGAAAAGTCCGAGCGAACAGAAGAGAAGAGGAGGGAAGAAGCAGCGACTACAACAAGTCGCAGGCCGGGCGAACAGAAACAGGCCGCAACGACTAGGAAGCCGGAGAGGCAAGAAAGAACCAGGAGCGCGGTGACAACGAAACAGGTCGCGACGACGAATAGCAGTAGGAGAAGAGAACCAACAAGAAGCAAGCCGCGCGAACAGGGCAGCGGACAGAAACAAGCCGCGCGAATAGGGCAGCGGACAGAAGAGAAGGCAAGCCGCGAGACAGGTCGCGGACAGCGGAAAACAAGCCGCGAAAAGCAGAGAGCGCACACAATCAGGAGGAAACGACCGTGTCCTCTGATACCATGTAGAAAGTAGCGAAAAAGAAAGAACAAACGGATAGACTTTTGAATAATTGAAATTTTATTATCCAAAAAAGATATCATTTACAAAGGTATGACCTCCCTTATATAGAATGGAGGAGATATGAGAGAGTATAAACAAACAATGTGGGACTAAACATTTATAGGGCAGAGCGTCTAGACATAAAGGAGACCGCACAGTCCGCGCGGTTAGTCAGATGGGTTAACCGCACGGCACCTCCAGCAGGATAAGAATAGGCCGCACTGAGAGTCCGATAGACCGCCCGGTCTCCAAGCACCAGAGGAGACCGCCAGACCGCTCGGTCAACAAACCGCCAGACAAGACCGCAAGGCCGCCCGGTCTAATACTTCAACATGACGGTTTGTGTTTTCCATAAGTTTATTTTTATAGTAGCAATTACGGTTAAACCGTCTGGCACGTGTCACCCTATTATTGGACCACTTATTATTTCTTTAAATACGCCATATTGAAAGGACGCGTCTAATTAAATCATTTTGGAGAAATTCCCATAATTTCGATTCAGACCTTGTACATGAATCATAAAACAGTGGCCGAAAATTTGCTAAGTCCCAAGTCATCGAGTAAGCAACCGTTACTCGACGAATCGTCGAGTATCATATACTTACTCAACGAATCATCGAGATTCGTTGTGACCACTCAACGACATATAAAAGGGCATCACTTTTTAAGTTAAAATTGTTGAGTATACCTACTTTACTCGACGAATCGTCGAGTGGAATCTAGTGCACTTAATGCACACGACACCACAGTTCTCAGAATAATTGTAAGTAAAAGCATTGACTGGCGTCGAGTGCACTCAATGCACTCGACTCCTTTCAGATATGGCATCGAGTGCACTCAATGCACTCGACTCCAATCATCTCAGATATTTTTTAAGTCAAATCGCATTGAGTGGTGTTTACCACAATCAACGCCTCAGCCTAATTCGTCGAATGCGTTGTTTGCACTCAATGCACTCAATGTCGTGCTGAGTGCACTCAATGCACTAAACGCCGCGTTGAGTTCACTCAATGCCCCGAGTCCACAAAATAGTCAAAGTCTACATTCGTTGAGTGGTGTTGAGTCCACTCAACACCTAAGCCTAATTCATAGATTGGCATCGAGTGCACTCAATGCACTCAATGCCATGAGTCCAGGATATATTATACGACCAATTCATCTTATATATTCGACGAATTCTTCAGATATTCGTGATGATATTCGACGAATAGTATTCATCTCAACTCACAAGTCATACTCGACGAATTCGTCGGATATACGTGACGATATCCGAAGAATTTTACTTGTCGAGTCTGGCGCATCCAGAGCTCCTGTCAACTCCCTTGACTCAAAATATGTGTGAGGGGTCTAGCGCGAAACGGGACAATACAAATCCTATAAGCAAAATAAAAGATTTCTTCGTCAAAATTAGGCTAAGGCTATGGGGGCGGGGGGATAAAGCATGAAAATATAATATACTTTTAAAGTTACCTTGGGGAAACAACTCCGGGTAGCGCTTTTGCATCAAGTCCACCGATTCCCAAGTGTATTCTTCTTTCCTATGGTTAGACCATTGGAACTTTACAAATGGTACACTTATATTCCGCGAGCACCTCGTCTCAGTGTCCACCCTCCGCACCGGCACTAGTCGTACGAATCTTTCAGTTGTCATTGCTCCATCTGCAGTGCAGACAAATTGGTCAGGCCGTAGTAGTGACATCTGGAGCGACGACACATGGAAGACGTCGTGCAAAATTTTCAGCTCCTGTGGTAGCTCCAGCCGATAGGCCAAAGAGACAATACTTTCCAATATATCTTCGGGCCCTACATATCTCGGGTTGACCTTCTTCATACCACGTGTAAGACCCCTTTTTTGCAACAACCACCGGGTCTTAGGCCCAGAACCGCCGTTTTGCGGTGACACCATCCTCCGGGATGGTCGACACCACAAAATGCCGATGTTGCCGGCCATCTCGATCACCTGCGACATAATGTATAATGATTGGAAAAGCTAAAATAATCAATTCCACAGCATAAAAAGAGGAAATCAAATGACAAATAAAGAGTCCACACCACGATATACGGACTTATGCCTGGAACATAAAGACCTCACTACAAGCCACTCATAAAAGTAAAACTACTACTACTCAGCTCCACTCACGGATCTGGATGCCTGTCCACCCGAACTACACTGGCCTATCTCCATCTACACCGTACTCCGCTGGTGCTGCGTCTCCTTCGGCTGCTCCCTGTCTCCCATTCGGAGTGCCTAAAATGTGGTGGTAAAATGACCGTTAGTCAAACTAAACTGAGTCAACAGTCCCCCACCCCTCTACCCGTGGCTCCTAGGCACCGGGCGGAAGGAAGTGAAAAGGAGGACCAAATAGCAGGGCGCAATCAAGCAGATGACAACTATCCTTACAGGAGTGTTATAACATTAAAAGTGCAGCATGAGTTAATCAATAAATTATAATGCAGTGTAGTAAGGTAAGCATGAAGAACTGAAAGTAAGAACTGTACAAATAGTAATTCAGTAACCATTGATTTATAGGGATTACCCATATAGACCAAGGGGTCATTCTGCTGGGCCTATCGTATAAACTATCCCATACCAATTTATACAATAGGTGTCATGGGTTAAATGCAATGACAATGCTATGACATGTACGTATGCTAGGGTATAAACATGAAAGTGCAACACACACACACGACTCTATGTGCACAGACCTTTAGTTCCCCAGTTTGGAGTTAGCTAAATTCTCAGGAGCCTCTCTTCATGGACAATGGAGACAGTGGGTTGGGCCTCTCCACTCCTAGACTGGTAATCACACTACCCAGCCTAGCCCCTCTTGTACATTTTCGTACTCTTCCTAGCAAACCAGCTAGTCTCCCTAAGTCAACGTACCAACGACGATGTGATCGTTCGTCCAAAACCGAGGACCCACCACTGTTATGCACATGCAAGATTATATATTATACCTCACCTAAATCTCCAAGCCCCCATCTCACCAAACCATCAAGTCTAAAAACTAGCCCTCGAGCATACAGCTCCCTAGACTACAAAAATAGTTCCAAGTCCCGTTAACTCTATCAGTAAGCCCATCGACCATGGGTTTATTCTATCCATTCATTACCAATTTGTCTCACCACGTGTACAAGCGTGAGTGCAAGGTGGAGGTATTATTGAGGTTACACTTGTCCATATTATCCATAAAGTTTACGTTAGTCCAGGATTGCCCAAGGTATTCCCCATGAAGGGCTCTCGAAGGCACTAGGAACTACAATGGGATTATACCCAAAGCTACCTTTCGCAAGGCACTTAATATTATTGATTCCTACCCATGACCAATCCTCTCTATTATTTCAGTGTGTCTCCCCTAAGTGTGTTCAAGCTCTCCGAGCTAGCCTATTTCAATTCTATGTACTATATGCAGACCGTGCTAAGTTACATGATGCTCCCACTAAGGGGTACTCCATTTACTCATCCAACATAACCAAAACAGTTACTGGGAGTCTACCATGACCTATTTAGACTAACTCCAAAGTTTCATAATTTTCCTAAGTAATTGGGCATTCATTCTAATTACCCTAAGACTCTGGATGCCCTACTTTGAACATGAAATGCACTTTTAAATCAGTAACATATCACCACAAAATAATGATAAATACTAGGTAACATTCCTACAACAAATCCAAGGTCTAAGAATTTTCAGAATTGTTTAGGCCCCAAATCCACAATTTAGAACATAAAGTCGATATTACCATTTTAAGAAGCAAAGGCCAGCAATATTGTTCTAAAAATTATGATAAAAATTCAGTATGACCATCATGACCTAAAAACACTCTAGAGGTACTCTCCCAATTTTTCCAGTGAACAGTAACCCTTAATTTAATTTTAAATCAATAATTTCATAACCATTGGTTATTGAAGCAAGTACTCTAAAATTCATCTAATATTTATAACAAAATTCCAGGAGATAGATAATGATCTAAAACTAACCCTAACCAAGTTTTACAATTTTTCCAATACATGAGGGGCTCTGAATCTGATTAAAAGTAATATTCCAAATTATTAAAAAATTCCAGAGCCTACACATTGACATATAACACTCACTGACCAAGTTTCATAATTTACATAGCAATATTGGGCTTCACACCTATTTTTGATAAAAAATCCATAATTCATAAATTATAAAACAAGTACTTAAAATAAAACACCTAAAAATTTCAACAAAATAAACGTAAGGACACATCTAGGGTTATAAAGGAAGTACTGATTTTATTAGTCCAAAAATTCCACCAAAATTATTTTAGTGCTCTTTTTATCAGAGAAATACCCTGCCCAAGTTTTAAGTTATTGTGAGGTGTTTTGATTTGCCTAAACCCAAATATTGGGCTTTGTGCCCTAAACTAGTGTAGGGATTTGAGGGGGGTTAAAGGCTTCCAAATTCAATAAAACTTCAACCAGAGGACCATAGCCACCGTATGATCCCTTCGACCAAGTCCCAAGTCATTCCAAGGTCATTTGACCCATGACCTTCAAACCCTAAAAATCTCCATAAAAAGGGGCCTACCCTAGGGTTCTAGGGCTACCCTACCCCAAACCACCCCAAATCTCATTAAAGGGTGTTACATGCCATAAAAAATCAGTGGCCAAAATATCAGCCTTTGTTGAGGTGATTTGACCAACCAAACATCAAAAATAGCTCTTTGACCTAAATTTCCATATAAGGGTATACCTAGGGTTGGATCAATAGCTAAGAAAACATCTCCAAATGAGGTGAAATGTTTACCAGATCCTGTACATGCCCTCTAAGAACACCCACCCAAATTTGGGTTAGTTTTGAGATGTTTAGGACACCTAATTAATTTATTCATGGATTATTAAATTTTTCTAAAAACTATATAAAATATTCTCCAAAAATTCTGATTTTTGGATAAGTCCTAGATATAGATAATAGTAGCCCATACCCCAAATTTCAAGTCTTTTGGAGGACTGGTTTCGAGTGGGCATCCAATTTATTCTCTGGTCAGCCCTATGGATAGACTCCACCAAAAAGCATGATGCGGTCCAACCAGTGCTCCAAATGACTTGAAACAAATTTTAAAATACACTAGAGACAAGAGCTAAAACTTTGATGTTGATCACATTTCTAGCAGGAGCGCCTAAGTATTTTTAAAAATTTAAACAAAACACTGCTAATTCCTACTCAGAAAACCCCAAAAATAATAAACTAAATAAACATCTTGCACAGATCTTAAAGCAAGATCAGTGGTATTGGAGTCGTCTTCCTCCTTGAGCCAACAGCTCAAATTAGCCGTGCCTGGAGCATTTTCCAGGCCGAAATCCCGGCCATCCGGCCACCTCCCTGGCCGGCCACCACCACCTCTATCGATGTGGTGGCTATCGCCTGGCGGCGGCACGGCCGCCGGAGAGGACTACTCCGGCGAACCCGATAGGATCATTTTCATGGAATTTCGGTGAGAAATGTCTCCCCGATCGGGCTCAATTGAGCCCGATCTCTCTAGCTGATGGATCCTACATCTAACACAGACAGAGAGGAAGAGGATTAGAACTCATTTGGAGCGTTTCCTTGCTCCATTCTCCGGCCGTCATTGCTCCTCCTCAAAGCTTTTGATGCCATGGCTTTTCCACCTTCGAGAGCTCTAAGTGTTCAGGAAAAGGGGAAATTCTACTCCTCAGAGGTCTCTAAAGATGATGGAGGGGTCGGTTGGGGGCGTGGGGGCTTTAACTCTCTTGGCTATGGTTGACCTCTTCACCTCCCCTCCCATGGCCAACCCTATGCATCCCCCCCCTTCCATTAAATGGCTATGGAAACTGCTAGAATCCCCTCTAATTCATCAGGGAAGATGAATGGGAGCATAGTGGAGGGATACAAAGGGGTGTATCACCTTAACTGCCATGAATGGCCACTTTATCTCTACCCCAAATTGGGGGAAAAACCCTGTTTCTCTCTCCTAATCACTATGGACGAAATTCCACTCGCTCCCCCTTGTTCAATATCAGTCAATTAGGCTGGTTGACCACTCACCTTGGGCCTAGACCAAAGGGTTGGGCTAGGTTTAAATGATTTGACCTAATTTGACCAAGTTTGACATTTTGTCAAATTGGGCCCTAGGGTTGACCAAACCATGGAATTTTTGTGCCATTGGGTCTCTTATGAGGTTATGACCCCGGGAGTGTGGTCAACTTGAAGTTGTGGTGGTCAATAAGGGTGTTTAATGGAAAATCACAGTTTTGACCCAGTTAGGACATTTTGGTCATTTTGCCATGTTGTGACCCTAGGATGGGCCTTTTTGGTCTAATTACTCTCTCATGATGTTTTAGACCTAAAAGTGAAGCTACTTCCACATGTGATGGTCAGTTGGGCCATTTGATGGAGAAAGGACCATTTTGCACTAATTAGGGTTATGGTTGACCTTGGGTCAACTTGGCCTGTTTGGCTGGCCCCAATGGGTCCTGAATGTCCCCCTAGGCTCCTAGATGGCCTAGGGATGTTGTGGTATGGTCACTAAGTCAAGTTAAGGCCCTTAAGTCAAACCCTAAGTTAGGTATTTGGAAATTACTATTTACAGACCAAGGTGTTTTCAACCCTTAGTTTTGTCTAAGTCCAAGGGGTTCCTAAGCTACCAAGGCCTTGTCATGACCTAATCATGACAAATTCACTTGGGGGGTCTAGTTGTCTGGAGGTTTTTACACCACGCACTCACGACACTCCATGCATATGCCTGATCTTCAAGAATACTTTGTCACATAACGGAAATTCCACCATCTGCTGTTTTGCATTATAGTACTTTTCCTGTCGACTCTGAGCCTCAAGCATGCGGTTTCATATCAATCTAACAAGCACATCAGTGTCATCAATGTACTATATCCCCAAAACTTTTGGATCTTCATCCTGTACCCATGACAATGGAGTTCTACACCTTCTCCCATAAAGTGCTTGGTGGGGATTCATCCCGATGTTGGCCTGATGACTATTTTTACATGAAATTCCACCAACAGTAGGAGCCTTTCCCATTGCTCTCCTCTATCCAACACACACAATCTCAGTAGGTATTCCAGGGTTTTGATGGTCCTCTCAAACTGACCATCCATCTAAGGGTGAAAAGCGGTGCTAAAGTTAAGGCAAGAACCCAGATATGTTTGTATTGCTTTCCACTCCTTGGAAGTAAAGCAGCCATCACGATCAGAGACTATCATCTTAGGCACGCCATGATATCGTACAAATTTCTCCACAAAGAGGCACACTAAGAATTCCACATGTGCATCCTTCTTCATAGGGAAAAATCGGGCGAACTTCGTTAGACGATCTACAATCACCAAAACTGAATCGTTCCAGAGCTCGAGCTGGGAAACCTGTGAACGAATTCCATGGAGATGTCCTCGAACTTCCACTCAGGGATGGGCCATGGCTATAATAATCCTCCAAGGCACTTGCACACCACATTCACCTTTTGACAAGCCTCACATTGAGTAACATAATACTTGACAGCTTTCTTCATTCCATACCAAAACATGGTATTTCACAAGTCACTATACATCTTAGAAAAATTGTGATGCACCGAATACTTGGAGTAATGTGCTTCTGTCAATATATCTTCCCGGATTTCCCCACCATTTGGAATGTAGAGTCGGCCAAGGAAATGAACAAGGAATTCCTTTAGTGTATACTCTTTAGCAGATGCATCTTCAATTGACTTAAACACTAGGGTCAGAGTAGCATCCTTCCCTTGCTCTGCCTGGATTCAGTCTCGAATATCAAAAACTATACTCATTGCGGTTAGGTACTCTGTATACTCTTCAGAATGATATTTATATACCAAAGTGATCTCCATCTCTTCGAGCATTCGAGCTAATTCCATGCTCATCAACCAAGACTCAGGGTTTTGTTCTAGTACCTTTCTAGGCAAGGCATCGACTACGGAGTTTGCTTTTCCGGGGTGGTAGTTAAAGGTAAACTCCTAATCGCACAAAACATTTAACCACTATCGCAGTCTCCAGTATAAAATCACATTCCAACCCATCATAAAGAAAGTAAAGAGAAGTCAAAATCACACTCCAGTATAAAGTCCACAAGTACAACAAATAAAGGAAGCAACCAAGGCTTCCATAATATCACAGTACATAATACCAAACAGCTACAAAATGAGCCTCTCAACAACTCACATCAGTCACTGATGGCAGCGATGGTACAGTCACTTCAGGCATTGTCTCCCTAACCTGGTTTCCCACTTGTAAAACCTACAGCTGATCTGTTTGTGGGGTTTCCTGCTAAAAAGGAAGACGTAGCAATAATTAGACATAAAAACTAAGTGTCTATCACATCTGCTCTGAAAGTAAGGGTTAGGTCTACAATACTCTAGAGGGGGGTGAATAGAGTATATTTAAAATTTGTTAGGTCCCTATAGTAGCGCTGTTACAGCTTTTGTTGTAAACTGAAAGGGTGCAGCAATTAGAAAACAAAGAATAGAAAACAATAAAATTAATCACAGCCACACATCAAGAATAAAAAGAAAAAGGTAGGCAATCAGATGACACAAGAAATTTATAGTGGTTTCCCAAATCTGGGTAGTCCACTTTTCTACCACCCTTGGTAGGCATCCACTCAGGTTTTTGATCAGATGCCTGACACCAATGGGTTTTGATCAGCTCCCCAAAAACCAACTCAAGTCTTTTGGTTAGGAGACTTGCAACCAGGAATCACTTTTGAAGGGAGATGACAACCCTTTATACAGGAGGGGGTGAGAGAGTGATTTTTGTCTTCTCTTTCTCAATAAACTGAGAAGACTTGTGGATTCAATGATGTTAGCAAATGCTCCCCCTGAAATGGAGAATGGTTCAGGTTTGCAGGAAGCTTTGCTGCAGGGTGATAGGCCTTCACAGTGATGATGTCTCCAACAAGCTTTTAGACTGATATTGATTAGTTGTCTCTTGAAAGCTTGGAGCCGATGAAGAACTCTGATGATGATTATCTGAATGATGCTACAGAGTTCTTCTTTTTCTCTAAAAATCCTTTTCGGTCGTTCTATTCACTGTATTCTTTTGGACTGAGTATATTCTTGTTCTGCATATAATTCACGATCTTCTTTTCTTCTATATCTTTTCAAAAATTTGAATCCTCTGTAATTAATGGTGACGGCATGAGAATAATCGGCATTAATGTATTTCCCCAACTTTCTTGTGGAAAATCAACAAGTAATATTCCTGAGGGAGACTGTAATTTATGCTCCCCCTAACAGATACATGCAGAGAATGTTTGAGCATTAATCTGTCAGGAATTATTGCATTTGAGTGAGGATTGAATGCCAAAAATGGCTAAGTCTGGAATCGTCAAACAGTTGGCAGAATTCATCGAACTGAATTACCAATTCGTCGAGCTGAGATTTTGAATTCGTCGACCAGACAACTTCCTGTTCGTCGAGATGAGTTCTAAGATCATCGAGCTGATAATAGAGCTGCATGCTTCAGAGCCTTTGCCTTTTTGTCTGAAGTTCGTCGAGCTGAGTTTGTAACTTCGTCGACTGGAGTTTAACAACAATTCTGGATTTAGTCAAGTATTTTATGTCGACATGAATCTTCTGGTGTCGACACAGGTGGATGTCGACTGATTAGTCTTGGTGTCGACACAAGTCTTCTGGTGTCGACATAAGTTTTCTGGTGTCGACATAAGTTGGTGTCGACACATGCCCTAAGTGTCGACACAAATCTTCTGGTTCCAGAATTCGTCAAGTAGAGTACTGAGTTCGTCGACCTGAGAAGTTGACTTCGTCGACCTGAGAAGTTGTGAACTTGAGGTCCAAGTTCATCGAGCTCAGAATCTTGTTCATCGACCAAAGTCTGAAGTCGGACTTAGAATAATCTGGAGTTTATCCTGACATTAGTTTGTTGAAGTATCCCAACTTTCATCGATCAGAGAATGAAGATCGTCGAGCTCAGCTCAAAGAAATATCTAAAGTTCGTTGAGCTGAGAACGTCTTTCATCGACCTGAGTTCGACGAACGTCGAACTCATTTTTACTTAGTCGTGAAATCTTCTAAGTCTTGATTCTCTGATAGTCTTGTTGATAGTTGGTCCATCTGATGTTGACTCTAAGGACTTGGCCTAGACTCTAGGACACAGCTTTGACCCTGGCTATACATGTTGGGTCACATCATAAGTTAGTGAACCTAGCCCAAATCAACTAAGGATCCAACAATCTCCCCCTATTTGGGTGAGGTCACTAATAGACTCAAAACAAATATATAGAAAGCAAGAAAAAGATATATCTGGCAGAAAATTACTAACACATACAACAGATATATATATACATAAGCTTTGTTTAAATAGATAACACAGTTTGAAGGCAAATGCAAAAAGAAAAACAAAGAAATTAAAACAAAGTAAGGATTACTTCATCTACTTCTTCTCCATGGACTTGTCTTCTTTAGTCTTTTCACATGGCTTTGTAAAGATAATTTCTCTATTTGGATTCAAAGCCTGTGCCTGTGTCATTTTCATGTCAGCTACCCCAATAATCTTTAGGGATGTAGCTCTGGGGACAATTGCTTTAGGATGTAGCTTAATGTAATCATCAACATTGGACAGTTTATTTGCTTTATCAAATCTTTTAAGTTCTTCCTTCCTGTATTTGGACATAGTGGAATATCCTGATATGTCTTTCCCTTCAGATTTTGCTTTATTTATCAAAGACAGACCAAAAAGTTCATGGAACCAGGCCATTTTAGCAATGTTTGCTGTTTCAGGATCCTCAAAAGGAATAGGAGATGAATCTAGCCTATTGGGACTATCAATTTTCTGTTCTGCAGAGAAACTTTGTTGTTTCTGCTGATGTTGTTGATGTTGTTGATGTTGTTGTTGTTGATTTCCTGAAGAGTGGTGTCTTTGCTAACTGCTTCCAGAAGATCTCCCTTGATGTCTCTGATAAATTTGCATAGGGGCAGATCTCTGAGAGCTAGAGCCAGTGCCAACAGCTGATGGAGGAGGTGGAGGAGGTGGATCTCTTCTGTACTTATGAACTGGTGGAGGAGAGTATTTTCTACTTCTTTTCTTCTCCTTTTGCTGATTTTTAGACAGCCACATCCATGCTGGCATTCCTTTATAAGGAGTAATATTTTGGAGAATGTAGAATGGAGTGTTATTCTTTGGGTTTGGCTTAGCAGTAGGAGGAGGAGGGGCTTTCCTTTTCTTTGACAACATTTTCTTCTTCATCTGAATCATCATCATCATCATCATCATCATCATCTGAATCACTGGCAGAACCCTGAGGGTTATCATATAGAGCATCCAATGCTTTCAAGGCTTTATCATAAGCAGCAGTCTTTGCTGAAGCAGGAGTAGAGATTTCAAAGGCTGGAATTTCAGCAGGAGTTGAAGAAGAGACTGTACAAGAATCAGAAGTGACTGGGATAGAGCTTTCAGCTGCTGCCTTATCCTTATTTTCTTCTTCAATGTCAGCCAAGATCAACTCATCTAGATCTGGCATAGGGGAGTCATCCATCAAAAATATTGGTGTTGAGGTAACTTCTAGAGGGGATGGAATGACTGCTAAGGTTGGTGCAGAAACTGAAATTACAAAACTATTACATAGTTGCTTAGCAACTGCTGGACTGACAGGAGAAGTATAAGGAACAATAGCCAAATGTGGCTTAGTGAATGTTGCTGGAAGAGGATGCATATATACGGTATCAAAAGTTTCAGCAATTCTTCTATGTTAACTGTGGGATTTAGCATAAAATCACCAACAGTTGTGAATCCTTCAAAATCTGACTCATCAAAATCCATGTCAGTATCAATGAAATCAATTAAATCTTTATCTATACAAGCTGTGTATGCTGCTGTGGGGACTGGAGTATCTGCTGGTTCTGGAGCTGAAGTGTCTGAAGCTATAGCTGCTGCTTCATCATCAGGCATCTCCCCCTTCCTGGTTTCAGTGGGAACGAGGCTAGGCCCCTGACTGAGGAGGGGGTAGAATTGAGAGTAGAGATTTGTGCAGATAAAGAGGTAATGGTAGTAGTAAGAGGTGTAATGGCCTCTGCTATAAGGGATTGAAGAAGAGGAGTGAGGATGGGGATGATAGAGGAGATGGTAGAGGGGTCCAATGAGACAGTGGTGGATGGTGTTGCAGCTGGTGTGGAAGAGGTGGAAACTAGTGAGGGAACAGAGGGTGGAACATCAGGGATGTGAAGAGTAGATGGTGATGAGGATGGAGGGATGGCATCTTGCATCATGGTGTCTGATGGTAGGATGTAAGATGGTATGGAAGATAGATGTGGAGGAAGTGGAGACTGTGGTGGTGTAGAAATGTAGGTGTCATGATGAGATTCAGGGGGTGTGGGTGGTTGATTTTCCTGAAGGGAGGAAGATGGAATGTCAGTGATGGTGATTGGGAAAGAGGGAGTGACTGGGGATTGTGTGGTTGTTGGAAGAGGGGCTGGAAGAGAAGATGTGGATGGAATGTTCTCTTCAGCAGGGTGGGGAGTGGCTTTGATAGCCCTTGTGCCTTCAGAAGCATTGAAGGAAGAGGTGGAACCCTAAGAGGGCTTAGTGATGGTCCTCTCCCATCTGCCATATAGGGCAAAGATTAGCCTTTTACTGGCATTAATAAAAATGGTCTGGGAGGCCAGTGATTCTGCAGCCTTTTCCTGGAGGAAGATGCCTAGAATTCTTCCAAAGCAGACTTCCTTCTTTGAGTTCTTCTTCTTTATCAAATCAAACGGAAGCTATACCTAGTTGATTGGCTTCTTGTTGATGATTGCACACATCACTAGAAATTGGTGTTTGGTGATATAGTCATGTGCAGTGTGTTTTCCAAGTATTACTTTACCAACCAAGTCTGCTAAGAATTTAAAGGGAGCAGGCAGGTGTTTCTTCAACAGTTTGTGAGGATTGTCTCCAGCATATTCCATGAGGTTCAATATCATATCAGATTCCTCTGTTTCAATTTCGAGGTCCTCTACTCCATTTCTCAAGCCAAAAATCTCAGTTAAGATTGCGGGGGTTAAAGAAACCGAGTTACCCACGATAGTGCCTGTCATGATGTTCTCTTCTGTTGACGACAGTGTGTATACCCATTCCCTGATTTCCATACTGTGTAGTTTGATCCTTTTCGTCATCAGGGTTTTGAGTTCTTGTTCTTCAAGAAGTTCCAGGATATAGAGAAAGATTGGATCGAAATGTTGAAAGGAATCGAAATCCACGTCGAATCCTGTATCAAACTTCATTCCGGTGAGAGTGCTTGCCAGAGTCGCCATTGAAATCACCTGCAAGAAAAACACGGAAAACGACAATTAAGTGCAAAGGAACAGAAAGCGCGGGATGGAGGTCGAAGAAAACCTAGATATAAGGTTTTCAGAATATGAATCGACAAACTCCGTTCCACGAAAATAAAATTAATTCTTCGAACGGAGGTCGACGAAATAGTTTAAAGTTAAATAATTCATCAAGCTCATCAAAAGAATTGAAGACGGTTCGTCGAACTTAGGTCGATGAATATCTTCTGAAGCAAAGTTCGTCGAATGCTGGTTGACGAAAATTGTTTCACTCACAGAGAATTCATCGAGCTTCATTCGACGAATATCTTTAAAGCTTTCTTGGGTTCATCGAACTCCGTTCGACGAACTCTGGAAAATTCGTCGAATGCAGACAGAACTTAAGCTAAGTCTTCTCAATTGATCATTGCCAACTGATTTAGAAAGAAAGCATGATTTTTCTCATCCAGAGGTTTGGTGAATATATCAGCTTTTTGTAAATCAGTGTAGATATAAACAAACTTAATTTTATTTTTGTCTACACACTCCCTAATGAAATGATGTCTTATGTCAATATGTTTTGTCCTACTATGGTGAACTGGATTTTGTGCTATAGCTATAGCACTAGTATTATCACAGAATAAGGTTGAATTATTTAAGTTGAACCCATAATCTAGAAGCTGATTCTGTATCCAGAGCATCTGTGAACAATAGCTGCCTGTTGTAATATATTCTCCTTCAGTAGTTGATGTTGACACTGATGTTTGCTTTTTACAGAACAATGATACTAATCTCATACCCAGGAACTGACAAGTTCCTGAAGTACTTTTTATATCAACCATGCATCCAGCGAAATCAGCATCAGAGTATCCAGTTAACTAAAATTCTGATTCTGCAGGATACCATAGGTCTAGATTAGGACAACTATTTATATATCTTTAAATCCTTTTTAATAAATTATATGAGATTCTTTAGGGTTCACTTGGAAACTAGCACAAAGGCATGTAGCAAACATAATATCTGGCCTACTTGCTGTGAGGTATAATAGGTACCCAACAATGCCCCTATAATGTTTCTGATCTATAGGCTTTCCTGGTATATCAGAGTCCACAACAGCATTGGTGGCCATGGGAGTTTTTTTAGCTGAGGCATCAGCCATTCCAAACTTCTTTAGAAGTTCTTTAACATATTTTGCTTGAGAGATGAAGATGTCATCAGGAAGCTGTTTCACTTGGAGACTAAGGAAATATGAAAGCTCTCCCATGCTACTCATTTCAAATTTAGAATGCATGAGATCAGAAAACCTCTTTCACAATTTTTAATCTGTATAGCCAAATATAATGTCATCTACATAGATTTGTACTAACAGAATTTGTTCCTTATGATTTCTAGTGAAAAGGGTTTTATCTACAATTTTTCTTGTAAATTTATTCTCAAATAAGAAACTTGCTAAGGTCTCATACCAAGCTATTGGAGCTTGCTTTAGATCATAAAGAGCCTTATTTAAATTAAAAACATAAGAGGGATAAGTTGGAGAGACAAAACCTGGAGGTTGTTCTACATAAACCTCTTCTTGTAATACTCCATTTAAGAAGACACTTTTTACATCCATTTGAAAGACTTTGATCCTTTTGAATGCTACATAGGCAAGGAAGATTCTTATAGCTTCCAACCTTACAACATGTGCAAAGGTCTGATCATAGTATATTCCTTCCTCTTCCCTATATCCTTGAGCAACAAGCCTAACCTTGTTCCTCACAATGACTCCTTGGGCATCAAGCTTATTCCTGAAAACCCATTTGGTTCCAATAATTGGGTAGTTATGAGGTCTTGGAACCAAATCCCAAACTCCACATCTCTCAAATTGGTTTAGTTCCTCTTGCATTGCAAGGATCCAGCGGGGATCTTGCTCAGCATCATGAATGGTTAGAGGTTCAACCTGAGAGAGAAAACAGGAATGCATTAAGTCTTGGTTGAGTTGATGCCTTGTTTGTACACCTGCTGATATGTCTCCATTTACTTGAGATCTGGGGTGATCCCTAAGTGTGACATAATCAGTAGGTGGAGTTGGTTGAGCAACTGCATTTTGGTTAAATTCCTCTTGTGGTATTATGTTTGCTGTTGGTTGAGTCTCATGTTCTTCAGCTTCATCTTCTTCACTATCTTCAATAACTTGTGGTGAGGGATGAGTGGGAACCTCTTGGGTGAGGTTTAGTCCATCCAATGCCTCATACAAGTGGGGTACCTGCAAATTGCTGCTGGTAGAAACTTCTTTCTCCTTGCAATACATGTTGGTTTCATCAAAAGAAACATGAATTGACACTTCTACTTTTAATGTTGATTTATTAAATACCCTATAAGCCTTACTTACTTGGGAGTATGCTAGAAAAACTCCCACTTCAGCCTTAGCTTCAAACTTTTTAATATATTTCTTATTGTTATTATGTATATAGCACGTACAACCAAAAACTTTAAAATAGTGTATTTTAGGTTTCTTTCCCTTGAGCAATTCATAGAGAGTCTTGTTCTTTAGTTTGTTAATTAAACAACTATCCAGGACATAGTTTATAGTGCTTACAGCCTCTGCCCAAAAGGTTAGTGGCATGTATGCATCAGCAAGCAATGTACCTGCAGCTTCAATGAGTGCCCTATTTTCCCTTTCAGCTACCCCATTTTGTTTGGGAGTTCTAGGAGCTGAGAAGCAATGCCTAATAACTTCCTTCTCACAAAACTCATGCATAAGAAGAGACTCAAACTCTGTGCCATGATCACTTCTGATCAATGCAACATGAGTAGAGAACTCAATCTGTATGGTCCTGAGAAAATCTGTAAGAACCTTGAATGTATCTGACTTTATTCTCAGAAAGAATACCCAACTAAACCTGAAAGATATTGTACCTAAACACCTAGAGGGGGGGGGGGGTGAATAGGTGACCAAATTCTTTTTAACTTTTTAAGGCAACAATCAGTTTCTAACACAGAATTTGATCTACTATTGTACAGCAATCATACAGCATACACAGCAAACCACAAACACACAGTAGACACAGAGTTTTATAGTGGTTCCCCAAGCTTTGGGTACATCCACTTTCCCCCTTCGCCTATCTAGCAGTGTACTAGATTCGGCCAAACTTCTCCACTATCTCAGAACCCAAAACAGGTTCCTACACCTCAGGCCCAATGCCCTACAACTCAGCTTTTCCACAAAGCCTACACTCAGCCACAATGGCCTACACTCAGCCACCAAGGCCTACACTCAGCCACCAAGGCCTACACTCAGCCACCAAGGCCTACACTCAGAGATTAAACTCTCCTACCCTCAGCGTTTATAATTACAGGCTTACAAGACTCAGATCCAAAGGATCCTACAAGATAAAATGAATACAATAATGTGACTCAACAACTCAGAGAAAAGAGAGAGAAGAGTTGTGAGTTTCTTGATGAGTTCTTGGAAGAACTCAGCTGGACTCAATTTGACTTAGCTTTCTTCAAAGCTTCTTGAAAGTAGAACTCAATAAGATTGACTCCTTCTGCAGTTGATCCTTGATCTCTGCTACTTAAGATTCAGAATAAATCTGAACCCTTCTTCTCAGTCTGGTTCCAACAACTGATTTCTTGGATGGAGCTCTCTCTCTCCAACTTCTTAGATCTTCACTTGATAGCTAGATCTTCTTTAGACAATTACTTGATCTGAACTTTGACAACTTCAATAACTTGATCAACTTCTTCTGTAGGTAGTATAAGCCTATTTATAGGCCTTCTTCATGGTAACCGGCTGGTCCGGTTCATAACTGAATTCTGACAACTCTGACAGGTGCTGTAGACCGGCTGGAATGGCAGCTGTCAAGTCATCCAGTCAGTTCTAGAAAATTATTTAACTGTCTGAAAGTGTCGAGACTTTCTGTCTTTAAGTGTCGACACTTATAGACCAAGTGTCGACACTAGTTGTCTAAGTGTCGACACTAGTCTACAAGGTGTCGACACAACTCCTTGTGTTGTAGATTTTATGTCTCGGCACAGCTTCTTCTTCATGTGTCGACACTGATAATATGTGTCGACACAAGTACTTGTACTCCAGTATTTTGCTGAGTTCTTCTAAGTGTCGACACAACATCTTTGTGTCGACACATCTTCATGTGTTGTACTTGCTGAGTGTCGACACTTCTTCTTGGTGTAGACACATGTCTTTAGTGTTGATACTTGCTGAGTGTCGACACAGCTCCTTGTGTCGACACATCCTTCTTCTGTCGAGACTCTGGCTGAGTGTCGACACATTCCATTAGTGTCGACACTTGTACTTAGAATATTCTTGAACTTTGCTGATCTTTGCTAAGTGTCGACACAGCTCCTTGTGTCGACACTTTCTTCAAGTGTTGAGTCTTCAGCTGAGTGTCGACACATTCTTTCTTGTGTCGACACTTTCTTCAAGTGTTGACTCTTTTGTTATGTGTCGACATATTCTTTGGGTGTCGATACTTGTACTTAGTCTCTGCTAGCTTTTGCTGAGTGTCGACACAGCCTCCAAGTGTCGACACTTTCTGGTGTAGACACAGTTATTCTCGGTGTCGACACTGCTGTTAAGTGTCGACACTGCTTCACTGCACTTTACTTCACTGAGTGTCGACACAGCTCCTTGTGTCGACACTTTCTGTCTGGTGTCGACTCAGCATCCCTGGTGTCGACACAATGACTCCAAGTGTCGACACTGCTTGTCTGGGTGTCGACACAAGTCCTCTTAAGTGTCGACACTTTCCCTCTGGGTGTCGACACATGGACTTAGAAACTTTTTGCTTCAGTCCTGCAAATACTTAACCTGCACAAGTAACTCAAAATACATCAAATACATTTTGATGTATATCATTGAGTTGGGTGAGGCTTCTTCAAATCAGGTACATTTGAACCAATGTACCCAACAATCTCCCCCTATTTGGAGAAGTCATAACCCTTAGTCAATGATATACACCATTCATAATAAAATTACAAAATGATGTAAAGCAGGATTATATATAGTAGGGCATACATAAACATGTATTAAACAAACATGTACACATAGATAGCATCACAGAACAATTATGAAATAAATTTATCATATAGCAAATTTATCACACATCACATTGTTCCAATACTTTGTTATACACATATTTCAAAAGTTTACAGAATGGTTATCATCAAAAGATTACATAGTAAACTTAAGAAAATTCTAATTCTATTTCTGTTCAGCCTCCTTAATGACTATTCCTTTTCCAGCTTGAACTCTGGCTTGAACAGGAGCTTCAGCAACTTCAGCATCAGCAGGCTTCTTGCCTTTCAGATCTTTCTTCTTAAGTTCCTCAGCCTTAATCTTTTGTCCCTCAAAATAATGATAAGGCTTGGGAATGTACTTGCTAGGCTCCTGGGCAGTAGGAGGTAGCTTTCCCATCTTGGCCTTCCTTCTATATTGAACTATGGCCTCCTGCCTTGATTCATGTTTCCTCCATTCAGTTTCAGAAAACCACTTATTCCTGTCTTGAATGTTATCTTTGGCAGCTTTCCAGGCAGTCAATTTAATGTTCCTTGAGGTAGTGCTCCACTGCTCAAAGTCAGGTCTTTGTTCAGCTTGCTCCCTGAACCTCTTCTTAGATAATCTAGTCTCTTCTTCTTTCTGTAGTGCTTCTTGCATAGCTTCAGATATAGGCTGAACAACTTTCTCAATAATTACATTGTCCTTACCCCCAGGTGGGCTATACATGGACTGTATGTCAGCATGAATCATGTCAAAATCTGGAGGAGGGTAGATGACTTGAGCTACTTCAGGTTGCTCCCCTCCTAGATATGCAGGGTTAATTCTAGATTCAGCATCATTGTCGTCATCACAAAGAGGAGGATATCCAATAGTGGCTCTGATAGAATTTGATATCCACTTGGCATGATCAGAGCTGGCTTTGACTAAAACTCTCTCCCCCTTTATGACTTCTCTTTCTATATGATCTCTGACATCATCTTTCTGAAATCTTACTTGATTGTCCAAATAATTAACTCCATCTTTAAAGAAAGGTTTTAACCTTTGGAGTTTGTCAGTTATCAACTTTTGAGAATCTTGGATAGCAGTCTTAAGAGCAGTGATTTCTTCTAGGAATACTTTATCAAAATCTGCCTTTGCTATAGCTGGAGTCTGCCCTGCAGCTAGATTCTTCAGTTCTGTGACTATTGCATTGTGAGATGCAGTAAGGTTGTCATTCATTCTTATCTGATTTTCAAGAACATAACCTTGCTTCACAGCCATGTCATCCACTTGTGCTTTTATCTTCTCCTGGTGTGTAGCCAAGTACACCACTGCATTTCCACCCTTGTGGAAACATTTAGTCATCTCCTTTTTATTTTGGTTCATTTCAAACTTGATAGATTTTATGTCCTCGGCTAGATCAAATTGGAGAGACTTCTGCCCTTCATCTACATATTTCTCTATGGTCTGCCTTTGCTCATCAAGTTTAATTTGCATTGCAACCATTAAAGCACTATAATCAACAGTTGGAGCTGGTTGTGATATAGGCTGTTGTGCAATAGATTGTAAGGCCTTCTTATAACTCTGACTCCTTCTCTTGAATACATAAATTTTCTGTTTCTTTGCTCTTGTAGCCTCCTCATCTTCAGAAGCTGAGGAGCTAGCTATCTCTACCCTCTCCTTAGGTAGCTCTTCAACAGCTTGGGGCTTTTCAGGTTCTGTCCTTGCAGGCTCTTCAATAATTGGCACTTGCTCCCCCTCAATTGGAGCGTTCTCCTCTTCAGCAGCAGTATTGTCCTTGTCAAATTCTGCTTGATCCAGATTTAGAAATAAATCTTCCATGGTATACTCTTGTGAAGAATGAGCTGGAGAAATTCTGGGCTCATCTACCATAGGATCAGTAACTACAACTTCAATAGATGTGTCTTCTATGACAACATCTAGGACTTGGCTATCCAGCTGAGTTTGCTGATGAACATCAAAAAAATCAGTATCCTCTATAGGAAAATCTAAAGCATTTAGTTCAGTGATTACCTCTAGTATTGTGTTGGTTGCTAGTTCACTTTCTAGTGTAGTTGGTTCTTCTACAACTAGAGACTCCCCCTGGATGTCAGCAATATCTTGAGGAGCAGGATACTTTACAGCAGTTCCTTCCTCATTCTCATCTGGTGTAAAAACCACTTGCTCTTCACTTTCAGAGCTGCTAGTTGACTCTTGAGCCACTGGAGCAGTTTTCCTCTTCTTCTTGAGTGGGGTTTCCTTTTCAGGAGTGATCTTCTCAGGGGTTGGCATCTCCTTAGACAACAACACCCTGTCCCATCTGGAGAATATCCTCATATCCATTTTTCTCATATGATTTATTTTTGTTCCAGCAGCTGTACTCATTACCTCTGGAATACTTCCAGCAAGGTATAGACTTAAGATCCTGCCCAGATTGGGCTTCTTCAAGCTTTCCTTTATCTTTTCAAGAACTATAACAGACCAATCAGTTTTCAGATTGAAGATAATCCTGGTCATAATACTGAACATAGAGGTAGATACCCTATCATGCCCTCCTGGCTTACTTAATATTACTTTTCCAACAATCTCAGAAAGGAATTTCCCTTGATTGTTCATGCCCTTTCTAAGAAACACTGATCCAATCTTCATTTTAGAATCCAGACCACACCATGCCAATGCATCTCTGGTCCTGGAAGCTGTTACTTCATCCTCTTCCTTAGTTCTTGGTAGCTGTAGAATCTTCCTCAAGCTCTTAGGTGATACCTTCACCTTCTCACCATGAACCGTGGATTTGATCTTGAATCCCGATTCGTCGACCTTAGCTCCATTGAGGAATTCCAGAACTTCCTTTTTCCAGATTTTTGTTGGCTCAAAAACAAGAAATTCCAACCCCGAGTCTGCAACTAGGGTTATTACATTCTTGATTTCTTGATCTGCATTACCAAACACATCGCGCACCAGTTCGTACCCTTCATTGACGTTCTCCTCTAGCTTTGGCGCCATTAGGGTTTGAAGAATTTGAACTGAGAGAAGAGAGGTGTCGACACAGAAGTTTTGGTCTCGAAACTTTTGAAAGCGTGTCGACAAAGTAAGGCAAAATCCTATTTATACCTTTCTAGGTTTGAAGATGAAAAGGCGGGCAGCTAACTTAAATTGTGTCGACACTGGCATTAAGTGTCGACACTGACTTATAATGTCTCGACATATATGTGTCGACACAAGTTTAGTCAACAGATTATATGTGTCGACACTTGTTTATGTGTCGACACCACACAACTCGACAAATAGTCGTGACTTTACTTAGAGAATTCTGAGTAAGACTTAAGTGTCGACACCACTTTGGATGTGTCGACACCTACTTGACATGTGTCGACACTAATATTCTGAAGTGTCGACACCAACTTCCTAGATGTGTCGACACCTTTTTCCTGAAGTGTCGACACCTACTTACTGTGTCGACACAGAAATCTCTATGTGTCGACACCTTTTTACTTAGCCATTTCCAATTCTATAAACTTACTCTAAGTTTATCATTCCTAGTTCAATTTTAAACCTATTGAACTTAGCTTCTTCTAGGGGCTTAGTATACATATCAGCTAATTGATTATCAGTTTTAACATATTCCAGTAAAATATCTTCTTTCTCTACATGCTCCCTAAGAAAATGATATTTTATCTCTATATGCTTAGTTCTACTATAGGATACAAGATTATTGGCTATTGAAATAGCACTAGTAGAATCACAAAAGAGTGGAGTTCTACTTACCTGAATTCCATAGTCCTCAAGTTGATGCTGTATCCATAGAAGTTGAGCACAGCAACTTCCAGCAGCCACATATTCTGATTCTACAGTGGAGATAGCCACACTTGTTTGCTTTTTGCTACTCCAAGAAATCAGTCTTCCACCTAGGAATTGACAGGTTCCAGTAGTGATTTATCTGTCTTCTTTGCATCCTGCAAAGTCTGCATCTGAATAACCTGTTAAATCAAAATCCCCATTCCTAGGGTACTAGAGGCCTAGATAAGGAGTGCCCTTTAGATATCTCAATATCTTTTTGACTGCTGTCAAATGAGACTCTTTAGGGCAAGCTTGATACCTTGCACAGACACATGTAGCATACATGATATCTGGTCTACTAGCAGTCAAGTATAATAGGGAGCCAACTATCCCTCTATACAAGGTTTCATCTACAGGTTTCCCTGCTTCATCCTTGCTAAGAGACATACTTGACCCCATAGGAGTCTTCATGGTGCTGGATGAATCCATACCATACTTCCTTATGAGTTCTAGGGTGAAATTAGACTGACATATGGATAAACCATTCTCAGTCTTTTTAACTTGGAGACCCAAGAAAAACTTTAGCTCTCCCATACTACTCATCTCAAATTGACCTTGCATAAGTTTTGCAAACTTTTTGCAAAGGCTGCTTTTAGTAGACCCAAATATAATGTCATCTACATATATTTGGACTAGTATAACTTTGCCTCTAGATTCCCTAAGGAATAGAGTCTTGTCTATTTTCCCCCTTGTGAACTTGTTCTCAATGAGGAAACTAGACAGGGTTTCATACCAAGCCCTAGGGGCTTGCTTTAACCCATATAAAGCTTTCCTAAGACTATAGACATGATTAGGTAGAGTTGAATCAACAAAACCTGATGGCTGTTCCACATAGACTTCCTCTTTTAGATTACCATTCAGAAATGCTGACTTGACATCCATTTGGTAAACTTTGAATCCTTGAAAGGTTGCATAGGCCAGGAACATCCTTATGGCTCCCAGTCTGGCTACTGGAGCAAAGGTTTGATCAAAGTCAATACCTTCTTCCTGCCTATATCCTTTAGCAACCAATCTTGCTTTGTTCTTAATGATGACACCTTGTTCATCCAACTTATTCCTGTAGATCCACTTGGTTCCTATTATATTGTGGTCTTTAGGTTTAGGAACAAGTTCCCAGACCTTGCACCTCTTGAACTGATTCAGCTCTTCTTGTATTGCTTCAGTCCATTGTGGATCTAGAATGGCTTCTTCAAACTTCTTTGGTTTAACTTGAGATAGAAAACTGGAGTAGATTGCTGCATTCAGATTTTTGCTCCTTGTTTGTACCCCTTGTCTTGGATCTCCAATAATATGCTCTACTGGATGATCTTTAAGATGCCTATTGGCTGGAGGCATCCTGACTTCTGGTTGAACCTCTTCAGTTTCATCATCTTGCTGTACTTCTTGTACTTCTTCTGCATTTGGTACATGTAATACTCCCCCTGGACAACAGCCACTGTCTTCTACTTGCTGTCTTGCAGTAGATTCTTCTTCTAGAGTGAGCTTGTCCATCTTCTTTATTAAACTTGTGGGGCTGCATACACTACTAGACAACTCATTGTTAATAAGCCTAGTTTCATCAAATACTACATGTACAGTCTCTTCTACAACTTGAGTAGACAAGTTGTAGACTCTATAAGCCTTACTATTGTTGTTGTACCCAACAAAAATTCCCTCTTGGGACTTTGCAGCAAACTTAGTCAAGTAAGACTTTCCATTGTTAAGTATGAAGCACTTACAACCAAAGATCCTGAAGTAGGATAGGTTTGGTTTCCTGCCTTTCACAACCTCATAGGGGGTCTTGTTGAGGCCTTTAGTAATGGTAGCCCTATTAATAAAATGGCATGCAGTATTAACTGCTTCAGCCCAGAAATATTCTGGTAGTGATGTGTCACTTAATAGGGTTCTACCTGCCTCAATCAAGGTTCTATTCTTCCTCTCAGCAATGCCATTTTGCTGAGGTGTTCTAGGTGAAGAAAACTCTTGAAAGATCCCAAAGTCTTCACATAGTTTTGCCATACTCTCAGACTGAAATTCAGTACCATGGTCACTTCTAATCTTGACCACTGTACTGTCTAGTTCATTCTAAATTTGCTTGACAAAGCTATAAAAGACACTAGGTGTTTCAGATTTCTATCTTAAAAAGAACACCCAGGAAAACCTTGAGTAGTCATCTACAACTACAAAGGTATAGACCTTCCTACCTAAGCTGTGAACTGGCATTGGACCAAAGAGATCCATGTGCAAGAGGTATAAACACCTCACAGAATCTTTGTTTTCTATGCTTCTAAAGGTGGATCTAGTCTGCTTGCCCTTTTGACAAGCTGAGCAAATACCATCTTTAACACACTTAACTTGAGGACCATTCCTCACAAACTCTTTGCTAAAGAGTTTGCCAATTGTCTTGTAGTTTAGATGAGGTAGCCTCTTGTGCCATTTGACACAATGAGAGACTTCCTCATCTGCTACAAGACACACTTGAAAACCATTGGTCTCACACATAATGTCTAGGCAGTAGACATTCCTCTTCCTATAACCTGTCAAAATGATCTCTTGATCACTTGACCTCTTGATATGACAACCATTCTTAACAAATGAGATGTCATACCCTACATCACTTAATTGACTTATACTTATTAGGTTGTGTTTCAACCCTTTAACATAAGCCACTTGAGTAATGGTAACCAAGTTACTAGAAATTCTACCAAACCCTTTGATGATTCCTTTTTCAGAACCACCAAAGGTTATTTTGGACCATCTTTGATTGGAATGTAGTCCCTTAGTAGTCACCTAGTTTCAGTCATACGTCTGGAACATCCACTGTCTAAGTACCATATTGGGGCATGGCCACTTGGACTCACCTGCAAAACAGATTAGTGAACCTTAGAACCCAAAGAATTCTTGGGTCCTTGGTACTTGTTAGTTTGCATCCTGACAAGGCTACCTGCAGGCTTTCCAACAGGTAGTTTGCTACTCACTTTGGCACTAGCATTGTGCCAACAGTCCATTGCAAAGTGGCCAATCTTGCCACAGCACCAACACTCAAACTTATTGTACCTTTGCTTAGGTACTGTCTTTGCTATCTTATCTACAGCTGACTTGTTGAGTGTTGGGGCTTTGCCCTTGGACTTGGACTTGGACTGAACAGTCCTTGCAGGTTTAGTAAATCCCAGTCCACCTTTACCTTTGTGATGAACAAATTCATCAATTATGGGTAAAACTGACATAGGTTTAGAAAACCTAGCAACTAAGTCCTTCTCCTTCTGAAGATTAATCTCCAGACTCTTGATTTGATCATTCTTATATGTGATAGTCCCCATCTGAATCACAATTATGTGCTTTAGTCTGGCTATCTCATTTAGCTTTTGATCAAATAACTGCTCAAAATCTGTTGCAGCAGCTTTGAGATCAGCAATTTCCTTTGTCTGACTTTTGGCTAGGGACTTGCTCTTCTTATAAGCTTGCAACAGTACTTTATATTCATCTATCAGCTGATGAATATCTTCTTCAGACTCAGATGCACTCTCATCACTCGATGAAGATGAATCTGATTCTGTACTAGCACAAGAAACTGAACTGGAAGAACAATGTTGTACCTTACTAGGTCCTGACTGCTCCAGGATTTTGTCACTTTCAGTCAATGCCATTAGTCCTTGGCATTGACTGTCTTCTTGATCATAAATAAAATTCATAATCTGCATGAACTCTTCTTCTTCTTCTTCAGCAAACAGCCCTATATATGCCTCAGCATCTGACTCAGTTTTTGAAGTAGAGATATCTGACAGGCCCTTGTCCTTTTTGGCAACAAAAGACTTCTCCTTCTTGCTCTTGTATTGTGTCCTTTTCTTGTCACTAGACTCCTTTCTCTTCTCAGGACAATCTGCTATCACATGACCTTGTCTATTACAGCAATAGCACACAATTTTTGATAGTGTAGCTTTGCTAGACTTTGACTTTTTCTTATCTTTCTTTGAAGACTTCTTTTTCTGATAAGAGTCTTCCTTTCCCTGTGAAGTAGATGGCCTTGCCCTCCACTGTTTCTTCTTTAAGAATTTCTGAAAATGTCTTGTGAAGGCAGCAAAGTCCTAATCACTTTTACTGCTTTCAGATTTTGTGCTGACTGACTCATCTGACTCAGAATCAGCTGCTTTTGAAGGTGGAGAAGGTGACTTACATCTGTACTTTCTGGGGGCTTCTGTCTTGAAGGCTACTGTCCTTTCTTTATATTCACTTCTTGTTGATTTCTCCTCTTCTTTCCTCACTGTCAACTGCATTTCATAAGATAACAGTTTGCCAAACAGTGTAGGTGGAGGAATTTCTGCCAACTTAGCCATTTCTCTAATGGCACAGATCTTGGTGTCCCAATCTTTAGTTAGGGACCTTAGAAACTTATCATTGAGTTCATAATTACTGAACTCTCTTCCATAGGACATGAGCTCATTCACTATCCTGTAGAACTTTTTATACCACTCAGTTATGCTATCAGATTTTCCTTGTCTAAAACTTTCATACTCTTGATTTAGCAAGGATTTTCTGTCTTGCCTCACTTCTTCAGAACCCTCCATATACACAATTAGGGTATCCCACATCTTTTTAGCTGTCTTACAGTGCATCAGATTCTGAAAAGTTGCATCATCTATGGCACTCACTATTATGTTCTGAGCCCTCTTATCCATAGTGGCTAGAATAATTTCATCCATTGTCATTTTAGAGAAATCCTTAGGTGTTCTCTCATTGGCATCCAAGACTGAAACTTTCATGGGCACATATGGCCCTTCCTTTACTGTAATGTAAATCCTAGGGTCTGAGGCTTCCATAAACAGCCTCAACCTTTCCTTCCATATCCTAAAGATCTCTTTCCTGCATATGGGTAACTTCATGGATCCCAATTCCTTGTGATTTTCAGTAGAACCCATGGTTCTTGATTTTCTTGATTCTGTAATACACTTAGACTGAATCTGCCAACAGGATCTCCTCAGACTATTAGTCCTTTTTGAGGAACCTCGCTTTGATACCACTTGAAAGATATTGTACCTAAACACCTAGAGGGGGGGTGAATAGGTGACCAAATTCTTTTTAACTTTTTATGGCAGCAATCAGTTTCTAACACAGAATTTGATCTACTATTGTACAGCAATCACACAGCATACACAGCAAACCACAAACACACAGTAGTCACAGAGTTTTATAGTGGTTCCCCAAGCTTTGGGTACATCCACTTTCCCCCTTCGCCTATCTAGCAGTGTACTAGATTCGGCCAAACTTCTCCACTATCTCAGAACCCAAAATAGGTTCCTACACCTCAGGCCCAAGGCCCTACAACTCAGCTTTTCCACAAAGCCTACACTCAGCCACAATGGCCTACACTCAGCCACCAAGGCCTACACTCAGCCACCAAGACCTACACTCAGCCACCAAGGCCTACACTCAGAGATTAAACTCTCCTACCCTCAGCCTTTATAATTACAGGCTTACAAGACTCAGATCCAAAGGATCCTACAAGATAAAATGAATACAATAATGTGACTCAACAACTCAGAGAAAAGAGAGAGAAGAGTTGTGAGTTTCTTGATGAGTTCTTGGAAGAACTCAGCTGGACTCAATCTGACTTAGCTTTCTTCAAAGCTTCTTGAAAGTAGAACTCAATAAGATTGACTCCTTCTGCAGTTGATCCTTGATCTCTGCTACTTAAGATTCAGAATAAATCTGAACCCTTCTTCTCAGTCTGGTTCCAACAACTGATTTCTTGGATGGAGCTCTCTCTCTCCAACTTCTTAGATCTTCTTTAGATAATTACTTGATCTGAACTTTGACAACTTCAACAACTTGATCAACTTCTTCTATAGACAGTATAAGCCTATTTATAGGCCTTCTTCATGTTAACCGGCTGGTCCGGTTCATAACTGAATTCTGACAACTCTGACAGGTGCTGTAGACCGGCTGGAATGGCAGCTGTCAAGTCATCCAGTCAGTTCTTGAAAATTCTCTAACTGTCTGAAAGTGTCGAGACTTTCTGTCTTTAAGTGTCGACACTTATAGACCAAGTGTCGACACTAGTTGTCTAAGTGTCGACACTAGTCTACAAGGTGTCGACACAACTCCTTGTGTTGTAGATTTTATGTCTCGACACAGCTTCTTCTTCATGTGTCGACACTGATAATGTGTGTCGACACAAGTACTTTGTACTCCAGTATTTTGCTGAATTCTTCTAAGTGTCGACACAACATCTTTGTGTCGATACATCTTCATGTGTTGTACTTGCTGAGTGTCGACACTTCTTCTTGGTGTCGACATATGTCTTTAGTGTTGATACTTGCTGAGTGTCGACACAGCTCCTTGTGTCGACACATCCTTCTTCTGTCGAGACTCTGGCTGAGTGTCGACACATTCCATTAGTGTCGACACTTATACTTAGAATATTCTTGAACTTTGCTGATCTTTGCTAAGTGTCGACACAGCTCCTTGTGTCGACACTTTCTTCAAGTGTTGAGTCTTCAGCTGAGTGTCGACACATTCTTTCTTGTGTCGACACTTTCTTCAAGTGTTGACTCTTCTGTTATGTGTCGACACATTCTTTGGGTGTCGATACTTGTACTTAGTCTCTGCTAGCTTTTGCTGAGTGTCGACACAGCCTCCAAGTGTCGACACTTTCTGGTGTAGACACAGTTCTTCTCGGTGTCGACACTGCTGTTAAGTGTCGACACTGCTTCACTGCACTTTACTTCACTGAGTGTTGACACAGCTCCTTGTGTCGACACTTTCTGTCTGGTGTCGACTCAGCATCCCTGGTGTCGACACAATGACTCCAAGTGTCGACACTGCTTGTCTGGGTGTCGACACAAGTCCTCTTAAGTGTCGACACTTTCCCTCTGGGTGTCGACACATGGACTTAGAAACTTTTTGCTTCAGTCCTACAAATACTTAACCTGCACAAGTAACTCAAAATACATCAAATACATTTTGATGTATATCATTGAGTTGGGTGAGGCTTCTTCAAATCAGGTACATTTGAACCAATGTACCCAACAAAACCTGGAGAAGTCATCCACTATAACTAAAGTGTAAGATTTCCCTCCTAGTCTTTGTACAACAATGGGTCCAAAAAGATCCAAGTGTAGCAAGTACAAGATCCTAGGTTAATCACTCTTATTAATTGATTTAAAACTAGTTTTAGTTTGCTTGCCTAATTGACAAGCCCTGCAGAGACCTTCCTTCTTGTAGGGAGCAGAAGATAGACCTCTAACAAGGTTGTGCGTAGATAACCTAGCAATGTTTTTCATGTTTACATGTCCTAGTCTTTTGTGTCATAAGTCATTCTGATTACTAGTTAAATTCAGTAAACAGATATCAATTGTGGCAGAAATAAAGTTTACTAAATAAATATTCTCTTGTCTACTTCCAGTTAAAACAGTTTTGTTATTTTTATCAATGATAGAGCAAGTAGATGGGTTAAAGTATACCTGATAACCATCATCACATAATTGACTTATGGAGATGAGGTTATGCTTCAGTCCACTTAGATATGTCACCTTTCTGAATGTGACAGCTCCTATTCTCACTTCTCCCACTCCTTCTGACTGTCCACATTTTGAGTCACCAAAAATAACTTTTGGCCCCATCTTGGACTTATAGTTGAGTAGGATATCCTTGCTGCCAGTCATATGCTTAGAGCAGCCACTGTCCAGGTACCAAGATTGATTTTCCCTTGGATAATTTCTCAACTGCAATACAAACAGTTAATGATTTTTAACCCAGGTTACCTAGGGCCCTTTGTATGGCTGATAAGAGAAACTAGAAATAACAGAAAATTCTGGCTGCGATTTATATCCTAGGTGATGGTATCTCCTAAGTGGAATGGTCCAGTCAGCTAGGGGGTTAAATGATTTCCTAGAAGTATTTAAGTTTTTGTTAAAATAATAGTTTTGGTTAAGTCTTCTTGGGTTCGACGAATTTATGTAAGTTCGTCGACCAGAGTTCGACGAATTGGGTTGAGATCGTCGATCTCTGCCCAGAGAATAAACAAGTTCATTCTTTGCACCCCACGTTCGTCGAGCTCTGCTCGACGAACCATACAAAGTTCGTCGATCGCAGTTAGATGAATAATGATAATTATAGTTGGCGTTCAGAGTTCGTCGATCGAGGTTCGACGAACTGGCCCCTTTTCATCGATCTGAGGTCGACGAAAATTGCTGAACTTTGTTTTTATTGAATGTTTTCTATTTTTCAATTTTGTCCTTAGTTTGAATTTGTTCAAGGATTTTTTTTACTTTATATACTTGATCAGTATTCTTCTTTCCTTTGTGATAAATAAAGTTTATGGGTTGTGACAGGTGGTTTTTCTGAATAATAGTTAGCTCACTAGATGATGAACCTAATCCTAACTTACTTCCATTAAATCTAGCATTAGATGTGTTAGTGATTTCTGCTAGTTGTTTGCTTCTTCCATTTAGTGATTCATCTAGCTATTTTGTCTTTTTTAATTCATCTTTCAGAAGGGTGATTTGTTCACTAAACATATCTATTTCATTTTTTAATTTAGTGTTTTCTAATACTAAGCTATCATAGTTAACTTGCCTATCTCTGAGAAGTATGATTTCCTTCTCAGAGTTGATTAAATCTAAACACATGGTCTTAAAATCTGATTTAAAAGATTCTGAATTATAATCAAACCAAGATAATACATGATCAGCTTCTGATTCAGAAGCTTCCTCATTTTCTGACTCTCCTTCTTTTGAGTTGCTTCTTGAGGCATCAATTGCCATGAGGCAAATCTCTTTTGCTCTTTCTTCTTCTTCATCTTCACTGGAGCTTGAAGATGTTGACTCTTCTCCAGTCTCACTCCAGGACTCAGCCACAAACCCCTTTTCCTTCCTCTTGTGTTTGCTGGAAGAGGGTTTGCTGGTGTACTGTCTCCTAGAATCCTTTTCCCTTTCTCTTCTCTTCTCTTTCTTATGGTTCTTTGGACAATCAGAGAGAAAGTGCCCAGGCTTTCTACATCCATAACACACCACTTCCTTTGTTGGTGTCTTGTCATACTTTGGCCTGTCATCCTTTCTTGCTGACTTCCTCCTAAAGTCCTTTCTAGGCATCTTGAAAAATCTCGTAGCCAAGAGACTTATAAGTTCTTCATTTGATGTTGAAAATTCTAATTCTTCTAAGGCTTTGAATGTTATGTTTTGATCTGTTCTGGCTGCAGGAGGTGTTCTTTGTTCAGCAGCCTCCCTTATCTTTATCAACTGCTCATAAGATTTCAGTTTGCCCAATAGAGATTCAGTTGATATCTCATTCAGGCATCTGGCCTCCTTGATGGGCCAAATTATTGTGTCCCATGAGCTTGGGAAGCATATCAGAATTTTGTCATTCACTTCAGTGAGAGTGATGACCTTGTCTAGAGTCTTTAGCTCATTAATGATTGAGCTTAATCTGTTATACATCTCTGAAACTGTCTCAGCTTCCTGTTTCTTGAAATTCTCATATTGGGATATGAGATTTGATCTCTTATCCTTCCTTCCATCAGCTGATCCATCAACTATTTGGTTTAAGGAATCCTAAATGCCTTTTGTTGATGTGCACTCAACAACCTTCCGGAAAATGTCATCAGACATTGTTTGTGCCAATATGTTCATGGCTTTTGCATCAACCATCTTGGCTTTCCTGTAAGCATCATTGTAGTGTGGAGGAGGTAATGCAGTCATATTTGTAGAGCTACTTGCAGGAGCTGCAGGTGCTGGAGGCACTCCTGTTAAGATGGAAGCAAAAATATCTTCATCAATGAAATTCATGTATAGCTTGATTCTTGCCTTCCAGATTCCAAACTTTTGCAAGTTGCAAACTGGAGGTCTGGTGCTTGCATAATCTTTATTCTATGCCATGGCTGTGTTTTTACTTTAAAAATTAAATATGAATGAAGGTGATGTGTAGATCTAACAAAGGATCTTTGGTTCAAGGGTTAACTTGTCCAACCAAAAGAACCTTGCTCTGATACCAATTGAATGTAAGGGTTAAGTCTACAATACTTTAGAGTGGGGGGGGGGGGAATAGAGTATATTTAAAATTTGTTAGGTCCCTATAGTAGTGCTGTTACAACTTTTGCTGTAAACTGAAAGGGTGCAGCAATTAGAAAACAAATAATAGAAAATAATAAACTTAATCACAGCCACACAACAAGAACAAAAAGAAAAGGGTAGGCAACCAGACGACACAAGAAATTTATAGTGATTCCCCAAATCTGGGTAGTCCACTCTTCTACCACCCTTGGTAGGAATCCAGTCAGGTTTTTGATCAGGTGCCTGACACCAATGAGTTTTGATCAGGTACTCAAAAACCAACTCAATTCTTTTTGTTAGGAGACTTGCAACGAGGAATCACTTTTGAACGGAGATGACAACCCTTTATACAGGAGGGGGTGAGATAGTGATTTTTGTCTTCTCTTTCTCAATAAACTGAGAAGACTTATGGATTTAATGATGTTAACAAATGCTCCCCCTGAAATGGAGAATGGTTCAGGTTTGCAGGAAGCTTTGCTGCAGGGTGATAGACCTTCACAGTGATGATGTCTCCAGCAAGCTTTTAGACTGATATTGATTAGTTGTCTCTTGAAAGCTTGGAGCCGATGAAGAACTCTGATGATGATTATCTGAATGATGCTACAAAGTTCTTGTTTTTCTCTAGAAAGCCTTTTCTGTCGTTCTATTCATTGTATTCTTTTGGACTGAGTATATTCTTGTTCTGCAAATAATTCACGATCTTCTTTTCTTCTATATCTTTTCAAAAATTTGAATCCTCTGTAATTAATGCTGACGGCCTGAGAATAATCGACATTAATGTATTTCCCCAACTGTCTTGTGGAAAATTAGCAAGTAATATTCCTGAGGAAGACTTTAATTAATGCTCCCCCTAACAGATACATTCAGAGAATGTTTGAGCATTAATCTATCAGGAATTATTGCATTTGAGTGAGGATTGAATGTCGGAAATGGCTAAGTCTGGAATCGTCAAACAGTTGGCAGAATTCGTCAAACTGAATTACCAATTCGTCGAGCTGTGATATTGAATTCGTCGACGAGACAACTTCCTGTTCGTCGAGATGAGTTCCAAGATCGTCGAGCTGATAACAGAGCTGCATGCTTCAGAGCTTTTGCCTTTTCTATCTGAAGTTCATCGAGCTGAGTTTGTAACTTCGTCGACTGGAGTTCAGCAACAATTCTGGATTTAGTCAAGTATTTTGTGTTGATTGATATTTTGTGTGTCGACATGAATCTTCTGGTGTCGGCACAGGTGGATGTCGACTGATTAGTCTTGGTGTCGACACAAGTCTTCTGGTGTCGACATAAGTTTTCTGGTGTCGACATAAGTTGGTGTCGACACATGCCCTAAGTGTCGACACAAATCTTCTAGTTCCAGAAGTTGACCTGAGAAGTTGACTTTGTTGACCTGAGAAGTTGTGAACTTGAGGTCCAAGTTCGTCGAGCTCAGAATCTTGTTCGTCGACCAAAGTCTGAAGTTGGACTTAGAATAATCTGGAGTTTATCCTGACATTAGTTTGTTGAAGTATCTCAACTTTCGTCGATCAGAGAATAAAGATCGTTGAGCTCAGCTCAGAGAAATATCTAAAGTTCGTCGAGATGAGAACGTCTTTCGTCGACCTGAGTTCGACGAACGTCGAACTAATTTTTACTTAGTCTTGAAATCTTCTAAGTCTTGAGTCTCTGATAGTCTTGTTGATAGCTGGTCCATCTGATGTTGACCATAAGGACTTGGCCTAGACTCTAGGACACAGCTATGACCCTAGCTATACATGTTGGGTCACATCCTAAGTTAGTGAACCTAGCTCAAATCAACTAGGGATCCAACATGCTCCCCCGACGGCTCCAGGATACCGAGCCGAGAAAAGGACAAGGGTACAATATAAGTATGTAAGAAGTAGTACAAATAGGTGGAGAATAAATATATATATATCATGTGATTAGAAACAACAAAGAAGTATATCAAGTTCATCAATATTCTTGTATAGCAGTATACTCAATTATAACAATCCAACAAGCATGTAATCTATAACTGGAAAGTAACTAAACTTATATGAATGCACATACAGATATATAAGTTAAGGACCAGCTTAACAGTAAAGTAACTTATCATATAAGAATGCCCATACAAACTTATATGATAAGGATCTTGCGTATGGAATGCAATGCAATGTTATGAATGACTTATTATGAGTCACATATGCTCACACACATGCAATTGCTTTGTCGACATAGTCTTGTAGTTCCCACTTTTTGAGCAGGTAGCTAACCTCTCAGGCATTATCCGTCGTGACCAGACGGTGACAGTGGAACGAGCTTTTCCACTACTAGGCGGGCACACTACCAATCCTATGCCTCCGAACGCCTCAATGCTAAGAACACGACAGTGGAGCTCACAAGCATACTACGACTCAGAGGGGTCTTGGGTAGATGTGCACTAAGAACACATCCCAAACTGTCCTACCGGTGTAGCACCGAAAGGGCCCCAGAAATGAGCACCGAGTACATAGTTAATCCGTCAACTTGGTATGGAAGGAGCCCCGGGAATGGCACCAAGGGCCTAGCCTAACCATCCAAGGACTATTTGTCAGATCCCGTCTTTGTGATGACTGGCGAGCCCGTAGACCTGCCACACTATCCTTAACCCATGATTATGACAATGCGTGTCAACTCACATCGCATGCATTTCACATATAAGTGCCCCACACAGAGTCCGTATTTATTATTCACATTCCGTGCTCAGCAGCACATAAGGGCTCCACTCATAGTCCCTTATGAACACATCGTTTCGGTGCGGTAAACACACACGCACTTCAAACCCCTCCACATTTCCATACCACCCTAGGATTTAATAATGACACAGGTGTCAAGCCACCCAGCACAACATAACAGTCCTACACTACTACCTGTAGGGAGACTCAACTCTAAGTAGTTGACTGATAAATACATACCTTAACCAATACCCCATATAATCATGCAATATCTTTATCCAATACTTTCTTAAATTATGCGTTCACAAACAATCATTCTTCCGCAACATGATAATCATGCAATAGCCTTATCCAGTACTCTCTTAAATTAAGCATTCACAAACAAGCATGCTTCCACAAGATGATAATCATGATACTTCACATACAAATCATTTATTCACTAACCTTGACCAACAGTTTGATTATTAAGTTCTACCACATCGTTTGTACATAAGTGTTTCTCTAACCATTTGTTTTCTTAATGATCTATCAATTGAATCTCATCAACATTCTTGATTACCTAAGACAAAGTTCACTGAACTTTATCATCAACATGATATAATCTTTTGCCAACTTCAGATCCAATTCTATACTAACCCGGGAGCAGTAATTAAATAAGGCAAGGCTGTACAGCAAATTTGACTGGGGATTCCCGAGTCTACCGGAATCGTCTGAAAATGTATAACCATCTGTTAGAAAGGTATTTCCAAGGACTACAACTTTTGTATTTGGTCCATCACCGATATCAGACAGTAAAGTAGTTGAAATCTGCCTCAAAGTCTGTTGCGTACAGAAAACAGATTTCTGCACGTATAACATATCAGTCCAGCAAGTTCGATTGGACTTTCCTGAGGCTACAAATCTCATATGAAAATATGTAACCATCCGCTGTAAAGGTCATTCCAAGGGCTATGACTTGTATGTTTAGTCGAAGCCGAGATCTGAACGTATCATAACCAAAAACAGCCTTAAAGTTCGTTGCGCAGAAAAAAGAGATTTCTGCACGCATCTTAAAGCAAGATGAACGACATTGGTTCATCTTCTTCCTTTAGGTCTTTCTTCTGAACCAAATACAGATTTTTCACCTCCCATATTCACCCTCATTACACCATTCTTCTTCACGAAACCAAGTCCACCATCTTCACATAGAAGAAAGGAGAGGTTGAAGACATCTAATCTCTAGGGCAAGGCCCTAGCATGGTACCTTCCTAGGAAATCTTCATCTCGCAAGTCAAACTCCTCTGAGTCGACATTTCTCCTAGAAAATTACTACAGATCTAGCACCAAAGGAGAGGGTAGGGATCACACCTCATTTCCGGCAGTTCCGGCCATGGATCTCGTTATCCTTCTCGGCGACATCATCTCCCTTGTTGGCGTTGTTCTTCATGGAAAGATAGATCGGCCTTTCTCCAAGAAAATTACTCTGGAAACCCTTCTCTTCCGATGGTTTTAGCACAGGTAACGACACAACAAAAATGACCAGGTGAGGGCAAGGCATTTCTGCATGTCTCTTTTTATAATAGGAATTAGGGTTAAACTGTCAGCTTAGTATTGTTTTGGGGCAAGTTATTATTGGATTGCTTATTATATCTTTAAATATAGCATATTGAAAGGACGAGTGAAATTAAATTGTTTTGGGGCAATTCCCAAAATTCTAGTTCAGACCGTTTAGAGGAATTCGAAAACAGTGGCTGAAAATCTACTAAGTCCCAAGTTGTCGATTAAGCAACCCTTACTCGACGAATCGTCGAATATCATACACTAACTCGACGAATCGATGAGATTTGTTGTGACCCTAAACCCAAAACACTTTCTAAGTTAAAATCGTTGAGTATTCCTTCTTTACTCGACGAATCACCGAGTGGCGTCGAGACTATGCAATTTGCTTGCGTATAGGCTGTTTTGCCCGTACGTAGCCAAATCACATGACCTCCTCTTTTTGTTTAAAATTTTATGAAATTATTGCACACGTATTTTCTTCATGCACTGTTTGATTTAACTATGTGCGAAGTAAAATGAATGATCTCTCTTTACCTGGGTTTTCAGCATTTTGCACCTATCGTGCGTTTGGTTCTCGCATGATTTGTTTTGTCCGTGCGTGTTAAAAATCACACGATCTGCTTCTTCTTCCAGGCTGGGACATCTTGCGAGATTATTATCGCATGAGCCATGCATGGTCGTGCGCTAGACCGTGCGTGCAATAATTTCTAACATATTTTCTATAAATACCACAAGTTTTCCCTAGTAGAAAAGATCTTCATTCCATCATTTTTTCCTGCGGGAAGGCTCCGCCTTCTCCTTCCTTCATCCTCCATTAAGGGCTCTTTCTCTATACCGCCTCTGTCATCCATTAGCCTCAAGAAAGCTGATTCAAGCCCCATTATCATCATGAAGCAAGGAGAAGCTTGCATTGGAAGAGATCAGGTCATGAGCCAAAGAAGACGGGTCCATTGGGAGAAGGTGGTATCTCTCCTCTACACTGGATGCATTTGTGGACCGAGCTAGGATGCGGATTGACAACCCGGCGAGTCCTACCGTGAACCATAAACAAGACTTCAGAGTTAGTTGATTTCTTGCACATCTCTTCTCTTGTTGTAGATTGTGTAGCAAAATCTCGATTAATTGATGATGCTGCACTCAAACTATTGTTATATTTATTGTATTTCATATCTATGTTAAATTATTTGTGTTTGAGTTGCTTGAGGTTGGCTGCAATATCCAATCCATCTTGTCAGCGTGATATTATCGCACTAGCAATTGCTTGTGGCGTCCGTAGCGAAGAGGTTCTTTCTAGTACGAACCATTCCTGCTGCTTGTCTACTCGTCCATCCAACTCTTGAAGTAGTGCATAACGGCCTGTATAGTTTTCATCCCGCCAAAAAACGTAGTGCATAACAGCCTACATATAAGTAGTTAATTAAGTTTAGTTTTATATTGTTTTCGCAAACCAAAAGCCCCATCATAACTCCGACCTTGAGGACTTCAAACTCACATCCTCCTCGATAGTTACTCCACCTTACTGTGTTCCTTGTGAGATCGATACTTGGGAAAATTCACCCATTTTATATAACGTATATGATTGGTACACTTAACATAAGTGCATCAGCTACTTACATATACTTCCTCTTTTAGGTCACCATTTGGTGGAAGAATATTTTCAAAGAGAATAAAAACCAAACTAGCAATCCAACGAGGCAAGTATACCTATCGAATTGTAGCTAGGGGACACAAGTGTCATATTAAAATCCGGGAACTATTGAGTAATTTTACTCACACAAAAACTATTATCTTATCGAGAGATTGTATTAAGGTTGTTAACTAATTTAAAAGAAGAGACTACTAGCATAAAGAAAAACACACTTGCACTTAAACAGAAAGGCCGCAACTAGCAATTAAAATGTGTGGTTGAACAATGATAAAGAAAAGCACTCGATCAAGAATCACGTCAGCTAAATTTGATCAAAAACATATGAGAATAAACACTAACTTAATAAAGAAAAGGACGTTGATCGTGGAGGTTCCAAAAGCATGAACACGCTTCTCTGGAAGAAATGCCCACCTGAGTTTAGCAAGGTCTGACAAAACTCTCGTCCAAATCGGAGGCATAAAGCTCGCATTATGCTGTGAACCCCGCTATTCGATTTCAATACAATCCAGGAGATTTAACAACTGCCTCTCTTGAGGGGTGCATGCAACTCTCTTTACTTTTGAGCGTTCACTACAAACTACGAGCCTCTCAGCTAAATAAGAGTGGAAAAAAAGATGGAAAATATACATCGATAATATATCTCCAAACATGATTAATCAAGAGTAAATCAAAGGTCTAAGCCTTACAAAGAAAGAGCAAACTAGAGCATCATAACTTAATCAACTCGAACCTCGGATCATCAAGATCGTGTACAAGGATGATTAGTTACACATGATGAAGTGGAGGGAGAGAGATGAGTAGAAGTTCATGGAAACAAAAATAGAGACAAGAAAAATTAAACAAACTTTTATTAAATTCAAACAAAGAGCTACACTTGAAATATAAAAATATTACAATTGCAGGAAATGAGAACTAAGCAAGCACTAAGACTAAAACTGAAATTACACAAAACTATTACCAAAAACTGAAATAAAAACAACAGAGAAATTAAAATAAAAACCGGAGAGAGGAAGAACACTTAGGGAGAAATGAAAATGGCAGCACTTCCCCTCTACCAAAATTCTCTATTTTTTCTAAAGGGTCGGGGCTCTATTTATAAACTTTTTTTGGGTTGATCACGCTCCCATTTCACGCCTGGGGGGGTGTCAGATGGGCATGTAAGGTATGGGCTGACCTTGGTATGAGTTCCGGCGGGAAATGATGATTGACATGGTAAGGGTTGACGTGAATTTATGGCGACAACAGGCTTTTGTGGAAAAGGTGGGACTCGTCCTCCGCAGCAGGTAAGCTCGACAAAATAAGGAGAGAGAGAGAGAGCTCGACGAAATCAGAGGAGAAAGAGGGATAGCTCGATGAAATTGAGGAGAAGGAGGGAGAGCTCCACGAAATTGAGGAAAATATATGGTGAAAGGGAGCTCGACGATCTTCGAATATAGAAAGCGAGATCGACGAATGGGGAGGAGAGAAAGTGGACTGGAGTTCGATGATCGTCGATCGCAGAAAGCGAGATCGACAAAATGGCGGAGGAAAGAGTTGAACTCAGAATGAAGGCAGAGTTCGACAAAATGGATGAGGAAAACATCGAACTGAGAATAGAAGGGGGAGCTCGACGAAATCAGAGGAGTTTGTCGAACGCAGAAAGTGAGTTCGACAAAATTGAGCTGAAGACGAGGTCGATGAATGGAGAGAAGAGATGGTGGATGGGATATCGACAATCGTCGAACGCAAAAAGAAGGCTGAGCTCGATGATCTCTGCGGAGCTTGAAGAATCTTTTGAGTTTGACGAAATTTAGAGAGGAAGGCTGAGATGGACGACCTGGCTGAGCTCGATGAAATGAGCTCGACGAACTGCCTGTGTTCGATGAAATCTAGGCTGAAGTCTGAGGTCGACGAATAGGCTGAGCTCGACGAAATGAGCTCGACGAACTGCCTGAGTTCGACGAATTGGCTGACCTCGACGAATTCTTTTGAGCTCGACGAATTGGCTGAGATCGACAAAATCTGGGCTTGACAAATTTGCTGAGCTCGATGAAATCCTCTCGACGAAATGGCTTCTAGCAGCAATCTTCCCCGGGATCAGGGTACATGCCCGGTGACACTCATAGGGAGGGTGTGTCAGGTCATTTTCGCTGAAAACTGAGAAAATCTGCAAAAAGAACAAAAAACATTAGTGGTATTAAAATATATATAAAACAATGTCAAAATAAAACTTTTCAAACATGATTTCTATACTAAAAACTAGTTATTACCCTAGTAGTTTAGACTACAAAACGTATTATGAAACTCCCCCAAGCTTAAGCTTTGCTTGTCCTCAAGTAAAAATATAAAAACTAGTTAACATAAAAGTGACTAATTAGGAAAATTCTAATTATGCTAACATCAGTAACATGCAAAATTTTAAGTAGGGAGAAGTTGAAACGAAAATCTAAAAAAATTACTTAAACATGGTTTAACAATTTATAAACTTTACTTACGAAAATAGATCATCCAAAATTTTAATGAAATTCTTTAAATAAATTTAAGCAAAGCAACACAATGAAAAAACGCATTGAGTTGTTACTAGATGCAAGAGACACATTATAACTATATCAATCAAATAACAAAAATCTTAATTTAAATCCAAAACTATACTATTTTGCTTTTCTTCTTTACTTAGGTAATAAATAAAAATCAAAAGCATGAATCAAAAGGACTTATTATGACTGAAATGTTTGGTTTAGGCATATAATTTGGAATGGAATTCAAAGATATACATGAAGGCTTAAAATCACACAAAACCAAAATAAAGAGTTTCAAAAAATTTCATCATAAATAAAATATTTTTCTTTCTTTTTCTTTTTCTTTTTCTTTTTCATTTTCTTTTCCTTTTTTTTTCTTTTTCTTTCTTTCTTCTTTTCAAAACAGAGGCTGTAAATATTTTGTCGTTTCACTTTGAAATTGGCTAAATTAAAGTAAACACTACTTTTTAGCATACATTTCTCAAAAAATTCTCCAATCTTATCAAAAAAACACCCCTATCATAATCATGAAATTTTTTAATGAAACTTAAAAGGTTAGTGTGATTAGATACGTTGGAACATTTTATCTTTGGTGAAAATGAGATGATAAGTGAAGCTAACAATTGAAATAGCAAAAAGTGTCAAAAGCGGCTAACTAGGGAAAAAAATTTAGGTTGGCAAGAAGGTTCAAACAAAAACAAAAATGTCCTAAATCATTTTCATGCTTCTAAAATTTATCTAAAGCATTAGTTTTGAAAAATTTCAAAAAACAAGATCTACATAATAAAAGAAGACTAATGAAATTATCTTGACAATAGAAATAATAGGTGCCTTGGATCGTTCACATCTACTACGCTAATCAAAAGTTGACATTGCAAAATTTATTCAAAAACGAAAAGGAAAATAGTGGATGAAATATTTTTAAGAAAGTAAAGAGAATAAAGAACGAAAAACCAAAATAGAAATGCGAGTTTTAAAAAAATGTTTCACATTAACATGCTACCGAGAATTAGAAATACAATAAGGCCAACATTTTACTTGTGAAACATAATTAGAATGATTGATTAGAAATATTAGAATTAACGACGTCGTTATAAGGAATATTGAGAAAAACAAAACAAAAACAAGATGTACTATTGAAATACCAAAATCCGTTTAAACGAAGCAAATAATATATATATATATATATATATATATATATATATATATATATATATATATATATATTATTTTGAAATATTCCCTTTTTTTGGATTTTTAAGATATTCTCTTTTTTGTATTTTAAGATATATATTAAATTTTTTTTGGTTTTGATTTTTTTAAGGAAACAAAATAAAGACAAGAGAAGGAAGAAATCCTCCCCAAGCTTAAAATGGAAATTGTCCTCAATGAAGAAAGGAGGGGAAGGAGAGAGAGAAAAATTAAAACATAAATATAAGTGCAGAATTGAAAAACAGGTAATTCCCCAGATTTATGAGTAGCAAAAGGTTGATTGATGTCGCTCCCCCATGCTAGCATTTTAGATCTTCATGAAATGTCTTCTTTGGACTTCGTGGTGGATTCATTAGCATTGGAGCAGGCGATCGTAGAAGCTTCAGCTTGTCGTAGCCATCCAGGGCAAAAAGTGTGAAATACAAAAAATAGAAAAATAACTTGGGTTGCCTCCCTAGAGCGCATTTTGTTTAAAACGTCATTTGAGCTCGACGCAGCAAAATAATATTGTCCAAAAAAATTCGTCCAAAATAATAATCAAAGTGGTTTAACAAAAATAAAGAGTCTTAGATTGTTAGAGTTCATGCAGAATATAATTTACATTGTTCGGACTGACATCATCACCACAGAAATAAAGTTTAAGACGCTGCCCATTCACTTTAAACCCACATTTATCAGGATGTGAAATTAAAACAACGCCATATGGAAAAACTTCTTTAACAGTAAACATCCCAGACCATCATGATTTTAACTTGTCTGGAAATAAACGTAAACGTGAATTATATAAAAGAACTTTGTTGACCGGCTTGAAGGTTTTTGGGTGCCTTAAGTGTTTGTCGTGAAAACGTTTCGTCCGCTTTTTTATAAAATTTGTTATTTTCGTAACCGTAAGAGCGCCACTTGTCGAGCTCTTTAAGTTGAAATTTTATAAGGTCGCTGACAGAGTGGGGATCAATATTTAAAAACCTTAAGGCCCAAAAAGTACGGTGTTCGAATTCTACGGGTAAATGGCATGATTTTCCATAGACCAACTGATTTGGCGTACAACCGATGACGGTTTTGTTTGTTGTTCGGTAGGCCCATAGAGCATCGTCTAATTTGTTTGACCAGTCTTTTCTAGAGGTGTAAACAGTCTTTTCTAAAATTCTTTTAAGCTCTCTGTTTACTACTTTGACTTGTCTGTTAGTTTGGGGTTGGTAGGAAGTTGAAAGCTTATGTGTAACGTCGTATTTAATAAGAATTTTAGAAAATTGTGCATTATAAAAATGTGAACCTCAATCACTAACGAAGGCCCGTGGCGTACCGAATCGAGAAAATAATTTTTTAAAAAATGAAATTATGACTCGGGCATCGTTAGTAGGAAGAGCTTGGGCTTCAGCCCAACACGAAACATAATCTACAGCAACTAAAATGAATTTGTTCCCGAAGCTAGAAGGAAGAGGGCGAACAAAATCAATTCCCAAGTGGTCGAAAACTTCGCACTCAAGGAAATAATTTTGCGGCATTTCATTTTTATTGGAAATATTTCCCGACCGTTGGTAACTATCACACCTACTCACAATGGTTTACGCATCTTTAAATAGGCTAGCCCACTAAAAACCTGCGCAAAGAACTTTTTGGGCAGTGCGAGCAGCTTGATAGTGACCACCAGTCGGTCCTTTTTGCAAATGTTTTAAAATATCTAATCCTTCTTCAAAAGAGACACATCTCTTTATCACTTGGTTCGCACACACTCAGAAAAGATGCTGGTCATCCCAAAAATAGTTCTTCAACTCAGAAAAGAATTTCTTCTTTTACTGAGAGGAGAACTGTTTCGTGAGCACACGAGCCACTAAATAGTTGGCTATATGTGCAAACCAAGGAGAGGGGGATGTGTTAACTAAAAGCACCTTCTTATCGGGGAAGAAATCATTAAAAGATTTTTCATTTAAATTTTCTATATAAGGATTATCTAATCATAAGAGATGGTCGGTGGCCAAATTCTCGACTGCTCACTTATGACAGATTTCTAAGTCAAACTCGTAGAGGAGTAAGACCCAGCAAATCAAGCGCGGTTTGACATCTGTCTTAGCAAGAAGATACTTGAGGGCCGAGTGGTTCGTAAAAACGATAATTTTGGAAAGCGTGATATATGGACGGAATTTATCAAAAGCAAAAAACAACAGCTAGGAGCTCCTTCTCGGTTGTGGTATAATTCTCTTGTGCCGATGTAAGTGTTTTACTTGCATAATAGATGGGGTAGACATTTTTAGATATTTGTTGTCCTAGTACGGCTCCCACCGCGAAACTATTCGCTTCGCACGTAATTTCAAAGGGAAGGTCCCACACTAGGGCTATCATAATAGGGGCATTAATTAACTTTTCTTTTATTGTTTCAAAGGCAGATAGACAAAAGTCATCAAAAATAAATGGGGTGTCTTTTTCCAGAAGATGAGTAATGGGTTTGGTGATTTTGGAGAAGTCTGTTATGAAGCAGCGGTAGAAGCTAGCGTGTCCTAGGAAACTACTTATAGCTTTGACGTTCGTAGGCGGCGGCAACTTCTCAATAACTTCTATCTGAGCTATGTCTACCTCATTTCCTATTGCAGAAATCTTATGACCCAAAACTAACCCTTGCCTCACCATAAAATGACATTTTTCCCAATTTAGGGCAAGGTTAGTTTCTTCGCATTTTTCTAATACTTTTTCGAGATTTTCTAAGCAACTATCAAAGGCATCGCCGAACATGGAGAAATCATCCAAAAACACCATAATGCTTTCTATATATTTGTCGAAGATAGCGAGCATACATCGCTAGAATGTAGCTGGCGCATTGCATAATCCAAACGATATTATTCGGTATGCGAAAGTTTTGAACGGACAAGTAAAAGTAGTTTTCTTCTGGTCCTCGGGAGAGATGGGGATTTGAAAGTACCCCGAGAGACCATCGAGAAAATAATAAAAGCTATTGCCGGATAATCGCTCTAACATTTGATCGATGAACGGCAAGGGGAAGTGGTCCTTGTGGGTGGCGTCGTTTATGTTACGATAGTCAATACACATTCACCACCACGTAACCATCCATATCGGGATTAAGTCATTATTCTCATTACTAACTACAGTTATCTCTCCCCTTTTCGGCACTACCTAGACATGGGTAACACACTTACCATCAGAGATATGATAGATAATTTCTGCATCAAAGAGTTTCATAACCCCGCCCTTTACAAGTTCTTTCATATTTGGATTTATACGGCATTGAGGTTGTATTGAATTACGTGAATTATATTCCATTAAGATTTTGTGGGTGCAGAAAGATGGGAATATGCCCTTGATATCAGATAGGAAAGGAAATAGCTCAGTGATGTTTATGTAACACTAGTAAGAGCTTATCATTTTGCACTTCAGTTAGGTACGCCAAAAATATTACTGGTTGCTTCGAGTCCTTTTCTAAGAAAGCATACCTAAGTTGTTCGGGTAGTTCCTTTAATTCCAGGGTGGGGGGTTCTTCATACGACATTTTGGAAATTCTTTCTTTTTTAAAAACAATGTCTTCGTAGACTTTTCTTTATACAGAAAATTGAAAGGAGTGGAGCTAGTGGTAAAGGCCTCTACTTGCAGAGATTCATTTGGAAGAGTAGAGGAAGAATAAAAATCAGAAAATTTATTTTCACTTTCAAAATGGTAGTAGGAAGATTCTTCACATAAGGCATCTCAGAAAAAATAGGTGTCGTCATTCTCTAGGGTATTCTTCATTGAGGGTGTTATAGAAAAGGTCACTTCATCATAGCCTGATGAGTCCCATTTATATAGGGTTTTGCGGACTCATTTGGGCTGGTTTTCCTGTCTTTGTAATTAACTTTTCGGTTGTTTTCATTGATATTTCGTTCCTACTACGTTTCATGTTTAGTGCACCTTTCCGGTCCGTGTGTGCGCAACTGCGCATTCGATTGCTGGGGGTTTGCACTTGGTGCTCCCCGGGGCTCGTTCCAGTATTTTTATTGCCTTTTGTTGATTGTTGGAGGGTCCTCCGTTGCTAGTGTTTTTGTGTGCAGGTGGTCAGTTTTCCCTCTTTAGTTTACTAATTTGAGGAAAATGCACGACCGTGCGTTTTATTGGCGCACGGTTTGTTTCCGTCGTGCGTTTTCCTGCAGATTATTTTGGAAGATTTACCGGCCTGTGCGATTGCTTCATGCGAACCGTGCGCAAAGGAAACTCACAATTTTCCTGTAGCCTTTTGGTTTTTCTCTATTCTGTGGCTGGTCGTGCGTCTTCTTCACGCACGGGCGGAAGTGCCCGTGCACGCGTAAATGCACGATTTATCCCGGTTGCCTGCGTTTTCTGCTTGTTGTCGCTACCCGTGCGAATTACTTCACACGCGGGCGGAATCGCCCATGCACGAGTAAAATCGCACGGGTCAATGCTTCTTCTTCCTCAGACGCCTTCTGGTTATTAATATTATACGGTTCACACACGGTCGTGCGCCAGACCGTGCGTGACCATTTTTTTGACTTTTACTATTTAAGCCGTAGATTTCTCCTGGACTAGAGAATTCATTTTTTCCCCGCCATTTCCGACCATTGGAGCGGGAACTCGCCCCTCCAGCCGTCGTTTTCTATCTCCTCCTTGGAGGGTTGATCCGGACACCTTTTCTCCTCCAAAGAGCTTGCTAAAGCTTTGTCTCCGACCACCACCGCCATTGCCGACCTCCAAATTGTTGTTTGATTTCTTTGATGCTGAACTTGTGAAGAATTTCGCTCTGATCTGCATCAACAACTACAAAATGAAGAAGCCGTGTGTGAAGAAGGAAGTGACAGCCCTTCGGGATCCCGGATATCTTCCAAAGACCGAGCTCGGACGAGGCTCGACAACCCTCGCTTTCGGAAGTGAATCTTTGAGAGTCTTTGAGTTCTTGGTTGTATTTCATCTCGCATTTTTCTTGGATTTACTTTAAACCGAACTTGTGCTATTTTGCTTTAGGTTTATTAGCTATGTTCTGTTCAATGTCTTGTTACGGTTTTGTACGGTGATTCCTTGTTCATGATATATGTTGATAAGTTTCCTCCTTGCTAGAGAAAGTGGTGTTTGAGCTGTTCTAGCGATTGCTAGAAGTGCGCGTTGCGAAGAGGTGTTTACGACCCTTGATAGTTTGTTCATCTCTGCTATTACTCCTTGGAGTAATTCACCCTGGCGACACGGTGATGGAGACCCGCACTAGTTTGATGTTGCTTACGGTAGGAAAACCAAAATCAAACCCCTCGATTTTATTTAGTACTTTCATTCATTTCTCTGAAAGCAAAATCCATGCTCCCTACTTGCACTGCACGTGAGATCAATACTTGGGGAAGCTACTCCTCCAATTTATTACTTGGCCGTGAATGGTAATCTTACCGCTAGCGCATCAAGATTTTGGCACTGTTGCCGGGGAGTGCAACTGTTGCGTGGATTTTGTTTCTTTTGGGAAACGTTTGTGAGTGTTTTGCTATTTTTAGTGTTTTCTTTCTATGAGTGTTTATGACAGATCTGAACCTTACTGGAAGCCGCGAAGATTTTGGTGCTGATCCCGAGACTGCACGAGCAAGGAGAGCTCGCTTGCATGCTACTGCAGCTGAGGGAAGGATGGATGACTTGGGCCATTTGGGACTCGGCCAAGTGGAACGAATTGTTGAGAACCAGGATGTCGCCCAGCCTCGCATTAGGACAATGCGGGATTACACTACCCCTACTGTGGGGAGTGTTTATCCAGGGATCGGGCTAGTCATAGCCAATAATCATTTTGAGATCAAGACTGCTATTTTGAATATGATTAGGAAAAATACTCAGTACTCGGGTCTGGCGAGCGAGGATCCTCGGCTACATTTGGCTGAATTTTCTGAGAAATGTAGTACTTTCCGCTATGCGGGCATTGCAGATGAAGTTGTGAAACTAAAGTTGTTTCCTTTTTCATAGAGGGATAGGGCCAAGACGTGGCTGCATATGATTGCACCTGGCACCGCTACCACTTGGGAAGCTTTATCTTCCATGTTTTTGGCTAAGTTTCATCCTGTTGATAAAATTGTTAATGTTCGCAGGGAAATAGCCACGTTCAGACAGCTGGATCAAGAAACTCTTTTTGAGGCATGGAAGAGATTTGCTGACCTGCAGTGTCATTGTCCTCAACACGGTTGTGAGCCTTGGAATTTGGTGGAGATTTTCTATTTCACCATTGAGCCAAATTTCATAGCAATGATCGATGCCGCGCCGGATGGCACGATTATGAACTTATCTCCTGAGGAAGCGTTGAGACTCCTTAAAGACAGGGCCTCCCACATCACGTACTAGACAGTGAGCAGGAATTCTACTAGAGGGGCAAGAAATTTGTTTGATGCTAAAGCGGTGGGGCTGCATGCCGAATCGAGACATCCTACTTTGGATGGTAAGATGATTTTGACCTGGTCTACCACACTGCCTGCCCCTGTGATGAGCATATCGTGGCAGGGTTGTGGTAACTCTGGCCACCACCCTTATGAGTGCCCTGCGGGTGAACTGTTTGTAGAATAGGCAGGTATGACTTTTGAAGAAAATGTTAATTTTATAAATAATCAAAATCGTGTTGTACCTTACAATAATACTTATAACCCTAATGCGAGAAACCATCCCAATTTCTCATGGAACCAAAATGCGCTCTGTCAAAGATGGCAGGGGGCCAGCATCAATTCGATGCTCAAGCTTGTGGTAGCCATCCGCGACTGTCTCAGCCGGGTTATAATCAGAATTTGCAAGGGTCGCGAAAGAGCGCGTTAAAGGAGATGATGGAAAAGTTTATTGAAATGGCCCAGTCGAATATGGCTACTCAGACTGCTTCCATGAGGAATTTGGAAACGCAATTGGGACAATTGGCCCAGGTTTTTTCTGAGCGCACCCGAGGCACACTTCCTAGCGACATGGAGAAGAATCCCCGTGAGCAGGGTAAGAGTGTTGAGGATGTGGGGAAATGTAATGGCCGAGAAACGACTATTAAGTGTGAGATAAATGCCGTAGAGACTCTAGCGCTTTGTGATTCCGGTTCATCTTACAAACTTCTTGCTTTATAAGATATTGAAAAGATGAATTTGAATATCGATTCTGATGGAAGGAAATCCTTAATGCTAGCACATGGATCTGTGGTTGAGACCAATGGAGAGGTGAAGGGTGTAGAAGTTGTTTTGAATGGGGCGGCTGTCTTCACAGACTTTCAGGTGCTTGGACCCAGGGGTAACACATCAAAACCCATCATTGGGGTCCCCTTCCTTAAAGCCAGTATGGCTACGTTGCATTTTGATGTTGGTAGCGTCACTGTTGCGCCCAAAGTTATTGAACCTTTACCACCTTTGCCTCCTTAATTAATTGTTGTTTACCTCATAGAACCAGTGAACTTAACTATCTTGTCATCTAATGATGTTTCTAGTGGTGCTAAGGTAGATTTTCAATCTACGGGACAAGAACAGGAGGAGGAATATGTTGAAACGCCAATGACAACTACAGGGAAAGAAGTAACGCAGGTCCTTAATGTGATCCATGATGCTGCTGCGAAAATGGATGAGATGTGCACATCGGATGTGGGTGTGCGGAATTTCGATTTCAAAACTGCAAGTTGTTTAGCTAAAGTTTGTAGAACTATGAAACAGGTATCGTGGGCTGATCTTTCACACTCAGCGGGTGAAGAAAGGATGCCCCCGGATTTGGATGCTAGTTTAGCTACTAAAGAGCTGGGTGTGACCATACCGCCCTGGGGCTCCTCTTCTGTGGAATTAAAATGAAAGGAGTTGATTCTGCGCAAAGCGCAGAGTTTTGCCCGCAAGCGCAAGATGGAGGAGGGTACGGGCAGGGTAGACTTGTCTTCCTTGGGCCCTAATGCTTTCCCCTCTTCCTCATCTCATGTGTCTGGGGGATCTATCACAAATCGGCGTTTAACTGAAAAGTGAGGGATCTCCGGGACCATTTTCCTTTTGTCTTGATGTTACTAGCATGTTATTTTCTTAATGCTTTCTGTGGCTTTGAACTCCCTTTTTCTGCATATTAAACTTTTGCTTCCTGAACATTATATAAAACTATTAATACATGTATTTGGTCCACCTTAAGGACGGTAAAGAAAATGGTTTCTGGGAGACAACCTAATTTTGCAGCGTTTAATTTGTTTGCTTAGCTTTTTGAGTGTGCAGACCTATTATTTTCTTGGTTGGAGATGAGCTTCTTGCAGCTGCTTTTGTCTGGGCCGTGGGCTTATTGATCAAGTTTAAAGCCAATCTTCTGGTATGCTCATCTTCTGAGCATTGAGTAACATCTCCCCTTTTCTCATTTTTAATTTTCACTACAACATATTTTGCTGTGCTTTTTAGCTTAAGTCTAGGGTGAGAGCTTGGGGATGTTACCTTTGCACGTGCACTTCATTCGCATTCCAGTAGCTATTATTCATTTATTTGTTTATTTTATTGCATTGCGCATCTTTGCACCCACATGAGCACGTACTTAGCTTTTTGCGTACGGCGAGTCAAACTTGTTTCTTTCGTTAGATTTAGAAAAATTACCTTGCTAACATAGGATTGTGAGACGGGGTAAAATGTTGACCTTGCTATGCTCCTAGTCAAGTGCTCCCGTCTCGTGTAGAAATTAGAGTAGAATTAATTTTTCTGCATGCTATTAGTTTTATATTTTTCTATTTGCGTAAATTCCTTTTATTCTACTCAAAAATTGCTGAATCTGGTGTGAATCCGACAGTAGCTTAGGAATGTGTGTAGACAGCCGTTAGATTCGTATTGCATGAATCGGGAGGATGGATAGTCTTTCTCGTTGGCAAAGAACTTGCCCCAAGCTACTCTAGAAGCATTGGTGCAGGGTTAGTTAAGCGTGAGCATGATGTAGGCCATCATTTTGGCCAGGTTGAGCTTTGTACCCGTTCCTAACATATTATCCTTGCTAGCCCCGGTGTGCCTACCCCTCCTTTTATTCAGCTCCACTTTTATTTCACCAAAGCCTAGTAGCCGACCCTAGTTGCACACCCAAGTTTAGCTTTACTGTTTTCTAATTTCTTGAAGAAGGTGTGATGCGGTGTTGATCTTTGTGATATGTGTGGTTGTGCTCTAATGAAATTTTTGCTGGAATTGTGCATAAGAAAACGAAGATATAAGAAGAAAAGTCATAAAAAGAAAATTTGAAAAAGAAAGAAAAAAGTGTAATGAAAAGCGTAACTGAAAATATGTTTTGAGTTAGTTTATGTTATGGCGTAGGCGGTGAGCACACCCGTATTTCAAAAATCAATTCTGGGGGTGTGATGTGCACGCGTGTTTTGTGGATAGCGGATAGACTCTTTTGGTGCTAGCTCAGCTAGGTTTTGTGCCTAGCGTTCATTTTTATGCATGATTACTCTGCCATAACCCAAGCACCATTACCACCCAAAGTCCTATGGACGTGTGATTAAGGCAAACTAGTTTCGTAGAGAGAGTGCGAACGGGCAAGCTTATGGTCACCGACATTGGTGGATTCATTTGGAGGTTGTCCCGAATCCCGATCTTTGTCAATACTCGCCTTAGCGGATAGTCTATTTTCTCCCTACGCGTGACCGGAGGATTCGCCGTGATTCTGTTTTTGAGTAGTCATAGAATTTTTGTTACACATGCTGAAAAATATAAATTATTTTGTATGCTTAGAAATTTTCTCTACTGTATTTCTACGCCCGCGAGTCTGCGACTTCGCATGGTACCCCGGATCATAATTACTGTGTTAGTCGGTTCTTTTTCTATTCGCAAGGATCTTCTTTGCTCGGGACGCTCAAATAGGTAAGTCTGGGGGTGTGATGAGTCCCGTTTATATAGGATTTTGCGGACTCATTTGGGCTGGTTTTCCTGTCTTTGCACTTCACTTTTTGGTTATTTTTGTTGATATTTCATTCCTACTGCGTTTCACATTTAGTGCACCTTTCTAGCATGTGGGTGCGCAATTGCGCATTCGATTGCTGGGGGTATGCACTTGGTGGTCCCCGGGGCTCGTTCTAGTAGTTTTATTGCTTTTTGTTGATTGCTAGAGGGTCCTCCGTTGCTAGTGTTTTTGTGTGCAGGTGGTCAGTTTTCCCCTCTTTAGTTTACTTATTTGAGGAAAACGCACGACCGTGCGTTATTGGCGCACGATTTGTTTCCGTCGTGCGTTTTCCTGCAAATTATTTTGGAAGATTGACCGGCCCGTGTGATTGCTTCACGCACGGTGTAACACCCCCTATCCGTCGCATAGCATATAGCAGTAGGTCCGGCTGGGGCCCGACGCCGTATACTACAGACAGACCGTGTGGTTACTTATGGAAACCATCCAACTAATCTCAACGTCCTACACAGAGCATTCTAGCGGAAGCATTTTAAACAAGTTGTAACAAAGAACCCAACATTAAAGCATGAATGTCCACTAATACAAAATAGGAATGTTATACAAAAATACCCAAAATAAGCCTTAAGGCTTTACAAGATGTTTCACTTCAAATTACATGTTTTACAAACCACGGCACGCAGGCCGGTCACACATGAATAAAGCAGTAAACACTTCCAATTAGGCCTTCAAGGGCCGGCTTCGCATTCGGGCTTTAGCCCGCTATTGACTGCTTGGTCCAGCTGCACCTGCAAGCAACAAACCACCGCACGGTGGCAAAAAAAGGCAACAGTCAGCAATGCTGACCAAATTATAACGATCCCGCCCCCAACTCGGGGCGGCGATGCTCCTTCCCTGCAATACTTTAGCATAAGCGAGCAATATAATAACTCAATGCATCACAGGCGTTGGCAGGCACGGCCACACGCCCCGTGCTCTCAGGGCACATTCTCGGTGATCGCAGTCTAAGCCGCTAACTCACCACCATCTCAAGGATGGCAATAACTCGTGAGCAAAATGGTCTTTTAGGCAAACGTTACGACACTTTAATGTCATCAACAGCCCATGTCACGACACTTTAATGTCATCGACAGAAAGACCCGACCTCTATGCCCTCGGCATAATGCAGGAACGGTTCCCACTCAACCCGTTGCTCACTTGCCACGACACTTAAATATCATCGGCACGGGTTAAGCTTCCCCGAAGCTCGTGAATCGAACGTATGATGTTACATAACCCAGTTATGTACTAATTGGCACCTAGGCCCACAAGTTGGCAAGATCTCGTATCCGCCCAGTTTTCCGGGTGCACGTTTGGGTTAATCCCCAAGGCTCCCTGCTGTAATCTACCGCGCAGAAAACCCGAAAAACAATCCATAGCACGGAGTATTCTCCGGCATTTATGCAATGCAACATCACCGATCCAGACCAACATGTCCGGGTAGGCTTCACACATCATGCCTATGCCCGTTCTCGCTTACGGACTCTAAACGACGGGGACTTCACATATCTACCCGAAGGAACGCCTCCAACTCCCCGCAAACTCGCGAGAGAGGGCTTCCTATGCAAATAAAGAGAGCTACTCATGCTCAAGATGAGGATCGTTACCCTAGCGTTCCTCTTTGGCACCATTGAAAAGTAATCGGATGGGAAGCACCGCACTAGCTTTGCCTCCGTGGATCCGGAGTCGGCTTGCGATTCGGAGCTTCGAAGCTCCTCCAATGGCGGGATCTAGCTCCTTCTTCCTCCCTTAGCTCTTCTCTCTCTCTAAGGTTTTAGAAAGATAACACTTAAGAAAAGTGAGGGTTTTCTAAGTCCAATCCCGGGTATATCCCTTCAGGAACAACCCCCAGCCGTTGGATCTCAAAATAAGGAAACGAACGGCTTTGATTCGGGACTGAAATGCCCAATCTGGACCGAACACGGCCTGGCACACGCCCGTATCCAGGGCCGTGTGCCTCATTCGCCGTCAAAATTGAATCACCTGGAACCTCACACGGGTATCGAACACGCCGTGTTCGAGCTGACACGCCCGTGTTCCACCTGACACGGCCGTGTGGCCGGCCGTGTAACCCATCATTTTTCCCCAAAATCAACCCGAGCACTGCACGGGTTCGAGGACACGCCCGTGTCCCTACACGTGTCACCTCAACACGCCCGGACCCCAGGTCGTGTACACGGTCTCGACACTCGACAATTCGTCAAGCGAAGACCGTCGACCCACTGACACGGCCTTGGACACCCCCGTATCCTAGGCCGTGTGCCTTGTCTCGACACATTGTCGACACCAAAGTGTCGACTTCCCGGGACGAGTGTCGACACGGGTCGACACGCCCTGCGACACGCCCGTGTCGCAGGCCGTGTACCTTGTCTCGACACTTCGTCGAACACAGAGTGTCGACTTCGCGGCTAAGTGTCGACATGGGTCGACACGCCCTGCGACACGCCCGTGTCGCAGGCCGTGTGCCCAGTCTCGACACAATGTCGAGACCAAAGTGTCGACTTCCCATCTCAGTGTCGACACAGGCTCGAAACGCCCTGGGACACGCCCGTGTCCCAGGCCGTGTGCCTGCTGCCAGAACCCAAACTGGCCCAAAACGTCCCCCTTTGCTCCTTTGAGTTTCGAGGCGTTACAACTCTCCCCCTCTTAAAAGAATTTCGTCCACGAAATTACATAAAGGAAAGACATGTAAAAAACCAAAATTTGTACCTGGGCGGAACAACTCCGGATACTCGTCAAGCATAGTCTGCTCTCGCTCCCAAGAGAGCTCCTCACGACCGTAATTGTCCCACCGGACCTTGACCATCCTGATCTCTTTATTGCGTAGCCGCTTGACCTCCGAGTCCTCAATCCGCACGGGCTTGACCTTTGTCGTTAGCCCACTATCCACCAGCACTTGATCGACCGCGATCACTTGCGTAGGCTCTTGCACCGCCTTTCGAAGTACCGAAATGTGGAATACATCATGTAAACCACTAAGCTCCACTGAAAGCTTCAACCGATAGGATGCTTCACCAACTCGCTCCGGAACCTCAAACGGTCTAAGGTACCTCGGGCTTAGCTTTTTCAATCGCCGCACCCGCAAGACACCCTTGAACGGCTTGATCTTTAGGTACACATAATCCCCCACAGCGAACTCCACGTTCCTGTGCTTGGCATTATAGTATTTCACTTGCCGGTCCTGAGCGATAAGCAACCTCTCCCGAATGGTTCTCACCAAAGAAGTAGCATCCTCCACCTCTGATCGCTTATAAAACTTTGACTCACCCGTTTCTAACCAAGACAACGGCGTGCGACACTTTCTACCATATAGGGCCTCGAAAGGCGCCATCTGAATACTCGCTTGGTAGCTATTGTTGTATGCGAACTCCACCAAATAAAGGTGGTCTTCCCATTGCTTTCCAAAATCTAAGACACACATGCGAAGCATGTCTTCCATGGTTCTATTGACCCTCTCGGTCTGCCCATCCGTTTGCGGATGGAAGGCTGTGCTGAATTTCAGCTTTGTTCCCAACATTTGCTGCACAAGCCTCCAATCATTGGACGTGAACCGCCCATCTCGGGCACTCACGATGTTGCGGGGCACACCATGAAGCCGTACTATGTTATCCACATAAAGATTTGCCAGCTTCTCCACCGGATCATCCTTCCTATGCGGAATAAAATGCGACACCTTCATTAATCGATCAACAACCACCCAAATGGTGTCGTTCCCCTTTTGCGACCTTGGCAAACCGTGCACAAAGTCCATAGAGATGTCGTCAAATTTCCACTCCGTAATAGGCAAGGACTTAAGAAATCCTCCCGGCTTTTGGCACTCCACCTTTACCAAGGCGCAAGTTTGGCACTTTGCTACGTATAGCGCCACATCCTTCTTCAAACCCGGCCACCAAAACAGTTTCTTCACATCACGGTACATCTTCGTGCTCCCCGGGTGAATCGAGTACTTGGTATGGTGCACCTCGTACAACAACTCCACCCGTAAATTGCCCACACTTGGGACGCACAAACGACCGTCTCTCCAAAGTAATCCGTCCGCCACGACGAATTGGGAATTTGACCCATCCAGAGCCTCTACCATGAACTGCTTCATATGAGCATCCATATCCAAAGCCTATCGAATACGATCAGCCAGGTCATATTGGACTTCAGTCCAATTCAGAACTGCTTCAGCACTTGATTGTCTATCCATGCAAACAATCTCCAACGCCTCCAACTCTCGCAACAACCGCTCATCATGCACCGATAACCAATTGGCTTGAGCTGGTGCTCGGCGACTCAATGCGTCCGCAACCGGATTCCCTTTGTCAGGCACGTAGTGGATCTTGAATGTATAGTCACCCAGGAACTCCATCCATCTAAGCTGCCGCATATTCAGATCCTTCTGATCAATAAGATACTTCAGACTCTTGTGATCGGTGTAGATATCAATCTTCACACCGTACAAGTAGTGTCTCCATAGCTTCAAGGCAAAAATCACGGCCGCTAACTCCAAGTCATGGACCGGATAATTCCTCTCATGCACTTTTAGCTGTCTCGAGCCATAAGCGATTACACTTCCGTGTTGCAGTAGCACGCAACCCAAACCGCTGCCCGAAGCATCACTGTAAATCTCATAGCCTTCGGTTCCACATGGAGAACTCAGCATAGGCGCCGTAGTCAACCGACACTTCAACTCCTCAAAAGCTCGTGCGCACTCCCGCGTCCAAACGAACTTATGCTCCTTCCTCGTCAAAGTAGTGAGAGGTAACGCTATCCGCGAGAAGTTCTCTACGAAGCGCCTATAATAGCCGGCAAGCCCCAGAAAACTCCGGACTTCCGCTACCGTAGCAAGCTCAGGCCACTCCCGTATCGCAACAATCTTCGTCGGATCCACAACAATACCCTCTCCACTCACTATATGCCCGAGGAACGCCACTGAGGATAGCCAAAAGTCGCACTTCGAGAACTTGGCATACAACTGATTTCTCCTTAGCGTCTCCAACACCAAATGAAGATGCTTGAAGTGATCTTCCTCACTTTGCGAGTACACCAAAATATCGTCGATGTAGACGATCACGAAATGGTCCAAGTACTCCCTGAAAGTCCTGTTCATCAAATCCATGAACACTGACGGCGCATTAGTCAGCCCAAACGGCATGACCGTAAATTCATAATGCCCGTATCTCGTACTAAACGCTATCTTCGGGATATCACTCTCCCGAATTCGCAACTGATAGTACCCAGCCTTGAGATCCAACTTCGAGTACACCGTCGACCCGACTAACTGATCAAAGAGATCATCAATCCGAGGGATCGGGTACTTGTTCTTCTCCGTCAGCTTGTTGAGCTCCCGATAATCAATACATAGCCTCAAGCTTCCGTCCTTCTTCTTAACAAAGAGGACCGGTGCGCTCCAATACAAAGAACTCGGGCGCACATACCCTTGCTCCAACAACTCTTGCAGTTGAACTTTTAGCTCCGCCATTTCCTTAGGCGCTAGCCGATACGGAGATCGTGATACAGGCTTTACACTCGGCACTAGTTCGATCGTAAAATCTATCTCCCGCTGAGGCGGGGCTCCAGGAAGATCTGCGGGGAACACATCAGGGTATTCCGATACCACTGAAATACAATCCAACGCGGGCTTCGGCTTTGCAACCTCCACTAGTGTAAAGAATAGTTCTGCTCCGGCACGAACCGCCTTCACCACCTGAAGAGCAGACATCAACGTCTTGCTCGACCCCTTTCAGCCCGTAAAAATCGTCTCACGACTTGCTCCCAGCTTGGCTTCCTTGCTACCACAATCTATATGGGTCTGCTGCTCCGAGAGCCAGTCCATGCCAAATATGACATCAAACTCCACCAACGGAAGTAAAGACGCCCGCAGGTCGAACTCCTGCTCCCCAATACGAATCTTAACATCGCAGATTCTATCCGCTCGCATCGAACACCCATTGGGCAACAACACATCCAACTTATCCTTCGCCATCGAAGAAGGGACTCCGATGCGTGATATAAATCCTTCGGACAAGAAGGAGTGTGAAGCTCCCGTATCGAAGAGTGCTCGTGCCGGATTTTCACAAATCAATACAAATCCTAAACAAGCAGTGGTAAGGTAACATGTGCATAACAAGTATTTATAAAAATTGACGTGCTATAAATTAAATCGTACCTGTCACCACATCGGCCTGTTTGATGGCCTCCTGTTGGCCAAGATTGTAGACCCTTGTTTGGGCCGTAGCATAATGGGATGCGGTCGACTCCACCGCCTTTCCCTTCTCTTCATAAGTAGCTCCCGGCCTTCTCTCGGACTTGGGACGTCCGCTCCGACACTCACGAGCATAATGCCCCAACTTCCCACAATTGTAACATGCGTCCGGGGTCCGACCTGTAGTCGCCCCAGAAGCACCAGCAGAGAGGGCTAGACCCGAAGTCTTAGCTTTCTTGTTCCACTTTCGGAACACAGATTTTGAGGTGTTTGGCCCACTGGACTCCGACCTCTTCTCGCCCAAGCTTTTCTTTGCCTGCACATTCTTCATGTCCTTCTCTAAGGACCGGGCCGTGTTGACTAAGGTTAAGAAACCCTGCGTCATTGGCCCCGAAAGTAGTAGTCTCAACTCATCCCTCAAGCCTTCATAGAAGCGATTAGTCTTGCGCTCCTCATCCACGATGGTGGAGCTAGCATAACGACTCAGACGAGTAAACTCGTGGAGATATTCATCCACGCTCCCCTCACCCTGTACCAACTTCAGGAACTCATTTTCCAATGATATCTTCTGCGTCGAAGGGAGGTATCTAGCCAAGAATAATCTCGAGAACTCTTCCATCGAGACATCACTAAGTTTCCTACCTCTCAGTAAGTGCATCTCCAATCCTTCCCACCACATCCTCGCTTCACCGTCCAAAAGGAACATAGCGATGGTGGTCATTTTCCACTCCTCCGTCTCCGTTGCTGTCATGACTGTCTTCACCCTGGAGAGCCAGTCTTCAGCCTGAGATGGGGTTCCCAACCCCGAGAATAACGGAGGGTTAAAGCTCATTACATGCTTAAGCTGCCTCTTAGTTGCCCTCCTTGGCACTATTGGTTCCACAACCACTTGCTCCACTCTCCTCGGCTCAGCCTCTTGAAGAGGTTCTTGCTCCATCGCAGGAGCGGGCTGCCGCGTTTGCCTTGCCGGCTGCGCATTTATCACGGCCAACACCGCTTCAGCCACCAATCGAATATTCTCAGCCGACAGAGGTGTTGCAGGAGCAACATCCGGTGCACCACTAGCCTCAGAAACTCGGCGTTCTGACGGCCCAACACCACTTCTGGTCACCTATAGTGGTACAAAACACCGTTAAGCGACCAAATAAATTGCAAACAGCAATTATAGGAACACGCAGGTTCCTTAAACACGAGTATTTTCATTCCTAAGGGGACATTCATGGGTTCTTTTTACTGTTATCACGATGACGCTCACAATGTGCTCACCACCCCTTAAAAAGAATTCGCCCACGAATTCACTTTAAGCCCGAACAAAACCAGTAGTCTGATACCAAATTGTCACACCCCTATCCGTCGCATAGCATATAGCAATAGGTCCGGCCGGGGCCCGACGCCGTATACTACAGACAGACCGGGTGGTTACTTATGGAAACCATCTAACCAATCTCAACATCCTACACAGAGCATTCTAGCGAAAGAATTTTAAACAAGTTGTAACAAAGAATCCAGCATTAAAGCATGAATGTCCACTAATACAAAATAGGAATGTTATACAAAAATACCCAAAATAAGCCTTAAGTCTTTACAAGATGTTTCACTTCAAATTACATGTTTTACAAACCACGACACGCAGGCCGGTCACACATGAATAAAGCAGTAAACACTTCCAATTAGGCCTTCAAGGGCCGGCTTCACATTCGGGCTTTAGCCCGCTATTGACCGCTTGGTCCAGCTGCACCTGCAAGCAACAAACCACCGCACGATGGCAAAACAAGGCAACGGTCAGCAATGCTGACCAAATTATAACGATCCCGCCCCCAACTCGGGGCGCCGATGCTCCTTCCCTGCAATACTTTAGCATAAGCGAGCAATATAATAACTCAATGCATCACAGGCGTTGGCACGCACGGCCACACGCCCCGTGCTCTCAGGGCACATTCTCGGTGATCGCAGTCTAAGCCGCTAACTCACCACCATCTCAAGGACGGCAATAACTCGTGAGCAAAATGGTCTTTTAGGCAAACGTTACGACACTTTAATGTCATCAACAGCCCATGTCACGACACTTTAATGTCATCGACAGAAAGACCCGACCTCTATGCCCTCGGCATAACGCAGGAACGGTTCCCACTCAACCCGTTGCTCACTTGCCACAACACTTAAATATCATCGGCACGGGTTAAGCTTCCCCGAAGCCCGTGAATCGAATGTACGATGTTACATAACCCAGTTATGTACTAATTGGCACCTAGGCCCACAAGTTGGCAAGATCTCGTATCCGCCCAGTTTTTCGGGTGCACCTTTGGGTTAATCCCCAAGGCTCCCTGCTACAATCTACCGCGTAGAAAACCCGAAAAACAATCCATAACACGGAGTCTTCTCCGGCATTTATGCAATTCAACATCACCGATCCAGACCAACATGTCCGGGTAGGCTTCACACATTATGCCTATGTCTGTTCTCGCTTACGGACTCTAAACGACGGGGACTTCACATATCTACCCGAAGGAACGCCTCCAACTATCCGCAAACTCGCGAGAGCGGGCTTCCTATGCGAAGAAAGAGAGCTACTCATGCTCAAGATGAGGATCGTTACCCTAGCGTTCCTCTTTGGCGCCATTGAAAATTAATCGGATGGGAAGCACCGCACTAGCTTTGCCTCCGTGGATCCGGAGTGGGCTTGCGATTCGGAGCTTCGAAGCTCCTCCAATGGCGGGATCTAGCTCCTTCTTCCTCCCTTGGCTCTTCTCTCTCTCTCTAAGGTTTTAGAAAGATAACACTTAAGAAAAGTGAGGGTTTTCTAAGTCCAATCCCGGGTATATCCCTTCAGGAACAACCCCCAGCCGTTGGATCTCAAAATAAGGAAACGAACGGCTTTGATTCGGGACTGAAATGCCCAATCTGGACCGAACACGGCCTGGCACATGCCCGTGTCTTGGGCCGTGTGCCTCATTTGCCGTCAAAATCGAATCACCTGGAACTTCACACGGGTATCGAACACGCCCGTGTTCGAGCTGACACGCCCGTGTTCCACCTGACACGGCCGTGTGGCCAGCCGTGTACCCCATCATTTTTCCCCAAAATCAACCCGAGCACTGCATGGGTTCGAGGACACGCCCGTGTCCCTACCCGTGTCACCTCAACACGCCTGGACCCCAGGCCGTGTACACGGTCTCGACACTCGACAATTCGTCGAGCGAAGAGCGTCGACCCACTGACACGTCCTTGGACACGCCCGTGTCCTAGGCCGTGTGCCTTGTCTCGACACATTGTCGACACCAAAGTGTCGACTTCCCGGGACGACTGTCGACACGGGTCGACACGCCCTGTGACACACCCGTGTCGCAGGCCGTGTGCCATGTCTCGACACTTCGTCGAACGCAGAGTGTCGACTTCGCGGCTAAGTGTCGACACGGGTCGACACGCCCGTGTCACAGGCCGTGTGCCTAGTCTCGACACAATGTCGAGACCAAAGTGTCGACTTCCCGTCTCAGTATCAACACAGGCTCGACACGCCCTGGGACACGCCCGTGTCCCAGGCCGTGTGCCTGCTGCCAGAACCCAAACTGGCCCAAAACGTCCCCCTTTGCTCCTTTGAGTTTCGGGGCGTTACACACGGTTTCTTCGGAACCGTGCGCGAAGGAAACGTACGGTCTTCCTGTAGCCTTTTGGCTTTATTTTGTTCTGTGGCTGGTCGTGTGTCCTCTTCATGCACGAGCGGAAGCGCCCATGCGCGCATAAATGCACAATTTCTCCCAATTGCCTGCGTTTTCTGCTTGTTGTCGCTACCCGTGGGAATTACTTCACCCACGGGCGGAATCGCCCGTGCGCGAGTAAAGTCGCACGGGTCAACACTTCTTCTTCCTCAGGCGCCATCTGGTGATTAATATCGCACGGTTCAGGCACAGTCGTCCGCTATACCGTGCATGACCATTTTTTCTGACTTTTACTATTTAAGCCGCAGATTTCTCCTAGACTAGAGAATTCATTTTTTCGCCGCCATTTCCACCCATTGGAGCGGGAACTAGCCCCTCCAGCCGTCATTTTCTCTCTCCTCTTTGGAGGGTTGATCCGGCCACCTTTTCTCCTCCAAAGAGCTTGCTAAAGCTTTGTCTCCGACCACCATCGCCATTGCCGACCTCCAAAGTGCTGTTTGAGTTCTTTGCTGCTGAACTTGTGAAGCATTTCACTCTGATCCGCATCAACAACTACAACACGAAGAAGCCGTGTGTGAAGAATGAAGTGACAGCCCTTCGGGATCCCGGATATCTTCCAAAGACCGAGCTCGGACGAGGCTCAACAACCCTCACTTCCGGCCGTGAATCTTTGAGAGTCTTCGAGTGCTTGGTTGTATTTCATCTCCCCTTTATACCAAACATATGCTATTTTTCTTGAGGTTTATTAGCTATGATTTATTCAAGGTCTTGTTACGGTTTTGTACGGTGATTCCTTGTTCATGATATATGTTGATGAGTTTCCTCCATGCTAGAGAAAGTCATGTTTGAGTCGTTCTAGCGATTGCTAGAAGCGCGTGTTGCGAAGAGGTGTTTATAACCCTCCATAGTTTGTTCGTCTCCGCTATTACTCTTTGGAGTAATTCACCCTGGCGACGCGGTGACGGCGACCCGCACTAGTTTGATGCTGTTTAGGGTAGGAAAACCAAAATCAAACCCCTCGATTTTGTGTAGTACTTTCATTCATTTATCTGAAAGCGAAATCTATGCTCCCTACTTGCACTCCACGTGAGATCGATACTTGGGGAAGCTACTCCTCCATTTTATTACTTGGCCATGAACGGTAATCTTACCGCTAGCGCATCATAGCGTACTCGTTGGAAGAGCTTAACATTTCTTACATCAATGATAGCTCAAGAGGTGGCAAGGAAGGGTCGGCCAAGGATCAAGGGAACCTCCACGTCTTCTTCGATGTCCAATATGACGAAATTCACTAGGAAGATGAATTGGTCGACTTAAACTAAGACATCCTTCATGATTCCTATCAGGTATTTAACGGATCTATCAACGAGCTGGATACTCATGAGTGTGGGTTTGAGGGTACCAATTCCTAACTTCATGAATAACGAGAGTGGCATCAGGTTGATACTCGCACCTAAGTCGGTCAATGAATGCTTGACAAAAAGATCACCAAATACACATGGAATAGAAAAACTACCTGGGTCACTGATCTTCTTAAGTAAACTATTTGTCAAGACTGCAGAGCACTCGACATTTAATGTGATGTACGATAAGTTCTCTAACTTCTTTTTATTAGTCAGGAGGTCCTTAAGATACTTAGCGTACTTCGGCATTTGGGAGATTGCTTCGTGGAAGGGTAGATTTACGTGGATTTGCTTAAATATTTCTAGGAAGCGGGAGTATTGATCATCCTGACATTACTTGTTATGTTCGAAAGAGCATTGTGGAGTTGGATCATTTCTAAAGATGGGTGGTGGAGTGAGATATTTTTCTTCAACAGGGAGAGGGGTGATAACTTCTTCTTCAGTAGAGGGCAAAATGATAAAAATTTTCTTGGTGGAGGGTTGATTTTTTTGAGTGGGGGTGGAGCTTTGATTTTTTAAAATGGAGGCGGAGCTTACCTCGGGCTCTTTGCTAACCATACCAGAAACTTGCTTCCCACTCCAAAGAGTTATAGCTTTGGCTTGCTTTCTCGGGTTGGGCTCCGTGTTGGCAGGAAGAGACCCAGTCGTTCGCTCAGAAATAATTTTTGCGAGTTGTCCTACTTGATTCCCTAAACTTTTAACTATCCCGGTTAGGGTTCTTATAATATCATCATTAACATTCATATATTTTGAAAACATGTCCACCAAACTTGGAGGTTTTGGAAAATTTTTAGGAGGTGGTGGTGGTGCAGAAAAATCATTTTGTGGTGGCGGGCGCATTGCATTCGAGGGATTACTCGACGAAAAGTTTGGGTGATTCCGTAAAGCGGGATTATAACTATTCAGAAAAGCAAAACCCATCGCGGGAAAACTAGTAGCCGAAAAATTATGAATAGCATTTCTCTACATATTATTAACATAATCCAATTGTTCTTGGGCAAGAGTTGCAGATTCCCATACCTGAGGGGCGGAGGAAGCAGTCATCTCTGTTATCTTTTTACTTAAAATTTCCACTTGTAGAGCAAGCTGGGAGACGTTATCTACTTCAAATTTACCTGCAGGTTTGTTTGGGTGGGACCTAGGAACAATCCAATGATATGTGTTCATGTCCATGTCCTCAAAAAGCTCAAGAGCTGCTTCCATGGTTTTGTAGTTTAAGGTACCACCGGAAGCTGCTCCTATCATTTGCTTTGTGCTTTGATTTAGCGCATTATAAAACGTCTGCACTTGTAACCATACAGGCAGCACTTGATGGGGGCATCATCTTAAGAGTTCTTTAAATATTTCCGAGGTTTCATACAAAGTTTCAGAATCTATTTGTCCAAAGACAAAAATATCATTCCTAAGTTTTGCGATTTTAGCTGTCGGAAAATACTTAGCCAAAAATTTTTCAGTTAGTTCATCACAGGTGGTGATGCTATTTTTGGTAGAGTGTTCAGCCATTGCTTCGCCTTGGTTCTTAGGGAGAAAGGGAAGAGTCTTATCATAATAACATCATTTGTAATACCATTGATTTTAAAGGTGTCACAAATCTCAAGAAAGCTAGCTATATGCGCGTTCGAATCTTCATCTTGAAGTCTATCATATTACACATACTACTGTACCATTTGAATTATGATAGGCTTAAGTTCAAAATTATTATTAGCTATAGCAGGGAGAACTATGCTTGATTATTTACCCTCTAGATTCGGTCATGCATAATAGGACATAGGCCTATGTACGGCTCCCTTTGCATGGGGCTCTTCCATTCTCAGGGTTGAAAATGACTCAGAATCCTCAACCGGTGTTTGGAGAGTGGGGCCGTGAAATCGCGATCTTCTCTGAAGAGTACGCTCAATTTCGTGGTCCAAGACCAAAATAACCGACGGATTCCCGCTGGTCATACACGAGAAGAAGAGAAGATGAAGAAAGAGAAATAAATAAACTAGAACAAGCGTTACTAAAAAAATTTTTGAAATCGATTTTTTTTATGTTTTAACTCCCAAACTTCCCAAGGGCTACTCAATGAAGGGTTCACAAGGTAATAGACAAGATAGTGGCATTTAAAGCCACATTGCCTTTTCGAGAGAGTTAGGTGGTGTAGAAAAATTGTGATGTGTGTTTTTATTAAGAGTGGTAATATTTTCTTTGAATTTTTAATTTTTGAGAAAGATGGTGAGAAAGAGAAGTGATAAAAGTAATAGGTTCGTTCTTTCAAATTATCAACAAAAGTTGCTCCCCGGCAATGATGCCAAAAACTCCGTATAAGAATATTCGCAAAGAGAATAAAAATCGAACTAGCAATCCAACGAGGCAAGTATACCTATCGAATGGTAGGTAGGGGACACATGTGTCGTATTAAAATCCGGGAACTGTTTAGTAATCTTACTCACACGAAAACTATTATCTTATTGAGAGTTATTTTAAGGTTGTTAACTAATTTAAAAGAAGATACTACTAGCATAAAGAAAAAAACACTTGCACTTAAACAGAAAGGCCATAACTAGCGATAAAAATGAGGTGTTGAACAATGATAAAGAAAAGCACTCGATCGAGAATCACCTTGGCTAAAGTTGTTCAAAAACATGTGATAATAAACTCTAACTTAATAAGATAAAGGACCTTGACCGTGGAGGTTCCAAAAGCATGAACACGCTTCTCTCAAAGTCATGCCAACCTGAGTTTAGGAAGGTTCGACCGAACTCTCATCCAAATTAGACGCCTAAAGCTCGCTTTACGCTGTGAAACCCGCTATTGGATTTCACTCCAATCCAGGATATTTAACATCTGCCTCTCTCGAGGGGTGCGTGCAACTCTCTTTACTCTTGAGCATTCACTCCAAACTGCGAGCCTCTCGGCTAACTAAGAGTGGAAACAAAGATGGAAAATATAAATCGATAATATATCTCCAAACATGATTAATCAAGAGTAAATCAAAGGTCCAAGCCTTACAAAGGAAGAGCAAACTAGAGCATCATAACTTAATCAACTCGAACCTCGGATCATCAAGATCGAGTACAAGGATGATTAGTTACACATGGTGAAGTGGAGGGAGAGAGATGAGTAGAAGTGCATGGAAATAAAAATAGAGACAAGAAAAATTAAAAAAACTTATTTTAAATTCAAACAGACAGCAACACTTGAAATATAAAAAATACTACAATTGCAAGAAATGAGAACTAATCAAGCACTAAAACTAAAACTGAAATTACACTAAACTATTAAAGAAAATTGAAATAAAAACAACAGAGAAATTAAAATAAAAATAGGAGAGAGGAAGAACACTAATGGAGAAATGAAAATGGCAGCACTTCCCCTCTCCCAAAATTCTCTATTTTTTCTCAAGGGTCGGGGCTCTATTTATAGAGTTTTTTTCGGGTTGGTCGTGCACCACTGTCACGCCCTGGGGGGGGGGGGGCATGTCAGATGGGCGTTTCAGGTACGGTCAAACCTTGGTATAAGTTCTGGCGGTCAATGATGATTCACATGGTACGGGTTGACGTGCATTTATGGCGGCAGCAGACTTTTGTGAAAATGGCGGGACGTATCCTCTACATCAAGTAAGCTCGACGAAGGAAGGAGAGGGATCTAGAAGAAATGAAAGGAGAAGGAGTGAGAGCTCGACAAAATTGAGGAGAAGGTGGGTGAGCTCGACGAAATTGAGGAAAAGAGATGGCCAAAGGGAGCTCGATGATCGTCAAATGCAGAAAGCGAGATCCACGAATGGAGAAAAGAGAAGGTGGACTGGAGTTCGACGATCGTCAATCGTAGAAAGCGAGATTGAAGAAATGGCGGATTAAAGCGTTGAACTTAGAATGAAGGCGGAGTTCGACAAAATGGATGAGGAAAATGTCGAACTGAGAAGAGACGAGGGAGCTCGACGAAATCAGTGGTGTTTGACGAATGTAGAAAGTGAGTTCGACAAAATTGAGTTGAAGACGGGGTCTACGAATGCAGAGAAGAGAAGGTGGACAGGAAATCGACGATCATCGAATGCAGAAAGAAGGCTGAGCTTAACGATCTCTACTGAGCTTAACGATCTCTACTGAGCTTGAAGAATCTACTGAGTTCGACGAAATTGGAGGAGGAAGGTTGAGATCGACGATCTGGCTGAGCTCGATAAACTGCCTTAGTTCGATGAAATCTGGGCTGAAGGCTGAGGTCGACGATCAGGCTGAGCTACATTAAATGAGCTCGATGAACTTACTAAGTTTGATGAATTAGCAGACCTCAATGAATTCTTCTAAGCTCGACGAATTTGCTAAGATCGACGAAATCTGGGATCGACGAATTTGCTGAGCTCGACGAAATCCTCTCGATGAAATGGCTTCTTGCAGTAATTTTTCTCCGAATCAGGGTACAGGCCTGGTGACACGCCTAGGGAGGGCATGTCAGGGGGGGCGTGTCGGATCATTTTGGCCATATAGCAGAGAAATGTAGTAAGGGTCCTTGTTTTCTTCACTCATCATGGTTCCACCTGGGAGAAGAAGCTCAGATACATTTTGTATTCCTCTTGTTTTCTTCTTCAAACTTCCTTGGTTCCACCTGGGAGAGGAAGCTCAGATACACGACTTCATTTTGTATTCTTCTTCTTTTTTTGATCCCCTAGATGACATACCCATTGATCAACTTACAGAGGTGATCCTTCAGATGCTCGGTTGATGCAGGTTTGATATATTCCTAGAACACATTCTGCTGAATCACTTCTGCAGCTTCCTGAGCTTCATGTAATGGCTAATCTTCTTCACTTATAATTGCATCAGGCGAGTTTATCTTGCTTGAACTAGGCTTGTCATGTATAGACAATCTTCCATGTTTAGTTTTGTACCTGCAATAATAGGAGAACTAGATCTGCCTTTATATATCAGGCTAATCTCATCAAATACAACATTGATTGTTTCTTCAACAACATGTGTTTTTTATTGTACACTCTATAAGATCTGCTATATGAGAAATATCCAACAAGAAAACAATTACTACATTTTTATGCAAACTTTTTAGATGGGATTTTTCATTATTTACAATGAAGCATTTGAATCTAAAGATTCTAAAGTAGGATAATATTGGCTTTCTGCCTTTCAATAGTTCATAGGGGATCTTCTTGTGATCTTTGGTGATAGAGACTCTATTCAATACATAACTAGCTGGGTTGACTAACTTAGCCCAGAAATATTCTAGTAGTAAGGATTCACTCATCATGGTTCTTGCAGCCTCAATCATGATCCTATTCTTTCTCTCATCCACTACATTTTTTGTTGAGTTCTAGGAGAAAATAACTCATGGGAGAAACTTTTATCTTGACATAATCTATCATAGCAATAGATTGAAATTTTGTTCCATGGTTACTTGTTACTTTGACCACAGAATAGTCCATTTCATTTTGAAAAGACTTGACAATTTAAGGAAGATGTTAAGAGTATATGACTTCTATCTACAGAAGAAGACCCATGTATATCTAGAGTGATCATCAACTTTCACAAGCGTATATAACTTCCCTCCTAATCTTTGAATCAGAATAGGACCAAAAAGATCCACATGCTATAGATAAGGATATCTTATAGTCTATGTGTGCTATGTTCTTAAAAGTGGCCCTAGTTTGCTTGCCCATTTGACATGTATGAGATGGAACCTTTTTTAACACATTTTAAACTAGGACCATCCCTAATAAGATTTTTAGAGAATTGCTTACGTATAATTTTGAAGCTAATGTGAGCTAATCTCTTGTGCCACTGAACAGAAAGAGATTCCTTATCATTAGTTACGAGACATTTGGTAATGGAAGAATCACAACATAGAAAATCTAAGCAATGGAAATTTTTACTCCTAGCACTTGAGAGAATTATCACTAAGTCAATTGACTTTATGATTAGTCATTTGTCCTTATGGAATTCAATGACATAGCCTAAGTCACACAATTAACCTATGCTTATAAGTTTATGTTGCAACCACTCAACATAAGCTACTTTTGTGAAAGAGATTATACCATTAGTAATCATACCAATCACTTTGGTGATCCCTCTATCAAAACCTCCAATGGTGACCTTTGGCTCATTCTTTACTGGGTCAAACTCTTTCAGAAAGCTTCTTGTTCCAGTCATATGTCTGGAACACCCACTGCCCAAGTACCATATCTGTTTGTGACTGGTACTTTAACTAACGTACATGAAAAAATAATTTACCATAGGAACCTAAATAACCTTGGTACTTGGTTTTTGTCTACTTTTAAAAAAGATATTCTAATAACAGGAACACTAGTTGGAAAGACTTTCTTTGCATGAGGAACTCTTGGATTGTACCAATTGTCCACAACAAAGTAGCCCCCATTACCACATCACCAACACTCATGAATGTTCTACCTCCTCTTTTGAACAATCTTGGCAGTAGAATGTGTATGTGACTGAACTAGTTTTGAATTGGAGGCCTTGGCATTCTTCAGATTTCTCTCTGGAAGCATGTGGTTGTGAGCATGGTGGTAGGTAACCTTACAAGATGATATTTTTTTGTTAATCACTAATATCATTTTGTTTGCCATGTGTTGCTTCTTAGAAAGGGGCCTTTGGTGGGTGGCTACTTCCTTACCCTTAAGTGTTGGGGCTGGGGTACCAAATATAAATGGTTCATAATGACCCATTTGAATTTCATCATAGGGAGCCTTCAGTGCAATCTATCTCTTACCCTTTCCTCCTCCCTATTGAGTAGGATTGTTAACCTTTCTAGAGGAACATCCATTTTAACAGTTACCATATATGTTGTCCATGTCATAGCTGTTGGATGGAAGCAACACCCTTTGAAAGGTGGTATAAGACACTACAACTTTTACTTTTCCTGTATTCTTAATGGCTACTACATTTCTATTATATCCTACTCTACCTCTGAATGGTGTAGAGAAATTATCAATAATAGGCAGCATAGTCTGTAGCTTGGAGAACATGGCCACAAACGTCATCTCCTTGAGGAGTTTCTCTGCAAGATCCCTAATAGTCTTGGTGTGATGATTGATGGTGCCAAGATGTATGATTGACATCCCTCTCAGCTGTTGAATTCTGTGAAGTGAAAATGGTTGAATGGAAGGCTTGGGAAACCTATCCGCGCGGACTACGCGGACTGGGTTGGCGGACTGCTAGGTCGGCAGGGATGTTGCAGGCGGTTTGCTCTGTGGCGGCCTGGGCGGTCTGTTCGCGCGGACTGCGCGGACAGCAGCGGCGGTCTGACAGGCCAGTGTATGCTCAGCAGGCGGTTTACTCCCAGGAAGTAAACGGGCGGATAGGAATGTTATCCGCGGAGTCCGGCTTGAAGCGGACTGAAGTACTGGAGCTCGGCAGACCGGTTTGGCAGTTGCCTTGGTCTTGCTCTAGTGAAGCGGCAAGTGGAAGCCGCGGAGACCGCCGGTCAGCGCGGACAGGAACTGGAGGTCGCCCGGTATGGCGGGCTAGATCCAGTGTCCGCCAGTAAGTGCGGACTGGCCCTTGCGGCTAGTGGGCTGGACTTGGTAGGAATTGAACCAAGTCCAGGTGGCTCAGTCCGGGGAGATCGCGCAGTGGAGCGCGGCCTGGTTTCTCAGTCCGCCAAGCGTAGTAGAAGTGCTTTGCCTTGTTTGCTAGCTTGGGGATATGCGGACTGGAGGATTGCCCGTGCAGGAGCGTGCGGACTGGAGCTGGAGTCCGCTGAGTCCGGAGATGCCTTGTGATGAGGCAATGGACTCAGGAGTTGCGGACTGGAGTCTGCTGTTAGCGGACTGGATTGGCGTGTCCGCTAAGTCCGGAGGTGCCTTGGCAATGAGGTAATGGGCTTGGGATATGCGGACGATAGCCGGGTATCCGCTGAGTGCGGCAGGTGCCTTGATGGCGCGGTTGCGGGCTCGGGTTTTGCGGGCTGATGCCTTGTCCGCAGAATGGCGGATACGGCTTTTGTGGAGTCCGGCTGTGGTGGTCCTGGCTTGGTCTCTGGCGGCAAGGCGGACTGGATATTGGAGTCCGGCCTTGGAGAAGCTGGGGCGGACTGGCTATCTGCACAGGGCGGCGAACTGGCATGTGTGTCCGCGGGCTGGCGGACACATAAGTTCTTGCTGCGGGTTGTGGCGGTGATCCTATCGGGAAGGGCGGTGACCATACTCATCGTCGTGCCTATAAATAGGACCCATGTCACATCAGGAAAAAGAGGAACCTAGACCGAAGTAAGTGAACAGTTTTTGAGCTCGCGTAAGTTGCTACGGCCTGGACTTTGTGTCCGCGTGGATAGAGTTGACCCGGTTGTGCTGTGCAGGTTGTGCGGATAGCGCTGGAAAGCCAGGACTTGGCTCTGATTGCGGTCAGGGACAGTGCGGACTCTGCGGTTAAGCAACAGGCGGTAAACAGCAGGTCGCGGATAGCGGCCAGGCGGTCTTCTCTTTGGCGACTTGGTTCGGGGTTCAGGAAGTCGCCGGTTTCTGGCGGACTGTTCCATTCGGTGGCGCAGCTTGTGCGGTCTGGCGGCGTGCAGACCGGCGGTGAAGAGCTAAGCATTGGAGTAAGGGTGAGTCCGCGCGGCTTGGGTTGCGGTCTGGCGACCTGGCGGACTGAGCGGACTCCACAGCAGTAGGTCGGCGGCTTGTTGATTGAGTCCGCGCGGCTTGTTTTTTGTTCTTGTCTTTGTAACTGTCTCTGCTCTCCCGATGTTGGGTTTTGGTGAAGCATGTCTCGCCATGTATGTCTCGCCTTGTAAAGAAGTTTGCTCTTGATCAATAAAGAAGCTTGTGCTGTATGTGTTGCTGGTTGTTACTGCTTTGTTGAGATAACCACTGTTAACTCCACGATCCGGGAAAACTTTCAACATATAAGTGGGCGTATTCTCCTTCGGTTTGTTGAGTTTTCAGCAGGGTATCCAAGGGGGCGTCTGCGGTTTGTTGAATTTTAACATGGTATCAGAGGGAGGTTGTTGGAGTGGTCAAGCAGTGCTCAATGGAAGTAGTTGCTCGTCTGTCGAGGAAACCAGTGGTAGAACCATGGCAGTGGAGGATGCAAGTTGTCTTGGTATTGATCGTCTTACAGAGACGAACTGTGAACGGTGGAAGTCCTGTATGAAGAGCTTTCTTCTTGGTGAGGACCTTTGGGAGGTTGTATGCGGAGCAGGAAGACAAGAGGATACTGCTGGCAATGCTGAGGCGATGAGAGCTTGGAAGGAGGCAAATGCGAAAGCGGAGTCTATTCTCAAGCAGGTGATCTCATCGGAGCTCTTGGACCACATCAGTGGATGTCGGTCAGCTGCGGAGGTTTGGACTTCCCTTGATGGGTTGTTCAGGAAGAAGGTGAAGGAGGTTGCTGCTGATGATGGTCCCTCTACTTCATATCAGGAAGAAAGGAGTGTTACTCCTAGGCGTGATAGGAAGAGGAAGGAAGGACCACGGTGCTATAAATGCAAGCAGCAAGGTCATCTTCGGAAGGAGTGCAAGGTTACCTTGCTCTTGGCGAACGTTGCTCAGGTAGGGAGGAAGGAGAAGAACGTAGTTGGGACTTCAACTAGTTCTGGATCTGATCGGCTGGATGCCAATGATAGTGCAGCTATCTGGCATGAAATACTGGGGCATGTAGGGATGGACAAGCTGAAAGCAATGGCGGAAAGAAGACTCGTAAGAGGCTTGCCTAGATTGTCATCCTATGGCGATGGTCGGGGGTGTGCGGGATGTCAGGAAAGTGGAGCCTATCGCTTCATGGTCGACAAAGCACAAGCCAGGAGTAATGCACCATTGGCGGTTGTCCATTGTGCTCTGGTGGGACCGACCATCACGGCCAGTCTTGGAGGCAGCAGGTTCATGCTGATTTTGGTTGATGACTATTCTGGGTATACTTGGGTATACTTTATGAAGACGAAGTCCAGCATGGTACGCTTGTTTGTGGAGTTCAAGAAGCTTGTCGAAGGCCAGCTTGGCCGGAGGATCAAGGTGTTGAGGACAAGTTTCGGTGGTGAGTTTGACTCAACCAAGTTCTCACGCTTTTGCAGGAAGCAAGGGATCCGGATGGAGCTTTCTTGTGGACATACTTCACAACAGGGTAGTGTTGCAGCTCGGATGATCCGTTGGTTAACGGAGACCTGCAAGTGTTGGCTTCGGAGTAAAGGCGTTCCGAAGGCTCTTTGGGCGGAAGGAATGGCCTGTGCTGCTCATGTCATCAACCGGATGCCTCTTAGTCCGATCATAATGAAGACTCCTTATGAGCTAATGTTCGGAGTGAAGCCCTCAGTGAAGCACCTTCGGGTGTTTGGATCTACTTGCTATATACACTCTCCGGGTGCTCTCAAAACAAAGCTAGTCTTTGTAGGGTATGATGAGCAGAGAAGAAGATGGAGGTGTATGGATCCTGCGACGAAGAAACTCATAGTGTCGAGAGACATTGTTTTCGATGAGTTGACGCCGTATTGGGGTAGCTCTTATGTGGAGCTAGAGATAAGCAGGTCAGATGGTGGGCTGAAGGAGGCTGCTGCTAAGGAAGTGGAGTTGCCTGAGTCACCAGGTGCTCCAGGTTGTTCTAGCTCCGGGGCAAAGGCGTCAGAGTCAGGAAGAAGGGGGAGCGATGCTCCAGGACCTTCTGGCTCAAAGGCGGAGGCTTCCTGTTCAGGAAGCAAGGGGAGCGATGTTCCAGGCAGTTCATGTTCAAGAGGGAAGTCTTCTGGTTCAGGTAGCAGGGGGAGCGTTGCTCCAGGTGCTCTTGGTTCCAGTAAGGAGGCGTCTTGTTCAGGGAACAAAGGGAGCATTGTTCTGGGTTTGCCCGGGAACGGAGCTGGTTCAAAAGCAGCGGAGGTGGTTAGCCATGATCAGGTTCTTCGGAGATCGAAGAGGATCAGTAAGCCACCAGCTCGATATAGCGAAGGGAACACGGCGGACTTGGTCCCGTGTTTCCTTGTTAGCCCTCAGATCGAGCAAGGGACTTCTAGCTGTGAAGACCCCACTAGAATCAAGGAGGTGGTTGACACCAAGTCTGATGAGGTGACTTCTCTCAAAGGCAACGAGGCTTGGGCTTCTGGGTCCAAGGAAGTTGGTGATACTCCTTTGATGCATGAGTGGAGGTTGAAGCTGAAGAAGGCAGAGGGAAGCATGGCTCCTTTTGGGAGATGCTGGAGGGCTCCCTCATGGTCCATGATATGCGGGGCGAGGACTATGTCTTGGACATTTCTTCGTAGATGCTATCGGAAGGACCAGGTGCAAGGTTACGGGAGCTGCTGGAGTTATTCACCACTTCTCACTTCAAGGGGGAGTGTTGAATTCTGTGAAGTGAAAATGGTTGAATGGAAGGCTTGGGAAACCTATCCGCGCGGACTACGCGGACTGGGTTGGCGGACTGCTAGGTCGGCAGGGATGTTGCAGGCGGTTTGCTCTGTGGCGGCCTGGGCGGTCTGTTCGCGCGGACTGCGCGGACAGCAGCGGCGGTCTGACAGGCCAGTGTATGCTCAGCAGGCGGTTTACTCCCAGGAAGTAAACGGGCGGATAGGAATGTTATCCGCGGAGTCCGGCTTGAAGCGGACTGAAGTACTGGAGCTCGGCAGACCGGTTTGGCAGTTGCCTTGGTCTTGCTCTAGTGAAGCGGCAAGTGGAAGCCGCGGAGACCGCCGGTCAGCGCGGACAGGAACTGGAGGTCGCCCGGTATGGCGGGCTAGATCCAGTGTCCGCCAGTAAGTGCGGACTGGCCCTTGCGGCCAGTGGGCTGGACTTGGTAGGATTGAACCAAGTCCAGGTGGCTCAGTCCGGGGAGATCGCGCAGTGGAGCGCGGGCTGGTTTCTCAGTCCGCCAAGCGTAGTAGAAGTGCTTTGCCTTGTTTGCTAGCTTGGGGATATGCGGACTGGAGGATTGCCCGTGCAGGAGCGTGCGGACTGGAGCTGGAGTCCGCTGAGTCCGGAGATGCCTTGTGATGAGGCAATGGACTCAGGAGTTGCGGACTGGAGTCTGCTGTTAGCGGACTGGATTGGCGTGTCCGCTAAGTCGGAGGTGCCTTGGCAATGAGGTAATGGGCTTGGGATATGCGAACGATAGCCGGGTATCCGCTGAGTCCGGCAGGTGCCTTGATGGCGCGGTTGCGGGCTCGGGTTTTGCGGGCTGATGCCTTGTCCGCAGAATGGCGGATACGGCTTTTGTGGAGTCCGGCTGTGGTGGTCCTGGCTTGGTCTCTGGCGGCAAGGCGGACTGGATATTGGAGTCCGGCCTTGGAGAAGCTGGGGCGGACTGGCTATCTGCACAGGGCGGCGAACTGGCATGTGTGTCCGCGGGCTGGCGGACACATAAGTTCTTGCTGCGGGTTGTGGCGGTGATCCTATCGGGAAGGGCGGTGACCATACTCATCGTCGTGCCTATAAATAGGACCCATGTCACATCAGAACAGAGGAACCTAGACCGAAGTAAGTGAACAGTTTTTGAGCTCGCGTAAGTTGCTGCGGCCTGGACTTTGTGTCCGCGCGGATAGAGTTGACCCGGTTGTGCTGTGCAGGTTGTGCGGATAGCGCTGGAAAGCCAGGACTTGGCTCTGATTGCGGTCAGGGACAGTGCGGACTCTGCGGTTAAGCAACAGGCGGTAAACAGCAGGTCGCGGATAGCGGCCAGGCGGTCTTCTCTTTGGCGACTTGGTTCGGGGTTCAGGAAGTCGCCGGTTTCTGGCGGACTGTTCCATTCGGTGGCGCAGCTTGTGCGGTCTGGCGGCGTGCAGACCGGCGGTGAAGAGCTAAGCATTGGAGTAAGGGTGAGTCCGCGCGGCTTGGGTTGCGGTCTGGCGACCTGGCGGACTGAGCGGACTCCACAGCAGTAGGTCGGCGGCTTGTTGATTGAGTCCGCGCGGCTTGTTTTTTGTTCTTGTCTTTGTAACTGTCTCTGCTCTCCCGATGTTGGGTTTTGGTGAAGCATGTCTCGCCATGTATGTCTCGCCTTGTAAAGAAGTTTGCTCTTGATCAATAAAGAAGCTTGTGCTGCATGTGTTGCTGGTTGTTACTGCTTTGTTGAGATAACCACTGTTAACTCCACGATCCGGGAAAACTTTCAACATATAAGTGGGCGTATTCTCCTTCGGTTTGTTGAGTTTTCAGCAGGGTATCCAAGGGGGCGTCTGCGGTTTGTTGAATTTTAACATCAGCTTGCTGATCTCCTTGCTCCTTTAAGTTAGATGAGTATTAGTCTCAAGGCATTCAGACTTTGCAAGCAAGTTTGAGAGATGAAATCTCCTCAGCTTGCTTCCTAACACGTTACTTTCTTTTCTTCTGGGCTTCCAAAAGAGCACAATACTTGTCAATCAAATGACTAACTTCATCATAAAAATCTGAGGCACCCTCCTCATTAGATGATGAGAGTGTATTAGATTTTGCACTAGTTTCATAATCTGAATCTGATGAGGATTATGGAGCAAGAAGAATTACCGCATCAGGATAGGTATCATCCTGATCATCCTCATCTGTCATGGCCATGAGACCACAACTTTCTTCTTCTTCATTATCACTATTAGAATGTGACAAAGGAGCCTTGTTGCCAATCCTTGCCACAAGAAAGTCATCTTCTTTAGTAAGAGCAAAAAGCCCAATGTAGAATTCTTCTTTTGACTTAGATAAGTCAGAATCACTTTCAGTCTAGGTCTTTTCCTTCTTAGACAAGAAGGTCTTCTCAAACTTCTTTCTTTTATGATGCTTATTTTCACCGACAGCCTTTCTCTCTTTTATCTTATGGGGGCAGTCAACAATGACATGCCCAGATCTATTACACCAATATCAAATGATGTTAGAAATAAATTTGTTCTCTTTTGAGGCATACTTGTCCCCCTATGTCGTTTTGGAGATGGAAGGATTGTTATAGTCCTTTAGAGAGCTCGAGGATGAAAAAGTTTGTTCTTTCATTGCTTCCGTCCTGCCTGGCATCCTCTTGAACTGTTTGGAGAATGCCGCAAATTCCCCAACAGTCATCTCATCTTTTGAGGTGTTGGGCTAAGAGGTCTCAGATTCATTAACCCTTCTTGGAGGAGAGGGAATTCACTCCTAACTTCTCCTTTACCTTCAGCCTTGAAGCCACTGACTTCTTCTTTGAGTGTTACCTGGCAGCAACATCCTCCTCCTTTCTTTAAATAAGCTACATCTCATTAGATAGAAGCTTCCCAATTAGAGGATGGGGAGGAATGTTGGCCAGATTCCCCATCTTCCTAACGACGTAGATATTGGTGTCCTATTCTTTGGTTAAGGAACTCATGAATTTATCATTCAGCTCATAATTTGTAAAGCCTCTGCCATATGTCTTCAGCTTATTTGTAATTTTTAAAACTTTCTCATAGCATTCAGCAATGGAATCTTTCTTACCTTGCCAAAATGCCACATACTCCTAGTTCGGAAGGGAATTCATGTTATCCCTAACCTCTTCTGGTCCCTTCATATACACAATTAGTGTATTCCATACCTCCTTGGTAGTTTGGTAGTGGATAAGGTTACAGAAGGTGGAGTCATCTATAGCACTAACAATAATGTTCTTAGCCCTTTTGTCCATGGTGGCTTGAATAACTTCATACCTAGTCATTTCAGAATAAATCTTGGGTATTTTAGGATTTGAATTTATATAGGAGGTCATTATGGGGATGAATAACCCCTCCTCAACTATGATGTATATCCTTTGGGTCTGAAGCTTCCATAAATAGTTTGACCCTCTGTTTCCAGATGAAAAAATTCTCTTTTCTGCATATGGGGAGTTTCGTGGAGCTCACCTCCATATACCCTTCACTGGAAGTCATGGTGTTTAGACTAACTACCACTTTTAGGAACTTGGTTAGACTGTTAAGCATTTTTCAACCAACATCCCTCTTATATTACATGAAATAATATGGGTAGTCTAAAACACCTAGAGGGGGATCAATACAAGACCCTACCTTAGATCTATACAAGATCTTACTATAGGATTAACACTAAGACCTACACTTCGAGTGACCACACTCTTACAACTCAGATCTTAGAGAGATCTTACAACAACAAATATAATAGTTTGATTTATAGAAATTGACTCAACAAAGATTTTACTTGTGTAGCTTTGAGTCTTCATATACTTTCCAGAAAGCAAGCCTTCTTCTTGTTCAGCACCTGAATGGAGTAGTATTTAACTTGATAGTGGGTTCAGGGTTGTTCTTCTTATACGAAGAAGTGGCTTGATTTCTTCTTCTTCTATAACAGGAAGAACAACTTCCTATGGTATTGTTGTGTGAGCTAACTTGCAACACTTGCAACTGTCTCTTTGTTCTTTTCTTTTTACTTGATGGTTGGTTGATGCTGCTAATGACTTGTTAGCTATTATAACCTTGTTAGTGTTTGAAGAACCCCTCTCTTATCAATTTATACTTCTAACTCTTCTAACAGTTGAAAAAATTTAAAATACCAAGTCAAATCACCTTTCATAAAGGATTGATGTGACACTTGCTTTTGACACCCCATCATCTGAAATCACGTCTTTCTGAAGAAAAAACGATAATCATCCAAATCAGACTATATCATTTAGTGAATACTTCTCACAAAATGGTATTGTATTTCGTGCTAGAAAAAAATTCTTTGTTATTGATAAACCAAAAAATGTTGTGTGAAGCCTTATATCAAAACGATAATGTTGAGTCTTCTTTACTCATCAAAACAGTATAGTTCGGACATCAACAATCCTGAACTTAGACGATTTCTTACTTATAATCAAGTATACTTTTGGTCTAAACTGATCTCTTGGCCTATAGAGATTGACTTGTATATAAATTATTGAAAAAATAAATATCTCAATAGATTGACATCAAATACAAGATTTACTTATCATTGTAAAATGTACTTCTTCAAATCATGGAACATTAAGGGCAATTTTACCAATAGGCATAACTTAGGAAGTAGCTATGAATCACCACAACACCCACTACATCTTAGAGTCACCTCTCAAACAACCTATCAGTGTGCACTATTTGCGAGAAATGGAGGGATCCGCCACAAAATGATAACATCTACCACAACTGTGATAAAGACTCATTGATAACTTTATATTTAACTTTTTTTATTAAATAAATGGTTTTATTTTATTTACATTTTGTAAAATTAACTTCTAATTAACTTATTTTTGAATTTCATGTCAAACTTGGCCGCAATTAACATTTTGGACCTCATAGGAGGAATCTGGGCAATTTTTTGATAACTTTTGAGAAAATCAAAAGTTAGACACCTTGGTTATGGGAGTGACCAGGGGGCATGACTACTACCATGCACCATGCTTTGATTCCAGTGCACCAGATAATCTGACACACTGGATTAAATTTACACGTGCCCTATTACGGGCATGACAGGTGGGCCTGACCAATAGACGAAGGGGTGTGGCCCAGAATTCAAGATAGCCATTCACGCCAGCATGACATTTCACCGAACACGCCCTGGTCACATGCATGACTAGAGGGCATGAATTCTTCTTGAATTATCAGATTAAATGCAGATCACACTGTTTCCTACCTTTATCCAGACTAGGTCAAGATATGCCCTTGGTCATGGGCATGACCTAGGGGCGTGACTCTCCTGTTAATGCATTTGGTGGTTTTTCTCCTAATGTTTCATGAGCTTTTAAAGCGGCGGTTCCATTCTATACATGCCCTAGGTCAAGGGTGTCACCTAGGGGCATGACTCCCTAGAAAAATTTATATAAATTTCAGAGAAGTCCAGGAGCTTGGGAGTCAGATTTTGTAGTTAGTTTCTTGCACTACTTTCTTGTTTTCTCTATATTTCAATTTTCAAGCTACTACTATAGTCTTGGTAATATCTTCTGTTGTTATAATTTGTCTTTCAAGTAATTTCAATTCAAGCACATCTTTTAGCAATCATGTTTTCCTTTACTTTCATATGTGAATCCACCATCAAAATGAGTAGCTAAATTACTATTAACACCCGCTCAAAATGAACTTTTGAATGAAATAAACTTTGCGTTATTATTACAAATTTTAGCAAGCTTTCAACTTTAATTTTCTTCAATTTATCTTTGTTTTTTATTACGTTGGATCCATTTGTTGCAAGTATGCTTTTCAATTTGAGATCCGCTTGCTAGATGATAGAGAGATTCGTGCAAGCGAGAAGATCACTGAAAGATAAAAATAGTTGCACATACTTCTCGAGAAAGGATGACATAAATCTTCTGGATTGGAGTCAAATCAAACAGTGGGGGTTTCGACTGGCCCAGAGGTCTTAATCGATCAACCTAAGATTAGTTGTCAGCGTATTCTCGAGAGAGACAACTACATAATTTGGGAACTTCCACTATCGTAGGATTTTATTTTAGAACTTGCAAATTTTATCTTTCTTTAATGCTTATTTCAATCCAAAGGGATTCAAGATTGAGTGTTTTCTTTAATAATAGTCAATTTTTCTCTCTAGTTAAAAATAGTTTCTTTTTAGGTTTACAAACCTACCCAACTTTTCCAACCAATAAAATAATAGATCTTTCTTGTGAGTACAGGTAATCGAGAACCCAAGTGTAAATATGACACTTGATCATATACTATAAAAAGATAGGGACACTTGTCTAATCAATTTATTATTAAACATTAACAAACAAATTTTTGGCACCGTTGTTGGGAAATCAATGTTTGTAGATATTTTAAAAGCAAGTTTCTATTATTTTTATCTTTTTCTTTGTTTTCAAAACCCTAAAAAATAAAATCTTTTGTTAAAAAGTTTTATTTAAAATTTTTATAATTGAAATTTCTTGAGAAATGGACGTGTTGGATTTTCATCCCACAAGACCTCCTAGTACCTTGTGAACCTGTAATTGGGTAGTCCTTGGGAAATCTTGGAAATTCTATTTTATAAATATTTAATTATAAAATTTTTATTTTGTTTAGTGTATGACCTGAGAGAATCTGTTAGATCTATTTGAGTTAGATCCATAAATAAAGGAAACAATTCGACAATGCTTGTGAATCCGTGATCTTAATTATCAAGATTTAGTTGAGAAATCCGTAGGTGACACTCCTTTTCCTTCATCTTTACCTTCGTTGCCATCCATTCTTCCTTCTAATTTTCTTTCTTCCCCACTTCTTCTTCTTCTCTTTCTTCTTTTATGGGGAAACCCAATTTGAATAAAGCTGAAGAGCAGACCATGTCCAAATATGCTTAGTCAAATTTGGATGAGCCTCAATCTTATTGATGCGTGAAAACGAAGAGAGGAGAAGGTTGTTGCGGACACCAGCAGCTAACAAGAGTGTTCGGTCTCACAAGCAAGGATGATTGAAGAAGAAGTCTGATTGCGGGGATAACAGAGAGGTTAAGCTTCTGAGTGCTCGAGATTGGAGCAAACGCTTGATCAAGGGATGCAGGGATAGAGGAAAGGAAGAGGTTGTTCCTTCGAGTGTTGAGATGGTCGGGAAGGTGATCAGGAAATATCGATCAGACGGTTACTTTGATGGTTGTGTTTATAGGTTGATGCCATGAGAAGTGATTTGAGAAGAAGAGGGGGCCACTAGCAGTGGCAACAACAGACTTCGCTCGCTATGTATTAAATATCACACTTGCGACGGGCTTTACTTTGATTAGTATTCATTTATTACATCTTGAGTTGCACCTTTACATAGAATGCAAATAAAGGGTACATAGGGGGAAGCTGGCGGCTAAGGAAAGAAGTGGCCAGAGGAGATCGCGTGGACTGAGAAGTGAGGTCGGAAGAGAGGACAGGTGAGGTCGCGTGGAATGGAAAGCATAGTCCGCAAGGTCTGATGATTAACCTTGTTGGAGGTTGCCCTTGTGTCCGTGTCCTCCCGAATGAGAGGTATGGGGGGCCATTTATAGACCCGAGGAGGTATCGGGTTTTGGTAACGTCACCCCCGGTAAGGTGGTGATTCGTGCGAGTAGAACTTGGAGTCCACACCAGGTCGCGTTGTTAGGGACTTGTCCTCTGAATTTGATCCTTCTATTGGCGGACTAGGACGAGTTCGTCTCTGTTGTGCTGAGTGAGCCCGTACCAAGGTATGCAAGCTGAGAAGTTATCCGCCCGCTGCTGCGAAGAAGCGGTTGGAAAGCTTATCAGCGAACTGCGCATCGAGTCCGCCTCTAATGTAGGGAAGTTTGCTGGTGGAAAGCTAGAGGGCTCGGTGGTGGATTGGAAGAGTCCACCTAGCCCAAGGCGGACGAGATGATTCTGTCACTACTGTAGGCTTGTCTCTTGGTGAGTGGATGACGGCCTAGCGGACTGAAGAAGCAGGCTGCCACCTTTGCTGAAGTCTGCCTCATATTGTAATGGTCAGGCTTGCCACGCCTACTGGGCGGCCTCGAGGTTGTCAACCTCTTTTGGGCGGCCTTGAGTTGTCTTATCTTTGAGCTACCTGGAGGCAGGTTGTCTGGCCTTGAGCGACTTAGAGGCAGGTCGCCTAGCATTGAGCGACCTAGAGGCAGGTCGCCTAGCGAAGTGGCGGGTGAAGAATGTGACTCCTACCGAGCATGCAGCGATATGGCATTCTGGGCGGAGAGGATTTCTATTCCGCCATAGTTGGGTAGTCTACCTGTCAGAATGGAGAAAACCATGATGCGGTTAGCTGATCAAACTGTACGGCCTGCAGGGGCAAACTGAGGAGGTAGTCTGCAACCCCTACAGAACAAGCGGCTGCTACGCGACCTAGGCGTTCAGACCAGGGAGACTGCCCTAGCCGCGCGACCTGAGTGGATAGAGAAGTCTATCCGCCCACATAGACTGGTCGCGACCTCCAGGAAGAACCTGGGGTAGGCCGCGATTAGCAAGCTGACTACCTTGGGAAGGATTGCTGATTTCTGGGTTAACAAATCTAGTATTGTTTGACCCTCTATCGCGAACCATAACTTTAAGTTGAAGGCAAGCATCATTCAATATGTACAATAATATGTACAATTTGATGGGCTTTGGGATGAGCATCCCAATGCACATATTTCTAACATTTTAGAAATATGTGTCACATTTAAAATTTACGGGGTTTCTGATGTTGCTATACAACCTAGGATTTTTTTTTTCCTTTTACTTTGTGCATGAAAGAAAAATAGTGGTTGGGTTCTCTACCAATATGCTCCATCACTACTTGGGCGGAGATGGCAGAACATTTTCTTACGAAATATTTTCCGCCATTTAAAATGGCAAAATTGCACAATGATATTTTATTTTTCTCCCAAGTTGATACGGAAACATTATGTAACGCCCCCGAAATTTTAATAATTATTTTCAATCCTCTAATTATCATAACATTTAGTGTATGGGTGTTATGTTAGCATGGTGTTTAGCGGAGCGTCGTCATTAGTGCATTTTCATGTCCATATGGTCAAGATGACCAAACATTGAGGTTGACCAATTTAGATTTCAAGATAAATTTATAAAATTCAAAATTCATGTCTCTTAATTAAAATAAAATTTATTAATGAGGAATTTCTTTTTGCTAATCTCAAGTCAATTAAGTCAAAGAAAATCTTAGAAATGACCAAAAGCATTAAAATCCCATTTTGGGAAATAGATTTTTGTAATTTAAGAATGGAGGCCAGCTATAGTTTTTAAGATCCCGAGGTCTTTCTTCTTCCTCAAGCACCCCTGATAACAAGAAAGAGAGAGAAAGTAAGAGGCAGAAGATTTTTCCTTTTCCCGAAGAGTTCCATCCGCCCAATCGAGAGTTTTGATGCTCATTTTTCTCGACGGAGCCTAGATTTGGAAATCAATCATTGAGCTTTTCGCGTGCGTGGTAAGTATTTTTCCATTTTGTGAAGTTTTAACGCTAGGGTTAGCGTTCCTAATTTTTCTTTTTCCATACCTTCACATATTTTCTTGACGAGCCCGAGTGTGAACCGATCCTTGGTGTGGAGGGCTTGGGAGGCCGATTTCTTGTGGTTTGAAGTTTAGGAAATGACGGTTTGTTTCCCCTTGCATGTCCTTCTTTGAACCTCTGCTTTTTCCAATAAATCTACTTGTATATTTTTTTAAAAACTTAATTTTGTAAAGAAAATTCCATGGGCAATGGTTTTGACTAAATCCCTTCTTAATTGTTTTCATTATGAGTTTTATTGTTTTTTGTAGCATCAAATTTCTTTTTTTTTCTTCCTAATAGTTAGCAACGTATGTAAATTCTATATATTTGTTACCCATGGATATCCTCTGTGTTTATTTATTATGCTTTAAGTTAAAATTATACTATATGGTTCTTGATTTTCGCTCTAAGTTAAATTCAATTGCATGACTCAAATTTGATTGCATGCTCAAAATTTGACAGCATGGTTCATGATTTTTGCTCCAAGTTAAAATTTGACTGTATTACTGAACTTCGATTGCATGATCAAAATTCGACTACATAGTTTATGATTTATGACTCTAAGTTAAAATTTGACCGCATGAATCGAATTCGACTGCATGATCAAAAATCAACTGCATGGTTCATGGTTTCTACTCTAAGTTAAAATTTGCCTGTATGACTCAAATTCATTTGCATGATCAAAATTTGATTATATGGTTCATGATTTCTACTCTAAGTTAAAGTCATCTACATGACTCAAATTCAACTACATGATCAAAATTCGACTGCATGGTTCGTGATTTCTACTCTATCTTAAAATTTGACTACATGACTAAAATTCGACTGCATCGACTGCATGGTACATTTTCGCACTAAGTCTAAATTCGACTGTATAGTTAAATTTGACTGTATAGTTAAATTTGACTGCATAGTTAAATTCAATTGCATAGTTAAATTTGACTTCATAGTCCAATTTAAGCTACATAGTTTAGGATTAATGATAATATATAAGTATGTTTCTACTTAGGAACATCTGTATTGTTCCTTTCCAAATTCCTTAAATTTGGTGGTCAGTTGGTTTGAATGGGAAAGATGTCACCACCACGGTACCTATTTTATGTTATGATAATTTGTTGGACTGTGGGTGATAGTGAACTATACCACCGCCATAGTGCCTGTTTGAGAATAATTATACCAGTTGACTTGGTTTTTGGACTGCTGGGTTGTGTTAGAAAGATTACCACCAACAAAGTGTTTTTTTTGATGTTTTGCACTATTGTGTTGTGCTGGAAAGATAGACACCCATACAGTGCCTTTTTGGCATGATTTGGTCTGATGGTTTATGTTGGAATATGAGCCACTGCCTCAGTACTAAATTATGGTCGGTGTTAAAGACAAACTTTCTCGAGCAAATCAGTCTCAAATATATTTATACATATATATCTATACAATTATAAGATAGATCTTGATGCACTAAGTGCAAGCTTTCCTTTTGACTAAACTCTTATGTACTATTATACTTACTATTTATGTGGCTTTTGTTGAATAACCTTATAGATTATGGTTTTTGCTAGCTCTTTCTCATTCTTTACATAGGGATTATTTTCTTTTTAATGCCTCAGGCTTTCAGCAGTAGTATTCAAAGTAGTTAGAGTTCGTGACTCCAGGCTTGGTCTTGTAGTGCTTGTTCTTCCCCTCATCATATGAGGTAGTTGCTGGTGTCATTTCAGATCAGACTTGTGTTTAGTTTCTATGGGTTCATGTCAAGTTGTTGACGCCCATAGCTTTTGTTTTCTGTTGTTGGACTTTTACTGGGTCTTTTGCACTTGCGGGTTTTATTCCTACTCGCTCTCTAGGAATGCTTTATGTTACGATATATGTTTTGTATTTTTAAATATAAATGTTGCATTCTTGTTTAGACTCATAACATCTCTTTAAACTATAAGTCACTCTATTTTATGAACTATAAAACTCTTTTTCTACCCATACTAAATTAAGAAAATTGCACATCAATAGCATGTTTGTTAGGTCCTCATGCTCATGTAGGATAAAATAAAGTAAGTATTGGGTCCATTGATCCCTATGTCATAAATTTTTATGAAGTCAAACAAGTCAATGACATACATATAAGTTGTATTTGATTTGTGTTTAAGTTCATGCATGCATGCTAGTCCTCATCACAATGATTGGATAGGTGGACACCAAGTAGGATGCTGGTATGGCAGAAATTCTACTAAGTCCACAGGCATTGAGTGGAGCAAGCTCACTCAATGCTAGAAATCAAGGAAAGATTGGAAGCTAGAAATTTTGTTAAGTCCATAAGCATTGAGTGAAGCCAGTTCACTGAACGCCATATTCCAAATAAATGCGCTGAGTCAGGTGTGGACAGTCAAAGGCTAAACATCAGCAAGCAGAAAAATTGACCAAGTACATGGGCGTTGAGTGATGTCAACTCACTCAACGCAATATAGCTTATTCGTCGAGTAAAGCTCATTATGTCAAAGCCACAGAGACTCTGTCCAAGAAAAAGATTCTAAGTACAAAGGCTTTGAGTGAAGCCAGTTCACTCAACGCCAGATGACAGAAGCATCGAGTCATGCTACTATAGTCAAAGCCTAAGAACGAAGAAGACATAAAGAGGATAAGTACAAAAGAGTTGAGTGATGAAGCTTCACTCAACGCTCCCAATGCCTCAGCATGCTGGCAAACTTCAGTGTTACAACTAAGTATAAAAGCGTTGAGTGATGAATCTTCACTCAATGCTCTCAATGCTAAGAAGAGGAGAAGCAGACAAATTTAAATGTATTGAGTGATGAAGCTTCACTCAACGCTCTCAATGCTCTCAATGCTATATAACTAATAGCGTTGAGTGATAAAGCTCTACTCAATTCTCTCAGCGCCTAAGATGCATAATGGTTCTGGCAGATGACTAAGGGTTTTGGCATTGAGTGAAGGTCATTCACTCAATGCACTCAACTCCTGTGTTGATTCTGAGTAATTGGTTACGTCCAGAAAGGGTGATGTCAGCATGAGTTAGCAAAGGTCAACAAAGTTAACACATTTAAAATTCTTTGCGTGAAAGATGCAGTATGCCTTTAATGATGCCGACGGCCAGCTATTCGATCTTCTATAAAAAAGGAAGGTGATATATCAGCAATTAAAGCTGGGCCCACATCGGAAAGAGTCGTTGATCAGCGAAATATAAAAAGAAAAATATTGCCAGACAACAAGAGAATAATTATGATTTTCTGAGTACGCATAGAGGAGGAACTTCTTCTTCTTCCTCGCCATTATTATCAAGCTCGAAGAACAAGTTCTTATTAGTTGATATGAAAGCTTAAACAGATAGCTGCTTCGATTTTCATCAGTGACAACAAAATAAGAAGTGATTTCTGATTAAGAGAAAAAGGAGAAGCAGAACTTTCATATTTCTACAGTTAAAGATAGTTGTTTGAGGAAGATTCAAAACTGTCAAATCCACAGTCTTCAACAACAGATCAAAGTCTTCATTATGAGTCACTTCCAACACAGCAGCCAAAAACTGAAGATCATTTAACTTGTTGTTGTGAAGAAGCTAGGGCAGATAATTTCTCATCCCAGGATGTAAGACACGAGGAAATCTCTCTGGAGTCAATCATCTTAACCTCATTTTTATTTTTTATAGGATCCAATCTTGGATCTGAGTGTAAGATTCTTGTGTGAATCCGAGTTGTAGGCCTGTGTTATAATGGCTGAGGTAGGATCTAGTTTGAATCTGAGTGTAGGGATTAGGCCTAAGTTGTAAGATCTTTTGGATCTGAGGTAGGATTGTCCTTCCAGCCTGAGTGTTAGGGCCTTTGGGGCCTGAGGTAGGTGATTGTTTAAACACTGAGAGGTAGGGCCTAGTGCCTGAGTTGTAGGTCTTGAAGGAGACTGAGTGGTCCTGCGGGATCGTATTGAAAGCTCCTTAGAGCTAAGTATTGGTGAAGAGCCTTATCTAACACATTGTTAGAAAGGCGGGAGGGATAATGGACGTACCAATAATCTTTGTAACCACTATAAAATATGTGTGTCTTCTATGTGTGTATCTTGAAAGCCAAACAAACTAATCACAAAGAACAGGATAATCAGGTATAAGTCTAGATAACTTAAAAAAGACCAAAAACCTATTCACCCTTCCCCCAATCTAGGTGTTTAGCTGACCTTAAAAACAAATACTTTCAAGTGGTATCAGAGGGAGGTTTCTCAAGGAAGGCTTAACAGTTTGAGTAACATCTCCAATTTTAGCCACAAGTCTGTCCTTATGGGTTCAGGAGTGAACTATAAGGAGCTGGGTGCCATGAAGATTCAAATCTATAGGAGGGAAGGGTTTGTTGCATACGTTGTGTATGTCTCTAACTAAGATATTTGAAAAAGGTTTTGACTTCTTCAAATAGGGGGAGATTGTTGGGTCCATTGGTCCCAACATCCCAGATTTGTAAGAAGTCAAACCAGTCAATAACATACATATAAGTTGTATTTGATGTGTGTTTATGTTCATGGATGCAGGCTAGTCCTCATCACATTGATTGGACAGGTGGACACTAAGTAGCCTGCTGATCAGGTACAAATTCTACTAAGTCCATAGGCGTTGAGTGGAGCAAGCTCACTCAATGCCACAAGTCAAGGTCTGCTAAGTCCACAAGCAATGAGTGAAACAAGTTCACCCAACACCATATGTCAAATAAAAGCATTGAGTCGGGTGTAGACAGTCATAGGCTAAACATCAGCAAGCAGAAAAATCGACCAAGTCCACAAGTGTTGAGTGATGTCAACTCACTCGACGCCATACAACTTATTCGTCAAGTAAAGCTCATTATTTCAAAGCCACAGAGACTCTATCTAAGAAAAAGATTCTAAGTACAAAGGCATTGAGTGAAGCCAGTTCACTCAACGCCAAATGATAGAAGCGTCGAGTCATGTTGCTGCAGTCAAAGCCCAAGAAGAAAGAAGATAGAAAGAGGCTAAGTACAAAAGCATTGAGTGATGAAGATTCACTCAACACTCTCAATGCCTAATATGCAGAATGGTTTTGGCATTGAGTGAAGGCCATTCACTCAATGCACTTAATGCCTGAGTTTATTCTGAGAAATTTGTTAAGTCCAGAAAGGGTGAAGATAACATGAGTCAGTAAATGTCAACAAAGTCAATACATTTCAAATTCTTTGCGGGAAAGATGCAGTATGCCTTTAATGGCGCTGACGACTTGCTGTTCGATCTTCTATGAAAAAGGAAGGTGATATATCAGCAATTAAAGCTAGTCCTACGCCAAAAAGATCCGTTGATCAGCGATCTATGAAAAGAAAAAGATTGCCAGAGAGTAAGAGAATAGTTAGGGTTTTCTGCATACGTATAGTGGCAGAATTTGGTCTTCTTCCTCACCATTATCATCGAGCCTGAAGTACAAGTTTTGATTAATTGACCTAAAAGCTAAAATATATAGCATCTGCAATTTTTATCAGCGACAACAAGATAAGATGTGATTTTTGAGGAGAGAAAAAGGAGAAGCAAAACTTTCTTATTTTTGAAGTCAATGTTAGCTGTTTGTGGAAGATTTAGAATTGTCAAATCCACAGACTTCAGCAGCAGATCAGAAAATTAATTCTGAGTCACTTCCAGCACAGCAGACCAGAACTGAAGATCTTTCAACTTGTTGCTTTGAAGAAGCTAGGGCAGAGAATTTCTCAGCCTAGGAAGTAAGAAATAGAGAAATCCCTCTGCAGTCAATGATCTGAACCTCATTTCTATTTTCTATAGGATCTAGTCTTGGATCTGAGTGTAAGATTCCTGTGTGAATCTTAGTTGTAGGCCTGTGTTATAAAGGCTGAGGTAGGATAAAGTTTGGATCTTAGTAAGGGCTAAGTCCTGAGTTATAGGATCTTTTGGATCTGAGGTAGGGTTGTCCTTCCAGTCTGAGTTATAGGACCTTTGGGGTCTGATGTAGGTGATTGTTTAATCACTGAGAGGTATGGCCTAGTGCCAAGTTGTAGGTCTTGAAGGAGACTAGTGGTCCTGTGGGATCGTATTGTAAGATCCTTGGAGCGTAGTATTGGCGAAGAGCCTTGTCTAACACACTATTAGAAAGGTGGGAGGGACAGTGGACGTACCCATAATCTGGGGAACCACTATAACATATTTGTGTCTTCTATATGTGCATCGTGAAACCCAAACAAACTAATCACAAAGCACATGATAATCAGGTATAGGTCTAGGTAACTTAAAAGAGACTAAAACTCTATTCACCCCCACCTCCTCTAGGTGTTTAGCTGACCTTGAAAATAAAGACTTTCAGTAAGCAATGTATTTTTATCTACTACGAATATATTTTTTTACTTGTAAACAAGTTGATCCATTGAACCGAGGGAGCCGGTTCCTTAAGCTCTAAATTTAAAATTATGTTTCTAAAACTTAAAGCACATGTTTTTATGCAAAATAGATGAGAGTGCTATTTTTTACCGAGTATCTAAAGTTATCCCTTGTATGGCATGACATCATGTCACGTATTTTATGTTACTCTGATAATATTCAAATGTTGAGAAAATTCGGGCCGTGACAGTTGGTATCAGAGGGTGGTTAGGTTTGAATTAGAAGGTTGGAATTTTCTTGAAACAATAGTTTTTAAAACAAATTCCACATTTATCTTATCTCATTTCATTTGCATAGACTCATAAATGTGTCATCAGTATATCTTGGTGAAAGTATGAACACTACACTCATAAGCATGACATAAGTCTATGAGACATATTATGTAGTATGAGATGCATAATATGTTTTTGTATAAGAATGCTAAAATAGATAACAACATTTGTTTGTTAAGTTGAAATGGGTGACTTAATATTATCACATGGATACCTTTTAGATTTTATTTTTCACATTACATGTGATATTATAGTACATAATACATAATATTTTATGTGTATTGCCTGGAATAGGAGTTTGGTTGGTATATTCCTCAAAGTTTTTTCTGGAGGGGGGCCTGACTAGAGATTTAAATTATTTTCAAATACTTTGATTAATTTGCAGAATTTACATTTATATTAACTATAAACCAGAATCAGATATAGTTAATTAAAATCACAGCACAACAACACGAAATAAGAAATAAAAGCAAAATAACATCAGATAAGATGATTATTATGGTTCCCCCTCAATTTAGGTATATCCACTCTTCTATCCCCTTGGTAGGAATTCACTATCACAGTGTCTGAGTCTTTTGATCCGGAGACTATTAGAACCACACTAGATCTTTTGATAAAGAGATCTTGAAGCAATTACAATATGAGTCTTTTCTCAAGGAGACACTTAGAACCTTACACTGAATCCTTTGCATAGGGATTCTTAAAACACTTTTACTCCAATATAAAAAGAAAATTAAGAAATGATTTGAGTTAAGATGATTCTTCTCTTTGTGTGCTCTCTTCGGATTTCAGATGACAATTAATCACGATCTCTGGAACTTCGGATGAATCTATGAATATTTAAATAATAATGATTATGGGCACAATCTATAAATGATCTTTCAAACTTTTTCTCTGAATCTGTTGTAACTTTCTCTTAAGAATAAGTAATAATTCTCTTATCAAATTACACAAATAACAAACCAATCGATTGATACTGGAAGATATTCAATTACAGATAATAATATTCCATGCTTTCTATGTCTAATTCAATCTTCTCACGATCTGAAATGATTTTCTCGATGTTTTACTATTGATGATTGATAACCTATAATTATTTTTGATCATATGTGATTCTCTATATTTTTTTGTATCTCATCATATATATATATATAGATCGACATCCTCTAATGTCTCCAAGTATTTGTTATGTAAATCCATTCTTGATGTAATTCAGATTGAAGCCACAAAACAAATTCTGTTAAGAAATCTAATCGACATAACGTCGAGTTCTTGTTGAAGCAACATTGATTTCTTACCGTTTGTCTGAAAATCTTTGTAGTCGACATTCCATCTATATCATGTCAAAGTGTATGTTGATTTAATACTCAAGTGTCGTCGACTTATCTAAATTAAGTTTCCCTGACATCAATTCGAAGTAACATCAAATTCCAGTCAATGTTGCATCGAGATAGAGTCGACGCATATTAGCAATTCTTATTTTTCTCTTCAATTCAGTATTCCTAGTATATATATCCTTTATATCACTAACACCCTTGGACTTCTGAGACAAAACTACACTCACTATACAGCATGGGTAATAGATCTATGATATAAAATAACTAAACGTAATTGTTAAGCTAAATCATAAGGGTTTTTCCCAACAATCTCCCCCTATTTAACTTAACAAATTCTTCAAAACTTTAAAAGTGATTTTACAAATCTACAACAATAAATTATTCAAAATTTTGATTGAGTGTGTACTCATAGTAGATAAGAATGATAAAGGACATAGAGGCAACTGAATATATGAGATTTCCATAAAGTTTTTTAAAATTTTGTACCTTCTGTATATATTTCTTCTAAGAAGGATTTTTTCCTTTTTTTGGGTGAAAACTTTTACATCTTTACTAAACTTTTTAACAAATTAATCTTAACATTCCTCTTGAGCTATCATATCATCATCCACAACTTCTCTAACAATAAAAAAATGAACGAAATTATTTTTATAATTAATCCCCCTAGACTAATACATCAGAATAATGACTAACTTGATCATTTTTATAATCTATTTCAATTTAAATAGATTGATTTACAGCTGTTTATCCTTTTCCTCTCTGGATAAAAGAACTGTGTGTTCCTAAGGAGAGCCTCATCTTCTTTTAAAGGTTGTATGTAATAGTCTTCCTCAGATATCTCCCCCTTCTGAACCTCATGAGCTAAGGTGGTTAAGAAACATCTTGTTACTTTTGTGGAGACTAGATTATTCTAAATATTTTTTATAGATGTTTGTACCATAGAAATTTGAATTTGCATATTTTCAATAGAGGATTTGCAATTTAAAGAATGTTAACCTATAAGAGATGTCAATGAAGTAGTTTTTTGTTGTATGTTTTGAAGAACTATTTTGTTAATATACAATGTCTGTAATGTTGATGCTGCAACATGACTGTGTTCAAGAGAAAGTTGATCATTATGGTGTTGCATATTTGTATTTGTACTTGGAAGTTCAATGTTGATATTGATCTAAACTTAGCCCTGGAATAACGTTTTGTTATGGAAGCTTTGTTGTAATTATGGGAATTACTACTTCATGAGAATCATTAGATAGAGATGTTTCTATTATTGGAACTATCTCATCTATTAACAGTGAGGAGGGGGAGAAACTTCTATCTTTGAACCAGGTTTTAGTATTTGTCTAGTTTTCTTTGAGAATAAAGCAATAATGAGTCTCTTTCGAGGCGGTATATTTATTCCTTTTGATTTGCACAGAGTAGGGTAGTGTAATTTTAATATCTGACTCATAAAGGTCATATATCCATTATCTTTATGATTGTACTTATGTCCTATAAGATGCAGAATACACTTACTCCAATTAATCTACTTTTTAAAACAAGAATTCCCATCAAATATAGTTGAGCTTTATGAACACCATCATGTACTGTTATCTTGCACATCAGCACCATTCCCACTATATCAGTAAGAAACTCATATCTTCTGAAAAATACTTTTTTTTTCATATGAATTGGTTTATCCGTAGAGAAATTCATCTTTACCCGAGCATCCTTAATTTCTTCTTCAGTGAGTTTAGCATCTCCTTCTCTTGATGGAAGATCAAATGTTATCTATATAAGTTTTGTAGTTATACTGACCTCTAATCCATTTATCTACCCCCATCATTAAGCAATCTTCATCTATTATAACTGAACTACTGAACACAGCTAATTCCACAGAATATAATAAACATCCTTTTGTGATTAGATTATTTAAACCAACGTATATAGATAATTGGAAAATTCCTTTGAATTATTCTCCTACAACTGCAAATGATTCAAGATTAATACTAAATCCTTAATTTGTCTTGATTAACATTAGAATCCCTACAAAAGTACAAGAGTGAATGAAGAGAAAGAGTAGAAAGAAAGTAGAGCAGGAAGATGAAGAGTTTGGAGAGAAATAGATGATACATCAATAAATTAGGGCATAAATAATTTTGTTAGTCGACGTAGTGTTGATTTCTTTTCAATGTATAAATAAGTATGATAATTGACGCATGCATTGAATGAAATTAATGTTGTGTAGAATGGATCTACTATTCTTCATAAGCAATGTCTCTTAAATGTTATGTCAAATAGAATTTGAGGTTCCATCGATTTCTATTCAATGTTACGTCAAGTGCGGGCTTAAAAATTTAATTTGTATTCAGGTTTTTCCCTACAATATTTGTAGTCAACATTAAGACATTTAAGATTACTGAGCTTCATCATGCATACCCAAAGCATTGATAAAGTAGTTGTGCTTTGCGTCATCAAGAGGCTTAGTGAAAATATCTGCCTTCTGATTTTCAGAAGTCACATATTCTAGAGAAACTTTCCCTTTTTCAACATTATCTTTAAGAAAGTGATGTCTTCTCTCTATATGCTTTCTCTTACTGTGCAAGTTAGGATTTGACGCAATTAACATAACACTTGAACTGTCATAGAATATTGTGGAATTGAAAAAAATTATGTTATAATCAAGTTATTGATTCTGCATACATAAAATCTCGGAATAACAACTTCAAACAGCAATATATTTTGCTTTAGTTTTAGAATTAGAGACTGATGTCTGCTTCTTACTAAGCCAAGATATCAGTCTAGCAGTTGGGAATTGACAAGTTCCTGAGGTACTTTTTTTATCCAATATACATTCTGCATAATCAGCATCTGAATAACCATATAGTTCAAATTTTAATTCTGCTGGATACCACAATCCCATTACAGATTGTAACAGCCCAATTTTTATCAGCAGGCAAATTTTCGGGTGACACGGCCTGGGACACGGGCGTGTCCCAGGGCATGTCCTTCTGTCGATGAATGTTGTTCGACGATCGTCGAGTGTCGAGTGTCGAGATGGGGTCGACGTTTGTCGAGCAGTGAACACAGCCTGTGACACGGGCGTGTCACAGGGCGTGTCCCTTTGGTTAAACGACCTCAGCTCGACGACTTGGAGATGGGGCGTGTCGAGTGTAGTGTATGAGCACACGGCCTAGGACATGGGCGTGTCACAGTCCGTTTGAGTCTCGGGTGATTTTGAGATTTTTCAGCCTGATGAACACGGCCAGAGACACGGGCGTGTCTGAAGATGTGTTAGGTGACACGGCCCATGATATGGGCGTGTCTTATGGGCGTGTTACTGTTCTAGATAAGTCGGTTGAACACTACTTGAGGCACACGGCCCGGGACACGGGCGTGTCACAGGCTGTGTCATGCAAAATTTATGCTTTTTGGTGTAATTGTGGCCATCCATTCCTTCCGCCTGGATCAAAGGGCTGAGAGGCCTCCCTGTCCTCTTAAGGGCGAGAATGGGTTGGGGAAACTCATTTGGCTTTTGACTTTCTCTTACTACACTTCTAGAGAGAAAGAGAGAGGAAGAAGGAGGAGGAGAGGGGGCTGAGCACCGGTGGTGCTGCGGTTTACCGACGAGAGATCCGAGGCCAACATTACGGAGGAAAAGCCATTGTGAGTCGTTCGAGCCAGCTTAGAGCTCATGGCAGCAAAGAGGTCTTCAAGGGTAACGACTTTTCTTCCTAGCAATGTGAAGGCTTCTTTTTGGCATATGTTTTTGTTTCCACCACCAAGAGGTGGCTGATGTTTGGAACCTTTCGGTGATTCATGAAATCCCCTTTTGTTGGCATATAGATCCGGAATTGGAGTACGGAATAGGCATGCTGTGTGAGCCCATCTGGACAGGTTGGTCTGGATTGGTGATGTTGCATACGAGTCGGAGAAGAGTCCGTGATAAACGTGTAGTTTAAGGAGTCAACGGGTTATGCCTGTGAAGGGTAGTAGCAGGAAGTACTGGAGTGGTAATCCAGGAAAATATCCGTGTATGTTTATGTTATTGGGTCATACCTATGAATGAGTAGCAGGAAGTATTGGTGTGACCAGGAAAGGCCCTTTGTGATGCTTGATGTCGTAGGTGGTACCTGTGAAGAGAGTAACAGGAAGTACTGGTATGCCCAGGAAAGACCCCTGACATTTGTGATATTGCGGTGACATACCTGTGAACAAGGAATAGGAAGTACTGGTGTGCCCACGAAAGACCCGCTAAGATTGTGAGATGAATGGGTGTACTAAAAATACCCAGGCTGAATGCCAAGAACAGGATTGGTGAGACCGACCCGCGCCTTTGATTAAGCCGCGAGTACGACGTACTCGGTAAGGCAAGGCGATTTGAGCAACGGGGGGTGGAGGATCCGACCTGCGTTATGTCCGTCTGATGTGGACCAGAAGGTGTGGTCTGTTGGAGCACATAGCAAGAGTCTTAGGCCTGCGCGCCATGATACAATGGGTGGCTACGAGCCATCCCGGTGTAGTAAGACTAGAACTCCGGCTACACGCCATGGAGTAAATACTCAAGAGAGTTACCGTTGGCTTGTGACCCTGATACAGTGGTGGGCAAGTGCTTTGCCAGAACACCAAGAATGTGCCCTGAGTGCACGGAATGTTGGGCCGGGTGGCAAACGGTTGTGATGGCATGTGTGCGTGAAAGCACCTTATATGAGATTTTGCATGCTTATGATATGCTATGCCTGCAGGGAAGATTATCGCTACCCGAAAAAAGGGGTAGAGTCATTATAATTTGGTCAGCTGAACGGTGACCGTTGCTTCTGTTTGCCACCGTTGGGTGGATTGTCCTGTACAGGTGTCGGAGAGCCAAGCGGGATGCATAAAGGTTGAGGTCCCTGCCGCTGCAGCTGCTTACTAGCCCTCGAAGGATATTTGGAATGCTTGTTATGTTTCTTTTATTGTGGCCAGCCTGCGCGCCAATGTTTAGGCCACTGTTTGAAAGCCTTGTAAGGCCATAAGGCCAATGATGTTTACGTTTACATGGTGTAAGACATTCCTATCATATATACAATGTGGATTTGTTTTATATGTTTGACATTCAAGGGTGGAGTGCAAGTGTGATAGGCTTCCGCTAGAATGTAGTGTGTTAAGATATGCTGCGCTGCTCTGATATCATCCCGTACATTCACCGTCTGTTTTGTGATATATCCTGTGGGGCCCCGACCGGACCTTCTAGGATATACCATATGAACGGATGGGGTTGTTACATTTTTGGTATCAGCTGTCTCGGTATTTTCCACTTGAAGTCGTGGTCGACTTCTTTTGTAGGGTGGCGAGCACGTGTTTGTGCAAACCATGGTTTTACGAATAAACTCTTGAATGTCCATGATAGGAATGCAACTTGTTGTGTTTGGGTAACCTACGTGTTCCTATTTTGTGTTGTTTGCTTGTGTAAGGCCGCTAATGTGTGTCTTGTCCACCTTTAGGTGACACGGAGTGGAGCTGGGCAGTCAGAGCCCCAGCATTCTGATGAAAGTACGGAACCAGCCGCGTGCCTACACCTCCACCGTATGCTGAACATGTGTGTTTAGTTGCTGAGGCTTTATTTTCCATGATCCAAGGTCGGCCACTTGGGCAGGAACAAACGGCTGTGAGGCCAGAATAGGTGGCGGCGAGGCCTAAACCTGTAGTGGATGTGGCTCCCCGAGCGGCTGAGAAGCAGCTGACGCGGTTTATGAGTTCCCACCCGCCTACGTTTTGGGAGCAGGAACTCCTATGCAGGCTGAGGATTAGCTATCGCGCGTCAATTGAATTATGACGGCAATTGGATCGGGAGGAGCATCAGAAAGTTACCTTAGCTACCTTCCTGCTTGAAGGAGAAGCTAGATTGTGGTGGGATGAGATGGAGTTGTATCACTTGGGCGGGTCGCCCCTTAACACAAGTATCGATGGAAGAATTCTCCCGACTCTTCCTAGTGAAGCACCTTCCTGCGGTGCAAAGGATTGCCATGGAGAATGAATTCCAAAGGCTGACGCAAGGTGATGGCAGTGTTTACGCATACCTGCATGAGTTTTACTCGCTTAGGGCTGTATGCGGGTTCTATTTTGCTGATGAGCAGAGGAAGACAAATCGGTTCTATGAAGGACAGAGGGACGAGTTGAGATTCCCGGTTTCTAGTTCTGTGAAACCAAGGCTTCCAGGCATTGGTCGACACTACAAGCGCATCGGAAAAAGACATGAAGAGGGTGCAGGGGAAGAGAGCTTTGGCTATGACGCAACCGGAGTGGAAGGTGCCCCGATCTGGGAAACCATTTTATAAGAAGAAATGGGGCAAGAAGTCCAGGATAAGTGGACAAGCTCCTTCATCAGTTACATCGGGAGCAACATGGGGGGCTATCTCAAAGCCGGATACTCGTATATGCTATATTAATTGTGGTCGGGTGGGGCATATATCGCGCGAGATTGTCGGATGCCGCCAAAGACTCAAAAGAAGGCGGGAGCGTCGTATACAGAGAAGGGCAAGGCAGTCGTGGACTCATATGCCTCAAAGGCGCAGCCCCGGGTCTACAATCTTGGCCTGCAGGAGGCCATCAAGCAGAGTGACGTCGTCACAGGTATGAGTTTAGTTTTGCATATGCTATTGTTGTATGCTTTGCTTAGTGCATATGTGTTTGTGGTTTGTGTGTGTGACATGCTTATCATAGGCTTTGTGATGATTCGGGACACGCTGGCGCGAGCACTATTTGATACAGGTGCATCGCATCTTTTCTGTATGCGAGTCATAGTTCATAGCGCAGCTTGGGATACCTAGTCATGCAAAGATAGATAGCGTCAGAGTGGTGTTGCCGAATGGCTGTTGGATGCTTGCGAATCAAGCTTGCGATATGGCGGTCCAAATAGGAAGTTGGGATTTTCATTTGACTGCTTCTGTATTGCCGATATCGGAATTTGACGTGATTTTGGTATGATATGGATTGGCTTGCGGAGCAGCATGCCATGATTGATTGCCAGTCCAAAGAGATCACGTTGGGCCAGAATACCAAACAGGAGACAAAGTTCGTGGGTATGCGAGGAGTAGGCGGGACGTTGATGTTTGCACTACAGGTAGTCAAGGCTGTTCAGAAGGGTGCGGAGTGTTACTTTGCACTGATTCAGGTGTTGAGCCTAAGGCCAGTGTGTGCGCGGTTCCGATTGTGGCAGAATTTACAAATGTGTTTCCCATAGATCTCCCTGGTCTACCACCCCAGCGGGAGATTGACTTTCACGATCGATTGGTGACAGGTGCGAAACCTATGGCCCGCTTGCCATATCGCGTCATGCGGAAAGAGATGGTTGAGTTGAAGGTCCAACTACAAGAATTGCTGGAGCAAGGTTATATACGCCCAAGCATGTCACCTTGGAGCACGCCTGTAGTTTTGTAAAGATGAAAGATGGTGGGTTGCGGTTATGTATTGACTACCGTGAACTGAATAAGCTGACTGAGAAGAATAGATATCTGATACTCCGGATTGATGAGTTATTCAATCAGCTGGTGGTCTCGACTGTCTATTTGAAGTTGGGACCTGAACGTTTCTTGTTATTACCAGTGAGAATTCTGGAAGGTGGACATTCCAAAAACCGATTGGAATGCGTTACGGGATTATGATTCACAGTCATGCCATTTGACATGCAATGCACCCTTGGTGTTATGGATTTGATGCACCGCACGTTCCGAGAGTACCTGGATCTGTTTGTGATCGTGTTCATTGATGATATCCTGGTGTACTCGAAGTCAGAAGTTGAGCATGAGACTCACTTGCGGTTGGTGTTGAATACATTGAGGCAAAATCAGCTCTATGCCAAGTTCTCAAAGTGCGAGTTTGGCTATCGTCGGTGGCTTTTCTGGGCCACATGGTGAGTGGAGCGGGCATTGCAGTGGATCCAGCGAAGATAAGGGTCATACAAGAGTGGCCAATGTGTCTTCCGTGGCCGAAGTCAGGAGTTTCCTTGGACTTGCGGGCTACTACCGAAGATTTGTGGAAAACTTCTCGAGGATTGCTTTGCCGCTAACCATGTTGACGCGAAAAGATCAGAAGTTCGTTTGGATGCCAGAGTGCGCACGAGCTTTTGAAGAGCTGAAGGTTCGGTTTACCATGGCGTCGGTGTTGTCTTCGCCGAGTGGGATCGATGAATTTGTTATTTACAGTGATGCCTCAGGAAGCGGCTTGGGCTGCATTCTTCTGCAGAATGGAAAGGTAATTGCTTATGGCTCACGCCAGCTGAAGGTGCATGAGCGAAATTATCCCATCCATGACTTGGAGTTTAGCGGCAGTGATTTTTGCACTAAAGTTATGGCGACCTACATTTATGGCGTGAAGGTGGAAATCTATACAGATCATAAGAGCCTAAAGTACCTATTGGAGCAGAAAGATTTGAACATGCGACAACGAAGGTGGTTGGAGTTCCTTGGGGACTACACTTTTGAAATTCACTATACTCACGGGAAGGGGAATGTTGTCGCGGATGCTTGAGTCGGAGAGTTCCGGCTAGAGCGAATTGGTTACAAAGGCATGATAAACGTCTTATCCAGGAGTTGGAAGCATTAGAGATATATTGTGTTGACAAAAATGCCACTGCCAATGCATGTTTGAACTGGATGGAGGTGCAATGTGACCTTGCGGACCGAGTTCGACGGGCAACAGAGTTCGATGAAGATCTCTTACACTATGGTAACGAAGGGCCAGAGGGCAAATTCTTCTGGAATGACGGTCTTTTGCGAAAAGAGGTCCGGTTGTGCGTCCCCAATGTAGGTAAATTGAGGGAAGAACTGATAGATGAAGCGCATTATACAAAGTATTCATTCACCCCGGGAGCACAAAGATGTTCAATGATATGAAAAAGCTATTCTGGTGGCCAGGGCTAAAGAGAGATGTTGCCTCTATATGGCAAATGCCAAACATGTGCGATGGTGAAGGCGGAATGCCAAAAGCCGGGTGGTTATTTGAAGTCGTTGCCGATCCCAGAGTGGAAATTTGATGATATTTCCATGGATTTTGTGCACGGATTGCCGAGATCGCAGCGAGGAAATGATTCCATTTGGGTGATTGTTGACCGGCTAACTAAAGTAGCACATTTTCTCCCAAACAGGCGGGATGATTCAGTCGAAAGTTTGGCAAATTATATGTTGACCAGATTGTACGGCTTCACGGTGTTCCTCGGAGCATCATCAGTGATCGAGATGGGCGATTCACGTCAAATGACTGGAGGCTAGTTCACCGACTGTTGGGCACAAAGTTGACTTTTAGTACGGCCTTTCATCCCCAAACGGATGGCCAAACTGAACGGACCAACAGAACGATGGAGGACATGCTCGGATGTGCGCCCTCGACTTCGGAAAGAGATGGGAAGATCATCTTTATATGGTGGAGTTTGCGTATAATAACAGCTACCAGGCGAGCATTGGGATGGCACCATATGAAGCGCTATATGGAAGGAAGTGTCGTACTCCCTTGGCTTGGGTCGAAGTGGGCGAAGCTCGAGTGTATAAACCTAATGAGGTTGATGAAGCAAATGCAACTATACGGACTATTCGAGAGAGAAGCTACTCATTGCGCAAGATAGACAAGCTATGTACTACAACGCCAAGCCACCAGAACGTGGAATTTGCAAGTTGGCGATTGGGTACTTGAAGATCAAGCACTTCAAAGGAGTATCCAGGATCGATGTTTGAAAAAAGTCTGAGTCAAGATAATGGGTCCCTTTGAAGTGGTGGAGGCGTAGGAGAGGCGGATTATCGGATAGACTCTGTCGGTAGACTTGGGTGGATTACATGATGTCTTTCACATCTCGG